>CM029380.1:2357101-2957101 GCA_017165825.1 Hepsetus odoe | reverse complement strand
ACCCAAGTCAATCTAATAAGTCTTCCCACTCAAAGTACTGCCTCAAGAGCTCTAGGTAATGCTCTGATTCATTCCTTTAGAATCCCAGCAAACCACCTTAATCTAGAGCTGGTTAGAATGGTCTACTACCACACCTTGACACTGTCTGGAGAGCCTTGCGGCACATACTTAATACTAGAAGGGTCAGCACAACATGCCCTGAACAGCCTCTGTTCAGGCGCGACAGGAATGTTACGAAACCTGATTTCTGGTCCAAACAATAAATGAAGCTGAAGCATTACAGTTCATATAACATTCAGCTTGTGAATATTCATAATTTACAGATATAATTTATGAAGTTTAGACTTACTTGGCTTCCAGGGCTAGAGCAATAATGCCTGCAGCCAGAGGAGCTGACGCTGAGGTGCCTGTGTGTGAATCTGTGCACTTCTGTCTGAGATCCGTGGTGATCTGGAGGTAGAAAAGAGAACTTTTCATTGTCCCATTTCATTAAAAAACAAAAAAAAAAAAAAAAAGAGCATGGAAGCATCCAGGGACTTGATCAGGGAACATGGAATGACTTTAGGACTTCTGCAAAGTTATGATGGACTTCACGAACTGCTTGCTGAACGTCCCACAGACAGAAAAAGTAAGAGCCAGGGTGAATATTGGGATGCACAGTGACTGAGACAGAACTGTCTCGTTTGAGACTAAGTGCCAAAAATGGCCATTCACTCATCCAGACCGGGCATCAGTGAGCACGGGAGAGGCGAGATTGTCTGTCATGGCCCCCGCTGCCAAAGAATCAGTCCGTGTGGAGTAACAGCCACTTAAAATGAAAAAAGGACCCTAAACTCTCTGAGCCGGCAAAGACATTTGGAAAATATTTGAGCGTGCCCTTCTGGCAGAGCACACCTCCAAATGAAACTGCAAACAAGCGGAAAAAGAATGACGGAGCAAAATGGTGCTGTAAGAGTATGAGGTTACCACTTTGACTCCAAAATGTAGACTTGTAGTCATGTACAAAGCATCGGCCTGCACGCGGAAGACAAGGCTGGATGGTCTGGAAAAGTGCTTTGGCAGTGGATATGGCGTTATGAAACACAATACAGACCCTGAGGGCGAATGCATGCACTCTCTCCCAACTGAGGGCCACACATCACATGCTTTCCTCATCGACTCCCAGCGTGCCACGGTCCACCCTCAATACCCCACGGGACTCCGCGCTCAAATACAGGCTGCTTTTTTCACAGCCTCAAAGCAAGGGCCCTCTCTAACGTTGCCCCGTGGTCCCCACATTAACATTCAGACCTGCTAAATCGCGCAATTACATGTGGTTTCTATCAGTACAGCCTTAAGGAATGCAAGGACTTTGGGAAAAGAAAAAAAACACTACAATCACAGGCCTACGCTTTGGTCTGCTTTGTGGGGAGTTCATCAGTTCATACTCTTGTCTAAAAAATAATATTTGGTCCAAAATAAATAAAAAACTAAAAATCAAGTTTAGAGTTTCCACACTAGCCCTTGGTCTCTGAACCCGTTTTTAATTTTTACATTATTTACACAGAAAATAAGAAATTAATGAAAATATCGCCTAAAAAAACACTGCGTTAGCCATAACATGAGTTGCATTAATCTTATCGGAACTCACTAGTTTCACTCAATTTAGATAAGTATAGAGAGAGAGGGAGGGGGGGGAGAAAAGACAATACCACATTTACGATAACCTGAAGGGGCATTTGGCTGGCTGGTTCATAATGTGATGCGGTATTTTTTAGTGCAGCATTACATCACTCAGCCTGACTGTTTTGACAATTTTATATAGCGCATCAATCATTCTCTTGCACGCAGTGCACATTACACATGTACAACTTACAAATCCTAGATGTCCAATGGGCTAATAAACAGCAGAACCCAGGGTACTCTTACCTTGGCCTAAATAAATAAACAAACCTCTTTGTTCAAAGGATGTCAGTTTTCTAAAACCTCATCTGGAGAAAGGAAGCCAAACTGAGGTATGCAGTCATTTAAGACGGAATAAAGTTGCTCCTTCAAAGTGCATCTTCAGAGCTGATCTAGGTCTCACTCAAGATGCCATATTAGCACCAGCTAGATTACAGTTTTCAATGCCTTTTGTTAGCCTCCGTGTTTCAAAGATGCACCCAAGGACAGCGAATCAGGCTCCACATGTCTTGGCTGATTGACGACTTTTGGGGAATAAAAATGGGGAAAACGGGACGTTTGGCTGAACCGCTGCTTTAAAGAAAGGGATCTGTTCGGTGCGGTAAGGTGAACTTACAATCTGTTTCTCGTTGAGTCCTCCGCTGCTGTAGGTGGTTGCGAGGGTGGAGGAGCAAGCCTCGCTGTACCACGGGACATTTCCATACTGCGTGCTGCTGCTGATGGACAGTGTGTAAATGCTGTTGGTGTAGCCGTCACAGTTGCAGCTGTCCTTCTCCCGCCCGCCGTTACCGGATGCCCAGACGAAGATGGAGCCGAGTCCGCCACGACCCTGGATGACAAAGTGCGAATCAAACAGAAAGTCATATCTAGCTTTTTTTTTTTTTTTTTTTTTTCTCTCTTCAGTTCTCATCTGCAAAGCCCTTCTTCAAAGCCCCCCATGGAAGACCACTGAGACTTGGCAGCAGAACATCAACATCTGGTTCTGAGCAAACGTCTTAATACCACTGAGCACTCGGGGGCTCAAACTCAAAGCGAAACATTAAGAAAGCAGCTTTGGAAAACATGGACTACAGTCTGGGATGTTCTGAAATGTGCTTCCAGCATCACAGACCCACTGAAAGGCTCTTACTAACTCAACAGCCTGTTGTTTTAAAATGGGTCATTGTTAAACAATGCAAAGTCCATTAATCACGCCTTTTCATATCACCGAAAAGGCAAATGACTCAAAAAGCCAGACTTTCGTGGGCCGCCTCATCAACGAACGACTGTCCGAAAGGAGACGGAAACTGGAAGAAATTCGGGCTGTGTTTTAATAACCCACATGGCTTTCATTTTGGCCTGCTGTCACTGGGAGAGGCCGGCAGTGCCAATAATTCAGTTCAGATGCTCTTTGCGTCGTCACCTTTCATCGAGTTTTGTTTGTGCAGCCCTCCGCCATTCGTAACAACAAAGCGCTAGAACGTGAAAACAAAGGGAGCTGCGAAACAAGTCCTCCACACAGGGAACAGTACCGTGCAGTCTTTGCGATGTAGCTTCTTAGTGGGCGTACACACCTGCTGGACTGCGGGTATTTGGTGGTGTGTTTGCATAGCCTGTAGCCTTGTTTGCTTTAGGATTTATTCTGCATCATAGATCTCATTTTCTTGCAACAGATCTGACTGCTGACACAGGGCAGCACAATCTGGCTGGCGGAGAACACCGGCTGATTGGATTAAAGGCCAGGGTAAAAGCCGGACCGCTTCATGCCGGAGCTTTTAAAGATCCTCAAATGATGGATGGAAAGGTCACCTGAATAAGGGCACTAATAAAGGGCACTGGCGAACAAAGATAACCTGGACTTAAAAAGAAGAAAGCTTATCAATGGAACCGCCCTTGATTTCATTTCAGACCAAACAAGGACGTAATAAAGCTTTGGCTTCTTGATTGCATTCAAATGTCACTTTTCGTGAATTGGAATGGACATTGTTCTAGGACACTACTTACATTTACTTACGAACTATTGGTTTAAACAGATTTTATCCTTAAAAACGGTTTTCTTCTTTCAGGCCTGCATAGAAAAAAAATGTCATTAGTATAGAATTACTGTAATGACACCTAAAAATGGTAATTTGTTAAGTTCTTCTTTCGGCTGCTCCCGTTTAGGGGTCGCCGCGCTGGATCACCCGTTTCCATTCTCACCACGTCCATAATTGGTCTTCCTCTTCTCCTCCACCCTGGCAGATCATCTTCAACATCCTCCTCCCAAAATAATCCTCATCTCCTCTGGACATGTCCAAAGCAACGCACCCTTGCTTCTCTAACTTTGTCCCCAAAACGTCTCACCTGAGCTGTCCCTCTAATACACTCTAATCATTGCTAATACTGTCCATCCTCGTCACACCCAACGAAAATCTCAACACCTCCAGTTCTGCCTGTCTTTCTGTCTTTACGTCAGTGCCTTCTCCAACCCATACAACATAGCTGGTCTCACTACCATCCTGTAAATCTTCCTAATTTGGTGCAAAAAACGCTAGGTGCCATTTTTGCCCTCTCTTTCTTTGACCTCAACATTTCTAATTTTTCCGACAACAGCTTTGCACCAGCGTCCCGTTGAACAAGAGCAGAGATGGGACAGGGCTTTTCACCCTGAAGCTACTTTGTGTGACGTCTTTTACCTGAAGATGTGGTCTAAGGATGTCAGGACATGTAAACATCAGCAACTTTATGTCAAGACCTTGCACAATAACATGGCAGCTCCCTGAGGCACCCCATTTCCAAGTGGGTTCGATACTGCAGCAGCATTTCTCATCTCTGCTAGGTGTGGTAGAAATGGGATAGGAGCTCATATCAAACCAAAAAAGGTCAATTTTCGCTTTCTGGGAATCTTGTGTCGTAGTTCTCATTTTTCCCTCCCAATTAACTTCGAAAGAATTTGAATACTGCTGTTATTATTCAGTGTGCTTCTCATGTTTACCTGTTTTTAATTCAGTATGCATGTTAAAGACTGAGTCATACACCTCCCACACGCATGATTAACGCAGGCTTCAGGGTGTTAAAGCCACAATGCAGACACAGGTGTTGAAACACTTCAGACGGCTTAGTCTGTACATTGTGTGAAGGCAAACCTCATCCCCACAGAAGAAGGGCTGTTCCACATCACCTATAATTAAAGTAAATTAAAGTCTTTCCTGTTCGTCAATGTAATCATTACTTAAAGTGTAGACATCTCGTTTTAAAAGTCCCAACCTGCACAGCGCGGCAGTTCCGACAGCAGGAAAAGCCTCGGCTCTACCGTTCGCGTTTGTCCCCTGGCTGGCCCCAGGCCAGTTCCACAAATACGGCATCATGGCCGTCTGTGTGAGCGTCAGAGTGGGAGGGCTGAAATTAATGCCGTTCTTCTCTTCTTGATATGGCAGTTTAGCAGAAACCCCGTGAAGCAATTAGGCATTAAGAATGTCTACAACACACACGCTCGGGAAAATCTGCATAAAGATTTCTCGGCGAAAATTACCCCTTAATGTGACATTTAAATTAAACGAACGTCACTCCAACTACTAAGTGCTAATTTGACTCGAGGCACTCGCAAACGGAGCGTGCCGGAACCGAACCAAGCCACGCTCCACTCGCTGACTTCAAAGCAAAAAAAAGAAAAAAAGATAGATAATCAAAATATCTCTCAGGGCATCCTGGACCATAGATTCCTGCCCTCGACAGACGCCTCCCGTGGTAACAGTTGGAAATTATGATGCTCAGTGATGCATTTAGGACCTAATTCAATTGGGGGGGGGGGATTATATATAAATATATAAATTTCCTACAGGATTGGCCTACAAAGGACTAAAAGGACTACAGGGTTGGCCGTTCGCATGCTGGTAATACAGAAAGGCCTCGCGAGCGTAACTGCCCATGATTAAACTTGGGAGAAAACTAAGCAAATAAATAAGCACAGACCTCAGCCACTCCTCTTAAAAAGGCCTCTTTGGCAAGCTTGGCAGGGCCGTCAACCGTCTTGCCATCGTCCTCCGGTCCCCAGCTGGCGCTGTAGATATCGATGTGCTGCGGGTTGAGGCTTAGAGACTGAGCCTCTACCACATCAGTCACCTCTCCATCCAACATACGTACTCCTAGGAAGGAAAGAAACAACGATGCACTTAGAATTCTTTAGGAAACAATTTTAGCAAATCTCAAATTCTACTATAGATTACTTTGGAACGACCCCAATTGATTGATCATAAATAGAATTTTCCAAGCATGATGCAGCTGAAACCTTTCTTTAATATTTACTTCGGTTTTAGTTTTCCCCCCCCATTTAATTTCGTGACAGTCGGGTACCAGCGAGAGTGAAAGGGAAGGTTTACAGGACAGTAGTGAGATCGGTTACGTTGTACGGGTTGGAGACGGTGGCACTGACGGAGCGGGAGGTGTCAGAGTTAAAGATGCTGAGATTTTCATTTGGTGTGACGAGGATGGACAGGACTAGAAATGAATATATTAGAGGGACAGCTCAGGTAGGACGTTTCGGAGACAAAGTTAGAGAAGCGAGACTGTGTTGGTTTGGACGTGTCCAGAGGAGAGACGAGGATTAAATTGGGAGGAGGATGTTGAAGATGGAGCTGCCAGGAAAACTGGAGAGAAGTCCTGATCCAGGACCTTGTTTGCTTTTCTTATCCCAACAAATTGTTACAAGTAAAGAGAGATGATCCCTGATATGAGAGCATCATTCAAACTCCCAGAGAATAAAAAATGGCCACCAGAGAAGTGAACCATGAGATTATAAGCTTCTCTCAAGTTAGTTCTTCTCCTGTTTTTGGTGTTTGAGTCACAAATATCAGGCTTAGAACATCATTGCAATGGAATTAGTTGAGGAATACTGGCCATGGTCATAAACTTTTATGGGTAAAGTTGCCACCTCCGTGTTTAAAGCCCTTGTGGGGGGGGACAAAACATAAAAATCGCTCGAACAGGAAAGTACCCGAGGATTCACTGCTGGATGAAGCAAGGTTCCAGATGGAGACTTTCCTTTCAACTTTAAGGGCTTAAAAAGACTGCACTACACTGAAACAAGACATCAGGGGAGACTGTGCTGAATATAAAGTAAATTGGGGGGAAAAAATGAAGAGCAGACATCCACTCAATCTGCAGTTCATTCGGAGGTGACAGGCGACTGCTTCTCAGTGCTCCAGGCATTCCTTTAGAAAGGCAGAACAGCGGTGGACTATCATGGCTCTCAGATTCCACTCTGCACAAAAAAAAATAAAATCTCAATGCCTAAGGGAGGCTAGAAAAAGAGGCAAACCCCTTCGCCCCAAAACATCAATTGTGTTTCGAGTTCCTTCCACCGATTCCAGATCAAACGTGTTTTCCTGACTGGAGGTAAAAATTACAAATACCTTTGCCCTTAGATGCACAAGGCTGCTCCTCGTTTTGCCCGTTATCAACAGACGCACACACCTCAACAAATGAGCAGTGCCTTGCTCAAGGGTACCTCAGGGTAACCTACTGGTCTGGGATTCAAACCAATGATCTTCCGATCCTGGGACCTAGACCCTAAACAGTATGCCGCTTCTGCCCCAACTAAAATATAAATAGAAATGAGCAATTCAATAAAAATCTGAATTTCTGATAAATTACAAGAGTAACTTACAATTTCGATCACCTTGCAAAATGGGCGTGACAAACTACACCCAATACTGGTGATTATAAATATTTTTTATTTTTCTATATATATTTCATATTAGTGGAGTAAAAAAAAAAAAAAAATTATTAATTAAATCAACTTCACTTAAACAAAGGCCAATATAATCATCTACACACGCACGCACGATAAAGGACATGGTTGGCCATTTAAATATAGACTGAACGCTGATGCCAGACAGCCACTAGAGGAGAGTCTCAGGTGGTTACATCACAGTGAAGGACACAGCACGTTTAGCCTGTGCCCAGGGAACATGGGCCCTCTCGCCATTTTTATTCAACAGCAGGAACCCAGAATCAGGCCGTCGTGGTGGAGGATTCCTTCAGGTGAAACGTTGTGTTTACTCCGCTGCCTTTGTAAGACAACAGATTGGAAGCAGTAAAAGGTGGTGTAGTGAAAGCAGTACAGTGGAGCTCTGCAAACCACAAAAAATCCATGAAGCATGAAGTGGCAATAGTGAGATATCAGGGAAAGACCATCTGCAACTGAATATAAATTTCAAATGTCTTCAGGTCCTTCAAGGACAGAAAGTTGGCTTAGGTTTCTTAACAGGAAATGAAAAAGGCATAAGAGATATCTTCGAGACAAAAAAAAAAAAAGACAGAAACAGCTCAGAACGTTTACTCCACACAACCCCAACGTCCAAGTGCTCCTCCACGGGAATCTTCCAGAGGAAGGGCTTGCCTCACATTTGTGTCAGATCTGTTACCAAGCCTTTTCCAACAGTGGATTTTCCTTTTCTCCAAGCCCTTCCAGGCCAATATGTTTGGCTAATGAGTGTTGGCAGCAAAGCCAGCTCCTCTGCGTCGTGTCTAAACTAGAGTATTGCCAGTTGCTGCTTCCGAGGCATCCCTTAACAGGAGGCAGATCCGGGCAGGGTGAGCCAACTCAGTCAGCCTTTCACAGTCGTTCTTCTGTTGTTTTTCCACTTCCTCTCTTCATAGTTGTCTTCTTTTACTTCCATGAACCTTACAGAAGGTGCCTCTCTGGCTGAAGAGTAGGTATCCTCAAGGGTGTATGCTGAGGTCGCACGGCGGATGGTACTCGCCACTTCTCGTTTCAAAGCCAATTCAGGTAGTTCTTTGAAAACGAGGATAATATGGACAACATTCAGAGCAGGGATGATTTCAGCAGCGCGTGAAGAGCTACTTTCTCCATGCGCTTTAAGGGAGTGTGAGGAAGGAGTCGTGCATAAGCTGGAGCTACATGACCCGAAAACAGATTCAAAGGACGGGCAAAAAAATATAGATATCATTTTATTTATTTCCTGATTGAAGGAGATCTGGTTATTGCCAGTCTCAACTGGGATATCAAATAAAAAATGGATTTTAAAAGGTAAAATAAAGAAAAAGAAAATTCTCCAAACAGCAAGGACAGCATCAAGTGGACTGAGTATGTGTTTTACAGCCACTTTGGAAGACAGATAGGGAAAAATTGGAGGTTTATGTCTTCTTGTGCATTCCCAAAAGATCCCTCCCAGCTAACATATCACACCTACATAATAAATGACAATGTTTTTTTATTTCTTTTGGTTAAAGCAGAACATTTCCCTTTCGCTTCTGCACTGATTTTGCTATTGAAACGCTTGGTACTAAAAACCTCCCAAACACCACCACCACCACCACCTCACTTCTCTCATACTGAAGGAAATCACCCTGATTTCTGACCTACACCTCAATAACAAACAAGCATTCCTGCTGGTGTGGGTTTATTTGTGTTCAATCATGCACAAAAACACTCACATCTCTTCTTGAGGAGTCTGATTAATTGTGCAGGGAATTACCTGTATAAAACAAAGTCTAAATTGCATTTCATCCCCGTGTTGTCCTTTCATTAAAAAAAAAAAAACCAAACAAACAAAAAACCCCCCCAAAAAAAACAGGTAATTAGACTGACAGTATTTTAAATAAAGGACAACAAGTGCAGCCTTCCATGGCAACAGTATCTCCTAAAGGCAGCGTATTTTTTCAGCACATACAACTGCAAAAGGTGTAAACTTGCCCTCCTAACTTCCCAGATCTTAATCCAATCGAGCATCTCAGGCACGCGCTCGGCAAACTAGCGTGACCCGAAGTCTCCGGCTCTCAAAAAGACTTTGCTGCTGATGTCTCGGTATCGCCACAATTGCAGGGGTATCGAGTTCGCTTTTCACACGAACACTATATTAGACCAGTTATGGCTGACGGGCTCATCTGAATCTGTATTTGAACAAAATGCTAGTTGTTTTCTCGCCCAATCAGAAAGCAGAGTTCTACCTACACAGAAAGAAAGACAAGAACGACTGAGGGGGCACGCACAACAATGCGAAGTTGAACAATGAGGGTGGGGCCTTAATGACCTATATAGCATTTGTATAAGAGACAAAAACCTGCAAAGGAAGGCAAATGAAGAGCAGGTGTTCCTGCGCTCCATTCATACCTCGCCACACCTGAAGGGCTAAGGTTCGGCCGAAACCTGCTTTGGGATCACGTTGCTAAGCTTCAACAACTGAGAACCGGGATATGAACGGAAACATTTAACCAGCTTCTCTCCTGTCCTTGGAGTCCCTCGGAGGAACACAGAGGATTGGATTTCAAGTATACAGCCTCTGACAATTGGAGGATTTAGCAGAATCCCCGAGCCCAAAGACAGCAAGCGTACACACCGCAGAGTAATGAGATAAAATGTGCACTGAATGGGATAAAAGTGCCTCCGCCAATTAAAAGGATTACACATGCTTATGTGCAAATCTTTGGCTCAGAGGGGCCAGAGCTGGGGCCTGCGATAATAACGCTCATGTCTGCTGCCGTAGCAAGGCTAAAGCTACAGCTAATGACTGGAGTGATTCGGACTGTGAATTCACAAGCGTTCTTGCTTCAGAGCAGATTGGACCGAATGACTGGAGGAAGATATTTAATTGCGCCTGATTCCGTCGGTACAAATCAAAAATTAATCAAAAGATTATTTTCTTTTAATTAAACTTTTCCACCCACTAAGATCCTTCTCTCACCAAAAGGTTGTTTTTGAACTCCCCCAATTACAACATGTCAATATCAATTAAGCTAAAGTATGTGGACACCATATTCACATGAAGTGCAAAGACCACAGAGGACAGGGTTGAAACCGTACTGCCCCGAGTTTAAATGTGCTGACTCACCTCCGATCTTGGCATTGTAGGCCACCCCGACGCCGCAAATGCCGTTGTTGGCAACGGCAGCTACCTCTCCGGCACATCTCGTCCCGTGCCTGACAAAGGACAGATGAAATAAGAGAACGTGAATGGTTAAAGAGTGTTCACCTTTTAATCAAGGTTTAACGGCCACTCAAAAGTGATACAGATTGCCTGAACGCTGCCCGTTATGTCCTTGAAGCAACAGGCGGGCTTGATTGCTTTAAACGGCGCCTCATAGGGTATTAAACACCCTCAGCTTATTAATTTTCCTCGTCTATTGTAAAAGGTGCGAGCTGGCACAAAGGATAGGAGAGGAAAATAAACTCACACCGACAGGTATTTGGCTCGCTTTTCACTTAACTTGAGGTACGAAAAAGCTGAGTATGCGATTCCTGCTTGCGAATATCTAAACATTTCTCTGCATCAAGGGCAACCTTGAATTTCGGCGTCGCTGTTGACACGACGCGCTGCCACAAACCGGGGAAAATGAGATGACATGCTACCGTCAGACTGGCAGAGTTGCCAAATTAGATTTATGAAGTCAACAGAAAGCTTTTCTCACAGCCTCCTGCTCCTGAGGATTTGAGCCCTTTCATTCCTGACACACCACTGAGAGATGAAGAGAGGGAGCTCTTCAAAAATAAATAAATAAATAAATAAATAAATAGGAAATGGACGTGGATCGGACACGTGCAACCTTAAGCACTGCTTGGGGAACGACAGAGGAGGTACAACCGTTGTTAATTGGCACCTTGATGAAGAGGAATCCGCTGAATCGGTCTCCTCTGAAGTGAAAGTGAAAATCGTGGTGAAACATGGCGCACCACAGTGAAGCAACAAAACACAGCCTCTGCTTTTCATCCACACACACCGTGCAGCAGTGGGCAGCCATATCCAGGGCCTGGGGAGCAGTGATGGGGACTGTACCTTGCTCAAGGGTAACCTACCTGAACCCATGACCTTCTGACCCTTGTCCCTAACCCAGCGGGTTGTGCGCCACTACTCCAGTTTCACCAGCAGCCAATCGATGCGAACGATGAGCTAAAGTCAAATCTACTACTGCTGCTTGCTCCTTTAAAAAGTGACTGTAGACCTCATTTCTACCATGTATGAAAACCCAGCACAGACAAAATCCATGGCACCCTCAGAACAATCTGCTGGCCTCGTGTCCCGTGAGCAGCTCAACTCTGCGATGAGTGAATGCCTACAGAGCAAAATCAACAGAACCCCTGGAGAGCGCCTCCAGATACCAATTTTAAGCAAGCACAAAATGTCAGAGGTCAATTTCGTAGACGTGCTCACTTCTGCATTAACTTCTCTAAGCGTTGTCAATGGACAAAGAGGAAAAAATTTAAATGTACAGTTTTTACAATATTTGCCTGCAGTGTAACCTGTGATTAGTTCTATAGAATAAAAATTGACAAAATAATTTTATGGTTTAAAAGATACATTATAACCCTGTATGCTAAAAACCATAGCATGGACCGGCCATTCGTTCTTAACAGAGAAGCTCAATTTCGGCACAGTTTGGCGATTTCCTGCCTAAATGCCCTTCATCTCATTGGTTAATTACCAGGTTCATTTGGCATGCAAGAGGAGAGAAATCCTCCAACTGTGCTGGAGAACTGAACCTCAGATTAAACCCATTCATTCAGTTTGGCGAATTTAGGCGACTCCCTGTTGAGTCACCTTAAAAAGGACCAGATCATAGGAATGCAGGATGTTAAGGTCGATCGATAAGATCAGGTATCTACCAGGAGTTGCACTCAAAACAGAGGTTTCTGCCCACCGTGACTGAAATCTGCATTCTATGTGGCTGCAACATGCTTTATAAAACTGCCCAAATATGATGATATTATTCATGTTTAGCACAGCTTCCTGATTTTTCAATAATTTTATTATTAGTTACGACTCACTTCTTTTACTTTTACACTCACTCTACTTACGTTCCTCACACTGGCACGTGCAGGCCGATTAATAGAGTTGTTCATCTTTAACAATAACTGCTGCGCCTTTAAAAACAACCTACATGGTTCATGGTGATCTCCTGCATTGTTTTTAGCATGCTAAAAGGAAACTCACTTAACCTCTTAAAAGCAGCTTAGATATTTCGACAGCAAATCAGGATGCACAAGCGTCTAGCTGTATGTAAACTACTCCAAAAAAAAAAAAAAAAAAAGGAAACAACAAAAAAAATAATAAAATAATAAAACTTTATCAAGCCATCTGGGAGGGCCCTGAAAAAAAGTAAAAAAAATTCTAAATGAAATTAGACTTAAAAAAAAAAAAAAAAAAAAACCCCAACACCTCTCTCTTGTACAGCTGTTCCTAAAATTAAAACCAAGAATCTTTTAGGAACCTTAATTGTTAGGCAGCTGTTCCTCAATGATCTTGTGCACTCGAGGCGAGTGTTCCACTTACTGAAATCAGAATCCATCGCTGACCATGATGTTCGACGAGCAGCAGGATCAAAAGAAGATACAGAAGTGGCGCAAAAAAAAAAAAAAAAAAAAAAAAAAAAAATGCAGTCGGTCAATCCTACAAACTGACTCGCTCTCACAAATGCCTCGTCAAAGCTTTAAAAGCTAGGCGCAGGGCTCCTCTGATCAGGGTTCCTCCAACTGGGCAGCAGCAACTACAGCGGGACCTTTAATTCTAGAGAAAATGCATGACCGTCCTACAACGGTGCTTTTTAAAGAGAGCAGAGGTAATCCCTGGGCTCCATAAAAAACCTAACATGATGTTAACCAGCGGAGTTCGGCCAAACACACCCTTTGCTGCTCGTTTCCATGCCTGGCAATTTAGTACACGCGTGAATGACACTAGAATTGTTTCGGCTGGTCTATGGGCGGGAAGGTTGTTTACAATTTTAAGCACTGACGGGACGAATCGTAACTCATTCTGAAACTGCAGACTCGGCGGACCAGAACATTATTTTTCAAGCAAATGTGCATGGAAATCACCACCAGTGTGGTACGTAAGCAAAACAATAACCTTCCAGGAAAAGCAATCACAGGACGGGAAAAATGTTCGGAGCATAAAACGTTGAGTCAGGCAGCAGAAATGAAGCGGAGGATACCCTGTGGGGTCTTTATCGTTACCAGACTCAAAGCCCATGCAAAACAATAATGTTGGCTCATCATACCCAAGAGACACAATGGTTTAGGTCCCATCACTTAAAACAAGCTAAGTGATTTGACACAGGGAAAAAATAAAATAAAACAAATAAATAAATAAAAAAATTCAACAAGTCTGGATATAGTTCAGGCCACTTGCCAGTGCCAACTGTGGTGGGTCTCGCTGCATGTTTTCCCATCCCTAGTGCAGTCAAGGCGCTGAGGCTGAATAGTCCGCTGGCAGTGGACTGAAAAATGACCCCACGCTTGAGTTTTCGCACGACGAGCCTGAATATGAGCACGGATAGGAGGCCAATGATCCTCAAACTGCTGGATGACAGTCCTTGTCAAAAGCACAAAGCAGAGCTGGTGACAGTGAAAACTCTTTGAGATGTTCCAAGAAAAAGGCTTCAAAAATAACGGCAGTGCAGTTTGGGTATCACGATTTATATTCGTCATCTTCTGAAGGCAAAAAAACGTGCTTGTGCTCACCATCCACTTCAGCACCCTCCACCGGAATCAGCCTGCGATTACGATTTTTGTGCATTTAATTTAGTTTCATAGATTCAATACAGCTGGATCCACGAGCAGCTTAAATTGGATTAGAAGCCTTTCCAGCTGGTTTATCAGAGCCCAGAGGCAAAGGATCCAAAGCCGCAGCCTCGGCACAGACCGGAGACCAGGCTGGACCAGGCATGAGGTGCATGTCCAGCAGCTACGGAGACATTTCAACCATGCACATTTTCTCCAGTCGTTTCTCGGAGGTTTATTAAAGCCGTCTTTAACAATCCATCAAGTGCATTTCTTCTAAAACTTCTTCGCGGCAGGCCCAGTAGCACTGCTTGTGTGATCAGAAATGAGAGGAGCATAATATCAGAACTGAATACGAACTTCTCAATAACACAAGGTGGAAATTAGGATGTTGAAAGAAGCGGATTCACACCATGTCGCTTACATTAGTTAAAAAAAAAAAAAAAAAAAAAAAAAAAAAGGTAGTTGGAGGGGTGCCATAGGATGAATAGTTTTGCCTAAAATTTAAATATTGGGTCTAATTTAATAAGTTTCATTTATATAGCCCCTTTCTTAAACCCAAGGTCACTTTTCAGAGCAGAAATTAAACTTAACAAAAACAACGGCAGTGACTAACAGCAGAATTCACTCGTTTAATTCCGCAGCTCCAGTGTGTGCTATCGATAAGTGTCAAAATGCACTTTCTGAAGATCATTTCTGTCCTCTGTTTCCATCAGATTTGAACAAGCTTTGTTGTTTTACTGTTAGATTGGCTGCCCTGAAGCAGCCTGGGCTGTAACACACTCCAGCATTACCGGATTGCGGGTGAACTGCTGCAGACAATAGGTGGATATCCGGAAGCCTGTTGTGTCACGACATTACAAAAACAACAGAGTGCGGTTTAATTTCTAAATATTGGGCCACAAGGACGGAGAATGGTAGGTTTGGAAACTTTAGTGAAGTGAAAGTGACTAGCGTCATTGTGAAACACACCATGCAGCAGGGGGCAGCCATTTACAGCGCCCGGGGAACATTGAAGGGGATGGTACCTTTGAACCCACAACCCAAGATTCCGGGGCCTAGTCCGTAAACATTAGGCCACGGCTGCCCCTTTAGTGTTCTAGTACTACGCTGAAACTAAAAATAATACGTGGATAAGCATGGTTCTCATATTGTACACCCCTTATAAAAAATAAATAAATAAATTATCCTCCAGTCAAGACTTAAGCTTTTTTCCTGCAGCTGTACTCCATGCTTTAATTACACAAACACTTTCCTTGCAACTTGCCAATACAGCAAAAACCAACGCATTACTCCCTAAATCCTTCGTTTACAGGTAAATATCTTAATATAAAACATCCATCAAAACCCCATTTGGCAGTAATAACACCTGTGCCACACAGCTACACGAAATAAATCAGGAACGGGCTTAGCAGGTCCAGTTCTGTACCCCGATTCAAAGCTGCCAGAAGGACCAAAACACATTAATACTCATACTGTAACCGCAGTGACAGCCAAAAGTGCTTTTCTTTTGATTGTGCTGCCATAATGTTGCCTCGAAAGAAACATGTAGGCCGATGATTTATCACTAACATTTAGCCGGGACCACAGAAAGCCTGAGCCGTGTCCGACGGTCCTCCTACACGCCACAAGGAGGGCATTTTGGCTCAGAACATACAGAGAAGACGTTAAAAAGCTGTTTATTTCCTTCTCCATGCTGAAAAAGACTTTTCTGCATTATTGAATAACTATTTGAAAAGGGGAATAGTCCCGAGGGAGAAATTGGGCCGTTATTGTTCTACTTAGCTCCACTAACCTCATCCGAGCTCCATTTCTTCAGAAGAAGCGCAGCGAGTAACTGGAAAAAAGTATCTTAAAAATTTAAGCGTTTAATACATTATTTACTCTTTCTTTCAGCACACAATAAGGGATGCACATGCTCTCTCTCTCTCTCACACACACACACACACACACACACACACACACACAAACGCCCCATGAAGCTCCAGTTTGGAGACTGCGAAGGCAGTGAAGCAGCTTGGAAGTAAATACTATATTACCTTAAGTCAACATGTGGGTTTGGATAAACTCCTTGCCGAGGTGAAACGGGGGCATTTGTGGGAGTGGCCCATTGGCTGCTGATCTGAGGACAGTTTGACGGTTTCACAGAAAGTATTTCAAGTTTACGGCTTCGGAGGGGAAAGTGGCCCAAGATCAGTTCCAAATTGCAAGCTTCGACATGGACTGGGACGTGGAGAAAGAATGAGGGCTTTATGGAGGCAAACAGAGATGGGCTTTCTAAAAGGGAGCAGGCAGCAGCTCCAATGCCGCACTCCAGCACTCAGGGAGAGGGAGCCGGGCCAGCTCGCCAAGGACAGCCTAGAGGACCGGCAGGCCTCAGATCAGATAGCCTGCGACCTGATTTTCGAGGCCGCTATAAGAAACAAAGAAAATCACGTCAATGAGTGATGAATAGCCATCCATTTCATTCAAAGGCCAGACAGACTGGAAGGTGATCTACGAGCTCTGTGAGCAGGTTTTACTTCGTGTGGAGTCATTAACGGCCGTTCTGCTACTACTAGAGTGTAATTATGCAGAGAATTTATGATTAAAAAAGTAATGGCAATTTTACTGATTAGGTTCATGATTTTAAATTTTAACGAGTGCAAGTTTCGGTTTTATAAAAATGCGCTACAGTTTTTTTTTATGACTGCATTAATTACAACCCATTAACGTCACTGTTAAGTGAAAGTGACTATTTGTCTTTGCGAAATAAAACAAAAAAAAAAATGCAACCTCTGCTTTTCAGCCACACACACACACAGTCCAGCAGTGAACAGGCACGTCCGGCACCTGGGGAGCAGTGACAAGTACGGTACCTGGCTCAGGGTACTTCAGGGCAAGCTACTAGGATTCAGACCCACGACCTTCCGATCCTGGGGCCTCGTTCCTAATCAGTAAGCCACTGTTGCCTTAAACGTAGAAGCCCAATGTTATTTCTTGCTGTCTCCTAGAAACCAAAAGATGAGAAGGGGGGGGGAATAAACTAAAAAACGAAAACAAAACACTCAAACTGGTAACAGCAATCAATACCAACTCCCAGTCTGTAAAGTTGTACTCAATATGCGAGCCTCTAAGTCCAAAAGCTTAGGTCTCCTACCGAAAAAAGAAACTCAAAAAACCAACCCAGATTTACTTTAGGCTGTTTTTCTCAGGCTTGTTCAAGGATACCTCAAGGCAACCTACCGTTCTGGGATTCGAATCCATGACCTTCTGATCTTGGGGCCTCGTCCCTGACTACTAGGACACCGCTGCCCTGGTTTTGGGTTTTTTTGGGGGGTTTTTTCCCCCCTCTTTTTTTTTTTTTTTTTTAAATAAAATACTTTATACTGTATTTGGGAACCTTATTTGAATAAAAACAAAAATTCAAAGGAATATTTCAAACAATTTCATTTCTTTAACGATCAAGAAAGTCTGAGATTAAAGCTACTGAAGCTTATTCCTGTTACAGGACGGCCTCAAACCTAGAGCTTAACCAATGAGATCTCAGGCACAATCCAGCTCCCCTCAGCTCAAAAAAAAAAAAAAAAGAAGCTTTAGATTTTATTCCTAAAGGTGGTCACATTTTTGAAAAAGTGTTCATTTTGCACGATGCAGCGTCCATGGTGTGTCCGAGTCCAAACGGTGAACTGGCTCACAGACAGTCCTTCTCCACACTACAAAGCGTTACCCTTTACTGCAGGACCTTTGATTTCAGCCCAGTTGTTACTCCAGCTTTTCTGCCCGTCATCACTAATCATGGTTTGCCTCAAGATAAAATAGCTTGTTTGGCCAGTGTCCCAAAAAAGTGCAAAACTGAGCAAAAAAAAAAAAAGGCCCCGGAATTAAGTGCTGGTGGTAAACAGTTCTTTAATACGATCTGCTCTGACGCTAAAGCTGCTTTCCTCACAAATTTACTTTAATCTCGTTCGATTAAAGTGAATTTTAAACGGGCCACAAAAGTGGCTTAAGGGGCGGGCAGGTCATGTCAGCCGTTAGCAGAGATTTAGGAGCGAAACTAAATAGAACCCGGAGAAAATAATCTCGCCCACAAAACAAGCATGCGGCGCAAAGCGAGTTCATCTGTGGAGGCAGCCAGGGCAACATCCACACCTCCTTCCCAGTTGAAATTCATAAAGCTGCTTTCATATTCGAAGCATAAATTCAGAGAGATAAGTGTTTACACCTACTCCACGCTCCATTAATGATTTAAATTAAACGCCACAAGAGCTCTGCTAAGTTTTAGGGTCAGTTGAGTTCAAACTTGATGGCGTCGTTTTTAGGAAAGCATGTTTTTACCCAGTCCGGATCTAACCTAACCAAACTGGGCAAAACTCTTCAAATTCTACTTAAGCATGGTGCGTGAATCCTGAGCTGCATTACTTATTTTTGTCATGTGGTCGTCAGAAAAGAAACTCAATCATTACCATCAATCCCAGACATAAAGAGCCACGTGCAGACCTCCACAGTAAAGTCAGAAATGTGAAGCTCTGAACAGCGTTTTCTCTTTCGGTCGGGTCTCCTGACAGTGAAAAGCAATTGAGAATAAAACATTAACAGGCTTATAGATTTGCTTGCGAGCTTGCCTATTATCATTCAGCTGGGTATATCGGGGCTGAGGGTCTGGATCACCATCATTAACGTCATAGCTGGCATCAGGGTCCTGGAGGGAAAGAAAAAAATAAGCATTTTGAGAAAACAGGGTTGGGTAGATAAAAATATTTTCTCCAAAAAGCTTCTCTTTACATATAATCTACCATCATTAGTCCAAAAAAAACAATGATTTACTGCACATTTAACAAAAACACGACAGGAACTTTAATGCTTTGTATGTCTGCATTGCAAAAGAACTAACAAACAAAAAAAAAACATTTTTATTTAGTAAAATGAGGCATATTTTTGTATTCATCATGTGTACTGGAGCAGTGTTATCCAGTGAAATCGTCTTAAAAATATGTTTCTTAATTCTAGAAATCCTTATAATTTCTAATGGAATAAGAAGAAATCTAAAATGACTTAAAGTGGAAAAATCAGTCTTGATGTTTCACTTCCCAAAAAATAACATTATGCACATCAGGGATCATCAACATGTCTGCAGTTTGATATCGTACGTTATATTTTAAACTGTCGACCCATGCAAGCGGTTTTGTATTTTCAAACTCACATAATTGCGCTCAAGGTCTGGATGGTTCTTCTCAATCCCGTCATCCAATATGGACACCACCACGCCCTGTCCGGTAACACCTTGCTTCCAGGCCTCCTTCACATTGAGGTCACGATGGTTGCTATTGAACTGAAAACAGACCAAGAAAAATGGAAAAAGAAAAAAAAAAAAATGAAGGGAAGCATTCAGACATGAAGTACTTCTCGTTCAAGCATCATTAGTTGACGGGGAGTTTTTACAGCTACATCGTACTGGATCATCTGCTGCCACTAAGATGAACAAAAGCTCCGCCCACTTAAACAGAACCACCACTATTAGCTGACTGATCTTCCAATCACAGACTCGCTTTTATTATAACTCGTACTTTAACGGAACTCATCACTAAACTTAGTGCATTTTATAAATGAATTTCACTTCCTTTTCCTTCTTGAATATCTGGTGTCAATCAGAGGAGGATGGGTTCCCCTTTTTGAGTCTTTGAGTCTCCAGTTGTAGGAAGGCGCCCTCGGTTTTCTCGCTTGGGGCTCGGACCTCGATTCTGTAACGCTGCTTTGTGAACAACGGCTGCAAAAAAGCGCTTCATAAATAAAACGGACTTTATTAGATTAGAAAGAAAAAGAAATAAGAAAAAGGCTGGATAAAACGGAGATACTGCAGATAATACTGGCTGTTACTGAGCAAGAAAAATGGCTCATGCGTGCCCGAGAGGAAAAGAAAGAATAATTAAGTGCTACAGAATATACTTGGGTAGAAGCACTTCCTGCACGAGCTCATTTAGATGACAATCTTCCTGCGAATACATTATGGCTTTAAAATGCGAATGCATACGCCGAGATTGGCCGCTTTACCAAAAGCACACTTCAAAACTCACTCAGATAAAAAACCTCCAAACCGAGCCTGCCTTCCTTCTCTAGACGCTCTCTGGAGATTCAGCTGTAGAAATTAATCAGGATTTCCAGCAGCGGGCAGTTTCAGCAGTGTTTCAAAACGAATCTCCACTCGAGGGGGCTTCTAGCTGCAGCTCTCGTACTCGCCGTCACAAGCCAGTGACCTTGAGTCGACCTCCAATCGGACGGGAACGGCTGCCGTACGCCTACCCGCCCGCCACGGGACTGCGGGGAGCTGACCTCGGTACCCTTCTCTCTGCGGCTCACGTAGCGGCCTGGGCTTATTTAAGCAGAAAATTGAATTTATTTCTCAGTGTGGCTCTTCTCTCTCTCTCTCTCTCTCTCCTCTACCTTCATCATGTCTGTGACTCCCCTTGAGTTTGGTACGGGTGTAAGTGGAAAAACGACCTACCAGATTACAGCTGGTCCTGGATGGTTAAACCCGAGCTAAGTGTTGAATCTAACTGAAGAGGTAAACTGAAGACTAAAATGAAGAAAACAGGAGAATCGTTTCTAATCTGGAATACTTTGACCAGTTGCAAGTGTTGACCTTTAATCAATTTCCATCCTTGTGGTTCATCTTTTCCTGTCATTTGGACTGATGGCACATCATTCTTGAGAAGAGAACTGGTCAGTTCATCACTGAAGAAAGAAGGCTGCAAGATATGGATAAACCGCCACATTGCCGATTTAGTGCTACAAAGTGATCACGGTATGCTTTGCAGCTTGTGTTCGGCATCTCATTGGCTTAGAAATACTGGCATCATCTTAAATTTACTCATATCCAGAGTGACTTCCAGTTCCTGATTACAGGGACAGTCTACCCTGGAAAAGCGTGGGGTTAAGCGTTTTTCTCAGGAACCCAATGGCGGATCCCAGAGGTGGGATTTGAAGCTGCAACGTCTTGGTCTTTCGTGAAGTGAGTGATTGTCATTGTGAAACTCAACGATCTGCAATTCACCCATACACACTGTGCAGCATGGAGCAGCTATTCAAAGTGCCCAGGGACCATTAATAGTGACGGTACCTTGCTCAAAGGTAACTCAGGGCAACCTAAGCCTGGGAATTCCAACTCATGTCCTTCTGATCCTGGGACCCAGTCCCTAGACACTAGGCCAACGCTGCCCCTGTAACTATCCCACCACCAACCTGGCTTAGAAGAATATAACTTCAACATGCATCTCCGAAAGCTTCATATGAATTAATATTTAAAAACATTAAAGTGTTTCAGTTTAACAATCTGCTCTTCCAAGGCACCACAAACACATGTTGAACATTATAATAAACTGCTTTATGTTATCAAGTGCATCTGAATGCATAGCAGTGGTTGGAACTGAAGAAAAGCCACAGCGCAAACTGCGAAACAGCATCAGATTATCAGCACGAATATCTGCTTATATCAACGAATCTGAAAGCACCGATGTTTCCCACGACTGATTTATTTAGTTGATGCTATTTAAAATGCCATTTGATTATCCACTATGAATTTAAAACGTCAGCCTGCCCCATTAAGAACAACCTTTTCTTTTAGCCCACATAGTGAAAATATACTGAAATAAAATTCAGTTTATTCATAAAAACAGACATATATACTGCAAAAAAAAAAAAAAAAAAATTTTAATTAATTAACTTTAAAAAAAAAAAACACACAAACTGCTAATAAACCTTTTATGAAGAACACTGCTAAAGCGAACACCAAGAACTTCCTGGGAAGCTCCAGAAGAAAAAAAACTAATTAAAAATAGGCCCCACACTGTGGCGCAGAGCAGCGCGGCATTGTTGTTGTGGGCAGACTTTCAAGCTTTTGAACCCCAACACGGGCCCACTTTCCTAAATGAGACAAAACCATCTATTGTTCCTTCAGTTCGTTAGTTGGAAGCTCTAATTTGGTAGATGCTCTTCCTCTTGTTCCAATGACGATGCCATTTCTTGACAGTTAATGATTTCTGCGAGACTCAATTAGAGAGAAAGGGGCTCTTTAAAATAAGCCTATGAAACATTTGTGAGGCTCATCTAAGGGAACACGCTTTAATGAGCACTATTATGGGGTCTGTTTATTGTCTTATCAAAGAGGAAATGCATTGCAAAGCATCGGAGTAGAATTCGATTGCAGTCAGCGGGTCCTCCCAGACGAAAACCTCCAACTGAGGAGCGAACCATGTTCCACCTTTAGTAGGATGATAATTGTGAAGATTAAACTCCGACATCCTCACCCAGACACAGTCGAGTAACTGCTTGTAAATCTTCATACCCAACATTTTGAACACTTGAAGGTAAATTACAGAGAACGTGCCGGATCATTCTGTATGGTTGTGCTGCAATAGGAGCTCAGCTGAAGTCACGCCGTTAACTTGTTTGTACACATATCTCTGCGGAGGTAAAGCATCCCACCCTTGTGAAGAATGAAGCTCGACTGGGTGAGTGATTAGCCGAGGTCATTGTTGCCTAACAGAGGCTTTGGGAAGACGGAACTGTAAACACATTATTCCTTCTTACCTGGAACTGGTGGAGCTTTATGGACCGCATGTTCTACAGTGTTAGCAACTGAATCAAACATGGAAAACTCACCAGGTACCACTGCTGTGCAAACTTCGGGTCAGCTGGCTCTGAGTAAATATCCCTCTTCTTCCTCCGCTTTACCACCTGCTGCTCTGCCCATGTTACCTTGAAGATGGAAAAAATATAATAAAGCTACATCAGAAGGATCCAAAAGACACCGAATTAAAACTTACACAAATCTACACCAAACTGCTACCATTCACAAGCACAACCAAGATGATGGGAGTGATCATTAGAATCAAAAGATTTCCCTCATGTTTTAAACTGATGCTGGACAATATGTTTATTCTACTCCAGAAGAGCAGAACATTGGATGATGCTGGGCTGCTTTGCCACCATTTAACACAGGTTTCAACACTAAACAAAATCCAAATTTTCCTTGCATTAGGCTACAAAAAACTGTATATGTATGCAGAATTACACATCAGTGTCTGAATATTAACATTAGCTTCCAGAACTAGACTCCCACCCAGTTCAATTTTTGCAAACCCCCATTTTTTGGATATTTCATTGAGCATCATGCAGAGAACGTTCCCTGAAGAAGTTCAGAGAGAATTCATTCCCAAAGCAGAATTTATATGCATTACAGTAATGCGGTTCCTTAACAAACAAATGTTTAATCACAGTTAAAACTTGCTTCTTGTCTTCTAAGAAACCTGATCAGTGAAGGAGTGTCGACAGGATATGAAGCAGCAGTGTTCAGCCCGCATTATACAAACCACCGAAAACAGAGGTGGCAGAAAGTAGCCGCATGGCTGTGAAAGTGATGAGTGAATCAGAAAAGGGTTTGGAATAGGAAGCCAGAGCGTTGCATCTAATTGACACCTTCTGAGCGCCCTGACCTGAAAATCTGAGTACCTGATCTGCAAAAAGAGATGCAGCTGAGAGCCTACGCCGTTTTAATGAACATAATGTCTGAGCGAATCGGCAAAAAGAAGAGAAAGGAAGAGACACAGGAGCATCTAGTCACTGTTCCTCTTGCTGGGAACCAGAAAGAGCAATCAGAGCATGAGCGAGAGAGAGAGAGAGCGAGAAAAGCTGTTAAAAACTGCCGACTGAAGCAGATCGGCCAGCCGGGCACCTCCGCACTGTCCTGCTGCACTGATGTTTCACTTAAGCGGCTGCTGTGGTCCGAAAATGTGATCGAACAGCAAAGGTCAGCAGAGCAGGCAGCGAAAGCCGACAGCCTTGTAAGGACGGCAGCAGCTCTGAAGGATGACTAGAACACACCACATCTTTACCCATGTGGTTGCTTGGGGGAAATACCTGCTACAGTCAACACTGGGGTCATGAAGGTATAAGCCTGAACCCATGCTCCTAAAACCTCAAACTGACCTCACTTTCCCCGTCAAAAAACCTCTCCTCGCATCCTTGGTTCTTACGATTTACAAAGGAAGGAGAGAAAGAAAACAAACGGGTTGACGTAGATGGTGACGCCAAAGAAGACGCGTAGGTAACAATTAACCACGCTGTGTTTGTGTTCCAAGGTTCAGGACATGCCGCAGTGACTCAATTTCTGCCTACTTCTAAAGCAAACTTCATTACCACCATACACACGGTCTGCATGACCTACTTAAAAGAAGACACGCTAGATATTCCTTGGTTCTGACCCATGGATAATCAGAGTTCTGGTCAGACGAAGCAAGCATCCAGTCGAAAACAATACACAACTTTCGATCGGTCACAGAAACCCTGCTTTATTATTTGGCCGCTCTTATCGAAGGCATTTGAGCGACGGACATTTTCAATTACTCTCTAATGCTGCGTGAGCTCACAGAACCGAGAGGGGCCGATGTCCAACTCTGCCTCTTAAGACCAGAAAGAATCCACTGCATCTGCACTGCACATGAAAACACGGAGCGGTCAGAAGCACAAAGCCTATACCTCGTTTAATTTTAGGGCATATTTGACAAAGTGGGTTAGTCAGCCGCAACCGAAAATCATGGAAAAAGTTAATGTGCATTGCTCAGTCTTAAAGGGCGCGGAAACAAAAGACGGCCTGTTTCCTTTTGAATGATCGGCAGCGGAAAAATGGTCTTGTTGTCCGTGAAGACAAGTCGACCGCAGAGGAACAAAAAAAAAAAAAAAAAAAAAAAAAAAAAAAAAAGCACGTATGGGCTCATTAAAGCTCGACAAATGTTCGTAAACGGGCCAAACGGTTAGTTTCGCATCACAATGCTTTTCTGACTAGTCCAATAAAACAAATCTTTTAAACCTGCGATTTTTATTCAAAGCCTCACACACACTCCACTAAAGAAGGCTAAACATGCTTTTTGTTGCATTCGAACACACACTGGCATTCCGTAAAGAACTGAACATCCATGACACGCTCGGAAAAGCACGCTAGTGTAATTTACTGCGAGCGTGACGAACGTCGTGACCTTTCCCACCCCTAGCTGCGTTAGCTTCAGTCACAATGCTTGGCCTGTAATCAAGCTCAACTACAGGGCTCCAGTCAATTCATTTGGGATTAAATATAAACAATAGCATGCTGTTCAATAAACCTTTAGCCAATTGATGAGGGCAATCTGGTAAGAAAGCCGTTTTGGATCAAAGTTCCAGGCTGTACAAGCTGCCGTCAACACAATCGCCTCTTAGAACGCATGTACATTCGGCCCCAAAACGCTGGGAATTCTGCACGGGCGAAACATCAAGACCGATTCGATGCTCTGCTTCCAATATAAGCGAAGATGAAAAGTGATTACTGATAAACAAGCGATGCTGAACATCTCTGCATACCCTCAGACATGCCTTTACAGCTCAGAGGCACTGACAAATGCCTGCGGGAAGTGAATTATCCATGTTGTGGGGAGGGAATGAATGATGCAGACCAGAGGCTCCAGCAATAGAGATAAAATCTCCATTATAAATGAGTGTGCAAGCTGGTAATCTGGAAAAGCTTAAGAGCGTCGCCTTTCGCCAGACGTTTCCAATATAGCGACAAGTGGGCAGATGCTTATTTGAAGAAGATATCTGATGGACTGGGCCCAAAAGCTCGTCATGAAATTTGAAGCCATGTACAGAAAGTTTTTTTTTTTTTTTTTTTTTAATCCTTTTATGCCCTGACATTTCCCCCATTTTGGCATGCCCCATGTAACACAAAGCAATGGAAGGAATAATGTTTACAGAAATGTCTGAAAGCACAGACAAGGTGTCGTCTTTCAATCAGTAGCACCGTTTTGTGATAAAGTCTGCTTAAAAGCAGGGAGGTTCCTCTTTCAGCTTGGTGCTAAGGGAGCAAAGGAATTCAACAACAGGAAGTGGAGTTAGGCACCAAGAGGAAATCCCATCAAGACTTGTTGAGAGGCAGGACAGACTGGTGTGCCACAACTCTGCTAGCTTAAAAGATCACCTGCTTTAAAAAGAGTCGCCCAAAAACCCAGCTCCAGTAGAGTTCTGAAAGTTCTAAACGAAGAGAGCCACGGAACATTTAGCTCAAACCAAACCACAGTACCGAGGTTTGAATCGACAACTGTAGCCCGAGATAAGATTTAACCTGATAAACCGTAACCCCCAAACCTAGATCAAAACCTTTATTTTCCTAAAGATCCGGTCTGAGACGCCACTAAGCCACAACAGTAAAATCACTGAGTAAATATTATAAGTTACATTGTGGACCATGGCTCACATCAAGAAGTGGATTATTAGGCATGAAGATGTTTTTCTGGAAACAAAACGGCCAAGTGTAAGGATCTGAGGCTAATTGTGATGGCTGGCGACTGAATAAAAGCATCTCTAAAGCTACAGGTCTTGTGAAGGGTCCCTGGTACACTGACACGCATGAGGAACGAAGGTTTGCGTCTGTATATAAACTTTCACATCAAGGTTAACCACAGAAATAATATATTCAAAACTGTCTTAGCGGTGGAACATACATTTATTTAACGACCGGTGAAGGAATGGATGGATGGTTTTTTCACAAGACCAAGAAATTTCAAATTTTCGCAAAAATGGCTTCCTTAAAAATGCAAGAGATCCAGAAGAAAAGTAAACGCGACCCAAGCTAGATGAAAATTCAAGAAACCCTGATGTAACCTGGCGTAAAGATCTTGAGCTGTAGGCTCCATTCTTAGAAAGCCACAAAAATTTGAATCTCCCAACCTCATTGAAGTGAAACCATCTTTGCCCATCACTAGGTTCTGGGCTCCATTAGTCACGGTTTAAGGAAACGGTTTTCCAATCAGTCCCACAGACCCCCCCCCCTTTCCTGTCTTTTGTGCCAAAGCATAATTGAAGTCATGAGGGACACGGAGCTGTTGAGTTGAACCAGGTGAATCGGACCTGGGATGCAGGACGGAATTAGGGCTGGAAACCCTCCTCTCGGGAGAGGCGGTATTTGCATCTTTCAAGCATGGATCAATGTCTGCTCAAGGTCACGAGCACCACCAGACCATCGCTCCGACGTGATCACTCGCATTATAGGGACTAATGAAAATGCATGGACCAGTTCACAGCTATTGTTGGTGGCGTCCCAGGTGGTTTCGTTATTCGCACACCTCATTCCTTCCGTACACTGGACAACGGAGAGCTTTCCCATCTCAGGGCAAGTGGCCCTTACTCCTGCAGGCAGAAGGGGTTGCAACCATGTTGAGCCCATCTAGAAGGTGAGTAATAGCCCATGTTGATCCAGTGAGTGATTTCCATTAAGGGGAACGCTCTGGCGCCGAGAGCGTTGGGTTAGGGTTTCCAAGCCGCCTCACAGCTCCCCATCTGGACCAGGGCGGCTGACGAGTGACAAACACTCAGGCAATTCCAAACGGCAGCGTATATCGGGACATGCCACTGAAAGCACCTCGACTTCAAACGGTTTCGTTTCAGACTTCAGAGGAGCAGAATGTTGCTCTTATGGCTTAAAAAGGTGCGAGAGCATGACGCTGAGGGTGGGTGGAAAGGAGGACAGCAACATGGGAGCTTCTGAGGGATCTTTCAGCAAGAACAAGGCACACGGCGGCATCAAAGGAAGGACAGGCAAGCGCTGCGAGCCGATGGTGACAAGGGCCGAAAGAGAAACCTTTCATTCATGTTCAAAAGCATCAGCGCGTCGGGAGAAACAGGCAGCAGAAGAAAGATTGTCATAATATAGATTTTTTTTTAAATCTATATCCCCGAGTAGACAAGAAATCCCAAGTCTTTTGGGGAGAGGGGCTTAAAATGATGCTTCTCAATGGTTTTGTGTGTTAAAACTAACCAGATCAAAGACTTTTATTGATGTGGCAAACCGGTTCTTGTCTCATGTGCCGCAGTATTCCCATTAGCAGAGCCTCTTGGCCACTCATAAAAACTGGTATAAATGGTAAACTTGTTTTCCACCATAAACACCGGCTCCTTTTATTGTGCAGCACTGCTAAATTTGGGCAAGATGTATCATTTTCTCAAATATAGAATGAGTCTGTTGGCAGAAGCAGGTTGGCCAATCAGAATCCTTCCCAGCGGATGTGCTTATTACTAAGAATAAATGCTCCCTTTGAGACGGTCCGAGTCATGTGTGCAAGCAGTATGGAACATTTCCCACATACCTGGGGTTCTCTGTGCAAGCGAATGTGTGTTCCTCTGTGCTCCGATAAAGACCTCTTCACCACCCTGCGGTGCCGGAAATGATAGTAATCTCCAAATACCTGACACACACAAAACAGAGAGAGAGAAAAACATTTATACTAAGCACATACTTTCTGGTAAAAGCCTTATTTTTAAAATCAGCACAAAGCAAATTCTTAGAAATATGCCCGTGCTGAGATGGCACATAAAACCACATCCTTCCATCTTCAAGAACAGAGGAAGGTCTTCCTGCATGGCTCTGTTCTTCTTGCCAAATGGCCGAAATAGGAGGACACTTCAGGTAACTCGTCATGGCCAGACGAGGATCGAGCAAGAACATTAACATGAGTCGCTGCTAAAAACGGGTTAAGAGAGATACAGGAACCATAGAGGAGATCAAAGATGAAGCATAGGTCAAGTGCCGTTTTCTCTCCAAAATGAAGGGGGAAAGAAAAAGAAGAAATATCAGAAAGGCAGCTCGTCTGCAGCACAATGTCAGGCAACCTTAAATGAGTTGGACTGAACTGCAAAACTATGAGGGCATCCAACATTTGCTACAGATGCAAGTTAAAGATGCTTGAAGATGAGCTGTTTGTTATTAAGCTGAAAAAGATAAATATGCTAAAATGACAGCTGAGAATGAAAAAAAAAGCAAATTTATGAAACCAGCAATGCCCCATAAACAGAACGGGCCTTTAAAAATAAATGTAAAATTTCAGTGTTTAAAATTTTTCTGGTTTGAACAATTGCCCTGGCTCTTCTTGTGTCTCCCTCAGATGCTTAAAAGTTCCAGCTTTCTAGGTAAAAAAAATAAAGCTGCGTATAATTTCCAGCTTCTTGAATAGTGAAATAGCTCAAAGTCATTTGTAGCTGAAGCGTTTAGCAACCAAAACTATTCGCTGAGCAGCGTCCATGGAGGAATCGAGCAGCAGCAAACTAACAAAAGCAACCGCAAACTGGAAGGTAAAGTTCAACGAAAGTGAGTGAGAGTGAACGAGAGAGTCGCTGAACTTTTACTAGGAACTGAAAACAGATCAATCCCTGCACGAAAGGTATTCATCACAGTTACCCGTGCGTTTAAAACCTCCGAGATTTAGGTTTTGTTTCTTCATGCAGTAATATACAGTCACTCTGATCTACGCTGAACGGCACAGACGATATTCTGAACATAAATACAAATGAACTAATCTGTAGTCACCCAAATGCACTCACACACTCACACACACACACACACACACACGCCAAACTTCAGAGCAGCAGCAGAGAAGATCGATTTCCCTCTCTGATGTTGGATGCAGGCAGCAGGTCATGCTCTGCTGAGTTCCTGACGTGGGACTGAGAGACCAAAAGGCATCTAACTGTAATAAAAAGGCTGTAAGGCAAGATTATGGTGTAAAACTCCTAAAACCCTTAGAAACGTCACAATAAAAAGTCCTAATGGGCCCTGAATGACAAACTGGGTTACATTAGCCGCTGAGCAGCTAAATACATCATTGTCAGCTCTAATAGGAAGAAAAAAATAAGATAGTAAATCTAAAATGAAAGAAACGTGGCTGAAGACAATAATAAAAGTCCAAGGAAAAAGTCAGGGTCTAACCAGCCGCCAGTGTAACCTAGCACGTTATGATGAAATTGATCAAAAAAGGACTTGGTGCACACTGAAGCCTTTCCAAATTTGCTCCAGAACAAACTTCGGGTAGATTGATTTGACGCTCAAAAAGGTCTTGATAAAAACGGGAGCCCCTGCAAGTTTGGAAGGTGCGTGTTAGGAGACTAGGTAAACAAATCCAGGTGAGATCCTGGGACTCCGGCACTAAGCCTCTTGCGTGTATTTTTGCGCAGCACGGCAAGAGGGAAAACACGGATCATGTAACTCGACCCCTATATTTGATTAAAACAGATAGAATAGTGTCCTGCTAGAGGGGCGGCAAGCAAAAGGATCTCGTTGAAACGGGAGAGATTTTAGGCCCGGATTTCTCTCCCTCCTTTCCTCATTTAATCTCGGGTAAACAGGCAGGATTACAGCATGTCGACACAAACACCCTCGGCCAAACAAAACCAGTGCGACGAGGAGACGCAAAAAAAGCCCTTGAGAAAACGGATTTGCCACCGAGAGACAATGAGGCGACTTCGAGGGGTGGAAGGAGGGGGAGAATAATAAAAAAGGTACAGAAACGACTGCAGTACAAAGTAATGAAACAGGAAGTGCGCAGCAAAAAAGGGAATGAAAAAGCAAGGAATGCTGACATCTCAGATAAAAGTTCAAGCAGCTCCTCTGAGACCATTGTTCCAAGCAAACCATAGAGAAGAGGAGAACGGGAAGCCAAATGCGGGCAAACGGCGGGCGAGACGAGATAAGAGTCTGAAAAAGAAGAGCATCAATCTCAGCTGGACCACAGGGCTCCGAGTCGGGGAGAACGCAGATCGAGATCTTTCCAAAACAGACCACCGTGATCGTTTAAAGCGTAAATATATATGAACATATACACACACTGATTAAAAGCCTCAGTCAGCATGTTCAAAAAGAGTGCAAATATCAGCCATGGGGATCCGCTCAATTGTTTCTACAAAGAAAAAATAAAAGATGAGCCATTTTTAAATTGCGGTTCATGTTGATAATTAACTCTAACGAAAGACCGAACAACAAACGTTCTCTCTTGAGGACGGGCAGAACGTACTACCTACCAAAAAGGATGGTTGTTAAAGCTCCTTTCTTATTTTTAATCATCATTTTCTGTATCATTCCCACCATCGTCTTTAAGCTTTAAAAAAAAAAAAAAAAGTGTTTAAAAATGGGACGATTAGTGACATCACCTACACACCAAACAGCAGCAAGACCGGACGTTTTGTCTGATCACCATAGTAACCGTTAAAAAATAATAATGAAAGTGAAAAGGTGAAAGTGAAAGAGACAACCCTTGTTGTCGAGGTCACAGCACAGCCCACAGTGAAGCACAACGAAATTGGACCTTTACAATTATCCCATGCACTCAGACACTGTGCAGCAGTGGGCAGCTATTGAAAGCGCCCGGGGAGCAGTGACAGGGACGGTACCTTGCTCAAGGGTACCTCAAGGCAACCAACCGGTGAGGGGAATCGAACCCACAATCTTCCGATGCGAGAGCAACTTCCTATCCACTAGGCCACCTGCCCCATAATAATAATAAAAAACAAACAACAACAACAACAACAACAACAACGTGAGCTACACCAACCCAACAATCAGCTTTTAAAGATAAATCTATTAATATAAAGTGAAACAGCACACAGTGAAACACAACCTCTGCTTTTCACTGCACTGTGCAACAGGGGGTAGCAATTTAAAGGGCCCGGGGAGCAGTAATAGGGACGATACCCTGATCGAGGGTTCCCAAGGCAACCTACTGCTCTGAGATTCGAACCTACCACCTTACGATCCTAAACAAAGGAGTCGGTACTTAAATTAGCTTGAATTCACTCACCCTAACCCCTAACCCTAGGATTCCAAGTTTGTCCAACTTGGGACAAGAGCAGGGACTGCAAAATATATTCACACTGTAAGAGGTTACTTGTTGTGGGAGCCAAATCTCATCTTAAGAACACGCTTTAACCCAAAAGATATTAAAATTGCAACTCTGGCAGGCACGCTCTGCTTGGAGACTTGGAAGGAGGAGAACATCGTGAAGCCTGATATTTATGAGCAAATACGGCATCATTTTTGCAAACAGGACTCGAGGAGTTTGCCGAGGAGCTGCGAGTAATACTAGCCTGTCGGCGCTCCCCTCCATCGGCATCTAAAAGCACAGTCGAGAGAAATGAGAAGGCAGCCTAATTACCTCCCTGTGCACCTTTGACTCATCCTCCAGGGTCAGAAAGGAAGCCCAAATAGCGCTGGAGCTCAGAACAGGAGCTCGTCTGGGTCCCAGATTCCCACACAAATTAGAGCCATTATCTACAATTAGCCTACGCCTCGACTCCACATCTTCCATTAAAGCTCCTATCTGCTCGGTGATCTTACCCAGCACACGCGCTCTTGATAAATTTTAACTAGGAGACAGATCTAATGGAAACAAAAGGAGATAAGAGTGAGGCAATGGAGAGAAACCAAAAAAAAAAAAAAAAAAAAGGCTTAAAATGTATCCAGAGTCAGCGAAAGAGTAAGCTAAATTTGCAACAGCCTCTAGGGGCAATTACTAAAGCTGAGGGACCATCCATCAACATCTTTGAAATGTAAAGCTATGCATGTCTAAAAATAACTGCGGTTGTTTATTTCATAGTCAAATGTCAAGAGTAACTTAAAAAAATAAAAAAATAAAATCAAAAAATCAGGCCACATTAAAGTGAGCAGCGCTATAACTCCCAGGCTGTTTATCTGCGATATTTGCATGTTTTGCATTTTCTTCCAAAGCCATGATGTTCTCAGAATCTGTGTTGCGAATCAAGTCTTGAGGTTTCGCCCACAACCTTGATCTTTAAACCAATCTGACAGGCAGCTGGTGGTCTTGGAGGTAGGACGATTTTACCTGCTCCCATCTTTGAAGTTTGCTCATCTTCTTCCGAAAAGCACCAAAACAAGCATATTTAAATAGCTCAAACGTGTGTACCGTGCTATTAAATACGCTACCCGAGTTTTATATAACGTCTCTAGCGACCACACCACGCCGATCCAAGAGGCTGGGGTGGAAGGGTGAAGCCGCGACAGATAACTAGCAGTTTCCCATAATACCAGACGACTGAATCTGCAGAGACTGTGGAAAGGAGCAGATGGTCATCCAAGATTTTTCTCCCAGTCTGGACCTCCTTCCTCTTTCTAGGTCAGTCTTCTTGCTCCTCATTGCAACATTTTTATGCCATCCTTCTCTTCAAGCTCTTAACCGTTCGCTCATGTTACACTCCCTAGCCGAGAGGACGCAGTCTGGGAAAGAGCGAGAGATCATTTAAACGTCGAGGACATCTGGGTCAAAATCATGACACTCTGCAAAAGAGACGAGTGTAGAAAACCAGCCATTTGGCAAATAAGCCCCCCCCCCCCCTTTCTAGAACACTTGAGACCATTTTTGAGAGAAAGGATACCAGGAATGGATTAATTAGCTTAAAATCCACAAAACAAAATGACCCGAATGTGTGTCAATGAAGCAAGAGTGTGAAAACAAGCTTCATTCGCCACGTCACCCCATTGCTGGTCTCCAAAATCACAGCTAAAAGTCGCCTACTCCTAAAGGAAATGACTAGATGACTGTTGCTCTTTTGCATGGTAGTGTGAACGTAGGCGTTGCCTGGTTACTTCGCGAAAACAGCTGCATTTCTTGCAACTGTAACCACACAAAAGAAGTCTTACGATCCACGTATTGGAGAACCACGTGCAGCAATAAAGCCAGTCTAGAAACGGCACGCATTAATATACCCCTAACCCAGGGAGTCCATTTCTTTGGCACAAAGTTTAAGATTCATACATTTCGCAGCCCAGGGGATCGCTGAATGCAGCAACCTCTCAAAACTGTACTTAACCGAGATTATGCCGCACAATAGAGCCCAGGTGTGCGGCAACTATGACCGATTAAGACCGTTTCTGAACACAGCAGCTGTGCCGGGAACGGCCTGATGCCATTCTAACCCCGGGACCGTTTAATGACTAACAGCACATTCTTCCAAAACACAGGCCCATTACCATCTCTTCTCCTGCAAATGAATCCCCAGAAGATTTTGCAGGAATTCATCAGGAGGTCCGGAGAAAAGCTACCAGCTGCACGGTGCCTTCCCAAAGGATCGGGCAAAATACTCACGCAGGTCAATACATTTTATAGCTTGCAATTCTAATGCAAAGCAAATCAGCTCCATCCTGTTCCTCATGTCACAGGTTATGTGGAGTGCATCAGTATGTAAAAAGCTCTTATCGCTCAGCAACTCCTGCGAGTCTGCTGATTTAGGTACGGTCACACAGAGGGCTATTAAGCGTTTTTCTCATTCGGTGTTCGGTTGTGCGGCAGCTGAAATGAGAGGCTGCAAATTTACTCCCTACTTTCTGAACCCCAAGAACTGATGTGCTGGAAGTCTAATCTGTAAAGCCCATCACAATCAATTAAAAGGGGGATCGATAAGACACCGAGCGTGGTTCTCCGTGTCAGCATTCGTAAACTGGCCACCGCACAGGATGTTAGCTGGTCACTCATTCAGCCAAAGCGGGATGGAAATCTGATAGCATACCAAACCAGATCCTCTACGTTTTGCTTCATTAGAAGAGGTGTGTGTGTGTGTGTGTGTGTGTGTGTGTGTGTGTGTGGTGAGATGTCAGACTGATGGAGACTGAACGGAGAATCTAAAAGGACATGACAATAGAGATTTGATTTCCTGCTCTCCTGAGGAAACTACCCCAAATACATGCCCATCCATGGTTACTATAGAAACAGCCGAGAGCAAGCTATGAATTTGACAACTTGGTTATAACTGCAGCAATCAGCGCAATGAACAGTGTCCTACTGGACAATGCTACCCTCCTGCCATTGCTTTCACACTGTGGACAGCCAGCGGCGCCGCAGAAAATGGATCCAAAACGGAGCAGGTTCAACTCTATTCAGGACTCAAGGATCCAAGGCACAATCACGCATTCGATTAAAAAAATAAATAACTTTAAAAAAAAAAATTTAAAAATCTGTATTCGTACTAATGTGACAGTCCTGGGGTTGGTTACCATTTTGATCTTCTACCAACCATCCATCTTTCACATTCAGTGTCAAATCCTGTAACTCAATCATTCAATGAGCTCAGCCCTAAAGCTTATGTCTGCACTTCAAATGAGTCGACTCCAGATTTCTGGCACCGCTTTAAAAAGGTTCTACTTCTAACGATTCTGACAGAGCGATGCAACTTTCCATCGTTTTGCAAAGAGTCTTCTTTCAGAATGTCTGTGCAAAGGAACGGAGCACAAGAGATGCTCATTTCAAAGCTGCTGCCGTTTTTAAAGACATTTATTTAAAAGAATTATGGGTATTTGCTTCAATAGTGGAGCTGCTGGCAGTTTTTGTAAAGAAATAGTTCTGCGGCAGCACTGGCAAAAATACCACATTTTCAGACACTTCCACGCTAAATCAGATGCTCTTGTATTGAAAATGTACTCGGACAAAGATGAATATAATTTAATGGCGTTTTATGATTTCCATTTGTCTTCTACTAGCCCCAAAATACTTCATCCTTCTGTCACTCGGTGAGCCGTGATCTCACAGGATAAAAGGTTTAATTTCGTTCTGACCATTAGCAATTAGAAGTTCTCTTTGCAAACTTTGAAAAGAGCTGCAGGAAAGGGTTTAATGAATCGTGGCCTCCTTGCCATCACCTGCCCAAGAGACAAGAAAGGCACCAAACGTGGTATTTCAGACAACAGTGGGAAAATTAAAGGACTCGCACGCCTTGAGGACAGATGACCGCACTGGAGATATGAGAATAACAGACAGCCCGTCAGAATCTGACTTGTGCTTTCAAATGTAATAATTTGATGGGGCATGAAATGTTTTCCGAGGCCGTCTCCTACCATCTGTTACCTCTAAAATCGGAACCCCTTGAATTTCTTTCTGCCGTCGAGGGCGAATCATTTCCTGGATGCCACGAAAATAAACAACTCTGACGGCAGCTTCTCAGGCATGAAAAATCATTATCGTCTGTAAACCGAACCTCCATTTCAGACTTGGTCAGGGAATACCCAGCGCAATGATTTCCCTCCATCGGTGAAATATGGGGAAGAGTAGAAAGGTGTAATTTTTGGGTAATGGGACAATCCATCCGACTGTGGAAAGTGTTATTAATCAAATACTTTTTAGCTGCAGATAAGCAACTTCCCCACAAGTACTGCACTTCAAAGAGAGAGAGCAAAGAAGATGAATGGAGCGAGGGAGCCCACTGGAAAGTTAATCTCTACTTTTTTTTTTCTTTCCTTTTTTCAAGGACCAGCAGAAGATGCAGAACCACTTCTGCCGATTTGCCCCATTAACCGGCACCGTGCGTCAGCAAGTTAACAAGCTGCACCGTGGGCCACCAGTGATCTCCACGCTGAGGGCTGAACGGGGCAAACCAATTCACTTCGCAGGCACCGCCCGCACCGCTGGCACTGCCCAGCTGAACCCTGGGAAAGGGGTTCTGAAGAGGAAACGTGCTTCATAACTTCACATGAAAGAGTAAACACGAGTACTGCTGCTTCTTTTGTCTTCCCATGAAGTTCGGAGACCAAAGACGATTTTAATGACCTCAGCTTTGAGACGTACCAAAGGAAGTGACCGTTTTGACGGTTCCGCTGATTTGTCCCACAACAATTGATACCTTTAAGGTTATTCTACCCGGTGAGCAGTGACGAGGACGGTACTTTGCTCAAGGGAACCTCAGGGCAACCTGCTGATCAGGGATTCGAACCCAGGATCAGGATCATTTCTGAAATCTCAAAATACATAAACAATCTCAAGAGGGCTCCGGCAGCCTCCTTATTTCTTGCTGTCTGAGTTATTTTGAGCAATACGTGTAAAAGATCGGAGGCGGCAAAAGGAGCGCCTGAAGCATCGACTTTAAGAAGCGGGAACATAAAGCAACAGCCTTATATCAAAGAGTGTGGAAGGAACGGGTTACATAAGCACTCCTACATTAAACCAGCTCATTAAAGCTAGCGCTGCTTTTGCCACCATGCAGTTTGTCCTTTGCTGTAAAGACAAATTAAAATATTATATATATAATTTTTATTTTTTTTTTTTTTTTTAAAAAGGTTGGAACAATCCATAATAAATCCATCTGTAAAAAAAGATCTAGGAAGTAATATGAAAAATCTGACCCCGAGCGCTATGGGTTGAGGCGTCTAAAGTGACATTATGCAACGACTGAGTCAAAGGCGAATTAATTTACACAAAAATAAGGTTCTATTCTTCCCTTCTGGGATTTGGTCCCATTACAGAAGGAACAGACAGGGTGAGATTTACGCAAGGCTAAAGCTAATCTTGATTTCGGTTATAAAAGTACGGCCGGATTGCATGAAAGGACGAGTCAAATTACAGATCACGAACGGAGACTTGACGCGTGCTTTGGTGTCGGCCCGTCGAGTTTGCGAGATTAAAAGTCTACTAAAGCCGTACGACGTTCTCCATAATAATCCAAAGTAGAAAGAAAGCTCAGAAAAGGATGTTTTACGTAAACTTTCAGCCTAACACATGACAAAGAATAAATGCCCAATTGAAGTCATTAGGTGAACACACAGAAGGATGGCTGGGTTTGCTGCCAAACAATGAGCAAAAGAAGTGGATTAAAGTGACTGCGGCTCAAGTGTTAAGCAGCGTTTCACTAAATTGTAAAGATCATTTGTTAAATATAAACATCTGAAATGTATCAAAATTATGAAAGAAGCTGAAATTTTAATGCCCTATAAATAAGAGCAGTATTTTATATGTGGCCGCTGTGGCCTAATGGTTAAAAATGTGGGCTTTCCACCAAAGGGATGCTGGTTTAATTCCCTGGAGGAAATATTTAGGCACTGGGTGACATGTGAACATCAGCTGAAGAATCCTTGGGCAAGGAACACAACATGTGTGTGCACAGAAACCTCATTTCAACAGGGTTGGAAGTAGAGAACCAAATTTCAGATCGTGCATTGCGTCCCGGGGGTATCCGTTACTTTCATCAACGCAAAGCTTCTGACAAACTCCGCTTTTGGTCCAACCAAGCCCAAGGTTGACAAAAAACACACAACGTATGACATGAGATCTTCCATAAACATGCCTATATTGACTAGCTGGCTAACTTCAACAATAAAAAGATAGACGGCCATTAAAAAAAGAGCCCTGGCACCTTCGAATCAGGATTCATCTGGCTGAGAGTCTAGAACAGCAGATAACAGGAGAACGAAAACATACTCGCGGCCACTTCGGAGACTGCCAAAACCACAGAGAAAGTCCAAACAGTTCAAGGCACCTGCTAACAGATTAACATGCTCCTAAACTTGAAATGGGATAAAGGAAATATTTCAGGAAAGCTTCATGCCTGCCGTGAGTTACATAAACTCAGAAGCACAGTATAAGAAACGTAAATGAGAAATTTGAAAAAGAACACTGATCAAAATTAGAGAACACTTTCAGACACCTCCCAGTTAGTGGTGTTCATCTGGCAGCTGGTGCTAATTTCCTTGATTATCTGACAAACCCTGTTTAACTGGCAAGAGAGAAGTTAGTCGTTCCAAATCTGTGATTTCTAGAATATCGCACCTTTACAACGTCACAAACTCATTCAAGTCCCCCAAGAAGGTTGGTCGTCCCCAAAAACACAAAAGCAAGAGAGGACAGGATAATGCGGAGAAGGTCAATGGGGAATCGTTTCAACACTGCAGCTGGAACTGCTCGCCGGTTCAGGGCTGAACGAGGTAAGGATCCGTCTCGTCATACAGCGTCTCCACGTTTAAGAGCATTTGGACTAACAGCCTACACTGCAGTGGCCAGACCTCTCATAAGCAGGAAGAACCTGAGGAGCATGTGTGGACAGAACTGGTGTTCATTTCAGTGAAGTAAGCAAATTGAATTTATTTGGGTCTGATGAGAAACATTATGTGCCCGAACCCCAACCAGGTGGAGGAGGAAGCATCGTGTTTATCAGACAAATGTTCATCAGAACCTTCTTTGACAACATGTGGTTCCTTCCCTGCGTTCATCACCCAGTCAGCCAGCAATTTCCATGCAGGACAATGTCCCCAATCATGCAGCAAAACGGGTAAAGCGGTTCCTTGAAACTGAAGCACTGGGTGAAATGGCCAGAGTCTTGATCTAAACCCAACAGAAAACCTCTGGAAAATCCTTGGCCACAAAGTTACGGCTAAGAAACCCACTACATTCACTGAACTGTGGAGGAGACTGGACCACCAGAGCTGTACGAGAGCCGAGTGACGTCACGTGGCGGCAGATGCGCTGAAGTCAATCAAAGCGACGGCCTGTGTGCGTCCTATTTATTTTGAGACTGTAACCTTCTGGAAATTTAGTTGTGGTCTTTCTTCATGCTACGGTCATTGCTGTTCTCCAATTTTGATCACTGTGTTTTCAGCAAAAAGTTTTTTTTTTTATTCATTATCCTCGGTTATTTTGGATAACACTGTTCTAGTAGCACGTTACAGCCACAGCAGTAATTCCTTCAAATGTTGAGCAATGAAAATAACATTATTTCTGGAAAAAAAAAAAAAAAAAAAAATCAAGTTGATCAACCGTTCTCTAATTTTGATCTCCAGTGTAAATCTGTCTGGTCTCGAAGATCAGCTGCTTTGAATTTGTAGGCAGCGTTTCTCTCCACCCTCCAGGACGAACACTTGATTCGTTTGAGGAAGACCAATAACTGAGCAGCTGCACTCAGCCTCCTCAGCAGCCATGGGAACACCAAGCTTCAGATCAGCCAACCAACACCAACCGTCGTCACAGAGGTGTGAAAAGGCTTTCCGCAAACATGCAGACGCTTAACTAGCCTCCACCCACCTTCTTTTCTTCTTACGTTTCCCACTAAATTCTCAGCAGCAACCACAGATGAGCTCATTTACAGAGGAGCCATCCCAGCACTGCTCATCACGAAACTTACTTTCAACTTTTCTGGCCGAGGAACTGAAGCTTGAGTCACAGGTTCTCCATGACGCAGGGACATGGTCATAAAGAGCCTTGTCGAGGACGATAATGGTCCTTCATTCAGCCTGTGCAGAGTATATGGGAAGTGGACTAACTGGTGCTAGTTAGCACTGTTAATAGCAAGTCCACTAAGGCACTGTTGAGATGATTTAAGTGAACAGCAGACGCCGTACTTCACTGCCTTCCATCGTCGTCCTTCATGACTGCTCCCAAAATTTCCCTGCCAAATTAGAGCGGGTGCGAAACTGGCATAGTGTTAGTCATATGGGCCAGCAGGACAGAGCCTAATGAGACTTTTTAAAATACCTTCCATTTATAATGAGCCTCTTATTTTAGCCCTTCAGTGTAAAACTCTATTGGAACCCCTACAGGGACCCCATAGTTCCTAAAAAGAGACAACGTTCACACAAATTTCTTAAAATTATACACCCAGCTGTGAAGTTAGCATGTCTATCGTGTGGACACATCAAGAAGAAAATGAACCAGTGGGGGGGGGTGAAGTGAAAGAAAAGGTCGTAAGAATCAGAGCTACTCAAGGCCCAAATTTTGATAGCTAGATAACTGGGTCAGAGCATCTCCAGAACAGCAAGACTTATGTAGGTGGCTGATACCGTCCAAAAGTGTCCCAAAGAAGGGAAACTGGTGACCCAGCAACTGGGTCATGGGCACCCAAGGCTTATTTTGTACAAGTAGGGAGGAACAGCTCGCTAGTGCGGTAGAGTCCCACAGAAGAGCTCCTCTAGCACAAAAGGATGATAATGCTGGCTACTTACAGGACTTAAAGGACCTGCTGCCAACAACTTTGAGCCACACCTTAGAAGTGGTCTTCTGAAATCAACGTGTCGGCCGCAGCTACGTCATGTTCAGCAGCTGGTTATAATGTTCTGGCTGATGGATTTTTATCCATGGGAATTCTGCAACAAACTACTGTACGACTCAAAAACAATCATTAAAGGGAGGAAATGAGTCTTGCACATTGAAAAGTGTCTCGAAATGGACAAGAAAGGGAGCAGGAGAAAACAAGACAAGAATCCTGAACACCTAACCCAGATGTTATGCAAGCATGTGGGGGTTTCAGCAAATTGTTTGCTTGTGTGGTTCCCATGGAGGCCAATATCGTGATAAAAATCACTTTAGGATTGAATTTGGCCATTCAGCGTCTCCTTAGGGAGACTGTTATCTTGGTTTTTTTTCAACGCTCGAAGAAAACTATTTAGAAATTTGCAAGAAGTGATTTGGTGGGACAACAGAGGATTACTGCATAATTTCAGTCACACAGTTGCACAGAGAATGAAAAACAGGAGAATATTCTGATTCCATTCCCTGATATACCGTCCAAGTCTTGGAAGAGGAATGTTAAATGTTAAGGCGTTGCCTTGTAGGCTTTTTTTTTTTTTTTATATAAACACAGACTATAAACAGACGGGGGGCTTGGAGTGCTGTGATGGCAAAACAAATCAGTGCAATCAGAGTCACGTACTGCTCAGCAGACCCTCGTCAATGTCCTCCCCTGATGTCTTGACCTTGAGAAGCCCAACTTGACCATCCACCTATGGACATATCTGGCCTCGATGTAGAACCCACGTTTTTGCTCTCAGTTTAAAGAGAGGCGAGATATTTTAGCTTCTTCGGGTCTCAGCATCGAACATCAAATGTACAACAGAGCATTCATTTTAAATGCTGAAAACAAAATAAAAAGATACTTATTTCTAGCTATGGCAACAGATTCCTCCAGTTAGACAATTGAATAAATAAAGAGCCACTGATTAATTCATGAAAAGAACTGGGAGGAGGCACAATACCCACATCAGCAACACTGCGAGGACACCAATTGTCACAGTCAGGCAAGAAATTAACATGAATTTATAGAAGTTCTACACAGGCCCCCAAAGAAGCTGGCAGAACGTCTACTGGGATGCGAAGAACCAGATAATACAGAAACAAGAGATGACACTGCTGCATGTTTTCGGGTACGTTTCACTGTACGTCTCTGATATCCCCTGCAAGGTGCTGGGTAAACAGATCTTTGGTAACATGAGTTCAAACGGAATCTAAAATTACATCCATTAAAATGCAAACGCCAAGTTAATCGCTGCAGTGCAGAGCTTACGCTGCAACTTTTCAAACGCTGCTCTGGAAAAAGCCTCATCGTGTGTAATCACCACCACAGCTTCTTCAAGATTTGCAGCATTTAGCAGACGTCCTGATCCAGAGCGACCAATTTCTGATTACAGGGACGGTCCCCCTGGAGCAACTCAGGGTTAAGGGTTTTGCTCAGGAACCCAATGGTGGAAGTGCTGGAGGTTGGCTTCAAACCTTGAACCTCTTGGGCCATAGCTGAGAATCCTACCAGCAGACCATCACCACCCAATAGGTCCATGCAAAGCAGTTCAGCATTTGAGAGTACGGCTTCGTGGCTAAACGCTCCATCTGAACCCTGAACTTGCTGCCTCAGTAATGAATGGGTTTTTTTTTTTTTTTTTTTTTTTTGGAGAGAGAGGCATTTCATTGTGTGCACCAGGTGTGTTGTCAGCCGTGCCAGCGGACTAGGCTCGGTCTCGCCGATCGTGAACATTCCATTCTCAAAGAGGCCAGTGCCCGCTCTGCAACAGCTTGACAAGGTCAGCTAGTCACCATAGCGACTGGCTGGAGGTCAGAGTTCAGGCATGCCACCCTGCTGCTCAGTGATGGGGTCAGAAAGAAAGGAGGGGAAACTTGTGAAGTTCTACAACCCCACTGCTCCATTATGTTCCCCTCATGAACAACAAATTGCCTCTTAAACTCGCCTGAACTCTCTCGGTCGGCCCGGCAATTCTTCCATAATTGATGGAGAGTCCCATTCCTCGCCCATATCGCCGACCATAAAGTGACAACTACACCGCGCTCCTGAAACTGTGTCAGCGCGGCACTTTCATGGAGCTGTAATGTGCGAGCGGTTAATAGTTTTTTTAAAAAAAGCAAGGCTCCACAGAGTGAACCTGACAAAAACATGACAAATGGCTCCTCTCTTTACTGCCCAGTTTCAGCGCAACCGTCAAGGGCAGTTTTAGTGGGAGAGCCGAGGAGGAACCTGCCAGCGCAATGTTATGAAAGGAGTCCGCCTATGTTTTTGTGGCCCGAAAACACTGTCGGTTGTAGAATCCACACCAGTGACACATAGCTCAGCTATTTCCAAGACGCTGTAATTGCTATCCATGTGGTTTTGCATTGTGTACAAGCAAGCTCGGGAATGGGAAAGCTGGACGTCCAGCAATGCAGGGGCTGCCGATTCCTCTACGAGCAGATGATCCGAACGGAGACGGCTGGCCAGGGTCCCGGTATAACAAGGAGATGGATACCAGTGAACTTGGCTGACTGAGGCACTCCGATTATAACCTCCATAGCTTCCTGTTCCAGACTCTGTGGCTGTCTTCATGCTTGACAAGTCACCACTGGGCTGAATACACTCGCAGCAAATATTCAAAAGCTTCATGTGAACTTCGAGTTGTTCCTATATTTCGGAAATTGCAAAAAGCGAGGGGGCCAAATCACCAGAGCAGACCATGGCAGTTGAGAAATGCGAGTTGTTTTTCCAGGCGCTCACCTGGTACTGCAGCTTCTACTGCAGTTACCTCAAGGTCACCCTCCAAAAGATATTCTGGGCTGAATGAATCGCCAACAAGCAAAAGAAAAAGGAAAAACCATCACTGCAAGATGCTCAAAACGACATTCAACCACACAAACACCTGATTGGCAGGTCTATCATTTAGCGACAAGGAAACAAGAGTGGCTTTCTGATCATAAAAACAAAGGTTATCTGCATTCACTGCAGACACTGTTACTTTTTTTTTTAAACCAGAACTTCTCCACCTTCAAAAAAAAAAAAAAAAAAAAAAAAAGATCCAAGACAGAGCGAGTGTCGAGGGAGGCAAGGAGAGGATAGAACAAGGGGTCAGGTATGGTGGCAAGGCATCAACAGCTCAAAGGTCTGAGCTAGAGATAGCAAAACGTACGGTGCCAAGGCAACGCTGTCAGCAGTACAGAGAAACTGATAAGTGGGTCCCAGGGGTGGCCAGGACACAGCTGCCTACTGCAAAGGTTTTTGTTTTTTTTTAAGAAATCCTTGTGAAAAAGATTTCTGATTAATACAAACTTTCGCATGTGATCCTGAAAAATAAACTGAGCCAAGGAGCTTGAGCCAAGCACAATATCTGCTGATGTAAGCTCGACTTTCAGAAGGAGAACTGGGAACGGCCGCCTGCCTATGATGCGAACTGGACGATTCCCATCGTGAAGAGACAGCGTCCCGATATGCATCCCTGATCTGGATCGGACTGAGAAAACAAAAACTTAATACCATCTCCAAATAAGCCGCTCCGTTTCCATTGCGTTACAACGCCGACGGCCCAGTCTGCGTTCAGAGCAATAACTGCATCACCAGACACATTCATCACCTCCCACTGGGAACGGGACCTACATTTTATTCTTACTGACAGTGACCACAAAAACACCATGCGAGTTAAGAGGTAGCCTTTCTAACCTTTTAATTAAATGCTTGGAATCTTGCCCGGCAACTTAAGCGCTTTGAGAAGTAGGCCACTGATGCCATTAGGATAGGCTAAAAAGCCCAGACGGGCACCCATTCCTGAGAAATAACAATTACCACCCAGATAATAAACAATATGTGCTATTTTTGTGGGCTTTCCCCACATTGTGATAAGCTAAGTTGCCCTAAACTACCCCTAATTATTTTAAGCACAAAAGCTAATTCTGCCAAGTCACGACCCTTCAAAGCCACAAAAGTACACAAACACGTGCCTGAACTTGCAGATGCTTGTAATTCCATGGCTGGGGAGCGTTAAAGGAACGGGGCAGATGTTAATGCACTTAGGAAGCGCGAGGGCCGAAGCCGAGCGGTTCGGGTTTCAGTCCGTGAGAGGTGGTCTTCGAGAGACAGCGGCCACCGTCGAGCTGCAGGAGTTGTTCAATCTGCTGCATGGACTGCAGAGTAAAAGACAAAGAACTTTCTTGTTTCTTTCGCTTCCTAAAAAAGTATTTTTTGCTCGATTTGCTGCGATTAAAGGCCGAAGTGCTTCCCATTCCACTAGTTCCTGAAAAGTTTGCACCAGTTTTTTCCTCCAAAACTTCAGCCAACGATTCATCTCCGAGACTGACGCGCAGTTAGGCCGGCCCTTGAGGAATGAAAGCAAGGTCAATGCAAAACACGTTCAACAACCTAACTCTGATCACGCCAGACGTTACCGCTCAACCGAAAACTCCAAGCGATTTTCAGGCAAATTGGAGCCGGAGTGGGTGGAGGGTGGCGACGTGTGATGAGAGGTACATCAGACTCATACCTCGGACACATCTGGCTTTGGTTACAACCCCTTCTGACCTGTCTGAGGCTGAACTCCATTAAGGGAACCCATCACTCGCTGCGGGATGCCTCAGCGGCTACACAGGCGCTCTTTAGGGTAGCTGGCTGTAATTGCTCTGGGGAAAGAGGAGGTGAAAAGGAAAGACCACAGCCCTAAGGAAAGGTTCTCCATGGTCTCCAGCTTGTGGCAATTTGGGTGTTGTTCAAGATTGCCGTAATATCGGACCAACCAGTAGTTTTTGTTTACAACTTGAGACCAGACCACACCCCAGACATTCTAGACAGAGAGCTCCAACGTTCACACCAGCATGCCTCTCGTGTGCTGGAGCTCGTCTTTCAGTCAAAGGTTTAACCAAACTTCTCACTGTCAGTCCTTGCTTTGACACAGTTGATGAGTCTTCATATTCTTCACTCCATAAACTCCCGATTATCCTGTATATTTGAGTCTGCAGTTTTGAAGCTCCCAACTGAGTGAGGGAAAACAAAACTGAGTTTCAAAATGTCAGTTCCAAATGCTTATTTGGGGGGGTGGATTTGACTCTTTTCCAAATCACTCGCCCCAAGAGTGAAAAGGTGAAGACTTCTCGAGCCCAATGCCTCCCGCTCCTGAATGAACAGCAGCAAAGTCCACAGTGTTTAAGCAAAAGCATTCCAGATGTAGCTCTTCAAAGGATGAGATTTTATGAGGGACCATGTCTCACTTGCCGTTTTTCCAATACCGTCACATTTAAGGGAGAGAAAAAGCATGCGGGATAGGCTGATAGCATAGGCTCTGCATCAAATAAATTGATGTTCTCTTTGTAGAAAAACAAAGTGATATCTACAAGATGTTCTTGGTGTTATAAAAACCCTTTCTGTATAGTGTGCACAAAAGTGATAACGGTGCAATGATGACCTCCCATCCGAAAGAAGGCCAGAATCGGCTCCACGTTCGAGCAAGAACGTGTCCATCAAGACGGATTGCAAGATATTGGAATGTAAATGTGTAATAGAGATTCATTACTTCTCATCCAGACAGAACTAGGTCTCATTAAGCTGTTCTTTCGAGAGGAACGACACCATAAAGTATTCAAGACTTGCAACTTAAGTAAACAGGCCATTTAAAAATTTACATCTGATTAAAAAGGTCAGCAAACGAGTGGGGGGTGGGGGGGGGGGGGGGGGATGTTTAGAGGTAAGCAGCTGCAGACGTTTTTCCTCGCGGGACGGTGTGGTAGTTGTGCAGTTGTGGGTAATCTAAACTGACATTAAACCTGAGGCGTTCACTCCGGTGCTGGAGGGCTTCATTAAGCTTCACTCTCAACACCAATCATGAGGAGTATGGTGATGACCTGCAGCTTAGAACAAACTCTTAACCGTGCAGTAAATACAGTGAGTCACGGCTGAAGAATTTTCCTCCTCTTGATACCAAACCGTGAGCTGCAGAATGTAAGCACAACTCCATCTTTAATGAGTCAGACCTTCTTGTGCTTAAGCCATCAAGGTGAACTTCTACTCTGAGCAGAGGTGAAAAACGATCCCCGCCATCTTTTTATGAGTTTGCAAAAGAAACGTAGCTTATTATAGTCAACAGCAAAAGCCATGCATGAAATGTTTTATTGTAAACTTGGATTATAGTGAGCGCATAAGCTACAAGGGTGTAACTGGCAGCCTGTCAACTGAATCGGTCGAACTTAATGAGAAGTGTATGCTGACCCCCTCCCCCTCCCCCTCCTCCTCCTCTTACCAAAACACACAGGCTCAAGGGCCCAAATTCCAATTCTGCAGAAAAATGTGTGGTCTGAACAACTGGAGTTTATTTTCTGTTGTGCTGCTTGTGCTACCATTCTATACAGCTAGTCACAAACACGCAGATCATTATGCCAATATCTGTGGACACAAAGCTCCTGGGGTGTTCTAAATCAGTGTACAAAGATAAATGGAGCACAGAACAATGCTTTGTGCTTGGCTGCTCCAAGAGAGGCGTCCTTAATGCTTTTCTAAGATGCTCGTCTTGCCCTTTATCAGACTCGCCTCTCCTCCCTGCACCGTACAAACGGAAAGGCCTGGTTCTTGCCCTTAAAACTAAATATGCATGTCCCGTTAAATCGGTCTACACTGGGCAGTGAAGCAGGATGCAAATGCAGCTCAGTGCAACCTGCTCAGGAGAGGCGCGCGAGTCTTTTGGACCGGGAAAAAGCAGCTTAAATTTAATCCGGGAGACCGTTCGAGACAGAAATCACTTTTTTTGGCTTTGACAGTGCGGTTTTACATTTAAAGGGTCTTTATTGAACTGCAAACTAGAGGGAGGATCATGTATTTCTATTAGGTGAGGGACAGAACTGGATTTTACAGCATTAACCCAGGAAAAAGCAAAGAATTTTAAGGCGTCAGTGCTCGTCCCCTCTCCAAATTTGACCAATCGACACCCATGTGAACAATTAGGAGCATCTTTAACACTGCGGTGTGAAGCCCAGCGAGGAACAAAGTTTAAAACTCGAAGTGCAAACAGAGCAAACTATTAGGCGCGAAAAAGCCCAAGCACAGACAGTTGGTGGTTAAAACAGCACTCTTGCCCCAGCTTGCTCAGTTGCAAAATGCTAACCTCTGATGCAATATTTATCTTGTGAGAACAGGGTGGTTTTTGTTTTTTGGGGGAGGATATTTTTTTGAGTTAGTGTTAGGACCATCTGGAAGCCAATCTAAAATGTAGAATTTAAAGAAAAAGATTAAGAAAGAAAGCCTGGCTGAGGAAGCACCTGATGCTAAAACAATCAAACTTGCCACTTCACGTTACCATGTTAGCCAGGGGTGGGCAGCTCCGGTCCAGGAGGGCCGGTGTCCTGCAGAGTTTAGTGAATTCCCTGCTTAAAACACACCTGGTACAGCTCACCTTGACGGGTCCCAAAACATCTGCAAACTGTTCGTAACGAGGCACAAATGCACTTTTACATGTTAACGGTTTGAAGAAAGGGCCACTCAAACATTTGTAAGTGTAATATGACATTCAAGGGCAGCTTTTTTAATCTGAACTCGCATGCAACCGCAGCGTGCACGCAGTTATTTTGCATTCGAGCAGAGTGTTCCTCTTTCCAGAAACTGAGAAGATGATCACGTTAACTCAGACAAGATAACCACGCACTGCTATCAGCGAGAAGATCAGCCTTCTCAGGCCACGACAAACCGAGTCACAGAACGGATGCCAGCTCTCGGCTGTAAAAGGCAACACACCGCTCCAAAGCATGTCAGACGTTCTCTACATGCATTCTGCAAATTGCTGAAAACAAAGCAAAACAAAAAAGAATTTGCATAAATATATTTTTAGTGCTTAAGATGATCTGCCGATGACAAGAGTAACTACGAGTCACTAAGTCGGCAAGAGAGGAACTTCCTGCCTAGAAAACAAAACAAAAGTGAGGGAACATCAACGATTAAGCAAAAAAAGTTCCCAAAACTTCAGCAGGAAAACCTGAAAGTTTTAGTCTGAAATGATTCATCCTTACGAGTATTGTTGTGAACAATAAGACGAGAGAGTGCCATGGGTTGCGTTTTCCTGTTCTTTCCATCTCTAAAGCCAGGATTAATCCAAAAAAAAAAAAAGTATAAATATATGCTACAGCTATAACACAACAGCTGATGACCAACCAGATTACACCGACGATTAATTTAATGGGATGTTATGCTGGAAAAATCTTCTCTCTCCTTTGAAATGCCGTGAAAAAGCCTTTTAAAAAAGCCTTACAGAAGCCATGAGCCAAAATGGGAATTGAACGAATTTAATACTAAAACCACACTGCTGATCAAGTTTGAGGGGAAAGATTGTTCCTGAAGAATACTATTCTGAACAAAGGAAAAAGGAAGGGATAATTTGTATACAAGTATTAACTGGCGTTCTTAATTTGCGGTTAATCTTCCACTAAACATTTGAACACGATCTTTTTTAAAGCTAGTGAAATGAAATAGTAAAATCCTAAATTAAATCTGGTTTAAGGGACATGTGGATCCCAGAAGGCACACTTTCTTGCAGCCAATGAAGTTTAAAGAGCAATGGGACACGGACACACACACACACACACACACACACACACACACACCAATCTGAGAGCCCACGCTCTTCTTGAGAGTTGCACCAGTGAAGGGGGCTTGGGCCACTGCTTCCATGGTGGTCATCCTCAAATAAGGTAGCTTTAAAAACTTCATTTAGCTACAAACCATACGTTACCTGTATCGACTGTGGTCTCCTTCCTGGGTGTTCTCAAAGATCAAGTTAAAAAGAGCAACTAAATAAAACCCTGAAGGTAAGTACAGAGCACCCATCCTATTTCAGGAATCTTAAGACCTGTACTTGTACTTGTGCAGCTTGATTTTGAAGGTTTGGAGTCAGAAGGTTCAAAGCTAACCATTCCTGAAAGGATCACATCGGTTGGTCAGAATGAAAATCTACAGCATCTTCGATCGCAACGGAAGGATTTTAAAACACGCCAAACTGAACAACGTCGTCTTTATTTTGCAGGGTGTTCGTGCGTTGGAAAGACGCCCGAGGCTCCCGGTCTAATAAAACAGTGCAGAAATCTGCTGACCTTTTCCACCAAGGCCAACTCCCGAGACTCGCTCCAAAGATTGCTCTCCTCGACCCGAGAGCAAGAGCAATAAAGTCACAAAAAGCTTTAAAAAAGCCCTTCGTTCTTTTAAGGTTTTAATGATGATCAAGAAAAGTGCCCTAAAGTCTTCAAGCTGGAGGTGGAGCTTTGTGATCAACCAAACATCTGGTGAGAAGAAACCAAAAAAAAAAAAAAAAGAATGTTTCTGAAGGAATGGCCCTAAACACTTTTTTTTTTTTTTTTTAAACTGGACTAACCTCTGTTCCGAATTAAAACGCTATGAAAATGATGTGTGACCATATGTGGAAAGGGATTGAGCAAAAAAAAAAAAAAAAAAAAAAAAAAAAAAAACACACTGGCATAAGATCTAATGAAACAAAACAAAAACCCTGAAGGCAATTATTTTGGGATGAGCCGTACCAAAAAGTCAGATTCCTCGTGAACAAATGTGAACTTTATTCAAATATGTTCAGCAGACCGGAGCAAAACAACCTTTAGAAAAGCATGGCGGGGAGGGGGGGGACGAGGGAAGCAACAATAAATTTGCTAAATAACCACCTTTGCTATAATTACTATATTTTATGCAGGGCAGCATAATAGTGCTTGGCGTGCACGAGGCCGTATTTGGTACCTTCTGTGGACGAGAACTCTCCTGAGACAATAACATGTTAGAAAAGCTTCAGCTGCAGCCTGTTATCTCGCCTTCTCTCGGCATGAACGCAGCACCTGCGTCGGCCTGCTTTCACAGCTGCGGGAATTCTTCTGCCGGTGCTTTTGTTTTTAGGCCACGAAAGATACGAACTACGTTATTTTTTTCCAATTTTAGTAAAAGATCTTGCGAATTTACTAGTCAAACTTGGGCCCTGAACGAAGGACGGATTGCTCGCTATGGTCCGAGACTATTATTTTCAAATCGTTCCAAATGCCTTCGTTCGGGGCACCCGAGCTAGATAACGATGAAACCTGACTCAATAGGCAGTAAAACAAATGAGACATATGGAAGGTTTCCAAGACGTTCAGAAGAACAGAGGAACTCCCTTAAGAGCAGAATAGACTTCGAGACTCCGGTACGTTTGACGCCCACCATCGTAAATCTAAATCGCAACACTTCTCATCACCATAACCCGACTGCCACATTTATTACATCGCTTAATTCAGCAAAGGCTTATGAAGTATTACGCTTCCCAATAAAGCTTAGCCTGTCGGACTTGGTTTCCTTAATTGGATATTTTAATGGGGAAGTCGTGGGTGGGGGTATCAAGTCATCAAACTTGCTTGATTAATTTTATGGCCCACACAAAATAAGGTTCAACAGCTGCTTGATGCAGTCATTTTTCCAGAATCTGGTTGAAACTTGGTCGGTAAATGAGAAAGAAAAACAAAAACACCACTTCTTAAGCTGTGAAGATCTGAAGAACATCAGCCTCTCTCATTAAGGGTTAACTAGAGCAGTCACCACTTCTTTTTTTTATTAAACTCCATCTAGAAATTGAGATCTTTTGCTAGGACTTTGTAAGAAAAGAGTGTCATGGGGCTCATTTTCCTGTTCCGTCTCTAAATCCAGAATTATTCCAAACAAGCAGAACATAAATCAGCCACTCTACGACTGTAGATTAACACGATTACAACTGATGACCACCCAGATTACACCTACGATTAATTTAATGGGACGTTATGCTGGAAAATGCTTCCTTCCCATCTCAAACGCAGTGAAAAAGCCTTTTAAAAGTACTCCAAGAGCCAAAACAATTTAGGAGCCAGAAGTCCAAAGGAAAAGATGCCAATTTAATGCACACGATGTTTTGGAAGCTTAAACTCTTCAGATTCAATAGTTGGAACTGTAATCTTGTGCAAAGCTCCTGGGGATTTAATGTGGAAATAATTCTCTTCTTTTTTTTAAATATTAAACATGGTATTTTTTCAGAGAATTGTAGTATCATTGTAGTATAACGTAGTTAAAATGTCCATGCCTTGCCCTAAAACAAATTTCAGCTGTTTCCATACTACCCTGGCAAGTAGAAATCTTCTATTTCTGAAACTTGCTTTCTTTCCTCCAATCTAAAGTGACTGGAGTATCATGAACCCCTTGAGAAGATGATTTAGACTGCTTCATCGTGAAATCCAAGCTGAAAGCAAGGCTGCCACTTCATCAGTTGAATTGCGACAGCCCTTGTTAAGATCACACGGTGATCAGCATACAAAGCAGGTGACGACCCGAAACCCAGTGTGATCATGTTGCTCGCAGTCCTACCGGGAAAATTCTCCAACAGATTCTTCCGTCGGTTTTTGGCACTTAACTCCAGATGTTAAGTCAGCACTGGTTCTTCAGGAAGTTGTGAGGATCGCAGGCAGGTTAAAACACCTCCATTTAAGCAGATTATGGTTGTTTTGCTCCTACTTTCAGTTCCCCCCCCTTCTAAAGAAAGCAAAGTTACAGCACATGGCACGACATGACATAGCTCGGCATGGTTCAGTGGAAATATGACGTCGGTGCATTTCCCTTCCGTCGGGAACATGGGATGAGAGAATTAGATTTTCGCAAATAGTACTGGCATCTGAATTCCACATTTCAAGTCTAATTTCCCAATAAACAGAAGCGTCAATCTGATTTTCATTTAATGCTTTTTTCCCCCCCATTGAGGGCGGAAATAAAAACCACAAAATGAACTTTCAAACCCAGTCACGAGAATCTTGTCAAACTGCAGGGCGAAGTATAGGCCAGGCCCGTTTATTCAAATGAAAGTAATCTCCTAGTGAGAAAGGTCGTAGTTAAAATCACATTTAAGACGGCAGATTTAGCCAATGAGCCTGAACAACACGAGGCCCATCCAACGAAAACAGTTCTAATGCAACCCTGGGCTTGAAGGAAATTTCACAAAATGATAAAAGGAAGACATATTGAATCACAGCTTCTATTAGGCGCTCTAAAGCAGCACTGAACAGACAATCTGGCCCCTTAAACAGTAACCGAATCCGCACGGAATCACGGACAACAAAGAAACCCGTCGACGAGGGGAAAGAAAAGTGGCACCACGCTCCGTCCGGACCAGCCCAATAAATGACTACAGGAATATCTGAAGAAAGGAGAAGAAATCAAACTGTATTAATTCCTCTGAGCTTCCAAATGAAGAGTTATTTGACTTTCTTGGCACGAGGCAGGTCCACCTCAGGGCACTCCTTTCCATCAATTACTAACTGCAGCACATCCTGCGCCAACCAAAAAGCATGTTAGGTGGAGGGAGCCATTCATCATTGGGCTTTACTGTACCATCTGGTTACTAGACTGCTTTACTGTGCAGTTTAAGAGAGAAGACAGAGCAGAGCAGCTATTCAGATAAATAATTCAATATACAGCCTGCAGTTTATCGCAAATTAGTTTTCGGATTTGTCTACTTTTGCCAAGGAGTTGCTTTCTTCGGAAAATGTGTTACGGTAAGTAATCGTTGCTTGTCAATCTCCACAAAAGACCATCCAACGGCGCCGAAATTAAACCTTATATAGCCCAAGGGCTGAAGCGAGGGGAGATGGAGAGGCTGCGGAAATGACTTTTAGAAGCGGAGTCATTGCGTATGCGCATGAAGATGCTTTAAAGATGACAACCAGATGAATATAATTGCACGCAGGAAAATGTTTTATGCATGTCTACCTTCCAGAGCGCTCAAAACATCATACATGTAGGAAATAGTCATAAATTTATGAGTTTCCCCTCAACGGATGGAAGAGGCGAGGAATTCTCCAATGGAGAGCACTGTTATGCGTTGACCTTTTCTGACTGCCGTTCCTGAAGCCTAGTTCAAAGTCTGCTTTAAGAACCAGGGCGACTTTGTACTTTGCGAGAAAGTTGAATCACCCGTTCCTTCGACAAACACGCTGTTCAAATAACAGCGCAAGGATGGACAGTAGGGGAAAAGTGGTCTGACTGGAAGCACTCTTCCGATAACAGTTAAGTCGAAGTTCCTCGAGTCATCTCATACCAAGAACAGACATGATCATGTGTTACTGTTAGGACGATCATCAACTTTCCGCTGAAGAAAAACACAGCTTGTTTGTGCAGCCAGCTCCTCTGATCAAGGCTATTCTCGTTGGAACGTTTAAAAAAAGCCCATTAATAATGGCCATGCCCCGAAGCAGCTGCATTAAAGACCGTTAGTGTGTGTCGAGCGTCTTTTTCTCCAATTACACACAAACCGGCACCTCAGGCTTTCTTTAGTGTTGGCATATGACATCCGCCAAAGATCTGAAGTTCAGTGCCGCCTTCTGTAGCTCTTCTACTGTAGTCATCAAGGACGGTCTCTCTAGTCACTGTTTTAAAATTGAAGTGATGGATCATTTTCACAGAGGTGAGAGCAGAGCTCCAGACAGAACTTCTCAGGGGAATGATTTAAAACGTATACGTTCCAATTTTCTTGATAAGCAGGAGGTCTGATCACACTTAAAATTTCTGCCATGGCAATGGAAAAACAGAACTAGACAGAATGAAAAAGTGATATAACTCCAAAAGAAAGCATGATCTGGAAATATCAAACAGTCATCCCTAAACCTGCAGTCATCAGCATTAAAAAACTACAGCGAGGTATAAGAGGCGTCCAGGTCCCCTTTACTCAGGCTGAGGAATTATGGACACATTTCCTTTTAAGGAAAATCTCCCAACTCTATTTTTAGGAATTGAGGAGATAAACAACGTCTAAGATACACAAAAACCAGGATGAGGGCTCATGAGGAAAAAAAAAACAAAACAAAACAACCAAACAAAAAGAAAACTAGACTCACATTGCCATGGTTAACAAAGTTGTGCTTTGCGGCAATCCTGTTGGCTTCCTCCTCTCCTCCAGTGACGTGGACGGCCCATGTGTTGGTGTAAACCTTCTGTCCTATGGACGGGGTCACCTCAGAGGTCAGGAAGGTCAGCAGCGTAGCAAGCAGCAAGGAGGCCAGTCGGAGCTCCATCAGAGAGGGTAGAGGTCACGGAAACAGGTAGTCCTGATGTGACCGCACAGTAGAGTCGTCTGTCAGGTGCGAGAAGCCCTGGGCACACAAAAAAGGGAGTGACAGCAGAGGGTACCGTCAGAACGTCAGTATTTTGGCCACATATTTCTACATTTGTTAACTTGCAAGGCGTCGTTGACTCACATTGCTCTGAGACAAGTTCCAAACACACAAAAATTAAATAAACGATCGTGGGAGATTAAGAAAAACACTGAATTTCAGCAACATCTTCCGACACGAGATGAGGGAGGTAAAAAAAGGTCTAAAAATCAGAGAGGTGAGGAGAGATGTCATGGCCCGGAATGAGTCATCCCATACTCCAATTCAATGAGAATATTCTAACCTATAAATTACCTCTGAGGCTTGAGAGCCGGAGGCGGCAGGAATTGATTTGAAGTTAGACGCATGCGGCGTCTGCAACTTTCGGGTCATTTCGCGAGCTGCCTCTCGTCCTAAAACTAGTAGCGGTAAAAGGAAAAGTGAACGTGACTACTTGTCATTGTGAAACGGCACACAGTCAACGGAAAGCTTACTCCGCATCTCACCCCCACACACACACACATCCAGAAAAGGGTGGCGATTTATAGTTACCCAGGGAGCAGTGATGGGGATGGTACCTTGCCCAATGGTACCTCAGTTCAACCTACTGGTCTGGGATTCAAACCCCGCAACCTAACGATCCTGGGGCCGAGTCCCTAAATTCTAGGCTGCCGCTGCCCCACGTCTTCCGTTTGGAAGTTTCATTTCAATCCGAAAGCCAAAAGACATGAAGTCAGGTTTCCTGCAAAAGTTTTAACGGGGTGTTCATTTGAGGACTGTCAACAGGAACTGAATAATAATGGCACAGTGAACGGAGGACTGGTTTGTCTTTGTCCATAAAGACCTTCCTTGATGTAAAGCATGTGTGAGGTAAAGGCCAAGGCTATGCAAATCCCAAAGAAAAACTTCCGTCAAGCCATGCTGAACATTTCTTGTTTTGAAAACCTTAGATCACATTTCAGAAGAACCCATTTCGATGCATCAGCAGTGCTACACCCGATGATTAACTGCGAAGGAAGTAAGGACAGCTATGAGTAAGACCAGCATTTGAGCTTTAGCAGACAGGCAATAATAAGTAACTGAAATATATTCCAAGAAAATATGAGTTTAAGGAACTCTGAGAGGAAAAATAAGAATCATCTAAACAGACTTCGGGTCGGATAAATCTTCTCCCCGAGGTAGCCATTCTGCTCAGCTTCAGAATCCGAAACATATTATTGATCCTGAAGGAAATTGCTTAAATCCCAAAAGGGACCAACCACAAAAATGGACTTGGGGATGAAGAGAATACACCACTTCTGGTTAACAGTACAGCTCATCCATCACACCGACTGACGAGGGCAGAAACGTCTGCTTTTAATTCTGTGCTCAACACTTGATCCAACTTTATTTCAGAAGTTCTTTGGTTTGACAAAACTGGTACAGATATACACGTCAGGGACGACCAGCTATTTGACTCGGAGCCCAAAAAACTGCAGGCGGTAGAAATTGAGAAAATTCTGAATGCATTTAATAATCGTTTGATATACAAGCTTCTCTTGCCACACGTGACAAAATATACACACTAAATAATTAAGCGGATAATTGTAGAGTGCGCTCACAGAGTGAGAAAGTGAAAAAGTGAAAGTGATTATTCGTCAGAACACACTGTTCTGTGTTCTTTTTGTGAGAACACACAGTGAACCGCAACAAAATTGGACCTCTGCATTTAACCCATGCACAAACACACCTAGCAGCAGGGGGCAGCCATGAAAGCGCTCGGGGAGCAGTGACGGGGACGGCACCTCGCTCAAGGGTAGCTCAGGGCAACCTACTGGTAAGGGGTTTGAGCTCTTCCGATTCTGTGGCCGACCCCCCAACCACAAGGCCCCAGCGGGAGTCCTACTCCCAGAGGAGTACCATCATTAAAAAAAAAGAGAGAGCAGACCCACACCAGCAGGAGCTCGTGAATCAACTGGAGTTCTAAACCTCTGTAGATAAATGATTATAAGTTTGTTATAAGTCAAAACAAACAGCTGAAATGACTAATTACTGTATTTGTTGTTTCCATGAAAGACTGCCAAAGATGTAGCTTCCCTTTTTTAAAAAACCTTTTAAGGTCAATGGACCACTGGACCTTGGAAGGACCACGAGGCATGGAGATCATGCAGATTTGCTTCAGGTTGAGCGCTCCTAGCAGTAATAATCATTTTAATTTGGTTAAACAGACGATGGCGCTGGGATAGCAGTTGTCTATTCTTCAGCACAGTTGCTTAAACACAGAACAGCGTATCTATGCAACGAGCCGTCATACTTCCTCGTGCTTAACACAAGCTGACAAAAACATATAGAGGACTGGCGTCCAACAGGTCCATCCACGTTTTAAATCCTGGTGCTCGTTCAAAGGTCGAGCGTTTACACCCTTTGGGTGCAGACAAAACATGATTTCCGATATCAGAGCTTTCCCAGAGAAACCGTCCCAGAACTTCTCATGTTGCCCATCGTCCCGTCTTAAAACGCATTATAAATCCATCCATTTTAATACAATCTTAAACAATAAAACGTAGCGTGTAGTTGTTTGTTGTCCATTTACATCATGTTGTTAACTTAAAAATCTAACAAGCAATATTAAAAAGTAACATTTATCACTTTACAGTTGATTAAAAACTTATCAATAAAGGCAAAGTAAGCACATTATAGGTTTACAATTCTGTTGTGTACGGATCACTTTTAATGAAAAACGATCCCTCAAAATCACTGCTAGTTTATTCGGTTACAAATATGACAAAGTGACGCTTCTTCCTTCAAAATAAACAAACAAACCAATCAATACCTCCAGCACAAAGGTCTGTGGCTCGCTATCAGATTGATTTTAATGGACGTGCCACGTGTAAACAGAAACGTTGGATATGATGCCGCGAACACGCTCCTTGATAAAACTTATTAATCGCAGTCGCTCGGTGTGGAGAGGATTTTATCGGAATCCAAACCGCAATTAGGAATAATTGCTTCTGCTGTGCAGCAAAACGGATTAGGCCTAAACAGCAGGATGACAATTTTACATAATGAGAGAAAAATGAAGAAAAGGAAGACAGACATTAACTGCCACACACACACACACACACTTTTTGCCCATCCGCAGCATGCCAGGAGTGCGTTTGTCACCAACCACAAGCTTCATGGTCACAAGATTCAATAACAGCTGCCACTGCAACTGGAAAACTGAAGTATCCTCTTCATTCTCTCACATACCTCCACAAACTCAACCGCTGCTTCACTGCTAATCTAATCTCTATTTTAATCCAAACCAGCTTAATCACTATTAAACCATTAAACACGGTCATGGAGTTTCAGCTGGTTTTAAACAACAATCTCTGATGACACACATCCTGATCAGAGATCTCGAAACGTGGGGAAATAAAGGCAAAAATACTCACTTCGAGATTTTGTTCAAGCAGGCTGAAGCAGAATCTAGACAAGGGTGTATACCTTCCTCGACAGGCTTTTAAGCCGCGGCTGACACTGATTTTAAAGTACACCCACTCCTGTGACATCACCTGAGTTTGCCTTCTCTGCTCCAGGCACAAAACAAGCCTGAATAATCAACAATTCATGACTTCTAAAAGTCATTTCACATTAGCCACAACTAGGTGAACGCCGGCTCTCTGGGTAAAAACCGGACTAAAAATCGGGACTATAACTTGGGCTTGAATCCGGCTGCCAACAAGGAGAGAATGCCTTCTTTTCCACTGCTCCCAGTGAGTCACCGTCCAAAATCTAAGCATCAGGAAGCTTAAGGAGAGCAGGATATCCCATCCTCTGGTTTCAACCGAATCAATACGAGTGCTGAAACTCCAGGGTGTGCAGTAAGAGTGAGATTTACCCTACATCTGTTAAAACTCAAATCAAATCGTTAGAAATGTCTAACTTCGGGTGTAAACGAGCTTAGAAACCTATACAGCTTGAAGATTTCATCCAAAATCAAGGTTCAGACCGAGCTTCTGGTCCATTCACCTGGCAGGGATCTCCTAAAAGAACCTGGTATCTTCTGAACTTGGTATACTTGATGATTTTGGGGGATAAGGCAGCCCCTAAAACGCATACTTACAACATGAGACAAGCCTCAAATGTTAACCTCGACACCCTCTGGGGGCATTTCATAAAGTTAGTCAGATATCTTAAGCCTAAAGTTGACTGTCCCCCTGCTCTCCACCTATAGGTCAGATTTAAGATTCTGGGATAATCAGAAGAATCCTTCTGCGTGCAAAACCCACTGGGGGATGTCTAGGAAAGCAGAGTTCCTGATTAGCGAGATATATTAAGCCTGAAGTTAAGGATTGAGGATTGTCCATCAGCTATTGGTCAGGCTTGACTTTGGGCTCAAGTTATCTGGCTAAAATCAGATCCTGCCTTGTGGAATACTCCCCAGAGCAGGGGTTCTGGGTTTAGCTAAACCTGGGCCATTCCACGAAGCTGGATTTCTTAGTTTAGCCGGACACCTTAAGCCCAAAGTCAAGCTTAAGGGCTGATGGGAACAACATTGTCAGGCTTCAGTTATCTGGCGAATCAGAACGCTTTGAGGATCTCTGTAGGCAATGGATAAGACTGAGATTATTGAAAAGTCTCGATCCACCTACTGCTGTCCCACCAGCATGCCCATCTGTCCAGATGTTTAAAGACGGAGAAGAAAAAGTTGCTCCAGCCCAGGAGTCCTTACCGCATGTAGTGCCAAAAGGGTTTTACACCCGCTTTATTCAAGTTCTCTCCAAGTTGGGCTCGTTTTCGTTTTGAATGGATGTCCAGTAAGTCCCTGGAGGAATAGAAAGGCAAATTCGGGAGTAAAACGCCCCCAAAAAGCGTCCCGGGCCGAGCGAGCGGCTCCACCGGCCGTCCCCGGAAAGCTCACACCGACAGCGGCATGGCTGCAGCCGTGGGGTCGGTGTGGTGCGGAGGATTGGAGCGGCGTCGACGGGCTGGAGAAGGTGTACGGTACTTCACACACTCACACCTCTCTCACACACTCGCGCACTCTTACTCGCGCACTCTTACACGCACACACTCCAACCCGTGTGTTTACTCCACGAAGGGGAAACTTTGGCGGCTCCGTCTGACGCTACGTGGCCCAGCGGCGGCGCGGAGGTTCGTTCGAGGCGCCGACATCACGTCCGAGCGCGTCGCGAAGCTCCCAAGCGGGTAAACAAACAGAATCAATAAAAGGAAACAAATAAACAAGGGAAAAAACAACAACCCTCCGCGAGCCGCACGGCGAGGCTGCTAAGGAAACACGTGATGACGTCACGGGGCGAGCGCCGTTTGGACACGCCCCCTGCGTCAACACAACAGCTTTCGGGCGACCCCTGATGGTGAGACAGTGCAACTGCACCCACGTTGAGCACTATTAACAGATCAGTCAAATGGAAAGGAAGTTGGAAAGGACAGTTTAAAGGGGCAGCTTGTGGCTCAGTTCGTAGTTTTGCTGTCCACTTTGTCTGGGACTAACCCAGATTGAGCCAATTGCAGTTCACCACCGATTCTCCTTTAATAAATGGAAACGAGGATGCAATTTACACCCATTGAGCCGTCAATTGGGTATTTCGCTCAGCCAAGCACACCAGCACCTGTGAGCTGCATTCCCAGCTGCTGGGGAGCAGTGTTGGGGACGGTACCTTAGTCAAGGATGACTCAGGGAAACACACTGGTGCAGGATTTGAACCCACAACCTACTGATCATAGTCCCTAAGGCCATCCCTGCCCTCAATATTATATAATTATATATATATATATATATAAAAGTCTCCTTATCATTTGGGCAGTTATACATCAATTAAAGTGGCTCAAGATATGCTTGTCTTCTTTTGAGAGGAGAAAAAGCCATTCATACCAGTCCATAGTTGTGAGGAGAAGGTAGCCACCCTTGAAGGCCTTAGGCCCAGACCTCCTTCTGCGCTTCCTTCTCACTCAAATGGATCACACCTGCCCAATTAGCTACAGAGAGGAGAGATTGGTTTCCTGGGTGTTCTGTTTGACTGGAGCTGATTGAAAACCCTACAATAACTCTGCCCTGTGTTTCTAGGAATTTTGAGAAAAATGGAGTCTAAAACAGGGTGCCTGGTCTCCAGTCTGGTAGAAGCGGCAATCCTCAAACTCTATGGCTGCTAGCTAAGAAATGGACAACCTATTCCCCTGAGATCATGCAGACATTTCACACAACTCAGACATGAAGAGACTTTAATGGCTTTGCTTTAAGAAGGGGCTGTTTTGAAGTCAGTGATAGTCTAATGATTCAGATTAGCACTATAATAAAAAATATGATAAAAAGGTTTATCATAAAATGTTTTAAATGTTGTAAAATGTTTCTTCTCATTTCAAATTGTTTTTTCTATTATTGCATTTCATGTTGATCATGTTAAATCTGTGTCCCTTGTGGAATGTTGTGCCCAAGGATGCACTGCATGAATCTCCCTGAATGGATAAAAACTACTTTCAGGCCATACCTGTCTCAAAACTGTCAAAAACACTGTCTCAGCGTCGCAGTAGGTATTAATATTTCATGTAATAACTCTCTGTGAGGGAGCTTTTAGAGGGAATTAAACACTTTGGGCATTTGGTTCCATTCAGTATTGCGGTGAACCCTTCTGTGACGGATTGTAGGTTGAGTTTATTCATTTATTTCTGTTATTTTCTCCATGGCCCTTTCACCCCCTTTACCCTAAATCCCTTCCCTAGGTAGTATTCACGTCCCTGTCACCTTTAACCTATGCATCCAACATCTGTGAAAGTGACTATTTGTCAGAGTGAACACAGAACACAGTGAACCACAACCAAACACATCCTCTGTATTTAACCCACAAACCCCATCCATGAGGGAGCAGCCATATCCAGCCCCTGTGGGAGTAGTGATGGGGACGGTACCTAGCTCAAGGGTATCTCAGGGCAGCCTACTGGTCTGGGATTCGAACCCATGACCTTCTCATCATTGGGCGACTTCCCTAAACACTAGAGCACTGCTGCCTCTTCAAGGACAGTCTTTCATACCAGACCACAAATTAAATCTGAATTGTTAATTTAAGTGGACATTAGTGGGACTCCTAAAATAAAAGATGAAGTCCAGATATCTGAATCATCTACCTGTTGTACTTTCTCCTCATAAAGGGTGTAGGCCAGAGTTTGTGTGTTAGAGGTTCACCTGTTTCTTAAAAGGCAGAGATGCTGAGGTCGGATTTTTATGGGCCTTTTTTCTAACACACTTTGTGGACTAAGTGAGGTCGAGACACTCAGCTCATAATTACTTTCTGTGGGCAAAGGTTGCAATATAAATAACATGTTTCACTCTTTAATGGGCCAAACTGACGTTTTCACTTCTCAAATGAAACATCATTTGTCTTTGAACAACATCAATCAAATAAAGTGCTCTGCTGAAGGCAAAAGACAACTGGCCTTTTAGTACAACGAGAGATGCTTAGCTGAATGTAGCAGCACCATTTAAATAGCTGCTCTATGGTATTTATGTCCAAAACAAGCAACACAGACTGGAACAATTAAAAATAACAGATCGGTTGACTGACGGGTGGCGCAGCAGTGCAGTGGTGTGTGCTGTCGCCTCACGGAGAGAAGGTCCTGTGTTTGATTCCCAGTCAGTGTATCTGCTGTGCAATAAACTGACAACTTCTCCAAGGCTTTCTCTGTTACACCCATGAGTGCTGGGTTAGACCTCTGTGACCCTAGTCATGATGTATGGTGGATTGTCAATCTTAGAGTGTGTGTGTGTGTGTGTGTGTGTGTGTTCCTAGAGTCATAGCGGTAGCTAAAAAGTACAAAGTCCGGTTAACAAAATTGCCCTTCGCTCTCGTTGCATCTGGACAAACAAACAACCATTTTTGTTTTCCTAATGTTGGTTTTTAATCAAAAAGTGTAAGAATTTAATAAAGCAAATAAAATAAACCAAATAAATAAGTATAAGCTCCACCTCTGGTGGTGTTTATGATAAATGCCACAGAACAGAGAGTAAAATTAAAGCACATGCTGTGAGGTTGTCGGCAAACTGCATTGATGGAGCCCGGTTCCTGCCTGCGGAGACAAATACATTCTGTGTTACGATGACAAATGACACAGAGACAGCTGTGCTATTATAGTAAAAAAATCCTCATTTTGCGACTGTCCCCTGTTGCATTCAGAATATAGTGCATGACAGCAGAATACCAAGTAGCCTTGCAGATTTTTGAAAGGAATTAAAAAGTGCGAGTAACAATTAATAATAGGCAACTAGACTAACGCACGTGGAATAATGCAGCTGGCTCATTTTCACCCATAATTAGAATTTATAGGTTTATAACAATGTCCAAGACCACGTATCGTGCAAAAAGTACACCTCCTAACATTTTAGGAGAAATAATGTTCACTTTTAAAGTCAGTCTTATATTCATCATGGTTGTGATGTCACCAGCATGAACACATTAAGCACGGTTTAAGCCAGATTTAGCCCATCTAGATTAACAATGTAGAAAATGTGGATGAAACATTTCAGAAGTGTGCTGATCTTGAAGTCAGGAAGCAACTGGATCAGACTTTTGTGAATCCCGACGTGTATATTATGTGGCCGTTTTATATTTGTGAGGATTTCAGTAGTTTTATCAGTTTCAGCCTCATGAAGTCAAGTGTTTTTGACACAAATGAACATAAACATTCCTAGAATATATGTTAAGGACCCTTTAAAAGTCCAGAACGTCCACTGTCTCACCCACCTCTGTGTCCGAGCAGAACATCACCCTCATACTGTGCCATGCTTAATGCCTGTCTCTGCCCGCTGTCCAGTTCCTCCCACTGTTCCTCCGACACTGCCCACGCCTGTTCAGCGCTGAACCAGGACAGCTGAGTGGCACTAAACACCACCTATGAAAAGACAGCAACTTTAAAACATGCTCATTTACACCCACGTTGGAAATGCAGGCTGATGTTTTTCAAATCTACTGAATGACACTAGCTTGGTCATCGTAAGGTTCGGAGTGAGTGAAGCTCTTACAGCCATTTTTTTCGGGGGGATTAGGGTTATGGCTGCTGGGGTCAGGCCCTCTGTTTGCTCCTTTACGAGGGCTGACAACACCATGTCGTCCAGTCCGGCTAAAGGGAAAGAGCATAAAAAACAAGTTTTAAAAACAATCATGGCTTTAAGATGAATAGAATCCCAGATTTCCCCTCTTTCCTCCAGTCAGTCTGCATTAGAAGCATTTACCAAGCATTTCCTAATGACAGGGAAATTGTCCCTGGAGATACTTGGGGTCAAAAGCTTTGACCAGGCATTCAAATGATGCTGCAGATAGAACAGAGCCAGGCTTGAACCCATAACCTTTTGGTCCACAGTTGAGTCAATCAGCCAAAGCACCTACTTTAGCTTTGCCACCAGCTTAGCTTTAACATCAGCATGATTCTCAAAACGTTCTGGCGGTCTGACCTTGCTGCCACTGTTTCAGCTCAGCTACATACTCTGGTCCTTTTTATGCTAACAGTATGTCATATAGTGGAACTACATTAGCAGGTTGATTAGTCAACCTAAATGGATCTTTCTTTGTCATGTTGATCCACAGGTCATAAGCAAAAGCATCTTCATTATCTTTGATCACATTGTGGTGACTTTTTCCTTCCTAAACGCCTCCTGATATGTGAGTACATCATCTTTTACATGCAGCGGGGAAATGATTATATTAACCAATATTATCACAGCATCCTACTATCACCCTCCATCTGTCACAGAGCGAAGACATCCGTCTTCAGTTCCATTCCCAACTGAATATTTCAACCTGCTGCACATCCCCATTCCAGTTATTCCTGCACACATATATAGATTTTAATAGAAACCTGGCCGTTTCTGCTTTTTCCATTAGAGTTTAAGATAAACCGGCTTGCCTGCTAAATGACGCTTTGTTGCATCTGAATCTTACAAAAAATAGTGTAATAAATAAATAAATCATGTCCTCCAGTGGCATCAAAGTGCTCCTGCAGAATGTGTCGCTTAAGCGTTAACTCGTTTTTCGTTTTGCTCAAATCATGAAGAACAAGAAAATTACACTCAGAATTTTTTCTCACCCTATTATCCTGCTTTTCTTGGAAACTTGCCATGGAAAAAAACACTTTCTAATGTCAAACAAAGGTTGATTTCAACAGGATTCTCTCACGATGCTAACAGATGACTTTATGCTTCTGTTACTCATTGACTTTAGCCAGACTGATTCATTGCCGAAACAGAAGAAGGAAACTTTGGACACGGCTGACGGACTCAATCTGTGGGGAAAACTGTGGAAATGTGATTTTTGGCCAAATTCACTTTAAGTATTAGACCTTTAATTGTTATTCATCATGCACAGAACATGCTGACCCTTTACTCTGTGGAGAATTGACCTCCCACCTGCCAGAGTGCCGATCTCGGTGAAGACCTCAGAGCCCCATCCACTGACCGGGCCAAAGCCCAGAGGGCTGGACAGTCTGGCAGTCAGGGCCTCTGTCTGTTCTTCAGAGCATGGAAGAATTGTTTCTCTCAGGAAAAAAGCTGCCACACTAACACAGACACACACACACACAACCACAGGAATAAGAGGTATAAATTGATCACTGACATAATTTTGGAAACATAATCATTGAAAACATGTGAGGCTTCCACCAACCTCAAGCTGGAAGGATCCAGACGGGAGATTTCTGAGGAGCTGAGACCACAAAGCAGATGACCAAAAGAAACCAGTTCCACTGCTCCAAGCTCCTCTGGCTTCTGTTTACGGCGCCTCATTATTCCCTGCAGAGCGGCTCTCATCTGGAAAACACCAAGCCAGAGGCTGATCTGAGTGGTGACTTTGCACAAGGAAGTATAAATATGTCTAACCATCACGTCAAAGACAGTCGCATGGCTTCAATCACAGCTTCAGCTGGAAGTGATCTTTCCAAAAAGTTCTGTTTTGGTTGGTAAAAGCATGCACAAACAATATTCAGATGAGAGAGAAGAAAGTGACTTTTTTTTAAATAGATTTATTTTGTGAAAGAGTGGCATCACTGAGTCAGACAAGGAAAAGGATGCAATTCCTGCGCTCATTCTGTTTTGTCTAAAGGAAGTCAAGTGCAGTCAAAAGTCTATATAACACTTCACAACAGAAATCTGGGTCTAAACGTAAACAGCGGTTCTAAAACTAGTCCTCAGGCATCTGCTTCAGGGATCTGGTTCCCATCATGCCTCCCTATGTGAGATGATTTAGAGTAAAAATCTGGGCTGGCTGGAGGTCTGGTTTGAGAAACTGTTCTAAATTATTCACAAAAAGCTGTCAGATCGGATTCGATAGGACTTTTTTCAGACTTTACAGACTGACATCCCGTGCCATCTGGATGGCCAACTAGCTGAAAGTGCAGGTAAAAACGCTAATGTAGCTACGGCACAACAGATAATCATCACAGCTGATCACTTCCAATTACACATTTCCAAATCCCTGAACCCATGGGGCATCCATCCAGTCTTGTTTGTATCAGATCAGCTGCTTAGGGAAATTCATATCTAGGCAGAATCTCATTTCTCAATGAGTCATCTCTCTGCAAGAGAGTAGGTGTCAAAACTCACTTTCTTTGGACTCCACTCTTCAAAGCTCCCAAAATAGGCAACCACGGCCAGGTCGGACAAGTTGGCAGCCTGTAGCTCCCTCTCGCCCATCTCTGTCACGACACAGCCCAGCTCCAACAGCTGCTCCGGCCTGAGCACCTTCACCGGCTTATAAAGCTACAGAAACAAAAATATTTCTGACTTTTATGCCTGAAGAGCTGCTCACAGATCCCAGGTCTACCAGACACAACTCATCAGCTACATGGCTTATATCTGATAGGTTCCAGATCCAGATTTTCCCTCTTTTTTTTGTGTTTGCAGCTAAGAAAAAATAAACCTTCAGGAGCATCACGCAAACTGCAGCCATAAATCACCTCAAAATGCATCAAGGTGGTAAATGACATAAAATGGATTTGCTTAGATGGTTTCTGATACTGCGTAGTATACAATTATCAATAAAAATGCTAAAACTAGTATTAATGGTCATTTTAACTCTAGGGATTCATGAAGAAATCAGAATCATATTGATATCAGCAGATATCTGCTTGAAAAAAATCGTAACAGAATTGGACAGATGTTGAGATTTGATTGATGTTTCATACCGACATGCATGTTAATTGCGATCTGGAAGAGCGGAATGACCAGGTTACACTGGGGTCAACTTTCTTAATCTCATTTCACCTAATTTTGAATCGGTTTTTAATCTAAATTCTATTCAAGTTATAAAGTTCAAACGTAGGTAGACCATTTTTGCATATTTGAAGATATGGCTGACAAATCCCAGATCTTTGCGGCCCTACTAAATTCTGTCTGCATATTTGTCAGTGTCGGCAGATGATATGCAATCAATAAGTGATAAGTGTATAAAAATAAGAAATGCACTTTATAGTAGTAAACTAACTGGTCGGAGTTCAGCCCACAGGGCCCCACGTTGTTCAGCATCCAGTGAGCCATCCTGACCAATGAACTCAACACATTCCTCCAGCTCCTTTCTCCTCATCCGGCTCAGCTGATACCAGCGCCAGGCTGAGGGGAAGGTTCCTTTGACGTCGGCACAGCTCGGGGTCGGCTCTGATGAAACACATGCAGACCGTTCACTCACAGATAAGGTCTTGTGAGTAATTTGTGATTAAGTACCGTAACTTGTAACAGACGCAGCAGACTGAAGCCATAAAGGAGCCTCACCTCTCCTGGTCCACTTGCGCCCTTTGATAATCTTGTGAATGAGGCTGTAGATCTTGTCTTTTAATCCTTTCAGGTCGGCACACGCTCGACCAAGAGCTGAGTCTTTCCAATGCCACTGACTCTGCAGAAGTTGCTCTACCGTGTCTTTGCCTAAATCATCCTAAAAGAAACATCACCTTCATCAGAAAGGAACAACACAGGCTGGCTGAGCTTTAAGAACTGAGACACCTTTTCTTACCAGTGGTAAAGATCGTATCTGTTGGGTTGACAAGGTGAATACAAGCCGGCCAACATGTTCAACGTCCCCCACCGTCCATGATTTTGGCTCTCTGGGGCAAAGAAGAGTAGTAGTTCAGATACAAAACCAGTGATCTAGGTATGCTAATGGTTAGGGATAAGGCCCCATTGTCAGAAGATTGTGGGTTTGAATCCCGGCCCAGTAGGTTGCCTTGAGGTACACTTGTGCAAGGTCCTGTGTCCATCACTGCTCCTCGGGCTGGATATGACAATTGGTCACTTTTGCTTTGCTTAAAAAGCTTCAGCCTCCATATTAAGCATACACTGCTCTACAAAAACAGCCATTTTTAAAGTGCAGCATAAAAATCAGCAGCAAGAAAACCATCTGTGATAATTATGAATTGGGAAAATGTATGCCAAAGGTGGTCAGATTTCTGAAATTAAATTTAGTGACATTTACAATGAGTTGAAATTATTTCTTCCTTTTTTTTGGTTTAAAAAAGTACATATTACTCACCATATTGACGACTTTTATAATATAAGCGAGTTATGTAATTTTCAGTAAAGATGAATTCTTATTTCTTTCTTTCAATACTTGACATTATCCTCGTATCTCCAGGGGCAAACCAAGGATGTCAAATTTGAAAACCAAATAAAATGTCTTGTGTTCAAATATGGCCCCCTTTGTTCAGTGCTGGAGCCACTCTTCATCTTAGCTGATGAAGAGTAGGGGGGATTTTTGAAAATAACATTGCTACTTAAGCCATTTGTTAAGCACTACAGTCTGTGTGAACATCTGTAGAAAAGAGCACCTACCCCAGCATGCTCTTCTCTGTAAGCAGGGCAGCCATTTCTCTGAAGGAATCAGAAGGCATGCAGTATTGTCTCAGATCTTCTAGACGCAGCTTCAGGGCCTTTCTGTCCAAGTGGGACAGTGCATCCCGGTCCAGGAAGAGCAGCAGGGGACCTAGCAGGTCCATGGAGGCCCCTGAGAGACGATCCTCAGAAATGCTCTGAGAGTGACGATGGAAACGATTCCGGCAGAACAGAAAGGAAAGAAAATTTGTGTGGGCTCACGGAGATGAGCTTCAGTGCACTTGGCAAAAATACTGTCAGATGAAACAATTTGTCAACATATTGATTCAATTCATTTTAATCTAGATCAAGAATAAAGGGGCCTCAGCCCAAGTCCCTTGTGCATGAAATAATATAATTCTGACAGATATTGAAAAGCCTAGGGCATATATTTTAATGCGTTTAATGAATACTCTCTTATTGACTGCTGAAAAGAGAATCTAAACAATGCCTGAACTCTTCCCGTCTGGGAGAATGTTCCAAAAGCTATTTCTCTTACAAGAACATCAATAGCTTTCTCAGCCAAGGCCATCTGCTTGTGTCGTGGAAGCTGCAGGAAATCAATAAAGCGTCGCTGAACATGGTTCAGGATGGCCATGAGTGAGGTGTTGGACAGGCGCTCAATCATCATCAGTCTGCAAGACAACATATGACAGTGAGGCAGAGGGAACGAGAAGCAAGACCAAGGGTGTGCTTCAGAGGAAAAAAAACAAAGGCAGATCTTACGGGAGACCTGCTGTAAACGAAGGGTTGAAGCCATTCAGATCCACGCTCGGCCTTTTCCGAAGCTCCTCCACAACACACTTCCTCTGTTGAAACATTGTTGATTGGTTGCGGTTTAATAATTTCTTTCAGGCACAAAATGCACTGGCACAGTCCTTCCTTTAGGGCTTCATTTGAAGAATGACATTTGCTTAGTCACTGGTAAAAACCATTAATTAAACTGAAAACTCTTTAAAGCTACTGGCACGGCTATTATAGAACTACTGTATATTACAGCGCAATAATGGTACTGCCGTTTTCACCCGCCATTTGTTATTTACTGGCAAGGCAAAATGTGAACCGTCAGTGGTGTCATTTGTAACAAAAGCTATTTGCATTGGCAGAGCAGTGGAATTTTCTTTGGCATGGCAATTGAGAAACAGTAGAGGCGGGTTATTTTGAATTGCTGGGATTGTCTGAAGCTTGTCTCACACATTCTCACCAGAGCTGGCCTCAGTCCTCCTGGCAATTCAGTGATAAACTGCAACAGTTCAGAGAAGTCTGATTCATTGGCCCAAAGCCGTAGCCTATTACAGCTCATGCCGCTTGCAATGTGACCCAAGCGTCTGTAAGAAAAAACATTAAAAAGTACAGTTGTGCACTAGGCCTAGCAGTAAGTCATAAAGTATTAGGATTATGCAGTGTTCAGCAGGGGGGAATGCACAAACACGTTCACAGATATGCATGTACTTCATGTGAACATTGATAAAGAAAAAAATTCCACATTCCTGCATCAATAAATGGTTAAAGTGAAATTTTTCAACCTCTGCTTTTCAATCCATACACACCGTGCAGCAGGGGCCAGCAATTGAAAGCACCCGGGGAGCAGTGATGAGGATGGTTCCTTGCTCAAGGGTACCTAAATGCCTACTCTCCAACCCCTAGGCCACCCCTGCCCCCTCTTTATGTACTAAAAGTGCTGAATGTACTGAAAGAGTGGTTAAGAGTGGTTTGAGATGCTCTTTCTAGAAACTCTTCAAAAACGAATCCTTCAAAGGAACCAGATGTCTAAAGTGTTACATAAAAATAGTTTGCCATTATCAGCATTACAAACCTCCCAGAAAGTAATTACACATTATTGTTACAAATCTGCTCCTCTGAGATATTCTGCTTTGAGAGAAGGTTTAGGTTAAAATATAGATATTTTACTACATTCACAGCGGAAAGGTAATTATCTTTATACTGACCCCTGCATATAATATTCCACAAACATCTCACTACCCTCATTTCACTTTATCATTATATTTATTTTGCAAGGGAATCACTTTTTTGGTGCAAAATTACAGTCAAACTACACGACATGTCAGCCAAACTAATTCTCTTTGGTTTATTGCGATTAAATAAAAGAAATGGGAACAGATTTTAGTGTTCCAGTGCTCAAGAGTCTAAAGATACAAGGTTCTAGATAAAGGGGTTCTACTCAGCATTCAGCATCAGCAGTAACCCAATCACCTGATCATCTGGAAACATCTGTTTCTTCACTGTTTCATGTCTTAAGTTAGACTTTGTTCTGCTTGAAGGTTCATACGTAGATCATACGTTGTGTGGATTACCCCACACAAAACAATCCCCTGAAACTGGTCAGTCATGGGGGCGACACATGTAGGTGTAGCGGTGGTTTATGGGAGTGATATTTATATGCCTGTAGACCTAATGACCCCTGGTTCCTTCCACCAACACTGTAAAGCATTCCAAGTCAGCAAGTTTCTCACTAATTTAACATTAATCATCAAACCATTCTCATCTTAACCGTTGGATTTGGTGGAAATATCGAAAAATCATTGGATTGGTTAAGGTGATCGCTTAGACAACACCTAAAAAAGGAAAAAACCACAAGCAATGGTGCAGTCCTGTAACACTTACAGTACTGTATCTCTGGTGATGTTTTCCGTCTGCTCGATCATTTTGAAAAGCAGCTGAGCCTGTTGAATGAAAAACTTGAGAGGTTGGACGGCAATCAAGATTGAATGCGATACGGCTTTGGCTGGGACAAAATCACTCTAATGCGGGCATTACTAATTCATAGTCCCTTGTGGAAGCTATTGTACTACAGGGAGACCAATTTGCTTGAAGGCAGCCGAGGAGCACTTTGTATTAATTTACTGAAAGGCTCATCTGTAGCATAAACAATGAGCTGCTGCGAATAAGCTTGACATCAGCTTTCCGGGCCAGTAAGTGTCGCTTTCGCTTCGTAACAAAATGAGAACCATTATCTGCAATAAGGTGCAGAGAATACATGGAGTATTACCTGCTGATGGGACCAGGGCATGTCCTTGTATAGAGGAATCTGACTAGTGAGGGTGTGTCCGTCAAGTTGTGTTGCCAGTTTTTTCAGCGAAATAGCAGGCAGAAGGCAGTGCAGGTAGAGTGTGATGTTTGCCGATGAAACTTCAAGAGCCTTAAGATCAAGAGACATGTTGTTAACCCAGGGATGGTTACCTTCACACTACATGACCGTTTGATCAAATAGTGCCAGGAAAGCACTACTGGTGGGATGTATTGCTACTTTTAGACATATATTATTTACAAATAAAAGAGACCAATTTATTTCGATTAATATTGTCCACTTCTTTATTTATAATCTGTAAAAAAGTCACATTTTTGCTTACAACCTATTGTTGCTTGAATATTTATTGAATAAGTTCCCAAATGTTTGCACATGAGCAAATTAGAATAGATAGCATAGTGGATAACACCGTCCCAAATGCTACATTTTAGGAAATGTTACTGCTCTGCCAAATATGTTTGCCTATAAAGTGTCTTACACACCCTTACTCTCAGTTATCATGTGACAGAGTTTTAAAAACATTTTCTTTATTTTTTTTTTATTTTAAAAGTAATTTTTCTTTTTGGGAATTAAACAGAAAAAAGTCTAATCATAATTGTTATTCTATGTGTTTAATTTTTGCATTGGATGGGGAAAATCTGCATATTTTTCCACTGTGCTTATGCCAGGGGGTGAAATTTAATGTAAGTAAGTATGATTTTTAACAAAATATCTTTTACTTGTTTATGCAATGTTGGAAGCTGGGAATTATCAACTTTACAGCTTATAAACTGCATCTAAACAACAACAAAGTCATATTTACAAGTGAGAAAATTGAGATAGAAGTTGGGGCATAACAGATAAACAATTTCGAACAACATAGTTCAATACAGTAAACCTGGCTGTGAAAAAAATATCTGAGGTGCTTTTCAATACAACAGAACAACTCCATACATAGAAGTATGTCAACTAAACTACATAGAACATCAGCTGCTTTTAAAGCAGAACTACAACCTTTGATGAAACGTTTTGGTTTGTGTGGGGTCTTATGAAATCAGTGGTCGTAGTGCACAACTTCTGAGGTCTGTAGCTAGAGAGGGTTTCCATGAAAAGCCACATCGGAACAGAGTCAGATGGTTTGTCTAGAGGGACGTGGGTGACTTTGCGCCTTCATTAAGACAAGAAATACGTTCATTCCACACCATTTATATTCGTTTCATTCTCTGTACATATCTAGTTTTTGCTATTAGCAAACACCAGGTGCTTTAATTATAATTATAGTTATAATTATTAGTAGATTGAAAGTGCCTGCTTCAACAATGGAGTAAATCTCTGTTCAGCCCCAGAAAGGCCAGACTGATACATCCATAGTTTGGGTACCTGTTGGAAGGCACTGTAGAGCATTGCACGATGGGCAGGCAGCTGGTCAGCCAGTAGGGAGCTCCAGCACTGACAATCAGATGTTCCCATCATGTCAGGTACACTCAGGTTTCTCAAGACACCAGGAGCCAAACCTGGTAACAATGACCTCAGCCTACATAATGTGCTGACAGTGATCTAAACAGAAAAGCAGAATGAATTCAAGTGTTTTGAGTCGTAGGACACTTCAGTTAGTCAGTATAGATCCTGAGACCCCACTTACATTTGTGTCTTGGGCTATTTTGCTCAGAATCTGGAAGGCCTGGAATGGAATTATAGTCGCTCATTAAATTAAAGACAAAATTCAAACGCGTGTACATGTTCACTGTGCTTACCTGTGCAGGTGGGAAAGGGGGCATGTCTGGCAAGGAGAAGAGCTCCAACAACTCAGGGGAGGACAGAGAGTTCAAGAATGAAGCACCCAGCTGTGGTAACATCCCGTGCAAAGAACCCAGGGCCAAAGAAGACGGGAAACTGGTATTTAGAGATTTCATTGCAAGGGCCAGCCAATGGGAAAGCTGCGAATAAGAGAAGCTGTGTGTTATGTGTGTCTGCTGATGCACAAAGGAAACATTCCTCACTTTTTTGATGAAGAATGTTAAAGATTGGACAGTTCTTGCAAAAAAAGCCTTGAGCTAGTTTCTATACCTTCATTCAAACAGATGTTTTTCTGTAATTTTCAGTGGCATGAGGAGTGTCATTGACCATCACTGATGCAGGGAAACTCATGATGTCAGACAGTGACGTGTAGGGGATGGATTGTGAAAGGTTGAAAAATAGTTTTGATACAACAATGGAATTTTTCTTCATATTTTAATTCCTTTATATTCCTTATAGTCCTTCTTGTGTTGTAATGTATTATTGAGGGACAGTTCTCCAGGCTTCCTGAGGGACAATCTTTTTTTCTCCCATGTTCAGTACAGTCTTTGTACCTGAGCAGTTTCAGAGACAGTATTGGATCATCTCCACAAAGAAGACGAAAGACAGCCGACGTTCAAAAAAAGAGCTTTGGGACGTCCATCAAGAAGCCTGGAGAAGTGTTCCTGTAGAGAGTTCAGGCTGTGCTAAGGAATAAAGGGGGTCGTAGCAAATACTGAAGGTGGTTAGAATGTGTTTTTGACTGGATTCATATGTATGCACATTTTAAATAACCACCAACTGACTAATTTCCTGGCAAAGTATAATAGTAATAAAAATAGTATAGTATAGTATTGTAATAAAAATCTATAAAATATAGTTATAAAATATAAAATATATTACTGTATAAAATATAGCATTGTAATAAAAATAAAATGATTGAACGGATTTTTAAAAATTGGTCTATTTTAGGTACAAAAGCCCAAACAAGGTCATTTATTGTCAGTCTATGATCAGCTGTATGATATATGAAGTCACTCACAACCCTTGGAGCTAAAGGAGAACAGATTTTAAACCTGGTATTTGGGGAGGAACATAGTGAAGGTGTTTAAAAAGCACATTCTTACTCTGCCGCTTCCACTGACATGGCCCTCTGAGATGCATTTTGCAAGCTGTTGCCACAAAGCAGGAGAGACAGGCGAGGTAGACAGGAAACGCTGTAATTCCTCTGAGTTCAGGTAACATATTAGGATGCCTAGTCTATGGCAAAAGCAAAAAAAAAAAAGGCATGTTAACCATTTGTCATATGACTGGACTGTCAAATGCTATTAAGAATAATGCATTACCTTATTATTGCTTCACTGGTGAGATTCTTCCTCTTGGTGAACAGGGTGCGAAGCACATGGCGGCCTCTTGTGGCATCCAAGCTGCTATTTGCCAAAAATCCCACTAGAGGGCTGAGCTGCAGAGCAAACCTACGCTTTCAATTGAGTTCACAAGTAGGAATGAATATATAACGTTGATAACTCTTTTTACCTGCTGGGCTGTTAGCTGCTGGAAGTGGCTGATGGGGAGGTGTGGAAGCAGGGGAAGGATGGAGCTTAGGAAATATGGGGGCCAGGTGGGGACATCTCCTAATGCACTTGACTGCAGGAGACGTTTCACAAAAGCTTGCTTCTGAGGAGACTTCATCTCAGAGCTGTGGTCGCGAATAGCCATCAGCCTATGACAGCGAGCAAGGTTTCAAAACGTCTGCAGTGAACCTAGAAAGCTGCAGTGAACCTAGAAACTCTAAAAGTCATTTTTGTGTTGTAATGTTTGAAAACAGACTTTGACTTTATGGTTATTTTCATTGAAATATATATGTTGAATATAAGTGAATTTTGGTTTTTATGAAAATATTATTATTCACCATTTTCTGCCATTTTGGTCTTGTCATATTATAAATACCTGAAAGGAGTCCTGTCATACTCCCTTTCAAAGTTAAGAATTTTATGCTTTGTCTCGTAACAGTATACATGCTTCAAGTAGTCTTTTATTCGCATTTTTTTAGCCTGGTTCTGGTAGGGTACAGCTCAGGTAACCTATTGCAATAAAACATTCAAGTACTTGCAGTGTTGCCATCAAAGCATCACAGGTGAAGAAAGAAACATAGTTTCTTTCCTAACTCATTTCCAAGCTTTTGATGTTACTGTGCACCGTTTTCATGATAAAAAAAATCCAGTAAACTTTATACTTTATACTATACACTTTATAAAAGGCAAAATTCAGAAAAGCACAAAAGGTCCCATTTTAGGCCTTTTCCATCCATTTCAGAAAACACAGGTGCCATCTTATAGCATTCCAGGTCACCACCCATCCCATTTCTGCACTTCAGTAATACTGAGAGGATTGGCCCCTGAATTAACCTGACATCTGCCTTAGATTGCAGCTACTGACCTCCACTTAATACAAATAATCAAGCCATTAATCAAGTGAAATTTTACAAGTCAAAGTTAGAGAGAAATAGTGAAATGAGTGTATAATTGCTAGAACTTTAACATTCTCAAACCTTTGTAGTCACTTTCAGATTGATGCATTTACATTTTGAACTGTGATTTTTAGTAACTTTTGAGGGTTCCTCCACTCACACACTGTCGTTGACCATCAGCGATGCTGGGAAACTCATGATGTCTGATACGGACATGTACGGGATGAACTGTGAAAGGTCGATGAACAGTTCTGGTGTAACACGTGGGAATTTCTGGATGAATGCTGCAGTCATGGTTTCCATAGCTTCCTGTTCTTTTGGAGACGTCTTTGACCAGAGAGAACCAGAAAAGAGTTTAGATTCATCTGTATGAAAGTGTAAAACCATACAGTGTCTTTTTATTGGGCTGTTTCCATGGCAACAGTATCACTTCTCTGCCTGAATACCTGAATTGTTTCCACCTGTATTTGGTCCCAACTCTGATGGACATGAGACAGGAATCTTTTCACGGCATCCTTTTCCGCAGAGAGCACAAGAGAACGTATGCTGTCCCTAGGCATCTGGAGGTATTCCTAGATCAGCAATAAAGAGGATGTAACAGATTTTGAGTCATTGTTCATTGTACAAATCCCCTGGATAGAATTTGAAGGGACAATTTCACAGATTTTTCAAAATCTCTACAAAATGGAAAATTAATGTAGAAATTCTGAGAAATCAGTGTAATTCCCTTTTACTAGAAATGCACAAAACCTACTAAGAAAGCGTGATGATAAGGTGAAGCAATTAAAAGTGATGATTAAACCCCTAGCAAATAATTAAATGCCTGTCTTATCTTAATTCGCTCACATTATTCAGAGGTTTATCAGCCGAAGTTTTACCTGTATTAGAAATCTCAGCGCAGAGGAGTTGTCCTCCTTCTGAATGAGATCCCACAGAACAGGCTGTTGGTGAAAAAGGCAGGAAAATTAGCCGAAGAATATTCTTTCCAGCAAGGTAACCTCAAACATATGTTTCCATGATGTGATTAGAATATAAAACAACAATAATAAGGTTATAAATGAAATATCACCCAGCACTTACACTAAAACAACTGAGAAGGTCTTCCTTAAGCGATGGGTTCCGCTCTCGTCTGAGAAAGACACCAACGGTCTGGAGCACACTGATGGATGCGTCTGGCTTGAGGGTTGCCCAGAAAGAGGCATTGTCTACGAGGCTGGTGAGAAGAATAGCTTGGCCAAGTCCTTGGCGCACCTCACGCTCTCCCTCTTCCAAGCCTGCCGACAGTCCTACAACAAAATCTAGCACTCTGAGTACGTAGCTTACGGTGGCCAACCACCCCGCACGCTCGTCTACAACTCCTTCGCAAAGACTCAGCTTGTACAAGGCCTCCTGCAAGATGGGCATAGGGTTTACACAGAGCTGGGATGTGTCAAAGTCATATGGAGCAGGCAGCATGTCAAACAACTGCTGGAGGACACACTTGTCTTGCCTCAGTTCTGAGTTGCAGTAGTCTAACAGGAGGGGCTGCTTATGAATGAGCATGAGGTACAGGGTTGTGTTCTTGCAAATGTATTCTCTCATGCCTACAGTGTCTTGGCAGAGTTCAAACATTGCTGAGTCTGTGAAATGATCTACTGTCCAGCTTGAGAAGTCACAAGACCTTTCTCTGGAGCCATGGGAAGAATCTTTGGCCTGGACTTTGGAACAGTACTCAGCTGCCCAGCTATCGTGGGGTAAAGCAGAGGACCCATTGTCACACAAGGCCAAGATCAGGGCAGAATTATTGGGCAGGAAGCACCTCCTAAAATCCTGGGCACTAAGAGATTTAGAGCTAAGCGATGCTAAGCAATCCTCAGTTGTATCACTGGCAGAGCTTGCAGAAACACCTGTGGAGAGCTGAAGGCAGAGGTCATCGATGCTTGATTGGTTGAGGTAGTGGTAATCTTTTGAAATAGCAGCCTGTAAAAATATGACAGGGGAACATATCTAAATATAACAACATTTTCAAAACATGACTGGACCATCCAGAGCATTTTCTGCCATACCTGATGGGCTCGCTGAAGCCAGAAAGATGAGTTGGCACATACTGTGTTGTTGAATTCCTTTGCGAAGAACTCACTGCACACGTGCACCCAAAGGAAATCTTCTTCTGCAGCGGAGAGGTACCAGGCTGCACTGGAACAACTGGCATGCAGGTCGGGCACTACATGGCTGACCTCTGGGTCCACTGTAGCTTCACCACCATCAAAAAGATTGCAGTAGAGGAAGACAGTGAAATTTGAAACTCCAGTGAGACCTGGTATAGAGTCGTTGCACGCTGCCTCTAGAATCTCTGCTGAGGTTATGAGGTCTGCTGTGTCAGTTTGACCATTGTTTGTTGGCTGGGGTTGATGAAATCTAGATCTCTTCAATGAAGGCTGTTGTTTTTGATCCTCCTTGAAAGATGTGCAGGACATGAAGGATGGCCTACTAGGTAAGCCATGTGAGGTGAAACCCATGGCTTGAGCGTTCCATGTCACATTATGCCTAATACCCCTGTGTAACAAATTAGAATTAGGATTCTTTTCAAGTTGTGCAAAAATTAAATAAATTCATTTCCTTACAGCTTCATACACTTACCACAAAATTAATTGTCTCAGGTCTCCTTTGGGGAAGGAGAAAAAACAGGGATGAGTGAGTTGTGCCAGAATGCAAATCACTGTTAATCACAGGGACTGGTTGATGAAATGTGGAAAACAGAGAGGGGTCTTAATACAATTGGGTTTGATGTAATGGCATAGCTGGGCACATAATACCAGGAGTATTCGGTTACTACCATCCACAAAAGGGCAGATGGATTATCTAGACCATAGGATTTCAGTAACAAGGATCTGCTTAGTGACTAACGTGCCCATTGTGATTTTAGGAGTGAAAGCTATATTGCAGAACTGCACAACGCCATTCACTGCAGGCCAGAGGTTTGGGCCAAATGTGGAGCTAATATATATTAACAACCAGTAAAATTTTATTGCAAGAAAAAATTGGAAATACATGAAAAGTTACTGACTTGCTAGGTAGCAACATACAAATAAGTGTAATTAAATTAATGTGAAAGCTTAGGCACAAGTTTCATCAAAATAGCATTTGCTTTTATCAGCAGCATCCTTTCCAGAAATTTTTGGAAATTATCTGTGTCCTAACCCTCAGCACCTTTTCAAGCATGCAAACAGTTCTGTCTCATTTGCTGGACGCTCATTTCAAACTTGTTGGTCCAGCTTGTCCCATGCAGCTCAGTGGGAGAGAGATCTGCAGACTGAAGAGGACAAAACATATTCTTGATTTTGTTGCCTTTCTTTTGGCCAGATATAGTCATTTTGGCTCAATGCTTGGGATTATTATCCTGTTGAAGAATGAAATTGTGATTTTGATTTTGTCTTTTTTTTTTCATTATCATTTAATTTGGACTAAGGTTTACGTTCTTCCTCCCCAGAAACACCCTAAGACCATCACCCTAATCTACCTCCATGATTCACTACAGGTAAAACATGATCATGAAGGAATCAAATTGTTTATTTTCTAAAAGAGGGTGGTCCTGAACCTCTGGCCAGTGTATGCCATTTTACTGCCATTGATCTACTGAGAATACAGGAATAAACTTGCCCACAGAGCATTTTCCGTGGTGACTGGATTGTGGCTCCCCAACCATGTTCTCTAGATCATCCAGCAGTGCCATGGTCACACGTGACACCTTCCTCCTCAGGTTGCCATATACAGTGCTGCCCACTCTGTGCAGGATTCCACGTCTTAGGCCATCAAGACCCTGCAGAAGTGCAGGGTTATGCTCAGCAAACTGCACAGCCCTCTCTCCAACGTTTGACCTTGACAGGGCCTGCAGAAGCAGCTTTTGCATAGAGGTGAAACCCTCATTCTGACTGGATGTATTCTTGGCATAAAGGTTCTGCTCACTTAAGACATCAGGTGGAACACTAAACGGTTTAGTACGCCCTGTTGAGGGAGTGCCATCCCTGTGGTCAGTGGCTACACTTGCAGGATGCAAGTTCACCACCGGTTTCCAGTTCCTTGTTTCCAGGAAGGTCAGGAGCTGCTGCAACCAGCTCAGGTTAAATGCACAATCATTTCCTCCTTTCAGGATACAGATGAATCCCTGGAGACCTGCACTGGCTTGGCCATAGGTCCCACTGACCAGAGCCTGTAGAGCTGTTTCAAGCAAAGCACTGATTGTCTTCCAGTGATGGGACACAAATGTTAAGATAGGTCTTTGTGGTTGTCGCTCTATGAAGATCAGAATGCTCTGCACCAGCCCCAGTAGTCCATCCCAATGTGGGCTTCCTCTTAGAGACAGGAAGAGGTCCTGTAGCTTGAAGCTTGGTCTAGGAGGAACCCTCCCATCCCACTGTCCAAGTGGTGGTCTCCCATCCGAATGAAGAAAAGAATACAGCAAGTTCTCCCAAAACTGATCATCACTGAAAGGCTCCCGACCATTATCTAGTTCCGAATTCATCTCCTGGAGGTACATAGAGATATTGTAGAGAAACCCAGAGAGTCTATTTCGATCCAGTGGCTTTCTTAGAGTTGGCAGACCCAAACTCTGCTTGGGCAGAAATCCCAGAGACTTGAGACTTCCAACAATACCTCGCACAACCGAGTGGATTTGTTGATCCTGCATCCTTTCTGGAGACAGCTGTCTTTCGCGGGGATACCATCCTCCTCCCTTGCGCCATATCTCAACCAGTTCTTTCAGAACAGCTTCCCTTTGGTCTTCCTTCACACGTCCTGGAATTAAATATAAAGCTAAATATAAAGTTGAAACCAGTCCTAGGATTTAAAAAAAAATCCGTAAAGTACAGTCATGTTCAAAATTATTTCCTCACCTCCAGAAAAAGTTGATGCTTCACCCAATAGATAAATCAACCACATTAGAACTCCAAACTTGCCCATCCTGAGCGCTGTTCCTCAGCCTCAAGCCAGCATAAAAGAAGTCATATCACTCCTCTCAGACAGAGCACCTGCAAAAGAGCTCCTTTAGGAGCTGCCCAAGACACTGAGGGAGTAAGATGTCACACTGCAGAGGGGACATGAAATGTTAATGAATGCTCACTGTCACTTGACTACACTTTCACAAAGAAAAGCAGACTTCCATAGGTTGGTCTACATTAATCCTTAAACTGTGTATATATGTTCTTAGTTACAACAGGTGTTGCATTTCATCAAATGTCCTTTTAACCTCTCAAACGTTCTTTAGTCCTGCAATTTAAGAATAACTCATCCAGTTTTCCATGGAATTAGAGATTAGTGATCCCCAGGACGTATGAAAAGTCTGAGTTTTAGAGGCTACAGAGCATCAAACAGACAGTAAATTGTTCAATTGTAATTACATTTTGAGCTATTTTTAAAACCTCATCTGCAGAATCAAACCTTTTGGGAATACTCACATGCCGTCATAATCCATCCAATCCATTAGAGTCCCTGAATGAAATGCTGATTAAAATGCCATAAATGTACAAAGGTGCTTTACTCAAAATACTAAATTGTCTCTTTCTCTCTCTCTCTCTCTCTCTCTCTCTCTCTCTCTCTCTCTCTCTCTTTCTCTCTCTCTCTCTCTCTCTCTCTCTCTCTGACAGCAAGTGTCACTTTTTCTGTCTGTTCCCCCTCCCAGTCTTTGAGATTCAATTGGATGCACAAAAGCTTCGGCTTGAGCTTCAGGTTTCAGCGCCATCATTGCAATGCTTGCCAGCTGGCTGATTTCTAGAGGGAATGGATGAAAGCTTGTGGATGATATATGATTGCAAGCAAAGTTGAAAAGTCCTTTTTATATCATTACACCAATATTATTTTGATGGTGATCAAAAGGGCTGCTAAACTCTTTTTGAATTGAGTGAAATTCCATACATAATGTCTAATGTGCTATGGGTCTAATGGATACTAGTACAATAAGGGTAAAATAAATACTATGAATTTTGTCTCTGATGGGGCAAATACCTCCATTTTTGTATAAAAATTTATAAATGGTATAAATGGTTAAAATCGACAAAATATTTACCTTTTTTAGATTTTTACACCCTGTTGGAAGTCAAAGCAGGGCAAAACTTTTTGGGCAAAACTGGTAACTAAGTTAGTTCTTGGTATTTCTTGATAAAGCCTCATTTAGTTTCATTCATTATGACTTGCATTCATTCATCAGTTAATATTCATAAAATAATGACAGGAAATTATCCAAAGTATAGAATGTCAGTCAGTTTCTGCTGCTTGTCCCAAGCGAGGTCGCGCTGGAGTCCATCCCAGCTCACACAGGGCGAAGGACAGGGGACACACCCTGGACAGGTCGCCACCCCATCGCAGGGAGGAGCAAGACAGGGACAGCACCTTGCTCAAGGGTTCGAACCCCCGCTCCGCCGATCATGCAGCCAACGCCCTAACCACTCAGCCACCGCTGCCCAGTATGGAATGTAATTCAGAAATAAAACTGGGGAAGGAATCTTAGTGGGGAAAAGCGACACAGAGATTGTAAGTTAGAGAAAAGGAAGACATGTCCAATATCAACCAAACATATATTTTTCAATGAAACATTGAAAAATTGTATTGTTTGGAAGCATTTTTAAAGTTATTCAATTAGAGACAAATGCTTTATGTGCCAGTATCACCAGCTGGTAAAACACTAAATTTGAAAAAATTTAAAAATTGAAATTTAGGAAGCTGAGTCTAATAAGATTCCACCCATCCTGCTGTCTGAGTGGCTTTCGCCCATTCGACTGATGGAAAAAACAACCCCCCAAAACTGGAAGCTCTTGACCACTATCTAGCTAAGCAATCATCTCCTGAAGGTAAATGGAGATGCAGAGAAATCCAGAGAATTTGTTGCAATTCTCTGACTTGTTCAGGGATGTTAGACCCCTACTCTCATACTCTTCTTTGTCAGATGTTCCAGAAATTTGATAATATCATCAATTCCCTAGCTGAATGGTTCTACAGGTCCTGAGTTCATTTTGGAGACAGTTGCCCCCAAGCTTTGCATCATACCCCAACCAGCACTTTCAGAATAACTTCTCTTTTGTCCTTTTTAACATGAGATGTGGGCACAGCAGACTTTATTCATGCCAAGTGGAAACCCATGAGAACTGGAAAGAAACAATGACCTTTTATTTGATTTCAACATGTGGGATGATTATTTTTATTCACTGATACCCCTATTCACTGCTCATTTCATATCAAATTTTTTTTTTTTAGCTTGTTCGACATTTTTTGAGTGGACATATATTTCTTTAGACTGACCTGTAGGATCTGTATCTTAACTGACCTGATCCCCTTGAAAAACATGGATCAGTTGCACACCTCCCAATGACTCTTGGTATTAAACATAACCGTAAGTATATTTTTAAACTAGTGGACTACTGATGGGTCCAGGCTACTGTTCAACACTTCTATAAATGAAGAATAAGTCAGCCAGGCTTCATGTAGGTACCAAATATTAAGCCTTATCATGTAATAAGCCTGGGAATGAAGCAGAGGTTCTGAATCCAAACTGACTTGCTTATCCTGAAAACTTCTATTGGTCAAAAAAAATCCCACTCATTTTAAGCCATGTCCTCACAGGATATAACTTTGTACAACGTCCTTGAAGGTATTGCTTTACGCAACGTAGTGCCAGGAGGTCTCCTGCAGCCGTCATAAAACAAGAGTGTCACTAAGTCCCCAGCTCCAGACAATCAGGCCCTTCACTAATGTACAGAATCATCTCTCTCATGCCTGAGCTCTGTCTGCCGTGCCGGAAACCTGAGCAGGAGCAGTGAAAGGGCCGGCGCAGCCTCCCCACAAGCCCTTCAATTCTGGGGCAGTGTCACCTGCAGGCGGAACAATAACTTCCTCTTGTATTATTGATGGCTCGAGGAGCGGCGCTCACTCGGCAGCATGGGGCTCAGTTGGCAGGAGGAATAATAAATGAGAAACTTTACTCTGCCTGCTTTTGCCCTAACTTCACCCACATGCTTGTGCTCTTGCTAGACTAAGGCTTAATAAAGGCTTGAAGGTGCTCGAAGGGTGTACTACAGAGGTCAACCATTCCAAAGGGCCATAGTCCAGCACTGATCATACACAGGTTCAACACAGCAATGAAAAGCAACAAACTGTGCAAGACCGTGGCTCTCCAGGACAAGAACTGTTGACCCCTAATGTATAGACTTGAAGACAGGACAAAGTAAGACAGATCAGACTGGCTAGAAAACACTAGATGTTAATTATAATTATAAAAATGGCTTTTTCCATTAAATAAAACAATAATCATATGTAAATATACTGATAGACACACATTTGAGCAGTAGTGGCCTAATGGTCAGAGAAGAAGGCTGACAATTTAAGGGTTGTGGGTTCACTTCCACTTCCTTGGGCTGGCTGAAACTATGTGGTAGAGTGGGAGTGAACAACTCTATCCCGCTCCTACATCCATGGCTGAAGTGCCCTTGGGCAAGATGCCAAACCCCACAACAGCCCCACAGGCACAGATATAACAGCCCTCCGCAACTAGGGTGTGTATGATGGGGTAATGGCACAATAAATGAGTTCATTGTCCTATAGGACATCAATCTGCCACTGGGGGCAGCGGTGTCCAAGTGTTCAGGGAGTCACCCCAGATCGGAAGATTGTGGGTTCGATTCCCTCACCAGTAGCTTGCCCTGAGGTACCCTTGATCAAGGTACCGTCCCCATCACTGCTCCCCGGGCACTTTCAATAGCTGCCCCCTGCTTGCACGTGTGTGTGTGGGTGAAACGCAGTGGATGAATTTCGCTGTGTTGTGCTGTGCTGTGTTTCACAATGACAAGGGTAGTCACTTTCACTTTCATCTATTATCTTAACTGCTGCTCTTAACTAGGGTTACAGCGGTGTTGGAGTTCCCAGCGCTCACAGGGCAGAGAAACAAAACAGAGTTGGGAAGAACTTTCCATTGTAGGAAGAACCCCACGTGTGTGTTCAGCTGTTCCATCTACCAAAGGTGGCTGCTGTGATGAGTCAAAAGTTTAGAAAATATTTTGGTTTCTACACGGATTCCATGATTCATTTTTTAACTTCATTCGTTATTTGTTCTATGCTTTCATTTCAATATACAGTGTGACACTGAACTGCTTGGATTACAAATAAAAAACTCATGATGTCCCAAAACTTTAGTAGTGTGTGTGTGTGTGTGTGTATGGGATGCTTTTTGTAGTCATAATGACCCGTACCTTTTAATCTTATCAATCTGAAACCTTCCTTCCCCAACATAATATAATATTAATAAATTAGGAAAATAAATGAATACTGTTGTGTGCACTTAAAGACTTGAATGCATTTTTAAAAACTACAAATATGGCTGCACTCTTCACATTAAAAATGGCCTGTTTTACCCAAAAACACCTCATTTACATGCAAACCGGCCTCATCCGTATCATGTGAAATGTATTTATAGTGTATTTGAGAGCTGGGAGGACAGAACACTCAGCGAAAAGGTCTAAAGTTGGTAAATGAAGCCTCATGACCACGTGATGGTGTCTTAATCACACGACTGTCACAAGACTGTCATGTGCTTTTATCCAGTAAAACAGGGAGCGCTTTGAACTCTGCTGCCCCCTGCTGTCCAACGGTGTAAACTGTGCAGAAGCTCAAAGTAAATCGTATTTAGATCCAGAGTGCTCTGGAGGAGAGAACGAGAGATAAATGGACAGAGTAAACACTAAGCATCATTTATTTGCAACACATTCTGACAAACATGCATGCAGAGCACGCGGTCCTCAGTCCTTAAATATATTAAACGCTCTGACATTAAGAAAATGTTATTTATAGTTACAAATATACATTTGATCAAAAGTGATCAAAACACAAAAGTGATTCAACACTTTTTGAGGTGCAAACTGCTTCAAATTTCCATTTAAAAGATGCTTTTTGCACGTGGTTTGGAATAATTATTTAATCATCAATGCACAGTTAGCCTGAAAGGGTAGAGAAAACTGAAATAAAATCAAATACATTTCAATAATAAAATTATTTAGAACAGATCCGGATCCAGAAGAAGTGTCAATCATATCGAGGGGGCGGGGCCTGTTTGGTAAAGAAATGTCAGGACGCGTCAGGGGGGCGGGGTTAAGCGGGAAGGCTGGAATAAACATGGAGCTCAGAGCAGCAGCTTCTCAGAGAAAATGAGCAGAAGAACTTATTTTAAGGCCTCATTTCTTTGTAAAAGGTCTCCGGAACACCGGAGATTCGGAGACTGACTGCTGCTGGACGTCTGTGTGGTGTTTTAGGGAGGGTTAAGGAAGATTTGGCCTCGTTTCCGGGCGGTTTTTGCCGGTTGTTGTGAAGATGGAGTATCTTCTGCAGGTGAAAATAGGAGCCCTGGTCGGGTTGCTGCTCCTCACCCTGCTCTTCGGGTTCATCCCAGCTAAGATGAAATGGTTCCGAGAAACGAGTGGGACAGGTAAGAAGAACCGAGCCTAAAATTCTCCGCCCAGGAGTCCTGACATGCACGACACCGGCTGTAAACCATAATATCGTCCGGGCGGCTCCCGAGTCCGTGTTTTTTCAGTTCCACCTTGAATCCCGGAAATGGAGAAAATGTGTAAAACTGAATGTTTTCATATTCCTGCTTGGTTAAAAAATCAAAAAGGAATTGTTTTGACGTAATATAACCTAAACATGTCATTAAAATTGTAGCTATAAATAACCTTTACCTAATATCTCCATAAATTAAATTAAATCTATAAAACTTCATAGATTAAATGTACAAACTAGTAATGAATCCCTTTTAAAAGCAAGTGAGATGAGATCTCTAAAGATGAGATACTAAATTGGATTTTTTTACATCAAATAAATATTTTTTTTATTGCATTTGGAAGTTACACTAACTTGCTGCATCGACATTTATTCCTATATTGAATAAAATGAACCTAAAACATGATACAATTTAACTTAAATTAGCGGTGGCCTAGTGTTTAGGGAGTCGGCCCTTGAGCAGGGTACCGTCCCAGTCACTGTTCCCCGGGTGCTTTCATAGCTGCCCCCTGCTGCACGGTGTGTTTGTGTGTATGGGTTAAATGTAGAGATCCAATTTCATTGTGGTTCACTGTGTGCTGTGCTGTGTCTTATCACGATGACAAGAAGAGTCACTTTCACTTTCATTCCCCCACTTTCAAACAGAATTAACATCCATTAATATCTTTGTAAATGTTCAGTTTATTGGTAAATACATTTCACCTGATATAAGCAAGGGAGACTCGCTGTATATTACTGCAGGATCTTATTTTTTAAGCGACAAGTTACTGTAACTTGCCTCATCAACGTTTAAGGTGGAACGGAAGTATAAGAAGTTAACTTCCCCCTCTGTGCTCTGTGGTTTCATTTAAAGGTTTAAAGTAAGATCGATATCTGCATGAGCCTTAAATTCAGTGTTAAATACATAAACCTGATATTAGCAAGTGAGATGTACTTTATATTACAGGAGAAAGTCATACTAGTTCAAATTTAAGGAGGATTTTATCAAATAAATCCCAGAAGGATATTTTTTCATTGCAATTCCGAGTTACGGTGACTTCCTGCATCACCATTTAAGGTGGAACAGGAGCAGCAGAAGGTGATTTGCACTCTCAGGGTTTAATTCTCCTTTTATTTTTTACAACCTGGACTGTTCTGATATCACACACACACACACACACACACACACACACACACACACACACACACACACACCAAGTTTTTCTTAATTATTCTAGGATCACAAAAAGTCCTTTCTATGTAAATAGGTGCTGGTCCATGGGACCTGAAACTTCCCAATGGTATACTATTTTACTTTCACATCTACTTTTTAGTAAAGTAACAAGGATGGTTCTCAGATTGGTTCTCCGTGACACTTCCAGGTTTATCAGTGAACTTTGCCTTTCCTTCTTTGAACAACAATGAGAAAATGCAGATGTCAGAAAATCCTTGCCAACCAGTGACTAGTTTATCTGGTGTGTCAACAGTAAGGGAACGAATCTCCAAGCCTCAACGCTGAAACGTGATTTTGATCCTGAAGGAATCCTTTTTTTGGTCAACCTGATAGTAGCGGATAGAGCTCAGTCTCTCAGGGCTGTGCGTGTCCTCAAAGAATAACTTTGAGCCTCCTTACTGTCTCCAAGCACCTTAAATAGATCCCATCATTTATGGAACTGAAACTGATGTCTTTACAAAAAAAGGGGAAATTAAAGATCTATGCTGCGGTAAAACTACAATTACACTGATTAAGCAATAAGGAAGGATTGAAGGATTGAAATTGGAAAAATTGACGTTTTTTTTGCATGTTAATAGCAGTTGTGTGTATATATATATATTTTTTAATCCTCTCTTTCAATCTTTCAATAGGGAGATGGTCTTTACATATATCAGCTCAGTCTTAAATGATCGGGGATCTGTAGAAGGAAGATATTTTAACACACAACATTTTAAAAAGTGAAAGTAAAACTTGACCACACAACAAAAACTACACTAAACCTCCAAATATAACATGCTAACATGGGTATAACATGGGTTTTTTTTTTTTTTTAGCCGATGAAGTGGAACATACTGAAAATGCATTTTTGGTTACTCCTTTTTTTGTAGGAAGTACATCTTGCATATGGTAAATGTTGAGTTACCATAGCAGCATCATGGCAGGAGAAAAAGCACCGTTATCACATGGTCTCAAGGTTTTAGAAAGCTCATGAATGGATTTGTAAAACTTGTGTATTTCATGTGTTTGTAATGCTAATGAAGCTGAATACTACTTATAAAAGCATCAGCTTATCAGTGCACCATCAAATGTAATCTTTTTTAAACTGTTAAGAGATATTAAAATTAAGATAATACTTGTAATTTGGGTTTTGTAGAGGTTAAACTACTTCAGAATCTTTACCAAAGCAAAATATCAAGTTTGCAGAATTAATGAATGGTGAAACAAATTTAGAAAAAAATTAAAAAGTAAAAAAAATAGAGCATTTATCTTTTGCTTTTTCCATTTTTCTTTAAAAACGGACTTTGCCTCTCTTTCTCAGAAGCCCATCAGATAGTGCTGAGCTTGATCAGCTGTTTTGCGGGTGGAGTGTTCCTTGCTGCCTGTCTCTTGGACATTATCCCAGACTACCTGTCTGACATAAGTGAGCAACTGAAGGGCTTGAATGTGAGTTTACTTAAACAACTGTTGACAACCAGTGCCAAGAACTTCTTGCTCCTTAAACTTGTCTTTTTTGCTTTTACAGAGCGATTTCCCTGTAGCCGAGTTTATCATGGCATGCGGCTTCTTCACGGTCCTGATCATGGAGAGGCTTGTGCTCAGTTTTACTGGCCACAGAAGCCAGGAAACCACCCCCCTGCTTCCTCCAATGGGCCATGGCCATGCTCATGGGCATCGCTCGGTGAACGATTTGGAGGGCAGCACCCACCACGTGCACGTGGACCTGCAGGCCCATTCCTCCTTCCGCTCTTTCATGCTGTTCCTGTCTCTCTCCCTGCACTCGGTGTTTGAAGGCTTAGCCATTGGTTTACAAAATACAGAAGCCAAGGTAAAAGCTTTGCGTTGAATTTCCTCATGCGTGATGGGGGGGGTTAAACAGCATTTAATAATTCGGTAAAAATCATAATATTTTGCATTTTAGAGCTTAGAGTTAGAGCCACATAGCTTTTATTACTCTTCTTAATATGAAACCTTTCTGCTGCCTTCCTGTAACGTCGGCTTTATAGTAAATAAAAAAGTAAAGCATCTCCCAGCCAGCATGTGAAGGCAGTGTTGATCTGAGTCCAACGTGTAGTTGTTGGATTTAGACCTGTAGCTTGCAACCTTATTTTGCCTTTCCACCCCTCCCAGAGCAGTCACTTGATCTCTCTCCTTCAGGTTTGAGTCATTCGTCTGCTCTTGTTTCAGCGCTTTAGTCAGAATCAATCGTGTTCTGTGTTGAGCTGAGTATTCTCAGTGTCTCGAAACTCAACAGTAGCTGCTGATCTCTGCTGGTCCTGTGCTTGTAGACCTCAGCAGTTATCATGTGGCCACAGCTGTAGACTCTAAACCCTTTTGCTACGTTACCTGCTGCAGAGACATGTTCATGATTGACATAAATTGACAGAAGTGAATGGCCTGATCATGTGCTTCATTTTTAAGGATGACACCCTTTCATCCTGCTCAACCGACTCCTAATCAGACTCGAGGCTCGACGAAGCTTGACATTTTCATGAGTCACTAAAGAAAACAAACTTCTTGATTTCCCGTTTAGATAGCATATGCTCCCTCTCTGAGTGAAGTCTCAGTAATATGAGAGTAAAATACTGATAACCAAGCCCTTTTTTTTTTTTTTCTTTCACTCAGGTGTTAGAGATCTGCATCGCCATCTTGGTCCACAAGAGCATCATCGTCTTCAGCCTGTCGGTGAAGCTGGTGCAGAGCGCGGTCCGACCCATATGGGTGGCCACCTACGTCATCGTTTTTGCCTTAATGTCACCGATTGGAATCGGGGTGGGCATTGGAGTGAGTGAAGCTCAGCTTCAGACGGGGGCATTAATCCAGGCCATTCTTGAAGGCATGGCAGCGGGAACGTTCGTCTACATCACCTTCCTGGAGATCCTGCCTCATGAACTGAACTCCCCAGAGAGACAGCTGCTCAAAGTCCTTTTTATTTTAATAGGCTTCTCTGTTATGGCTGGTCTAAGTTTCCTGGGTTGAGAGACTTTCCTGCTGTTTTAGAGACTTGCTGCCTGACCCAGAGACATTTCAAGGAAGGCGTAAGAGTCCCTGAACTCCGCCTGCGTTTTACGGAATACGATAAACACCAGAGACGAGGAGAAGCGTTTTTATCAAACTGACATACCTGACGTTTTTAAGGACGCCGTCAGGGACACTGGCTCACTTTAAAGTGATACAAGTGCCATAAATCACAAAAAGCACAGCTTCTCCCATTTCACCTCAGAGGAGGATATGAAGGTTTTTTTTTTTTTGGTCTCTTTTTTTCTTTTTTTAACAAGAATAATATTTTATAATATCAACTGACAAACTTCAATAAGAGTCTGACGAGATATTCATTGAAAGTCTGACTTCACTGAAGGATTCAATACTAATAATTTCGTAGGAATGTGATTTCTTAAGGCAATCTTAAAGCGAAATTCTACTGATTTTTGCATGTTTGATTCATTCCAGTGTAATTAGTTTGATTCCAAGTGATTAAATGTGAAATGCTGCATAATGGAGAACGTTATCCGCCCATATTCTTTTATAGCGTTGATAGGATTCGGGAGTCACAGCGTGCAAGAAAAATACAGCCGTTTTATTTCTGGTAGATGTAATGACGGGGAAAATGGTGGTTAATATGTTACTGTTATACTTTACAACTCCATGCATATACCGTTTCTGCATGAATGCATTTTAAAAATGCTCTGAAAACTGTCAAAACAGTGGCCCAAGCATTCATATTTCTAAACAGATCATCAAATAGATCGCAATCAGGTAGTTTCTATAGGCAGTTCAATGCGGCATACAATTCAGAATAGATATATTTCTCTACAATGCATCATTTCACATCAGGGTTCTTTTATTTATATCTTCAATGCGTGGCAAATTTGAAGAATCATGGGAATTCCCATTCTCGTTAGATGATTTTATGATCATTTCAAGTCTGTTTATGATTTACAGCAGGGGTCTGCAGCTCCAGTCCTGGTGGGCCGGGAAGTCGCCTCCTCAAACACACAAGACAAGACACCTGCCCTCCAGGGCTGTCCACCCCAGCTTTACGGGACACGTGGGTTTTGAACCTGGGTTATTTTTCTTGTTTCATTCAAAGAAGTTGTCGAAAAGCACTGTTGCATTGTGCTCTAGTGTTCCGTCTGCTGACTTTGTTTGCTCTGCAACATGTTTATACGTTCTGACATCTCGCAGTTTTTGCATTACAGCAAGAGAGAACGGCAGATGTTTGGAATAAAGAGGTACAATTTTGAAACCAGGCTTCAGTTCTGATACTGGTGTGGCTAAATCTGCAGAGTGCCTTTGGTCAAAGGATAACATGCCGAAACTTTGCCCTGTTCTGATATTTTTATACAAGCTGATGGTTGGTGGTGAGAATTCTGTAGACCACATAATGAATAAATCCACTTTGGAGGTATAGACTTCCAGAAAGCTTGCTGTTTTATCCTCATTGTTTCCAGAGAGAAAACTACGTTCTGAAATAAGCATGAACAGCAATTTCTGCCTAGAAAAATGCCAGGCACAAATTCTTCCAACTGTTATTTTTCATCAAGGTTTAAGAGTTGTTTGGAACAAGAGCTCTTACTGTGTAGCCAATAGCTGTGTTTATAACGGCCTGATACACACGGCTCCTGTGCTGCCACTCCCATAACGTTTATAAATACACGAGCCGTGTGACATACACAGTATTAAACTGATTGGAGGAGTGACCTGCAGTTTATACTGGAACAGTGTTCAGTACACAGTGTATACCGGTACAGTGTTCAGTATACAGTGTATCCGATACAGTGTTCAGTATACAGTGTATACCGGTACAGTGTTCAGTATACAGTGTATACCGGTACAGTGTTCAGTATACAGTATCTGCTGGGACATTGTTCAGTATACAGGATCTACTGGAACAGTGTTCAGTATACAGTGTATACCGGTACAGTATTCAGTATACTGGTACAGTGTTCAGTATACAGTGTATCCGGTACAGTGTTCAGTATACAGTGTATACCGGTACAGTGTTCAGTAAGTATACAGTATCTGCTGGAACAGTGTTCAGTATATGGCAGTACAGTGATCAGTATAAAGTATCTAGTGAAACAGTATTCAGTATACAGTATTTACTGGGACCGTGTTCAGTATACAGTGTATACTGGTACAGTGTTCAGTATGCAATATCTACTGAAACAATGTTCAGTATATGGCAGTACAGTGTTCAGTATACAGTATCTACTGGAACAGTGTTCAGTATATGGCAGTACAGTGCTCAGTATACAGTATCTACTGGAACAGTGTTCAATATATGGCAGTACCGTGTTCAGTATACAGTATCTACTGGAACAGTGTTCAGTATATGGCAGTACAGTGTTCAGTATACAGTATCTATTGGAACAGTGTTCAGTATATGGCAGTAGAGTGTTTAGTATACAGAATCTACTGGAACAGTGTTCAGTATATGGCAATAGAGTGTTTAGTATGCGCCAGTATCTCTGGAACGGTGTTTAAGTATATGCAGTAGAGTGTTTAGTATATAGTATCTACTGGAACAGTGTTCAGTATACAGTATCTATTGGAACAGTGTTCAGTATATGGCAGTAGAGTGTTCAGTATACAATACCTACTGGAACAGTGTTCAGTATACCCTATCTACTAGAACAGTGTTCAGTATACAGTATCTACTGGAACAGTATTCAGTATACAGTATTTACTGGGACCGTGTTCAGTATACAGTGTATACTGGTACAGTGTTCAGTATGCAATATCTACTGAAACAGTGTTCAGTATATGGCAGTACAGTGTTCAGTATACCGTATCTACTAGAACAGTGTTCAGTATATGGCAGCACAATGTTCAGTATACAGTATCTAGTGAAACAGTATTCAGTATACAGTATTTACTGGGACCGTGTTCAGTATACAGTGTATACTGGTACAGTGTTCAGTATGCAATATCTACTGAAACAATGTTCAGTATATGGCAGTACAGTGCTCAGTAGACAGTATCTACTGGAACAGTGTTCAGTATACCATATCTACTCGAACAGTGTTCAGTATATGGCAGTACAGTGCTCAGTAGACAGTATCTACTGGAACAGCGTTCAGTACAGATTTCTTCTGTTTCTGTTCCGAAAAGACCGTCCTTCATATTTTGTCCATTTCTGGGTTTTTTTTTTTTTTTTTTTTTTTTTTTTTTTTTTTTTTTTTTTTTTACAGGAAAATCACCAAACAGGGAGCAGAAATAAAAATCATGATCTTCTTCCTCGAGTCTAACACTTTAAACTGCCTTGATGTTCACTTGAAACGCCTGGAACCGGGTGCTTTAATGATGTGGGGTGTGGGCTCGAAGGTTATTTTCCCAGTTAATCATGACATAACTTAGAGTAACAACTGAGCCAGATAAACACGGAGGACGTGTCCTGGACACTTCCAGTGGGGTTTTCTGGGTGTCCAAGTTCAACTGAGGCTCAGCCATCGTATGATGTTGTTTACTGACTAAGGCCTTGGACAGTGTGCTCTGAGGACAACTTCACATGACATGGTTGTAAAAGGAAAATCGCTGATATACTGCAAACGATCATCACCCTCAATGAGTGTCCAATTAAAAACAGAATCTGAAATAGACTCAGATAATATAATAACATGATAGACTGTCATTGTATGACAAACCATTAAGTGTTATGCTTAACTGATAACTACATTCTTCAGTAACTAGCCATGTTTGGTGTTGGGGAAGTTCCAGCGCTGATACTGGTCCCTGCCAGAAACTTCCCAGTGTTACTTCTGTAATTTATTAAAAGTGAAAGCTTTGTGAACAATAACAGTGAAACGCAATGAGATGCTTCTCTGCATTTAACCCATCCATCCAAGTGTAGAAGAGGGCAGGTGTACATCCAGCATCCGGGTAGCAGTGCTGGGGGCGATACTCTACTTAAGGGGACACATGTTCTAGGACTTAAACCCACACCCTTCTGATCAAGGGGCCTAGTCCATAAACACTAGGCCACCAATGGCCCTAAAACCAGGGACACCTCAATTTGGCTTTTATTCAGGGTCCACGCAAACCAATCCTTCAACAATAGCAGTTAAAAACCACACACTCTTTTTCATAGCCACTTGTCCTAAGTAGGGACACGGGGTGTGCTGAAGCCTGTCCTAGCTCTCACAGGACGAAAGGTGAGGATACACCCTGGACAGATCGTAAACACACTCACTCATACCTAGGGGGCAATTTAGCACCTGCAATCCGCCCGACGTGCAGGTCTTTGGACGGTGTGAGGAAACCAGAGCACTTTGGAAGAAACCCAGATATGGGGAGAAAGGACCCAAGTGGGGAAAGTGAAAGTGAAAGGGACAACCCTCGTCATTGCGAGGACACAGCACACAGTGAACCACAACGAAATTGGACCTCTGCATTTAACCCATGCACACAACATGCAGCAGTGGGCAGCTATTGAAAGCGCCCAGGGAGCAGTGATGGGGACGGTACCTTGCTCAAGGGTACCTCAGGGCATCCTACTGGTGGGGAATCGAACCCCTCCGATGCAAGGGCAACTCCCTACGTCACCACTGCCCCAACCACCCCATCTGGGAATAGATCCCTGGACCTTCTCGCTGTGAGGCGACAGCGCCACCATGCCACCCACTAGTGTGTGTGCATTTGTGTGACTGTATGTGATTGTGTATATTGGCTATTTTAGATTCAACTTTTTGATTAGAAATGAACCGTCGCTCACCAGACTCACCACCCTCTGATGGACCTGATCTGTAGTTGCCCTGGTTTATTATGCTGATTGGACAAAACTGACCTGAATTCCACAAACTGACAGGTCAGTCCCTCAGTGAGTGACACTTCACATCATTCAGCTCAAAAACTACCCCTCCCATGCATTCCACCCCTCCTTAATTTGAGCACCTCGTTGTGCCCCAGCTCTCTCTCTCTCTCCCTCTCTCTCTCACTCCTCAGTTTGGCTTCAGCAGCTCTTCCTGCCCTCTGGTTAAGGTAAGACGTCGTGTCTGATCTTAGATTTGAACATATTTTACTGTCTATGAATGTTCTGTTTATGCTGAAATTGAACACTCCTCCCAAAATTACAATGTGGATCTCACTCTTCAGGGGTCCAGACTTTCCTAGAGCAGGTAACATGACTGATGCTTATTTTTTGTATACAAGAAAGATTTTAAAATTGTCTTTCTGATCTGAAAATGTCATATTTAACGTCACACTACACGCAAAATGATGCCGTTGATGCCAAAAATGCAGCAGGAAAGTTTATTTCCCGGATTGCTTGTAGGATTACTACAAGCTACTATTCCGGAAAGGCTCATTATTGGGTGATGGAAGGATGGTAGGGGGTTGGTGGGAGCATGAATGGAGCTTAATATGTGTACATTTGTGAATTTGATAATAGTTTTAGCATGCATCCTAATACCATGCAATAACTATAATTCCTGCAAAGTGCAATAAGCCCTTATATCCTTATCCCAACAGAGAGATTTAACCTCCTTTAGTTCTGTGGTTCTACAGATGAGAAAAGAGCCATGAAACAGGATTAATGTATAAGCCCGAGTATGTTAACTATTCCTTCGGATTTCGTGAAAAAAGAATTAGACAGTCCACGAACGAGTGATGCAGCTGTTTAATGAGCACAGCAATCAAACCCAAGAAGTGGTGCTGATCTGGTAAGACTGAATTTGATGATTTTTGATCTGAAATCAACTCTTTGTCCTCAGTGTCTGTGTAGCAGCTGAAAGACTGGGGCATCATGGCTTCTGTAAGTGCATGCATATTTAAATTTTGAGCAGTTATTCTATTTGTACGATTAGAAATACTAATATTGTAGATAAATCTGTTCTTTTGCATTCAATGGATCCCAGACCTGGACCTGGAATATCCTTGCTCTGCATATTTTAGTGTGAGCATGAGCAAGTCTTGTGAGAAAGATCATGTGCCAGTTACTGCATGATTGGGAAGGGTGGGAGTAGGGTGGAAGGTTAAGTCCTCGAATTGCAGACCACCCAACATAGGATTAGTTGGTTTTTTTTAACATGTCTTGTGTGTTTGTCTTATAATTTTTTGCCTGCTCCGTTGATGAATTAGACCGGAACTTTCCGCATGGTTTCAGAAGAAGAGCAGGCCCTGCGGTCCAAGCTAGAGCACCTGACTGTGAAGGACCACGGGCCAGTCTTTGGGGCGTGCAAGAAGTTACCCGATCACACAGTTCAGAAGGTAACTTGTGGGCAAGGTGCCCTTCGAGTAAATGGTTCCCAGCACACTTTTTAGTCACCTGATTGACCTCAGAAAATGTTGAGGAACATTAGAGAACCACACTCAGCAAACAAACTTCATTAAAACCTGCCAATGGTTGCAGAAGCTTTTCATGTATCTTTGATCTAATGTCTTTTTGCTCATAGTAATGAGATGACCTTCTTGACCCAACTTCACGTTCTTCACCAACAGGCAAAGGATGAGCTGAATGAGACGGAGGAGAAAAGGGTGTCTGCCGTGAAGGAGCTTAGGTCTCTGATCAAGGAGAAGGCTGGAGAAGGGGATGAGCTGTCCGTGAAGGCGCAGGAGAAATTTGGGAACAAACCAGACTCTCTGCTTCTGAGGTTCATCCGTGCCCGAAAATTTGATGTTGTCAGGGCACATGAGCTCATGAAAGGTATAAAGACTGCAGGGCAGTTCTCCCAATGTTTGTGATACCAGTACCATGCTGGTATCACTGTCATGGTGAAGATAGTAGACCAACCAAGCTGGGGTCCATTGATGAACACAGTAGCAAGAGAGTTATATACTATACCAGAGTGGAACCAAAGTGTTTGAAGGTCTAATGAAGTTTGTGTGAATGCCAGGTACTGAGTAGATCTGCTGGGTTTGCAAGTTGTAGAGCAGAGATGTAAGCCTGGAGTGGGAAAGTGGCTTTTAGTTTTTGATCCTCCAGTTTGGAAACACTGAGCAAACTGTCCAGTTGCGAGCATCCAAACCTTCTTTTGTGTCCTACTGTGCATCTATGGATTCCGTTCATCACTCAGCTAGAAAGAAAGGCTTTGCCTTAATTGGGTCTTTCTGAAAGCTTTCACAGAGGCTCTTTGTGTGCAAATGAGGCCAATTTTTTTGCACAAAGGTCTGTGGGATAGTTAGGACTAGGCAAACAGGATGCGCTTTGATGCACAGGCCCTTTCTCACACACTGGTGTTCTGCATAGGTATGCATGCTTGTCTTCAGAAAGACATGCAAGCCACACTTCAGTGCCTCAATTGCCGGAGAGGATAATTGGTGGGTTACGGACTGTGCGAAGCTACAAGATCAAGCAGCACAGAGATGTTATTGTGTCTCTTTGCAAAGCATTCAAATTCATGACAGAGTGAACTTTTCCTTGATCACTTTGAACAGTTCCTGACCTGTTCTTCTGCCAGGTTATGTACGTTTCAGACGGGACTATCCTGAACTTTTCGAGAATTTGACCCCAGAAGCAGTCCGCAGCACCATCGAGGCTGGCTATCCACGAATCCTCTCCACCCGGGACAGATATGGCCGTGTGGTGATACTCTTCAACATAGAGAACTGGGATTTGGAGGAGATAACGTTTGACGAGGTATGTTTTCACCCAACTTTTGACCTTAGTAATGAAAAGAAGGACTGGGCCCTACTTTGGCTTATGGTTCCAATAATGAGCAGGTAGCAAGAATCTTTAAACAGAAATCTGTAGAGGGTTACATGGTGGTGCAGTGTGTAGCACTGTTGCTGCACAGTGAGAAGGTCCTGGGTTCTATTTCTTTCTGTGTGGAGCTCCTTCTGATGCTCCAGTTTCCTCCCATCGTGCAGAGAGAGCTTTTTCAGTAGTTTATTATGTTCTGATGCAGCTCGTCTTTCTCACCCGTTACAGACTCTGCGTGCATACTGTGTCATACTGGAGAAGCTTCTGGAAAACGAAGAGACTCAGATCAATGGGTTTGTCCTCATTGAGAATTTTAAGGGATTCACTATGCAGCATGCCTCGGGCATCAAACACACCGAGCTGAAGAAGATGGTAGACATGCTGCAGGTGAGAAACACCACACTGCAGCCATGTGATAATAAACCTTAACGTTTATTTCAACATATTAAGTCTTTTTCTGTATTTAGGACTCTTTCCCAGCACGTTTCAAAGCAGTGCACGTGATCCACCAGCCCTGGTACTTCACGACCACATACAACGTGATCAAACCCTTCATGAAGAGTAAACTGCTGGAGAGGGTGAGTGAGATTTAAATTAAAGCAGCACCAGAGTATATTTTATCCAGTTTTTAATAAAAAAAGTCCTAACAAATTGAATTACATTTGAGGACCACACCAGAACTACTTTGATACACCTTAGTATAGATTATAAATGTCTCTGGACCATGAGTATTTACACCCTGAACTCCAAGATGTACATTCGTCTTTGTAATCGGGTCTGGTTTTCTCATAGTCCTGTGCAAAAGTTTTGAGCTCATTTCTTCATATTTTGCTTCCAAAGTCACTCTTTTTGTCCTGAAGGACAAAGTTTTTGGTTCTCGTGTTCAGTACAGTCTCTGTACCTGAGCAGTTTCAGAGACAGAAGTGGAATCATCTCCACAGAGAAAACAAAAGACAGCTGACGTCCAAAGAACGACTTCGGAGCTTCCTTCAAAAAGCCTAGAGAAGTGTTCCCGAAGATGACTTTAAAAAATGGCAAAAAAAAGCTTACCTAAGAGAATTGAGGCTGTGCTAAAGAAAAAAGGTGTCCATAGCTAAAATTGTGCGTTTATTTACATTTGCACGTATTGCAATAAACCACTGTATCTGTTTACTCATTTTGTTTACTCACAAAAAATATTAAGAAATAAGGGGAGGGTCAACACTTTTGCACAGTAATGTGCACTAATGCACATGCATCACACTTTTATCCACAATTTCCAATCTTTTCTCATCGATCTAGCTCACTGTTGCGATTAAAACACTAGCCAGTAGACTGATGGAAGCTCCTACCATCCAAAAAAATTACTTCTATTTATTTCCTCTGGCATCACCAAGCATGGAAGGCATTTGTTCATCTATAGCAGCACGCTCATCTAGAAATCACTCTTTTCATTAATCACGTGTATGAACAACTCTGTTACGGTCTTTTTATGAGAAAGTGAAGTTTAACTTCTTCCTCCTCAGGTTTTTGTTCATGGTGATGAGCTGGACGGGTACTTTAGGGACTTTGATGCTGAAACCCTTCCCCCTGACTTTGACGGAAAGGGTCCGACCTGTGACGGCATAGAGACGGCAATCAAGCTCTTTGGCTCTGAAGACACCGCTCTCTAAATGTGCAAGATTTCAGCAGTGCTAGAATTACGTTCTCCATAGACAATGAAGAAAATCATTGAGAAGTTGGGACTGGAAATTAAACTGAACATACTGTGGTAGCAGAAAAATGTACTGTAGGCCAAAATAGCCAAAATACAAGTGCCCTGTAAATATTTATCTGACGTTTGGCAACACTAGATGTTTCTGTGTGCCTTCAAATTTGACTTGAGAAGTGAGCTTAGAGGCCTGGCGGTTGCGCTCCTCTTGAGGTTTACAAAGTTCAGACCCCTGGTGGTGATGCGCCCAGATAAATGATACGAAATTCTCACGATTAACTCTGTGACGACTGCTTACGGACTGGCGCATTTCATTGTTTTATAGTGCATCATTCATGGTTTACATCATTTGTTTTTGAAACCCATCTCTTCATAGGCCAGCACTTTTCATGATAGAGTGTCACTGATATTGTTTTCAAAAAATAAAAGTTTGTCCTTTAATTCCTATAAAGTAGTTGGCGCGTTTAAAGGACGCTTGATAGTTTTAACATTGGCCGATGTTTCAGAAGTCAAAGTTTTACAGGATAATAAAAAAACGAATTTAAAAGTCTAAAAAAAGTCAGTAGTGTTTGACTGTCCAACCCACCCACCTCATACATCTACCCCTCCCTCGGAATAAATTAAAAAAAATATTTTTAGATGGAAACGGTCTCAGAATTTGAGTCTCAGGCATCAGGTAGGGAGTTCATGACCTATATGTCAGATTTCTGTGAGGGAGCTTTAAGAAGCATCAAACTATCCAGATGTTCCTCTAGGATGAAGCATTTCACAGAAACCACTTTATCTTTAATCTTATTAAATTATGCAATTTTGGAATCATTGTGTTTCTTCTTCAAAGCCTATATTCAACATCTAGATTACGTCCATATTTTCTCTCTCATCTATATTATAAATTGCACAGAAAGGCCAGTATTATTGCCCCCATTAAAACCAATCACCCAAAATGACAAATTACATTATTATTATTATTTTTTTTTTACAAGAAAATAATTTATTTTGGACACAATAACCATATTTAATCCAATTATTCAATCACACACCATTGTTTTTTTCCCCCCAGAACAAAAATACACACAAGTGATCTAGATTTATGTTTTCTGATTAATGAAAAACGGATTATGATATATTCCCATCAAACACACAGCACTGTGAAGAACATGTGGATCACTGTGTTCATCTCTAAAAAAAAAAATCTATGGAGCAGAATTTGAGACTTTAGTCATCAAGAGACTTTTCGCTACATGAGCACCGGCTGTGGTGACATTTACTGGGCATGTGCAAACCAATGGTTTCATGAACAATTTCTAAATAATTCTTTTGTATTTTCCCACCCCACAAATGTAAGACATTTCCAAACATGGATATGTGTAATGCTGCTTATGATTGTGGGCATTATTTCTAAACGCTACCGATGTTTTGTGTTAACAGCAAGAATGCCATTTCTCCACACTCCCTATTTGACACAGTATCTTTTTTTTTTTCCCTTCTTCAGGACTAAGCTATTCAGTTTGGCATGAAGAAAGGAGGGGAAAAAAAAAATAACACATTATTGCTGATAAGTCATCTGGTCCATTTGACATAAATACAGCTAGTTATGTCTGATTAACATTTCTTCACCATTTTTACAGACATGAATGTGGATTTGTCAAAACCAAAAGGTGGTGATATGATAAAACACACCAACGTCCAATCATTTACAATCATAATCTATACAAGAATGAGTAATTAATCATAATAGTAACAATAATGACAAAAAAAACATATAAAATACCAGAACAAAAATAGCAGAATTAAGTTAAACTTCCAAAAATTACTAGCAGATACATCAAAAGCCTGCATTTTGTGCAAAAAGGTAAGTGAAAAACATTCAGAAAGGCAGAAGTTCTGAATCATGTGACAGCAGAGACTGAAATTATGCTGGTGTGCAAGGCTCAAATAGCTCAAATCCCCTGCTGTGCACAAACAGACTAGTGTTCCCCGTTCAAGGTCTATTAAAAATGTAGAAAAAAGTAGGACAAGTATGATCTTGTTTATCTGTGAATTTACGTTCACATCGCGTACTGAATTGGATGAAATTGCACACCATCTCGGAACGTTCTCGGTTTCAGCAGTCTGATCTCAGGAGGTCCAAACCACCCTACAGTTAATAATGGGAGACTCCCAGGAAGGGATCATTCAGATGCAGTAAAAACCAGAGTCAGGCTTAAGTTCATTAAAGCCAAAACCACCAGCAGGGGGCCATCCAACTCTACAGACTGAGGAACAACCTCCTTCTTACTGAACGACGGAACAGTACTCTCAAACAGGAATATTCACTTGTTTTTCAGCGTAATCTTGATCCGCTGCATCTGTAGCTTACAATCGATTGCTATGGACAACATTTTTCACGTTTCGGAGCTCTGAACAGACAACGGGAGGGAAATAATATCCCCCAGTTGATTATTCAGGTGAATGAACTGCAAATTGGCCCTTAGAAAAAAACTAATCAGCACCTTGGTACTGTATTAACATCCAAGGGGAAAAAGAAGTTTTTAGAAATGGTCCAACTGCAACAAAGTTACTGTTCAGAAAATTAACATAACCTCTTTAGACTCATTAAACCGCTCTAACATTTTAATCAGTCTGGTGGTTTTGTTACTTCTTTAGACAAGCTGTGTCAGGGTTTCAGAATGAAAGGTCCTCAGAATGGGAGTTTTTTTATATATAAATATCTAGTTTTACGTAGCCGCCTAATGCAATACTGGAATTTTTGTAAAGCAGCTGCAAAGTACTTTTCAAAGAGAACTGAAATTAACAGCTTTGCAGTAAATTTTAGTGCCATTTGTAGCGGGGACCTTCATTCTGAGCGCGTGTTCATCATTCTGACGGTCTGATAAACTGGACTTCATTAAGTGCAAGGAACTGTATTTCAAATGTCCTTTGTAATCGACTGTAAGCTACAGCTAATAAAGCTGCAGATTATTAGTATTTTTTTTTTTAACTGAATCAAAATGCACAATTATAATGAGAGTGTTGACATAAAAGAATGTTTGACACAGCTGACCAGTCCTGCATGTTATCTCTCCACGGCCACTGCATTAAACAATACGAAAATTAAGTCCTGGGGCACTCAATAAGCATGACGTCAATCTGATTATACAGTTATACACAATATCCCTTTAGGAAGTAATATAAATGATCCCTTTAGGAAGTAATATAATTTTTGCCATCAGCAGTAAGGATGGTCTAAAATCACTTGGATTTTATTCAAATACTTTCTCTCTCTCTCGAAACTAGATGGCATTAATTAATTAACATAAGTTTCCAATCCAGTCCAACAGAAAGTAACTTTTGTTAATATCTAAAGGAGGCCCTTTGATCGGAGACATCTCCCAAGACACATTGGTCACAACGACGGGTACGCGGTGTACAGACCAAGAACAAAACAAGTCGCATTAGCCAGCTTTCACAGACGTGAAGTTCAAAAGTGGATAAACGTCTCCCGCTGGATTTATAGCTCCAACTTTGAACTAAACAACTGCATTTCAGAAGGACTTCAGCAGTCACCTAAGCTACATCCCTAATATTCCTGGAAATCCCTAAACAAGAACTGTCGCTGGCAACGGGGAATTGTGCGGCTACTCTGCTGGAAGAAACGCGACAGGCTTTGGTGATCAGGAGGGATCACAGAGTCATTCGGCGAAAGTAATCGGACATCTCTCCCTCCAATTAGTTCCAGTTGCATTTTGCGAGTCCCTACACTTCCACGACTCAATTACTCCAACAAATATGGCAAAAAATTATAAAGTGCTTTAAAAGAAAGCTCCTGCTGTTTTCAACCTGATATCTACCTGCTAACCTGTAGCACAGTGATGGAAAGGTTTTACTAGTTAAAAAAAAAAAAAAAACAGAATGGACATCCCACTTAACACACACTGAAAACAAATCAAAATGCAGTTGCTACAAACTGCCTTCAATTACAATTCTGTTCTGACAAAGGTTTTCCCCTTTCCCTGCACAAACAATATTGGAGTCGCCCATTGGCTACAGTAGGGGCAGATAGAGGTTAGGTTAAAAAAACAAGAGTGTTTCTTTTTAACAAAAAGAAATAAAAAGAAAAAAAAAAAAAAAAAAAAAAGGAAAAAGAATAAGAATTGAAGTCACAAATGGAGGACACTGTCGGAATTTTGCCCTGGACTTTTAGGTTTCTGTATCTGTCTGTTGCATGTTTTTTGCTTTTAAAAGTAATTCTACGTTCAAAGAGCAATGGAAAATCTGACAGGGTCTATTCAAAAGGCGAACAGTCCAGTAAGCTTGTTTAACGACACCACAAAGTGCAGAAGAGGCAAACCAGGCGCCGGCAGCATGTCTTTCCTAGCTATAAGCACACAGTGCCTGCATAACGTCCCTTCTTCATAGGTTTTTATACAGGATGGTGTGCTGTATTGGTCGAAAGTGTTTAATCCTAGTAGCTGTGAAGTAACAACCTAACCCCTTTCACAGAGCACAATCAATAAACGAGGGCCAGTGCGTATTACATATTTAAATGTCTACAAACTAAGTCCAGTGTGAAAACACTGCCCTTAATGTGGGTCTCGTTTTTGGTCGCTGTGCTTTTTTCCCTGTCATTTTTCTTGCTCTGATGTTCTACCTATTTGTGTCCATGTATGTGCATGTGATCCTCATGGTGACAGTGGATGTAATGATGGGCGTAAAGTGAGAAAGATCAGAAGGGCCTGTATGGTTTGGTGGTCTCGAACAGAAAGGTGTGAGGACTTAAGAAGTACTGTCTGAGCATTTGGTCTCTGCAGCGTCTGCGCCTTGGCTTTGGCACGCTGGCTTCAGCTTCTCCCACTGACAGATGGCATTGGCGTAGCCCACAATGACTTTGTCCATCCAGGTGAGTGGCTGGGGGAAAAGAACAGCACCCTCAAAGAAGCCCAGATGTCCACCGTGCAGCGTCAGGGCGAAGATTACATTCTCTTTCTTTTCTGCAGAGAGAGTGAGAAATGAAGAGTCAATGAGGGGAAAAAAACAAAACAAAAAAGGTTGCCTCATGTCGTTAAATCAGGTAGACAGCTCATTCAGGATAATCAGCCTACAGCAGATCCAAACAGGTCCTTTCCCAAAGTAAACAACTGGCAGGGCGAGAAATGTGCTCCTTTAAGACATCTCTGCAGCTCATTCGCTTCACTACAGATTATCCAACCCTAAAAGTGTAAACTGGAATCGACACATCAAGAGATGCTTGTCCAGTATAACTGGATGTTCTACATCCCGTACAGTAATCAGTACTTTATGCGTTGACAATACACCAAACACACCCCACTGTCTGATATCAAGCATAATAAAACATCATGCACACCCTGTCCACCTGTCTCCTAGCACTAGGTCAAATGTCCAAGACCCAGAGTGGTGTGTCTGGTTTGAAAGGAAGTCCAGGCAACAGCTGCGACCTTAGATCTGAGAAATGTTTCAAGTGCCCATTAATATCTCCTCACTGTGCCAACAGTCACGACGGGGCACAAGCCATTTGAAACAGGAAAATAGAAAATTCCAGTAACACTTGATGGCCTACACCAACCTCATTGATCTGAATCAATTGTACATTGTAGTAAAGGACAGTCTTTTAGATGAAACTATAACCTCTATCAGTCAACCACGTATAGAAATCTGCACCAACAGACTAAAAACAGAACCTGACACAAACAGATAATTGGTAAAGTAATTTAGAAATAAGGGACATGAGGATAAATTAGTAATAAAATAAATAAAACCGTTTTTGTTATACTTTAAATGGGGGGATATATATATATATAATTATTTCATTAAAGTATTTCAGTCAATTTCCAGAGAGATAAACAGTAATGTTGCCAGCCTCCACGATTTAGGAAGACTTCCACTGAAACTCATACCCTGCATAAGGAAACAGGAGTAACACAGCTATCTCAGTCTAAGAATAACCCTGTTAAAGTGCTGTGGATTTGATAGGGGGGTGATCCAGTTCCCTGTTCATCTTCAGGGCTGTATAAGCAGCAGCAAACTGTGAATACTTTGTCGGGAGGTGTTGATGTGTGTAGATAACCCCAGGCAGTTCAATTTCAGAACTGCTCATAACTATTTGTATTTTTATTAAGCCTAAAGAAATCTCTCAACAATACATTAAGTAATACAAGAAAGTCTGTCCTTAAAAATGAAGAAATGAGGAGCAGCTCAAGACCATGACACTGTACTGTCGATGAAGCTGATCAAGGCTTTTATAATGCAGGTATTCATAGATGTACCTCCTAAAGAAAACTTGCAGAAACCTTGATTGAAAAAATAAGAAAAAAGAAAGGGCAGTACCTGCAAGTGTCCGAGGTATAGTGAGCAGGGACTGGTGCACCAGAGGGTCGTCACCAGAGTTCACCAGCAGCAGAGGAACATTGATCTACAACACACATGTTCACATTTTCATTTACATTTAAAGCATTCCTTTGTAGTGGGGTGGACTAAAGGGGGAAAACAAAACAAAAAAAAAAAGTTCACTCTCGATACATCAACATATTTTCGGACATTTGATGCTCTTAAGAGAACCAGTAGGGCCAATAAAATACAAAGGTTTTTAAAATCAACATTTCCAACATTAAAGCGAACTAAATCCAGGTAAACAGTACAACATCTGCACTATTTGTGAAGAAACATGCTGCTGGAGATACCCTCAGAAAAGTATACTGTGATGTTATTCATAACCATATTACCATAATACTATGCAGCACCTGAGATGTGAAAACAAGGTCATCAGATTAAAAAGGGCTTTTATACTCACATTATGAATGTAGTGCACACAGCTTTCCTTCTCATAGTACTCCTTTAAGGAATCATGGTCATGGAATTTTCTGGAAAATGTAAAAAAAAATTCATGAAATTTGTGAGCCTGCTTTTCTAAAATATCTGGAGTGTTAACTAAAATCTGAATCTCCGCTTTAGAGCAGAGCACTGTAACAGTGTTATCGGAGAAGATGAATGTGAGGGTTTTTTTTTTTTGTTGTGAAAGCTGATGAGGGATCATGTTTGCCAAACAAATCATGGCCCCAGCATCTGCAAAAAGGACAAAATAGTTCCTTTTCTGGGCAGTTATATTTTGAGCAGCTTGCTTAGGTCTGAAACCATGATAGTAGATCGAAGGTTCTAGTTTTACCAAGAGATGTTTGCGGTGGAAGATACAAACCTCATGATGTTATCGTCAATCTGCATGAGGGATGTGGCAGTATAGAGCCGTCTTAGATCTGCATCTACCATCTTTGGAGAACCTCCCCTGAACAGGCTGTCCCTGCAAGACAAGGACAAAATAACTCAACAACACTACTACAGGTACATAAAGCAATCCTTTGGCAAAATAAATAAATAAAATATTGCATACTACTCAAAAAGAATTTATCAAGTTTGAGATTCTGAAGAACTTCAGAATCAATGATTACTTTTTTAGCTAAGCAGCATACATTTGTAAATATAAGCAAAAGTATTTGAGATTATTCGTAACTCAACATTAGCTTTATAACTCCATATGTAAATGTTACATGCTCCAAATTAAATCAATAAAAACCCATCAACCTTTGAGCTTAAAACATCAAATCATCAAACATCACAGCTCTCTTTTGATCTTGATATAGAACCCCACAACCCTGAAGTGGGCAAACTGGTGGTTTCACTTCCTAGTTGCTGAGGGTTATAGCGCCAAACCTCTAAATAGGTTGTGCCAAATCAGAAGTTAAAACCTTTATTTTCATAAGACATGTACCTCATAAATGTGTTTTCTGTATTTGCCTCAACTAATGAAAATACTCTCAGCTCATGTTCATTTCATCACCACAAGATTGCATAAACTGACGCTTGTGGAAATTAACTGAACACCTAAAAGCTATCGGACCAAATCATCAAACTATAGGATGGGATATAAATAATCTATTTATAATCTTATATGCAAAGCACATTTGCTAAAAATTCTTAACATCGAGGAGTTGCTCAAATTAGTGTCCTCAGGTTAATTTGTTATAACTCAAAGATAAAATCACAAAAATGATGTTAATCTATTTCAAATATATGGGCTCAATTTTCTCTGCACAGCAATACAATTATTTTGAACATCCTTAAAAAGGGAGTACCTGTGGGAGAGGATGATTTTCTTCATGTTATCTGCCATGAGGAAGTTATAAAAGCGCCGACACTGGTCCCACTGCAAAAAGGTCTCCTGAGCCCTGTGCACGCACGCACACACACACACACACACACAGTCAGGTGAGGGAAGTGGCAGTGCAGAGCCATGTGTTATCGGTCTGAGCTGATGCACGAACAGGCCAGTGGTGTCAAAGGCTGAGAGCATGGATTTTATAATGAGACTTTGTGCGACTGTGTGGTTGACCACAATGCAGACAAAGCCCTGCATAAAATATACAGGACAGCCCAGGAAGCAGAATGAGGGAAATATCAGAAGGCCATCACATTATTAAAAGTATCATGAGATCAAACTCATCCCATTTCAATTGAAAGGTTTGACGAAAAATGTATTTTGTGAAAGCAGCTTATCACAAGGAAAATAGATGCTGTAATCTGGACCAAAGAGAATCCTAGTGTTAGGTAACTCACACACACCACACAAGTCTAATGTCATTTTAGAACAGTCCAGCAGATCTGTTGGGCAGGGCAAGCCAGGTTTCCAACAGGTGTGGCTTTCACAAGAGCAGAAACACAGATGCCAAATTCCACAGCCCTTTGTCCACAGAGGGAAAAATGTAAATGACAGTGATCTTGTTTTACTAAAGTTCCTGAAAAACTTGTTTCTTGTCTTGTCAAAGGTAACAGAAGTGCACTATTTTTAGGATGTCTGACATGGGTTTTGGGAGCTACTGTTAAGCTAAAGTGTTCACAAACACACTCACACCCCTTCACCATGGCAGTCTGTTTGAGCCTGTTTTTGTTTATGTTGGCAGCATGATAGTCAGTGTTCATTTTTTTACTGGGTGCTGCAAGCAGCTGGGCATTTCTAGCAAAATCTAAACTGCTAAGAATTGCCCTGCTCCTCCCTTTAGACGCAATCAGCTGAACAAGTGACTTTTGCACTTTGGATACTAATTTCGACTGATATGATTGAAACATTCTGGAGAAAGAAAGATCCAGCTTACCTGAGTGCACTGTAGCCCTGGCACACGCTCACACAGCACAGCACTCTTTCCTGGTTGGCACGGTTCTCTCCCAGGAACTTGCAGACAATGTTGCCCCCCAGGCTAAAGCCCACCACTATCAGCTGGGTCTGAGGGTACGTCTTCTTGATGTAGCCAACCATAGCTGCAAACTCCCAAGTGCAGCCTAGAAAGTGTGGAAAGGTGCTGTGTGAGAGTTATGACAAGCAACCCTCAAAAGACATTGAAAACCTAACACAAGTAAAGCCTAACAAAGGCCACATGTTGGGAGGATTAACAGGTCCAGCCTTACTGTACGCCACAATGCATGATCTGGCGAATCATGGCACAGTCTCAAGCACTAGAGGCTAGCTTAGCTGTTTTCTCAGGAGCTGCAGCGAAGAACAAGTTGCTTTATAGCGAAACAGTTTTAAAGAAAGATTGTGTTCGACTGAACCAAGCTGCTTCAGGATTTTACAAACAGAACAAGGCCATACCATAGGTGAACATGCGAGGGGAGGTGAGCTCGATGTTTGGCAAGGCCCCAAGATGGTTGAGCACCGCACAGCGGTAGCCTTGTTTCTGCGAGTGATCCACAAACGTGCGGATGTAGTGCTTCTCGCTGTGGTTCCCGATCCCTGGGCATATTACCATAGTGACTTCAGCTGCGCAAAAAAAAAAAAAAAAGAAAGAGAGAGAACATGGCTCACCTGTTCTGCATAACTGATTTGCAAGTACACAATACAACCAGAGTTATAAAATGTGTCGGGTAGAGTGTATTTGAATTGGATGCCGATATGTAGGCGGGAACGCGAAGCTGATGCTTAACAAAAGACCCACGATGATGCCATCATGAAGTGTTTTTAAACCCTTTCTTAGATTGCCATCTGTGGTTTAGCCTTTCTCCCCAGTCTAAGGTGAGAGCAACTTTACTCCCAAGAGATACTAACCTCCGCTCTGATGATCTGCCAGGGGTTCGAAAAGATCAAAGGTTGCTGTGGCCCCATCTTGCATGGGCAGATACTTTCGCAGGCCAGTTGGATGGGGTGAACTCACGCGGCCCAACTTGCCATACAGCGCAGTCTGTAGATGGCCACTTTTTCCCCACAACAAAGGAGGAATGTATCTGAAAGAGAAAGTCACATTACGCAAATAAGCAACAGCATCTTTCCACTTTCAGCAGTGTGTTGCTATGTTATTATGGTAACGCATTTATGGCCAAGCGATAACGATAAGCGAGCCTGCATGACTTGATTATAAACTAAATGTCCCGAGGCATGATGTGCATTAGTCATTTCTCCTCATGACCTTTACATTCTTAAACTGAATTATTCATGGTCAGGTCACCATTTAATCCTTCAACAAGACACATAGGTAAGCACATAAAACATACGTCAAACATCTGAAAGTCAAACATATTGGTACTGGCTAATTTCAAAGAATTTTTTGGACTAGTTTTTCCAGTCACAATTATTTTCTTTAGTCTATTTCCACATAAATCCAAAAAGTAGGTCATTTTTATACAGAGAAATGAACTTTACCACCCAGTAACACGCAACCACTTAAAATATGATTAAATATTTATATTTGTACAACTGTTAAAATCTCTGTAAACTGAAATTTAGTAAATATCCTTTTTTATTGCATAAAGTCCTTTGCTTTAAATATTATATTTCTAAAAAAAAAAAAAAAAAGGCTGTATTTCCAGTGAAGGCCCTTTTCTGACATTCAATAGGTTAGAAAAGACAAGACACAAGAGATACCAAAACGAAGCAATGATAAATGAAAGTGAAAAAAGGTGAAAGTGACTACCCTTGTCATTGTGAAACGCAGCACAGCACAACGCAATTTATACACACACGTGCAGCAGAGGGCAACTATTGAAAGCGCCCGGGGAGCAGCGATAGGGACGGTACCTTGCTCAAGGGTACCTCAGGGCAACCTATTGGTGAGGGAATCGAACCCACAATCTTCCGATCCAGGGCAGCTCCCTAACCACTAGAGCACCGCTGCCCCGGTGTTCAAACACATTACAGGTCAATATAAACAACAATTCTAATTTCCTCTTTGTTGAAACAATTTCTGAAATATTGACCACATCTACAAAATTGCATTGGGACAGTAACGATGGTACAAAATGGATCAAATTGGGGGGGGGGGGCCTAAATGTACTTGGACACAAGTTCAAGTCATGTCATAAATCGATGATTGATGTATGTTTGTGGAGGCAAACGCAAAAGGTCTATCACAATAAAACAACATAATGAACATATTACTGTTAACAAACACCCTCAATCCCTCAAACTGTGCCATCTCAGCTGAAAGTACAGTTCGGTCTCTGTGCAATCTATAAGAAGATGATAATGATATGATAAGCAGAGCCTGAGGGCAGCACTCCACGTGTCAAAAGGCGACGGTCGCTCCTCAAGAGAGCAGTAATGGGATGCCAGCAGTGGGCGTTTCGCTCTGCGAGAGGTCAAATTACTGCTGACTCCAGGCAGCGCTACGCAGGTGAACAGTGCATGCTTATGCAATGGTTCAGCCCACATGCAGCCATTGTGAAACAGATCGTGCGAGTTGAAAACAAACATGGTTCTTATACACAGTCCGCCCAAATGGGCTCTTTGCATCCATGTGGCACTCTGCAGCTTTACTAGAAGGCTTCATAAAACTGCTAGGATGAAACCACCGATTCTACAAACAGCTCATGGACAGGAGTGGTTCAAATTGAGACGAATTTTCCGCCTTTGGACTTAAGCACAATACTGCATTATATCACTCTTCAAAACCTCAGAGGATGCTCCTTATATAAGCCAAGCTACACCAAGTCATTTTCTATTCAGTATCGCTCTATAGAAGTCATCTCTCATTCACTTTAAAGCAATGACATTCAAGTGCGTTTCCAATTGCTATGTGACCGGAATGGAATTTTTTTTTTTTTTTTTTTAAACTGGAGGGGCAGTTTGCAGAGATAGCCAAGGGCATTGGCTCTGTCAGGAAGAAGGAGGACATTTCAGTCATTTAGCACATAGTTACAGTTAATATCTGCAGAGAGAGCAAAGTCCATTGGTGTCCGTTTCACAAACCCATCCCTCTTCCTTTGCATCTCTGTAAGCGATAAAACTGGGCTCGCTCCATTACATAGGCCAATTGCGTAACCCCGAACATCCAATAGCACTTAAGGCACAGTAGATGTTTGAGTGGCCCTTAATTAATAAACAGATACGAGCTTTGTTTAGAGGAGAAGATAAGCCAGCTAGCACAGAAAGGAAAACATAGATCAGAGTCAAGAAAGGCACTAAGCAGGAGTATATTTAGCTGCTGTTAAACCAAAACAACAACAAAAGGTGATGAAACAGCCCTTAAATAGCCTGTAACCGTGTTGTGGGAATTGGAGTCAAACCCAGATTAGGTCTACTATATCCGATCAGAAGGGACAGAAAACTCTAGTGGGTTTTGTGTAATTTTTCTCGTGTCAGCCCATGGCTTGCTCAAGCACTATCTATCTGTGAGCGCCAGCCCTCCACATACGAGCGATAAGCACAAAGGAAGCAAATTATAGCCTGTGTGATCTACTTGCAGTAGTTGATCTACTACCAAAAAAAAAAATAACAATAATTTCCCAATAAACACATTTTCCCAATATTCAACATGCACTAGGTTCCCACATTTGATCTTTCTGAAATGTGCACACCAATTTAAGGCAAAGAAAGAATACGATTGGTAAAATGGCACTAAATTTCACAAATTAAGAAAACAATCCAACTGCTGACATCCAATCAGTCACATGCAGTTTATGTGGCTATTAAACATAATTGTTATTCACAGGCTCTGAATAACTGGAACGATCCTCTTTGTGAGCACGGATTGATCATCGTTTATCACAATAACGTTTCACATCACGCACCCAGAGGATGGGTTGGCTTGACATGCCAAACAAAGTCCAGAACCACGTCACACCGTCTGCCAAGTCCAGCTTCTATCTAAATCACCATCAGGTTTAACTTCTGAGCCCCCTTATCCTGTTTGTCCAGTGCAGTTGCTTATGTGGTGCATCTCTGGAGCAGCTCAGTGAACCAAGCATGCCAGAATAATCAAGGTAAAGAGATTTAATATAATTCTGTAGGAAAGGTGAGGACAGCGTCTGGTGCTGTGTTCCCGAACCGATTGATCCTTCAGTTCCCAGAGTAGTAACTGTGCTGGAAAACAAACAATTGCATAACCAGACGAGTGTCACTTTGGGTAATAAAAGAGACGCCCACCACCTTGTGCTTAGACAAAACAGATTCATGCACATTTAGGGGGTCACAGGAGAAACTCGTCTCTTTTTCCCCTGTTGTAACAAACTCCTCCTGGAATTTTAACTGTAAAACCCAGCCAAAACTAACAGTACATTAATAAATCACCCCTGTCAGAGCTGGAACATGTCAAACCTCCAAGTCAGTGTTGTCCTGGTAAATATTTCTGCTTTAGTTTGTTCAAAGTGTACACACGCTATGACTACCTTTGCTCTGAATAACAAACTGCTCACATCACTGGTCCAAGAGAGAGTAGGAGGATCACACCCTGTTTTCAAACAAAACTCAGAGAGGAAAAGGGCTGAGCAAAGTGATTATGTAACAGATATTAAAAAAATCTGAGTGCAAACCAACAGAACGAAGGTGCAAACAAAGCTGTCACTCATGAGAAGCGGACCAGAAAAGGGCTGTGCTAAGTGTCTTAAAACGTCCCATATGGCCTCCTGCCTCTAAAAAAAAAGGTTTTAATAAATAAGTCATTATTGCTAATGCTTGCAACGAACAACTTTCACTGCAAAATTCAGTCTGTTTAGAGAACTGATCGTGCCCAACTGGCTCCTTAATCCACTCAACAATAAACTTGTGGTCCATGCAAATAATATAACTACCCATTCGTAACTCGTGGTCTCCATTGAGGTGTTATTATAACAGATGTCAGTTTTAATATGGCTCAGCTTATAGCATTGGTAGACGTGAATTTTCCATTTCCTTCTACTAGCAAAACCTTTACACAGAATACCTAGGCAAGAGTGACAATCTTCAAACTACTCTCATGTCAATATGCCATTAAATCATTACACAACTATTCTATTCTGCCCATAAAGCAATCAGAAAAAAAGAAAAGAAACTGACATTCACAGCACAGACTCCATGGTTTGAACTCACTCTTTGGTCAAAAGGGGAAAGGACTTGAGCAGAAAACGGCTGAGCGGCGTGTCCTGATAGGTGAGTTCTGGAGGTGCGGTAGGACTTTTTAGGTTCAGGCAGCGGACGATGATGTAGAGGATGGTGGCGACGGCAGCCAGCTTCATCCCGTCGAACATGGCCGGCATCTCTGGCGCCACCGTGTACACCTCTTGCTCGTGAGAATTCATGGCTGATCTGTTTGCAGAGAGAGGTTGAAGTAAATATCGTATGCGAGACAAAACAAGATGAGCTCTATAAAGAGGAACTTTAATAGAGTGTTGCATAAAGAACAAACAGGAACAGATTGTGTGGACACACGATGTAACTTACTGCGTTGCTCAAGACGGTTTCTAGAATGCAATCCCTGGCACTTGGTCAACGATGTTGCACTTGCAAAGTTTTTGGTCACAGTGTTTGGGTCAAAACTGCAAAGAAAAACATGTTCCACATATTAGATAAGGCAGAATGATGTTCTTTCAAAATAAACAAAGCTGGAAAATCATCCTTATGTTGATAAGTGACCATGTTGAAATGTGGTTACAGTTTAAATTTAAAAACGACAGGACGCAACTGCCAAACACTCAAAGACATTCTGCATTAAAACCTTAAAATTGTAATATGCAATATGTTGGGGGCTCTAAAAGTAGATAGTCAGTTTGATGAATCTTTAGTTTTGAAAGACCAAAAGATATCTTTCCTGAAAGACTGAAAATACCCCATATATTTCAGATAAACTCAACGTGAAGTAAATTAAAAGACAGGATTAAAGACAATAACTTTGCATCTGCCGCTGTGAGGAAGTCCAGAGTCTAGTCTGATCACAGATCCTTTCCCAGCCACAAGCAAAGCACCAGACTGAGCCTAATTCTAGAGCAGATCTGCTCAGGTCTTTACAGCCCACCGCCCCGATCCCACCTTCTCACCCAATGAGAGGCGTAATAGATTTACAACCTACTAAATATAACATTTATTTTGTACTTCACACAACCAAAGAACCTTTGAGCTAATGTTATCAAGTGCATTTTTAAAAAGTTCATTTTTCTATAGTTTTAAGTCAAATTTCATAATCATTTTTGGTATCGCGCTTATTTAACACGATTGCTTGATGACTTTGAAAACATTATGGATTTATTGAACTTCAATTTGCCTTTAAACAACATAAAATCATGCTCTTTTAATTGTTGCAAATTATAAAAAAATAATATTTTTAGTTATAGATAATATAATTCAATTCTAATATTTTTAGCAAATATTTGAAGTATTTTTACACACAGTTACAGGCTATTAAACCATCTTTGTCAAGTTTCTAGGTGAGACCGCAGGCTGTTCACATGGTTGGAGTGAAATCAGGAGACGGCATTTCCACATTTGATAGAGATAACCTCAAACACATTTCTTATCCAGATCAGAACATCGGACATCTCACCACTCCGGTGGATGCTTCTCACCATCATCTCTTCAGCTTTCGGCCAATTGGTGCATTTCTATAACGGGTGAACGTCAAGATCGCAATCAAACTGAACATTTGGTTAAACGTGCAGCACAATTCGTTGACGACTACTGTAAAAATGTCCTATTCGTCTCTAAGCCTCACACAAACTTAAGTAATATCATATATAAGTTCATAAAATCTGTGATAAAATGATGGACCATCATGTAAAATGAAATAATTCATTGAAAAGGAGGATTAGGAATATCAGCATCATCATTAAAGCTACAGGAAATTAAAGATGACTGAACTTCACAATTTGGTTAAAAATGTGGCCACTCCCATAAAGAACTACAGCTAAATCTGTGACATTACACTGTAATTAGAATCTCCACCATGGAAACGTCCAAACCAATCAAGGATGAGAACAAAGCTGGAGATTTTATGAATTCTGTGGAGAAAAGCAGAACATTTCCTGTGTTCATTCGTGACTCTCAGTGATTCACCAGCCCAGAGAGTCGAGTTTCTACAGAATAAAGTGTCTGTGCTCCAAACTAAACCCCTTATACCACAATAAACCGACTTTGTAGTGTTAATAAAGTACGCAGGACATAACATAAAGAGGATTTGATGGAGAAAAGCTGATATGCTCCTCTTCCTGTGGGTGCCTGCTGAGGCATGCTAACAACATTAGCATCTCTCTCAGCGGGACAGAAACAGGAGCTAGCTAACGGGGCGAACAGCACCAGACAGCGCTCAGAAACACGGAGAAATGTACCTGCTTCTGCAGAACCTTCACCGACAGATCCCGTTCCTTCTAGGTGTGTGAGACTCAGTTGTCCTTTCCATCAGTAAACTGGCCTTTATTGGAGCAGCACCGCCGTACTGCCTCCCTTTCCAGTACCTTCTCCCTCAGCTTTCCTCCGTTCAGCACGCGCCCTTACTGCGCCCTAGCTCATTTACATACCGCCCTTCTCATTGGCTCGCAGCGCCTGACGACAAGGCCGCGCTCCAATAACAGTGTATGATGACTCTCTAGCTAGAAGGCGAGGGCTTCTAGAAATTTTTCCTTCAACACTTCCTGCTCAAGTGCCCATGCAAAATATATAAAGACAAATAAATATTTAAAAAATATATGTTTATTAGAATAAATTATACATTCATTAATTTTAATTCACATTATTGTTGTTTTTTTATTGAATTTTTGTTGTTTTTGTTACTTAATAATAATAATAACAACCTAAATAATAATGTTATATATTTAACAGTAGCTACCAGAATGTTTCTGTATTCAGAGAATCTGAATTCAATTCTGGCACATTTGGAACATATTCAACCTCAATAAAGAACGAGGACTAGTGAGTGTGCTTATTGGAACGCAGCCTGAGCTTTCCTTCCTGCTGTAGCGCGCTGATTTGCATACGGCTCTCCTATTGGCTGATCGTGTGTTATTGCATAACCCGCTCGTCCGCGTTTTCCGGGTGATGGTGGGAATGTATTATTTATCAAGTAACAATAGAATTTGATATTTTTATTTGCAAATTTTGAAAAAAAATTAATTTATTGCTTATTTGAAAGGAAATCAATTTAAATAAATTGAATAAACCAATGGCAAATTCTAAAAGGCTGTTGTTATTAATAAATTACTGCATGTCAAAATAATCAAGGAGTGTAATAATCAAAGGGATGAAAAGGATGTATTATAAATTGTAGATGAGAGTGACCAACATCTCTCTCAGACTCCAATACTCTGACTATTAAATATAAACTTTGATCGGTGCAGGTTGCTATGGTTTATTATTCAGATTTAAACTTTTTTGCTCTAATCTTTTTTTTTTTTTGCTAATAAAAATTTATTTCAGCTGCTCTCAGTGTCTTCCAGTTTCTATCTGCACTCACTTTAATGTTAAAAATATACTTTAGTCACTCCCTGCCTTCATAAAACTTAAATTACTGTTGTTTTGCATGATCAGATTACATGGAAACAACACAAACAACACTAATGCTTTATCTATTTTGATATTCTGTTGTTTCTGTTGTGTTGGGATTGATGAGGATGGACAAGGTTAGGCACCAGAATATTTGAAGGACAGCTCAGGGTGGAAGTTGAAGTGAGAGAAGTGAGACTGTGCTGGTTTGGACCTGTGCAGAGGAGAGACGAGGAGTATCTCAGGAGGAGGATGTTGGGGATGGGGCTGCGGAGAGGAGAAGAGGAAGGACACAGAGGAGGTTTCTGGTTGTGGTGAGAGAGGACATGCAGGTCGAGGTGAAAAAGGAAGACGCAGACCCCTGGGAGCAGCCTTGATCAAGATAGTGATTATTTTTAAATGCATAAAACATTACAGTGAAAAAGAGACATTATTATTGATGGAAATGTGTAAAATATGAAATACGTTCTTGTTCTCATGCACTAGTCCAGCTGATTATTCCAATTCCACACAAAGAAAAAAGGAATGAAAAGAAAAGAAAAGGAAACAGGAACAGGATGTCTGCAACAAGTCTGGGCAAAGCGATGATCCATGCATGGGATAAAGAGAAGGGTGTTTGTAGCTGGAGGGTAGCTGGTTCATTCTTCTGGACTGGGCGGAAAAATGTGGTCAAGTGAACTTTCCCACTCCTGCATCCACCGCTGAAGTGCCCTTGGGCAAATCACCTAACCCCATAAATGCCCCCGGGTGAAGGTTGCACCCCACTGCTCCTGGTGTGTGTGTGTGTGTCCACTGAACAAATTCAATGCATGTGTGCAAGCATGGTATTTAAAGAAATGATGAAAAATGACATTAAGCAAAACTCTTCAGTTAAGGTTGTCTATTGATTGCGCTCCAGAGTTGCAGGTTCGGCTTTAAATATGACAATGTGCTGAAATCCAACACAACTGGAGTGTAGAGATCAGGACTCAGCATGTACTCTTTTCTACACAATGTATTTCTTGCGCCCCCTAGTGTAGGGTGCATGTAAGAGCAGCCTGGTGGGTTTAAGGTCAACTTGGTCTATTTTGCTCCATTAAGTTCCACATAATTACTATGATGTAAACATAGCCATTCAGAGTGGGTTTGGTGGGAAATGATCTGCTCTGGAGAATCAAACCCATAATTATTCACCATGGGGGCGGATGGAACCAGACGTCGAAAACTCCCTCGCTGAAAATCATTGTTTGAAATACCAGTTTTTAAAATGTGGTGGTTCAGTAGTTTGGATGCATATAAATATAAATATATATATATATAAATAATATATTTGGTTCCTTTCACCTCCAGATGACATCATTCAAAAAGTTTCTTTAAAAGGAACCACTTCACATCAAAGCTGAAGGATGATAATTCAGTTAAATGTTAAGGGTCTGCATGTGGGTCCACACTTTCCTCTTACAATAATAGAAGTCCCCCAATGCTTTTAAAGCAGTTACTGAGTGACGTGTACAAAGCCAAGCAAGTAAATAAGCCTAGCGTTTGAGGAAAGATCTTGTAAGTACCATCTCCAAAAAAAAGGCGACTGGGTCGGTCAGCTTGAGAGTATGGCTCCCAACCTATTCCACTGTAGACAACCTTCCCAACACCACTTTCTATATCACTGTTTTAAAACACTACATCAAGAAAACATCCATATCTAGCCCTCTCACATTGGACAAACCCATTTAAGGCCATGTCGTGCCCTTGAAATCACATTTACAGTGTTTGTCCGTCGTGTGTTCCTGCACAGCGCCTTTCTTTCCTTCATGGAGCACAAACCATGGGAAAACATTAAAAACCTTGTTAGCGTTCGACCCAGAGGTCGTTCACTCCATGGAGCTCACCATAAAAGAATAATGGCTAACATGAGCAAACATCAGCACATGACGTGCAGGTGTTTGACCGCGGAGTCAGGAACCCAGTGTTCTCCAAGAGAACACTCCCTGAACCAAGGCCGGCCAAACACTGACCAAAAAAAGTGCCTTGACCATGGAGAGTGGAGAATACACACACACCCACAACCCAGAGCCTACAAGAGCCATAACTGCTGTTACAGTTGCACAAATTTAATCAAAAATATTTTTTTTTTTTGGGAGGGGGTAATCTGTGATGGAACTTTATTAACGGACCGGAACAGACCATGCCAAGGACCTGCCCCACCGCCACTACAACAGAGACCACCAATATCAATGGCTGCCTCTTTGGGGCTTAAATAGCCAGCCCCAAACGAAGCACACCTGAGCCCTGATGAGTCCAGGTGTGCCCAGTCAGAGCTGAGGACCATCTGCAATGACAACTGCACCATGGGTGCAAATATATAATTTCCACATGAGTTCAATACTGCATTAAGACTCATTCTTTTCATGTAACTTATTTTATTTCTTTGCATCAGACAGGTTTTATGGAACATTCTCATTCTACTGATCTCTTGCAAGAGCATGCAGGCCATTCAGGCGGCCAATAAAATGGGAAGAATGAAGCAGAATCTCCTCCCACCTGATCTTTGGAAACAGGCCGGACTTTCCAGCGTGTGTACCGTCCCCCCTTCTTCATACCTGAGATCAATCTGGGTGAGTAGTACCTTCTGCATTATCCTGTATGATGACTTTGAAACTGATTAGTGGGTTCAATGGGTTTTCATCCAAGTGGGGCTCTTTTGCTGGAAAGACTGGAAGAATGATCAGAACCATGATCAGGACAACTGATTGATTGATCCTGAGTGGAAATTGCTTAATTGCATATATCAGCATCCCTGTATCACTTCCATCAACCCCTTAAACTGTGATACTGGAGTATCATCTCTAGCATCTATGCATGAACTGGCAGATATGTCAGATGAAGGGTTATAAGAGCAAAGTGTGAGGGCTAGTTGTTGGTATTTAATAAGTACATCAATGTAATCTGTAATGTAAGCAAATACACTAGTTACATTAGTTGGAAATGTTTATTATTGTACTTTACCATTTGGGTGAAAAAGTGTGAAGAGTAGGCATCGTAGTGCTGGTAGAAGTTGCGCTGACTTTAGATTTTGGGCATTGAAATAACATGCTCTGATCTGCCTGACTGCTCATAGTCTGGGATGAGTCCGAACAATCCCTGAGCGAGTCGGTGTATTGTGTGTATTGCAGGGAGACTCTGGTGGCTTAGGAATGCTGTGGCTGTGGATTTCACTGTGCCTCACGTGGCAAGGTAACACTCTCTGTTTTTTTAAATGAAAAAATTCATTTTGTTTATGCAAAAATATGATTGAATTGTAATGCAAAATTCCAAAAATAAAAATATATAGCTGTGTATGAAAGGACTATTAATAATGGCACAGTGCACAATAAAAAAAAAAATTTAAAAAAAGAAAAGGAAAATCATTTAATGCTTGTCGAACTGCCTTCTCGTTGGCATGTTGAGGATTAAATGAAAGATGGGAGTTTCAGTGACCGGCTGCAAAGTGCCTAAAGAAGGTTCTAGATTAAAATTGATCATCTGGAATCAATTGTATTTGTTTCTTTACTGCTTTTAGTTAGATGATAGATGCCTCTGTTAAAGAACTGAATTAAATTTTGGGATAAATTTGTGGCCTGTGCAAAAGTTATGCCGTTTATACATTTTTTTTTTTATTTCTTTATTTTTTGTTTTGAGTTTGTTTAAAATTCAATAAATAGAAATCGCCCACTACAATTTGCAGAAAGTACCGCATGTGTGTTCTCAATGGATATTTAAGCTGGTTCAGGAAGTTTCTAAAACAAGATTTGGCGGTGTTGAGCAGGAGCTTGGTATTGCGCAAAAGTAGGACATCATGTTCATTCCTATAACTGATATCATGTCCAGGTCTTATTGTGCAAGTGCTTCATTTTAGTGCCAGAAAAAAAAACAGCAAACGTTTTTCATAAAAATCTCAATAATGAAGTATGAGAGGTGTCGAGATTTATGTTGACCACCCTTGGCCTTTATCACTTCAATAAATTCCATTTTTTCTTTTTTCCGAAGATGCTACTTAAGTGTTTTTGCAGAAATCTGCAAGCTGCCGTTTGTTAACTTCCAGAAATTTTGGATGCAAATTGTAAACATGTGAAGCAACTGAGGTGTGTGAAAGTCAGTCTTGATTGAATTATGTGTAAAATAAAAAAACGGACTTGGTGGGGAATTGAATATATGAATGGGTGGTCTCTTTTGCAGGTCAGTTTAACATGTCCATATCTTTTGTCAGCTGAAAATATAGACTATATAAATGTCCACAACATGGCATTATCTGTGTACCTACAGGGGCCAGCAGCTTCATGGTCCACAACACTGAGGAAAGCCTGTGTCTACAGGACTCCCACAGGGATGCCCGAGTCCACTTACAGAGGTGCAGTGTGGACTCGGAGCTGCAGCAGTGGCTCTGGACAGACGCCTGGTTCCTCATGAATGTGGGCACGGGGAGATGCCTGTCTGCCTACCAAGACCATGTCGTCCAGACAGTTGAATGTGATGGTGGAGGCTACCTGCAGTGGGAATGTGTAAACCACAAGCTTATCAGTGTGAATCGTTCTCTGGAGCTGGCAGCAGACAGCGGGAATCTCGCTCTGACCAACAGTGGCAAAAAGACCAAGTGGAAGTCTCTGGATGAAGGAGACATCTGCCAGGACAAGCTGAGTAAGTTTAAGACAGGGAATCTTTTTTTTTTTGGTAAAGCTGCAAATGATGGCCTATGGACTGCAAATGCAAAAAGCAATTTTTCCAAATGTTTTAATTTTTTAAAATTAAGAGTTGGATGCATTCTAATTAGTCAAGGTCTCATATTCTACTCACCCTACCTCCCAAACGCACTCTATTTTCTCTTTTTCTCACTTAGAAATAAACGGGCTGTTTCTGTTGATGTGCCTTTAAGACTGATCTATGCAAATGACTCATGCTCTGATTGGCTGCCCTGTATTTTGCTCATGGTTGACTTTCACAAGAGTGGGCGAGCTTAACTGCTGTTATGAGGTCTGTTTCTGCCTTGTGTGGCAGAATGATTTAATTATTTACATTTTAAAAAATCACAAATGAATCATAAATGGACCTGATAAAATTCAAAAATGATAAATATGCAGGATTTGAAGTGCAAAACTGAATTATTCATTTAAGGTGGCTAAAAATCACCCTGCAATATTTTACTCCATTCCCACGTGAATGGGAATTTAAGATAATTTTGGAAGGAATGTATAACAAAAAAATCATTCCGGTATAAAAATCTTAAAGAGCATTATGGATTAAGGTCAGGCAGTTGGCAAGCGAAGATAATGCAGTTGCTATTGCACCGACCAGCAGCAGTGACCCTGACACCAAAAAAAAGGTTTCTTCTCAAAACATTCTGACCAAGGACCTGTGCTCTTATTTATTACCAGTTTCTTTTCTTTTACTTAAGATTGAAAACAATCCAAAAAAGAAACAAAAAACTATATACATTTATATAATTTAAATAAGTGCTCCACTGGAAAAAAAACAGTGCAGCAGGGGGCAGCCTTGACCATTCCATGACCATCAAATAATGAAGCCGAGTCCCTGACCACTAGGACACCAGTGTCCCAGTCTGGGGATGAACTTTACAGGGTCTAGAGGAAAGGGAATTCCAGCTTTCACCGTCCCGGTACTGCTGCTATTCTGTGATCAGGACAGTTTTAGCTAATTGAGTGATTTAGGCAGGACATTTGGGCAGAAAATATATAGAACGGTCTTCGACGATGCATTGTTTAGAGCCTATCACACGTTTTTCCCACAGGATCCAGGAGACAGAGCGAGCTCGGTGAGTTTGAGTTCACGGAGGCTGAAGGGGCCCCCAGGGGCCACACCATGACCCAAGAACAGAGGGCGTTCCTCATGTGGTTCTACCGCGCTGAAGACTGTGAGTGTGAACCTGCACTAATTCTAATCATTGTATCTTCAGTTTTGTTTTCCACCAATTTTGGGTCTCCACCTGCTTTACGTTTTCCAACTTGGTCCACCAGTTTTCATTTTACGTTTCGGTTCTGCGTCATTTTTGTTTTCAGGCCCTCAACCAGCCTGTAGGTTTTCAGGCCCTCAACCAGCCTGTAGGTTTTCAGGTCCTCAACCAGCCTCTTCCGTTGGTCTCTTTAGGCCCTTGCTCTTGTCTCTTTACAATCTGAGAGCATCGTGAAAGTGAAAGTGAAAGTGACAACCCTTGTCATTGCGAGGTCACAGCACAGCAAGCATGAACCACAATGAAATTGGACCTCTGCTATTAACCCATGCACACAAACACCGTGCAGCAGTGGGCAGCTATTGAAAGCACCCGGGGAGCAGTGACGGGGACGGTACCTTGCTCAGGGGTACCTCAGGGCAACCTACTTGTGAGGGAATCGAACCCACAATCTTCCGATGCGGGGCAACTCCCTAACCACTAGACCACCACTGCCCCGTGATGTCAAACTGTGATTTAAAAATGTGAGCAGAACAGAAAACATGAATGTGTCTTTTTAGTTTCACCATCTTTCATGAAAAACAACAAAACTGAACTGGAGAATCTCTCTGAGAGAGCCTTTATGGGAGAGAGAGGAGGAGGAGTCAGAAATCAGTGACTGGTCTTATTAAGGTTAGGGGTGCCATTTATTATCAGTAGGTTGGTGGGTTAAAGCAGCTTGCCTGTAAAGATCCCTCCTGAAATGATCTGGGTTGTTTTAAAGGCATTAATAGCAACGGTTTTGGAAAAAGTGCAAGACTGCAGTCCTAAGGTCCACAGTGAGGTCCAAATATCAAACAGGTCATTCCCCTCATGTGTTTATTACTTCTTGAAGTGAAAGTCATTTAAACAATTAAATCCTAAACTGTGCCCACTGTGTCACTGACCTCAAGGCACTGGGTTTGGCTCCGCTGTTTTACAGCAGAATGGATTTAATTGTGATGCCGGTGATCATTATAATTATTGCAGTTGGCAGCTATGACCATTCTCTGCCCTATTTTTCCTTTTTTATGGGAAATAAAGTAAAACCATAGCTTAAGAGCAAAAACAGCATTTTAAGAATAGAAACAACAATAATCCATAGTTTAATCCCAAAAATTCTTAGAATTTGACAGTTCTATACGCTTCTAAATATGCTTGGAAGCTGATAATGTGTGTAGGTTATCATAGTTCCCTTTTATGGCCTATCAGCCTTCTGACCTACAGCATAAAGATACAGTCCATCGCCATAAAGTGTGTCTCATCTATAAACTCGTTTAATTTCTTTTAATTTCTTTTTACATAGCTTTTAAATTGAATTGTTCCCCTTTTTTTTACAGCAACATCTTGGGTGTTTGCCATGTTGGCCTTGTCTTTCATAGCCCTCCTGGTGGGCTGTGGGCTTCTGGTCATGGGCATGATGGGTAACAGGTCAGTATTTGCATTAAAAGTGGTGGTACCACTTTTAGAGCTCATCTGAATGTTTTCAAGAGAGTGGCAAAATCCCAGCCTTCCTGAGGTCAACGGTAATGTACAGTGTTTCCTTTTTTTTTTTTTTTTTCTTCCCCCTGACCTTTATACATTCTCTGGTGCAGAAACAGAAGGAAAATAGCCAAATACAAGGCTGCAGCTGCTGCAGCTTCTACCCCAACAAACATGGAAGAGCTTCAGTTCATCACTGAGGGGAAGGAGGAGAACAAAAACTGCTGCACTGGTCCAACCCTGGATCATCATTTGGACAACAACATAGAACCAATAGGGGGCGCCAGTGAGACAGAGCAACTGAAGCCTGGAGAGATTTTGGTCATTTGGAAGGATGGAAATGTCTCCAATCTGTGTCCTGACGCTCCAGAGGACGGAGAGGAGATGAAGATACATGAGTGATACATGGACCGAATGTCAGATTTATTTCTGAAAACATAAGAATATTTAAGGGTTGGGTTGACAAAAGTTACACATCCTGTTTAATATGTCTAAAATTTACATGTAAAACTTCACCCGCGGTGAAACAGGCAGCCACTTAAGGGCAGAAATCTAAATATGGCCCCTTTTTAGCTATTTTTAATGGGCAGTTTCTATGAACTGGTTTAACATTTGCATGCACTTACATCTTTAACACGCTTTGCAGCTTGCCCATTCCCAGTCCTGGCCCACATATTTGCTGCACTGTTTCCTCTTTTCTAAGGTCTTCCCAGTTCAGTTTGTGACATCCCGCCAAAATCGAGTTAGTCATTGTCATCACAAAGCTGTATTGATCTGTTTTAAGCATTTGCTGCAACTTTGCATATCATTATACGAAACCTTGTATCTCTGTTTTTGTGCTTTTGTACATACTTTGATATCGAATCTTTACATTGTGTGAAAATAAACGGTTAAAGAAAAACGGCCCATGATAACTTTGAGGTGATTTTCCGATATAAAATTATATGTTTTCACATAATATATCAGAGATGCAACATTTTGACAGCAAAGCTGTTTCTTTTCAAGAAATCTTGCATATTTCATGCAATTGTAAAAAAAAAAAAAATGGGGAAAAGAATGTTGTTTTTTTTCTTCCAATTTTACATGTCCACATTGCATTGATACTAAAAGTCACAATTTATTGCAAGTTAGAGAGTAAACTAGACCAAAAAAGGATATTTTTGTAAATTATATTGTAATTATCTGCAAAGTAAGAATAAGGAAATCTTTGTTTCATGAAAAAGTCAAACAAGCATAAGCTTCTTGCTCATGATAATCAGTGAGACCAGAGTTTCTTTAATTTTTTCTCTGAAATGTGGGATAAAAAGAATGTGTGTCAATATGGGAATGATTGTAGAAAATCATCTGAATTGACATTTGAACTGTGTCCGATTCTCAGTTCACAAAAGGTTTTACAGCGCGAACCCTGTCTCTGTACTATATTATATATACTATATATATTCATGCGCACCATTTCGGAGTAAACATAACCTTTCCGTGGAGTACCCGTGGCTCTAAATTCTTATGTGTAAATAATAAGGATTATTATTATTATTAATAAGGATGACTGTGACAGAATGTTCTTTATTATATTTATTCCTTTTTTATGAAAAATGTGATTTGCAATAAAATAAAGAATGTAAAAGCCCTAAATGTGTGATTGTGCAAAAGGTTTTTTTTTGGGTTTTTTTTTTGTTTTTTTTCCGGTAAAAACAATCTCATGCACAGAAGTACACATGTCTTTGGCATCAACATGACATGGTAAACTAGCCTAAAATAAGAAAGGAAAAAATGAATGAATGCAGTCTTCTTTGCAGTGTGAAGTGCTCTTAAGGGAAGATGAAACCAAGCACAATTCGAAAATCCAAAAGTACCCAGACTCACCCTCTTTCAGCTTTCTGGTGCCCTCGTAACATCAGAACCTGACCTCACTGATGCACTGAATGCAATCAGATCCTCACAACAAGCTTCCAACACCTGAAATCCTCCCAGAAGTACAGAGGCCTTTATTGCTCCAAGCCATAGAAACAGGAAAAGCGGGAAACAGGTGTCCAACGACTTTTGGACATGTAACGTCTACACCAGCCACAAGGAAATCTTTGACCTACTAGTACTTCCCACACTGCATCTGATCTGTCCATTTGAAAGGGATGTTCCACCAATATTTGACTTTTTTTTTTTATAAAAAGGATTTAGAGATGTAGAGGATTTATTGCATGAATTCCCCTTGAAGGAACAATTAGGTTCTTTTGTCGTCCCCTTGCTTCCATTTGGTTTGTTTGTTGGCACTAATGATCAGTATAATCGAGTGTAAGCAGCTTTGGACTGTGGTAGGAAACCCACAAAGCCTTGAAGAGAACGTGCCAACCCAGTTCAGAGTCAAACCCAGAAGCTTCTTGCCATGGGGCAATAGCATTTTGGGGTAGTGGTGGCCTTGTGGTTAGGGACAAGGCACCATTTTCAGAAGGTCATGGGTTTGAATCCCTGACTAGTAGGTTGCCCTGAGGTACTCTTGAGCAAGGTACCAACCCATCACTGCTCCCTGGCTGCTGGATATAGCTGCCCCCTGTTGGACATTGTGTGTGGGTTAAAAGCAGAGGTTGAATTTCGTTGTGTCTCACTGTGTGCTGTGCAGTGTTTCACAATCAAAAGAATAGTCACTTTCACTTAAACGTCACCATGCCACTCCCAGTCCTCATTAATCCCTTCAATTATTGATCCTACATGAACAGCAATTAAAAGCAAAATTAAAAGTGTGTGCTACAGTACACTGAATAAAACGATTAAGGCAACTCTGTAGTCAGGTTCCCAGTAAGACATGTACGTCCCCTCTCCATTATCTTTATGGAATCGTCATCAGCAGGTCAATGTTCAAAAAGTCAGTAACGGCCGACACCGTGCTTGGATAGTCTGAAAAGTCCAGCCACAAGAACATATCAAATACCGATATCGATACCGACATCCATTACACTGCAACTGCTCTTTGCAAAACACAGGGGCAGCTTTGGCTCAGAAGATTTTGAAGCCTTTGAGAAGGGTGAGTGTGGGGGCCCTGCGCTTGCTTTGGGCTCTGGAGGACTTGACGGTCACCAACTTGGCAGTGGCAGGGGTGGGCAGTTCCTTATAGCAGGGCAGGAGAGGAGGGGCAGCAGAGAGGCTGATAGGGGGTCTGTCCTCGCTGATGAAGAGCGGCCTGATTGTTAGGCTCCTCTCGGCCTCTCGGCGGACCTCACGAACCGCTTCATGGAAAACCTGCTGGACGGATGAGTAGTCCAGACAGGCAGACACCTCGAAGAACAGACAGCCGAATCGGGTGGCCAGAGATGCTCCATCTGATTTACTGACCTGCCTGAGAGAGAGAGAGAGAGAGAGTGAGAGAGAGAATAGATGAATAAGTTAATGCATTAAAAAAATAATCAAAAAAGAAAGAACCATGCTCATGATTTGATAAATAGCTCCATTGGATAAAAAAGGGGGGGATACGGAAGAATAAGGGAGAAAAAGAAGGAAAAAGAGTAAGAAATAAAGAAAGAGTCGAAATTGAAAGAAAGAGGGAGGAAGGCAAAAAGAGAATGAAAAAGAATGAGAGGCAGAGAGAAAGAAAGAGAGAAAGAGAGAGAGAGAGAGCGAGAGAGAGAGAGAGAGAGAGAGGTACACAGCTATTTAAAGATAAGGAGATTGGAGAAAGAGAAAAGAGAAATGAAAGGAATAGAAAAGACAAAAGAGAAAAAGACAAGACACAGAAGAGATGAATGAAAAATTAGAAAAGTGTGAGAGAGAAAGAGAGAGAGCGAGAAAACGAGAGAAGATGAAATGCAAGTGAGAGGGGGGAGAGAGAAAGAGAGAGAGAAGAGAGAAAATGAGAGAGAGAGAGAGAGAGAGTGAGTTCTAATGATGACCTACTGCCGGTCCCTCACACCTCATAAAGCAGCTCTAATCAAAGGCCTTCCTGACACACTACTTACTCATGTAATCTACACTGACTAGGACTAAACCCGCCTGGTGGACGGCGATTCTTATTTGGACACCAAATGTATCATCACTTGTTAATGGGAAAAATGTCCTTCCTGGTCAAATCCGTCTCTAAATATTTAAGCCCCAGAATGCTAATGATTCACAGTCATTTACAGTAAGACTGAACATGGTGTATTTAAATCTACTTCCCGCTGATGATACATCATACGTGTTTTGCTGATGAACTCATAGCAGGTCAATCTTAAGTTTATTTATTAAGTATAGTTTTGATTGATTTATTTTTTTTTATATTTAAACCCCACTGAAAGGCTTTGGCACGATTGCCAAAAGGGAATAAACTCTGCATTTGTGACTATAAAAACTCTTATCTCCAGAATGGTACCTTCACAGTAAAAAGGGGCCCTAAATGTAATTCTGGCCAGCTAAACCAGTTCATTGATTATTAAATGTTCATACATTTTGATACCACAGGTGCGATAATCTGTGCCCTGCATTTCACCGTAAACTGAGAAGGTTACCTGTATCTCTCCATGTCCACTTTGTTGCCCAGGAGAATGGTGGGAGCCTCGGGCTGTAGAGCTTTGGTGTAGAGCGAAACAGTCTCCAGATACTGCTGACACGCCTCAAAGCTGTATCTGTTATCAATGCTGTAGACGATGAGAAAGGCGCTGGCCCAGGCCAAGTAGCGCTCACAGTTCACAGGCCCGTCCTGATGAACAACAGAAACAGTACGGCTAATGCTCGTTTTCCAGTTTTTCCTATATAGTAATAGCAAGTTCAGGCAAGTAAGCAAACAAAAAGCATTTAAAATGACTTAAATATACACAGGCATACATAACATTTAAATAAATATATATTTAATCCAATAAAATGGTGTAAATTACATTTAAGAAAGCTATTAGGGGCACCTAAGAGCCTATATTTTATCACTGATGAATAGACAGGAGGAGGAGCTGGAGGAGTTAAAGATGTTGAGATGTTCGCTGGGCGTGACGAGGATGGACAGGATTAGAAATGAGTATATTAGAGGGACAGATCAGGTTAGACGATTTGACGACAAAGTTCGAGAAGCAAGGTTGCGTTGGTTTGGACATGTCCAGAGGAGACCGAGAGTGTTCCACAACAGTAAGGGGTCTAGAACCCTGGGTTTCGAACATAAACCACCAAGTTTTTACTGCCGGTGAAACAAGAAAAATATTTAAATGATTTCAATGTGTATCTTCGTAAAATCCATGGGTTTAGAGAAGAAGTCACGAAACAGAACATCCCTGAACTCTTTATTGGTATCTCCTCAAAGTCTGTTTCAAATAAAGCTCAATCAGAACTCAGTAGATCGTTACCTGGTCAGCTGTGTCCATCACTTTGATCACAACTGGCTGCTGGTCCACAACCTCTTCTGAGGAATACGTGTCCTCTAGCAACAGAACGCAAAATATTCAAGAACTTTACAGCATATTTTTCAATAAACATCAACCTTTGGGTCGTGTTTTATTTCTCTTTTAGTAAAACAAAAGTCTTTCTCGGCAGTCCATCTGCCTGCCACATGACTGATGCCATAACAGGTTAAGATTTAATGATGACAGATATATTGGGACCATGGCCTATTAATCATCTTACATGAACATTAAGAACATATGAGTCTTGTACGGCTCATCACTTCAATCATGCCGGGCTGAATTAAACCGGGCTGGTTCATGTTGTTCATTTATCTCTGGACGAAGAGTCATAAAAGATCAAAGAACAGCAGATTGGACACATTATGTTTATGGGTGCAACTCACCAAGGTTTGGATCATATTCGCTAATGAACCTCTTTGTGAGGAACTTCACAGTGAGAGCTGGAAAAAAAGGGAACACACAAACTTCCTGTGACTTCAAGCATACAATTACAGTCAGTTATACAACATGAGGTCTCCATGGGACCATGGGAAGTGATTTTCCCCCAAAACATTCTCATGAAATATGACATACGAGTAGGCACTTCCTCCCTCAAACTGTAGGGTAGATATAGTACAGTAACAGGACAGGATATATAGATGTTCTATATCTTCTTTACGTTACAAGCATCTAATGTATCGTGCATGAAATTATTGAGCATCACCAAGAAATCTAATTTGTCCCTCATATATATATATATATATATATATATATGTATGTATATATATACATACACATAAACAGATATCTTATAATGTATTAACATCTGCATTTTTTAAAAATATTATAATATGCAGTGTAATTATATGTAATAAAACCCAGCTTTATTCGTGTATTTTTTTTCCATTTTATCTGGGCCATTATAATACAAAAAGCAATTAAATAACCATCAGGATCAGGATTTAAATTTGATAACCATCAGGATGGTTCAAAACAGAAGGTTTTTGTTGGACAGATCCTGATGGTTATCAAAACAAAGTATCACTGATGTTTAATAAAAGATATTCAAAAACATTCAACATAAACTGTGTATTTTCAACGTACAGAGCTTGTATCTCCAGAAAATGTATTTTAAGGAAGGTTTCGGTGTGAATGCAATGTAACGAGATGAGTTGAAATTGTTTGGTGCATTCATTGTGAAATTTGGAACAGTGCTTAAAAATGATCTGATTCATTCTGACAGCATTATATTTATTGCATTTATCATTTTGCTCTTTAATTAATTAAAATTGCATTTATTTATTATTGTGATCGTTTCTCTTTAACTAACATTTCAGCAATTATTTTAAAATGATTTTGTCATTCATTTTTTATATTATTACCCCAAAAACATCCCTTACTTTTTATTCTTTAGAGCAGAAAAGATGGGTATTTCTATGCAGACCCTTATCTGGAATAGGACTTGATTTTTAGATATTAGATCATTAGACAATTAGATATACCTGATTTGCCAGAACCCAGAGCGCCCAGTACAGCCACGTTACACTCTGCAGGCTCATGCTCTGGGATGATGTTGCAGGTTCTTGCTTTCCCAAACATTAGCGCCATCCTGAGTAGGGGGTCCCAAAGGAAGAAGAGCTATCTGTGACAGTGCAAAGGTCTCCCAGCTCCTCTTTGCCTATCTCTGGGATGCTCTGCATGGGGGTCTTTTCGGGTCTTCCTTGGTCCAGCTGGGTCTTCTTGGATGTTTTCCATTCCATTGCTCCATCACATGCACCACACACACACACGCACACTCCCAAGCTATTTGGAAACACTATCTGACTAAATAGCTCATGCTGTGTAAAGCCTCTTTACCAGAATGAAATTCAGATGGGTTGTCTTACAGAGGCTGACACTCATGTGGGAGTGGTCTCGTGAAGACCATTCCCTCAAAATTACTGCAAGAGGGCTGTGCAGGGCACGGCCACTACATGACACACCCACTTCTTGGACCTCGTACTGTTTGCATACCCCCCCAAGAGACAGAACTTGTTTTTCTCATGCCCAGGATCGTATCCCAGGAGGTGTGTCATGTAGTAATAAGGGCTTTTCTTGTGGTTGTGTAGTTAGAAGATGTCATTTAAAGTGTTACTTACCCATGGGGGAAAATAAGGAGAGCAGGAAGAGTCCATGGAAATGCATGTGCTTAGTAAGATCAAGAAAAGCAACAGAGTTTTTTTTTTTCAGCCCTTGAGATTTAAGAGTTTAAAAAAGCTTCTTTCGTATTGTCTTTCGTGGCAAGAAGAGAACAAAAAAAAAAATCTGAAAATTTGGTTCTGAATAAAAATAGATTGGGATGCATTACTTTTCAACAAGAATATAAATTAAGACAATGTCATTACACTTTTGTTTTTAATCCACTAAATGAAGCAGGGCACATGTGCCCAATAGCTAAGAGGGCACATTGCAACACTCCCCAAGAGGCTTTGCACAACTTTATGCAAAAAACCTTACAACCTTAACAACTTCCTTACTTATTAAACTAGCTTTTACATTTAAGGCATTTTGCAGACGCTCTTATCCAGAGTGAATTCCATGTCCTAATTACAGGGACAGTCCCCCCTGGAGCAACTCGGGGTTAAATGTAGAAAAATAAAAACAAAGATACAAGGTTCTTGATAAAGGGGTTCCAACCACTCAGCATTCAGCGTCAGCTGTAAACAAATCCCCTGATCATCTGGAATCATCTGGTCTTGTTTCTTCACTGCTTCATGGGTTAGGTTAGACGCTTTGTTCTGCTTGAAGGTTCAGACGTAGATCACTGTGTGGATTAACCAACACAGAACTATCAAACTGCTCAGGTACAGAGACTGGACTGAACATGAGAGACAACAACACTGTCCTTCAGGAAGATCTGGAGAACTGCTCAGGTACAGAGACTGGACTGAAAATGAGAGACAACAACACTGTCCTTCAGGAAGTTCTGGAGAACTGTTCTTCAACAAGACATTAAAAATACTAGAAATTCTGGATCTTTGGAAGTAAACTATGACAAAATGGCTTTGGCAGAGCAGTGTACCTATGTCAGATTTTATTCTGAGCAAGTAAACAAGGTTGGTATGTTTAGCACACGAGGTCAAAGCGTGACCCTGGTGGCTTTACTATTGTTGTATCCCAAGGCAATGCTCTGAGTATCAGATTTACATGGTCTGAAATCCTACCGAGAACAAAAGGTGATAAATCAGGAGTGAAGGACCTGCCTCTTACAGTGTCAGTGATCTGCCTCTGCTTTCTCCACAGCTGTCTCTGTTACTGCCAGGGCAAAATGTATGACAGGCTTTTCACTTCTATGTATAGCCACCTCTATTCTTGTAGCTGTTAATGGAAACACATACAGTTGATACTCTATTTGTCTCCGTTCAGGACCCCAGTTAGAACTGTCACTACAAGAGACGAAGCAATGAAGTACCACTGTAGTGTGTGTTTGTAGCATGTTCTCTTCCACATGAAGATCTCAGGGAGTGACCTGATGGAGCCCAGCAACTGTGTGGGCTCAGAATATGAAGGTGTGAAGTGCTGTCAAGCTCCGGTCTCTGAGAATCCTGCAGTGAGAGTAAGGATAGAAGGGAGTGTTTTCACGGTGAACAAAGTCCTCCTGGTAGACAACTGTGAATATTTCCGGGCTCTTTTCCAGTCGGGGATGAAGGAATGCCAGCAGGAGGAGATTCACCTCCAGGCAGTGAGTGCTCGTGGCTTTTTGGTTGCGCTCCAGGTGATACACGGAGAGAGACCTACTCTGAGCGATGATGAAATCTTCACCGCCATTGAGTGTGCTGCCTTCCTTCAGGTGCAACCTCTTGTCAGGCATCTCATTAACATCATCAATTCTGACAACTGCCTTCTCATGTATCACACAGCTGCCACTTATGGCTTGCTGGAGCTCTTTCGGAGTGTGGCATTGTTCATTCAGGATATGTACCAAGACTTGAAGGAGCATACAAGGTGCTTGCCAAAGGAGCTCACCGACTATGTCGAATCTCTAATTCCTAGCACGTATGTTATGGTTGGCACCCATTCCCCTAGCAGCAAGCTGCTCCGGGACTTCATTAGGACAGTGTGTTACTTTGATGAGGATGGGAAAGACTGGAAAGTGCTCACTCACCTACCCCTTGGTGTTAGCACCACCATGGCTGGAGTTACGGTCCTTGAAAACAAACTTTACATTGTGGGTGGAGTGTACGACATCAGCAATAAAGTTGTAGAGTCAGGGTACTGCTACGATGCAACCTTAGATAGCTGGAGCACATTTTCTAGTCCACAACAGCTTCGTTATAACTGTACCCTGGCAGGACATGAGGGATCCCTCTATGCACTTGGAGGAGAGCATGAAAGAAAAACCATATCAACTGTGGAAAAGTACAGCCTCTCAAAGGGGGCATGGAGCTTTGCAGCCCATCTTCCAAGACCTGCTTCTGCGGTGGCTTGCACCGAGAGCATGGGTAGGCTCTTCATCTGCCTCTGGAAACCTAAAGATGCCACAGAGATCTACGAATACCTACCAGTCACGGATGAGTGGGTTCTAGAGACCACACTCATAAGACATCAAAGTTATGGACATTGCATGGTAGCCCACCGGGACAATTTGTATGTGATAAGGAACGGGCCCTGTGATGACTTCCTGAGATGCGTGATGGACCGTTACAATCTGACCACAGGTCAGTGGACGGCCATGCCGGGACATTATGAGAACAGCAAAGGGGCTTTGTTCACGTCAGTGGTGAGAGGCGACTCTGTTTTCACGGTGAACCGCAGAGCAACGGTGGAGTATTCCATTGAGGACGACAAATGGAGGACAAAAAAAGAGATGACAGGATTTCCAAGAATTGGCTCCATGTGGACCTTTCTCCTGAGACTGCCAAAGAAAAGCAAAGAGCCGCTGGGAAAGCCAGATTTGACCAGCGGCCAACAATTTGAAGTGCCTTCTGACCTCACACCACGATCTTCCATAGAATGCTTTGATTGACTCCATTAAATATAACCATTTGATTAGTCTAGTTTAAAAAAGAAATTATTTATTGAAACAACATGCTTCCTCTCTTTGCCTCTCTGACTCAGGCACTATTTTTTCACTATATTCCTAAAATAGATTGGTTCATAAAGAATGCAAAGAATAAAATGCAGCCCAGCATGAACCTGATGCAAGCCACTTCATCTTTGTGATCAGAATCCAATTCAATGAACATTTCATCGATCCTATTTAGGTCCATTAGCATACAGATATTACATTATTCTCCACCAGGCGCTGCTGATTTTTATGTCCTTAAAACCAATTAAAGGCAATAATAATGACAAAAATGAACTGGTCATCTTAAATAAAGGTCAGTAAGTGCATTTTAATGTGAAACAGTGCAATAAAAAGTAACTTAAACCCTTTTCCTTCAGAAGTGGCAAATGAGACAATGGGTTGTAATGTCTACAAATCAAATATTGATTTTTTATTTTCTGTACAAACCCATACAGATTTGAAATGTAATGAAAAGAATAGTAAAATAGTTGAAAATATAAACCAGTAAGATTTCTCTGGCTACTATTTAGTCCTATAAGACTCTACACATACAATATACAACAATATAGGAGAAAAGTCTCTTCTCAGATCTATCTTATAACAATGTTTCAGGCATCAGCTTGCAAATTTTACAAAAATATATAATCCCACATGACAGAGAATAGATGAGGTAGCTTAAAAAGATGTTAAAATCCTAAGATGTCTGGTTCCCATTAGCCATGTTTTGAACAAGACAAGGTTTCTCAACTTTTGTCTTAACTTTGAATGACTTTCTTTTCATCTTCAGAACATTCCGCTGGTATTCTCCTTTCATTTCATCTCATCATAAGGTTGTGTTACTATGGTTACAAAAGAAATCTAAGCTGAAAGTAGATAATTTTCCAACATTTCTTTGTAACAGCTTATCTGTCCGCTTCAGACCTCATAATCATCAATACCGGAGGAAAATGATCATGATTGGCCAGTTTGAGCAAACTGGACAGAAGAAACGTTGAAGATGACCACGCTTGACCCTCAGACCGTCGCTTTCCATCACGTCTGCACAAAGAAATAGTGATGGGAAAGGAGCAGCTTGACTTTTAGTCAAATTCTAAATTAAAGACGCAATTTCCTACGTTCATCATAACCTCTGGAGTGAGTTCAGTCATTACATTGTTGGCTTTGGGACTTGAAAAATCAAGCCACAAAGAAAACATTCGTTCTTCTGAGACAAAAATGTCTAGTCGATGCTTAGTCTATCAAGAGAAACTTTCATCAAGTCTCGATTCATCCTTTCAAATGTTCCATACAAAGACCAGCCATTTAAAAAGTCTTAGAAATACCACATACATAACAGACGCAGAGAACGTCTCAACTTGCTGACAGCAGTTTTCTCTCGAAAGAGGGCCTGCTCTGGAGGAGGAGAAGGAAAAGACACAGCAGCTGTTGTTTAGATTTACTTTAATCTTCCATCATCAGCCAAGTATTCCTTGGCAAATAGTCCATTAGCTAATTGTTATCCCCTATCTTAAGAAGAGAGTGATTACAAAGGTTATTTGAGGACATTTCATCAAAGATGAGGAGAGTTGACTTTAAAGACACACTGAGGAGGCATATATATATATATTTATCTAGTCTGGCTGAATGCATCATAAACTTAGACTTGACAAAAAGCCTCAGAGCGAAACTACATCAGTTTCTATGAGTTTGTTGAGGGTAAAAGAGCAAAGATGTCTAAAAATTCACATTTTCATCACCAGTTTAACTTGCACAAACCATTTGAGATAAAAGGCTGGTTTGCAAGTGTAATAAAACCTAAATATGTAACTAAACTAATCCTTATTTGAGTCCTGCTGGTGCAATAACACACATTCTAACAGACATAGATAGATGTGTTCTGAACTTCAGTGACATACATACTTGACATACATCGTGGGTCATTATGAAAAAAAATTGGTTTTGAATTTTTCTGGAAAACCAAGGTATTTTGAATCCTTTAAGCCAGCCTAGTAAAGTGAAACCAAGTAAGTGAAAGTGACTAATTGTCACTGTGAATTCAACACAGTGAACCACAACAAAACTCAGCCTCTGCTTTTAACCCATACACACAGTGCAGCAGTGGGCAGCCATATTCAGCACCCGGGGAGCAGTGACGGAGACAATACCTTGCTCACAGGGACCTCAGGACAACCTACTGTACTCAAAACCCTTATTTTCTGATCCAGGGGCCAAGTATCTAAGCACTAGGCCACGGTTTCCCCAATAAAAAAAGTGAATTATGAAATATTACATATATTTATACTTTATATTTTGCATAAACAAACCAACATAATATAACAGATTTAATAAAAACATAGATTGAACACAGAAAGAAACTTAAAATGTTCAATTAACATGTAAACAAAAAAATTACAATGACCTTCTAAGATAACAATTAATGCTGTTAAATATATGAATATTCAGGTCTATATTTTTACTAATTTTTAATATTGTTATTATTAAACACTGCACCAGCTTGTCTTTCCTTTAATGCCTGGAAGCGATGAAGCTTTAGATGAAGGCCACAGTTCTCACGGATTCTTGCAACCATTCTGATGCAACATTATCAGCAATTTGCACACATATTATGCTTGGCTGAGTTGATCTGGTCAGGCTACACGTGTCATGAGTTCCTCTAGAGCACGTTCACGGTGGTTCTCATGAACAAGCAGCACCTCTTTGATAGCGTTCTGCTGGAAACCCATCTCATGAAACTGTGTGAGCAGGTGAAGAAACTCCTCGGCCTTAAATGCACAAAAAATACAGGTATTAACCAAATGATAAAATCATAAAAATAACATTCAGTCTGTTTAGCTTTGGTCTCATGCATTTCAGAACATCATAGAAGACTGCAATATGCAAATGAGCCCCCTTCCCATACAATTTGGGAATCTGGTGCAACCTAAACCATTAAATGCACTACAGTTTGTCCAAGGAGTTTCAAAGTCTTCACAAGAAAGACAAGAAAGTGTTATTTTTATGTTAGTTTCATTTCCCAAAACATTATCCACTATGCTATCCAATTACTATAAAGCAGACAGATATAAATGTATTATATCTGTTTTTTCTTCTCCCTCAATAAAAAAAAACTTGATGTTGGAGATGCTGGGATGCTTACATTTCCCAGCAGGTTGGTGGGACTGCACTAGAGGACATGCCCAAGTGTAATTCTCCCGTGCAATTCTTATATACAACAAGGCATGTCACGATTACATTTCCATATCTTGCAGCCCTAATTTACATTTAGAAAAAAAAAGTGAATTAATTTTGGATAAGAGACTAACAATTACCTTCTTCTCACAGTTCTGAAACATCTCCAGAGCCTCCTCCACTTCAGCTTCATCATAGCCAAGTTCACAAAGTCGGTCACATGCCACCAGGTAACTGAGGACCTACAAGAGCAAATCCGTATGTCTGGTTACAAAAGATCATATCATGGTGGAGCGGTACATGCAGATACACCAAAGAAAATACTACTGTTTAAAAATGGTTACAAATAAACCTCAGAAGACACAAATATGTTCACTGGTGGGTTTGGATGAGTACAAAAGTGATAATATTTTATATCTAATATTATTTTAAATAATATGTTTTGATTAATCCTTCATATTAAGTCCAAAAAATAAAACAACCAAATAAGTGCACAGTTGTTTTAAAGAGTCGATTTCTTTTTTACATTTGACTCATATTCATTTTTTAGGAGCAGTTTCAACCTTTATCCATCCATATTCATATTTGTTACTGTGCCTTGAAGATGGATATATGCAAATGTTCTGTGAAACACTCCTTAGAACTTCAGCATAAGTGGGCGGGGCTAAAATCTAGGCTGAAATTGAAGACGTATGCACATGTTTTGGCTTTGTGACATCACAAAAAGACTATTATTTGTAGACAGGCGCTTTTCCATCTTTTCAGAGTGTATAGATGGAGGAGAGAGTGTAGATTTTAAAGGTTTAACATACTTGACACCATTGCGGTGAAGTGATGATGAGCCTTTTGATTTCTCGAAAGACATCGCCGCTGCAATATGTAGCAGCATAATTGTAATATTTTGGAGCCTTAATATATTATTTTTATATCATTTTCCATCTTAAACATGCAGATCAAAGGAGTCCATCCACCTTCATTAATGTTGCTGACATGCTTGCGTACCCAAATCCCAAAAAACATTCCCAAAGACATGTTATTTTCAGCCATATTGGAGCGGTCTGGGCTTTTACGGACACTGCTCATGACTTCACAAGGCTCTGAAATGTTTCACTCCTTTTCATCCACTTTGTTCCGCATGAACCTTGAATGTGCTTAACATCAAAGTCACTGTGTGGATACTGGGAGCCTTTCTGCATGCCTCACCTGAACGGCTGTGATCCTTTATTGCCTTAAAAAAGATCAAACAAGCCCGAGCACTGTTGCTGCTCAAATTCCCTGCAGTATTTTACTAACACTATTAATACAATATTGTTTCGTTTTGCCCTCATCCCATCTCTAGAGGAAAGCTGTGTGATGCAGAAAGGCAGTTAATACTTAGCAGGTTGTGAAAACTTTAGTAGGATATGGTGTCTATTTTTATTGGGTTATTTTTCCCCTTCATCATAAGCAGAATCAGATTAAAATAGGCGGAACCAGATGTTTCGTCTTTAAGGAGGAGCAGTGTGGAGGAACACAGGTACATAAAAAATCTGGCAACGTTGCATAACTCATGTCCTCACTGCCCTCACATAGGCTATTGTGCTCTCATCAGTTTAAAGACTGGACACGTGTGCTCCACAGCAATACGTGGCCGTGGTATTGCTGAAATTTCTACACATATCTCGACCTCGGACAACATTTAATCATCATAAATTCACCATTTTTCTTGTGATTTATTTTGCTATTTATGGCATTGAAATGGGCACCAAAATATAAAAAATCGGTTTGTAATTTCAGTACAAAAATCCAACGCTGATATTATTTTTTCAAGCAAAAGCCCATATCGATATGATTCTGAAAACATGGTGCATCCCTAAAGTTAAGGCTTATTTCTGCTACCACCCCAGTGAAATTCTATTAACATTTTTTTAGATGTTCTATATTAAACAGAAACAAAGTTTGTATAAGACTGTCCCATAAGAAACAGATATATATATGATAGTGTATGTTGCAGGTCTCTGGTGTCTGTCCTTCAGTAAAAACCTCCATCCACAGAACTTCCATTTGCAGCAAACTAATCAAAGTCATATCAGGTGTGCCCAAAGATCTACAGGGGCTATTTTGATTGATCCCAAAAATCGATCCTATAAATAGAGTTCTCTGATAGGCCAGATAGTCTGAGCTTGGCTGTATTAAATTACCCATTGACACTGATGGATATGCATATGAAGTGCAGGAGTAGAGGATAAATAGAGATACAAGTGTTTGGTTATTCTGCACCAGTGACAAAGTGGGTGTTGGACCTAATCTATCACTGATCACGTTACAGGGACAACCAACAAAGACAGCTTCCAAGCCTGTACTCAAATTTCAGAGCGCTGCTCCAAGCACAAGCTATTCCACCCCCCTGACCTGCTCTGGACTGCTCTGGCCGGTCTTCTGCAGGGCTATAATGGCCGTACGCAGCGGGTAGCCGCTCTCCATCACCGCCTCCAGCAGCTGTCGCTCTTCAGGGCTGAGAGCTGAGAGCAGCTCCACCGAGGAGTCCTGGAGCGTAGCGTGGGAACCAAGTGGACGTGAAGTGGCCTGAGGCCGACCAGGAGACTACAAGGGGGAAAAAAAAACAACAGGCTATAAAATCACTTTCCCCCAGAGAGGAGAGCAAAGGAAACATTGCCACTGAGAAAACTTTGGAAAAAAGCATGGAGGTCGAGGTGCTATTAAAGCTGGTGGATAAGGTCACTATATACTGGAGTTAAAAATAAAATTGATAAAATGATACTATGATACTATGATTATGTTATGGGTCTTCTTCTTCTCTTCCCTATTCTTCTTATACTATTGTATTCAATGGAATTATTGGTTGGTTGGTCGGTTAATTAAGTCATTATTCTCAAATAAACACAAATAAACAAGACGACTGGGGCAATTTAGCAGCTGTAATGTTTCAGAAGTGTATTTGTACTGTGGGTCAAAAGGGAATATAATAATAATAAAGATGATAATAATAATAATTATTATTGTTATCAAATCCTGTCCATGCTCTTAGTGAAATACTTTAATATGAATAATTTTTTGCCACACTCCTGCCTCGACTGTGAGTTGACAATTGGAGCACTTGATGAGGTATTCCGTAGATTTATTCAGTGTTGCTGATATAGGACATGACAAGCGGGTGATATCACAGACATTGAGGGATGGCAGCATTAGTTCATGCCGACTCGTACACCAGGGTTGACTGTGAGGAAGACATTTACCACCCCATTCCACGTGCTAATCCAAAACAACTTGTTGCAGCTTGGGAAGATTCCAGGAAAAGACTTTACACTGTATATTATTAGCAACCTTTACTTCAGGGACCTTTGAGAGATGTAGATTGATAGTGTAAATAGCTGGGAGGAAGACAGCAGAATTAATGATACTGGCTGCCCAGAGACTAACTCAAAACCATGAGCCATATATAGCTTTTTTTAACTTTTAGAACAAGTACACGAACAACAGCTTTACAAGTGGAAACAAGTGAAAGTGACTATTCTTGTCATTGTGAAACACTGCACGGCACACAGTGAGACAACGAAATTCAACCTCTGCAGGGGGCAGCTATTGAAAGCGCCCGGGGAGCAGTGCCTCAGAGCAAGCTACTGGTCTGGGATTCGAACCAATGACCTTCTGATTCTGGGAACAACTCCCTGTTTTCTCTTTGAGGACATGTTTAAGGTTTTTTGAGTGAAATCTGAATCAACTGTTCAAATAAACTCCTGAGTATGAAAGAAATCACTCTGATTTGGACAAATGCAAAGCCAACAAAACAGGTTCTATTCTAATTTCATAATCAGTTTCCTAATCATTTCATAATCAGTAAACGCCTTCAACAACGAACCATAACCAGGAACCAAAATGTGAGACGCAGTGAGACTCAGACTGTGACTCAGACCAGTGGGACTCAGACTGCTGCATAAAGTCTGCTCCAGATCCCAAAGATTCTCAATGGGGTTCAGGTCTGGACTCTTTGGTGGTCAATCCATGTATGAAAATGATACCCAATGCTATCATAACATTGTCATCTTGGAATTTTACAGACTGTGTCATCAGACAGGATGTGTCTCCAAACATGGTTGTTTAAGAAATGAGAAGCTACGAGGAGCATTGATGGGAAGGGTACCTTGCTTGTTGTGCTGTGCTGTGTTTTGATGGCAAGGGTAGTCACTTGCACTTGCACTTGCACTTTGTTCAAGGGTACCTCAGGGTAATCCACTGGTCTGGAACTAGAACCCATGATCCTGGGGCCTAGTTTCTAAAAACTAGGCCACTGCTGCCCCTAAACTACTTATAAACCAGATAGTAAAACATAATGTAGGAATTTTGGGGGGGTGTTTGTCTTACCTGTGCTGTATGAGTGGGACGGTGTTCAGACAGATCTGAGTTTCGATTTGAGCCACTATTATCTGCGCTTTTACTTCTCCTGAAGTTACTTCCTTTGGGTTTTGATTCTGACAGCGAAGTCTTTTGGAACTTGACCTGCTGTTGAGCGGAGAGGCCACAGGACGAAGGCAGGGTGAGGAAATTTGAGGAGCAGCGAGAGCGCAGGTCTTTAATGCCGGGCCCTTGCCTTGTCATGCTGCATTTCAGTCTTTCAACCCCTGGAAAGGAAGCTTCCTCATCATTAGAATAGTCTTCATTCTCCGAGTCAGAAATAGTGAACTTCACCCGATCTTTCATGGCATGATAGTGGGCTGCGTTCAGACTCCGGCTGCGGGGACGAGGGTTTGGCTCCCAGAAATCGCTGCTCCAACGGCTGGCTAGTCTGCTCTCCTGAGGACTGCTGAACATCATCCAGTATGGAGGACAAGTTGGAGACATCCCAGAGGTTGAAGGAGAAATAGGTGCACAAGTGTAGCCATCCTGCAGGCCTGTCAGAACCCAGTTCTCCAAGCTGAACTCATACTGCAGAAGAAAAAGACAAAGACACATCCTCTTCATGAATGGACGAGAAAAATGGTCCCAGTTACCTGGAATGAAATCTTTTCTACATTAACCTCCATTGTTAATTCATAGATTTTTGAAAAAATGATTTTTGAATCCTTCAAGCAGAACAAAGCATCTAAATTATGACATGAAGCAGTGAAGAAACAGGTTCAGATGATTCCAGAAGATCAGGGGATTCGTTTACTGAAGATGCAGAGCGATGAGCTCAAAGAATGCTTTCAGAAATGGAAGTGTTCATCATTTATTATCATCAATCAACAAAATGCAGTGAATGAACTAAAGAGAAATCTAAATCAAATCAATATTTGGTGTGACCACCCTTTGCCTTCAAAACAGCATCAGTTCTTCTAGGTACACTTGCACACGGTTTTTGAAGGAGCTTGGCCGGTAGGTCGTTCCAAACATCTTGGAGAACTAACCACAGATCTTCTGTGGATGTAGCTTCCTCACATCCTTCTGTCTCTTCATGTGATCCAGACACACTGGATGATGTGGAGATCAGGGCTCTGTGGGGCCAGAAGAACTGATGCTGGTTTGAAGGCAAAAGGTAGTAACACCAAATATTGATCTGATTTAGATTTTTCTTTTGTTCATTTACTGCATTTTGTTGATTGATGAAAATAAATGATTAACACTTCCATTTCTGAAAGCGTTCTTTGTTTACAGCATTTTTTTCCAAACCTGCCTAAAACCTTTGCACAGCACTGTACATGAAATAGCAAGAAATAAACAATAGAAATAAAAACAATATATAAATGTGATACACATGAACCTTTTGTAAATACAGATGTGCTTGTACTTACAAAAAATACATATAGATAAATTAATATTATATCAAATGTATAGATCCATTTAAAATAATGTAATGTTATGGGTATACCACTAAGATAATTGCTTACTAGGTGAACATATATCATATAGTTATGTATTAAGCAGAAAGCTCTCTTAATAAAAAAAAAAACAAACTCTAGGGCCCTGGCGAACATCAATTTGTAAAGCATTCCAAAGTTTTGGTGGATTTTAGGAATTTTCAGTAAAGCTCAATTAGGAGTGGATTCTATGAGACGGTCTGGGCTATACGTGCCCTCAGCAAAGTTATGACAAACGTTGGTTTGGACATGTCCAGAGGAGAGACAAGGATTATATCGGGAGGAGGATGTTGAAGATGAAGCTGCCAGGAAAGAGGAGAAGAGGAAGACCAAAGAGGAGGTTTATGGACGTGGTGAGAGAGGACATGCAGGTGGTCGGTTTGAAGGAGGAAGATGCAGAGGACAGGAAGAAATGGAAACAGATGATCCACTTTGGCGACCCCTTACCAAGAGCAGCCGAAAGAAGAAGAAGAAGGAGAAGATTGTTACAGACATCAGAGTATTTCATACGTACTTTTATGAATCTGGTGTCAAAATGCCAAAGTATCTATTGCAGCATGAGTGCAGTAATGCAGAATGAATTCCAGTAGATAAAGTACAGTTCTCTTACGCTTTCATTACCATGATGGATCGTGGTGCCTCTAAACACTCATGCCTGAACTGGCCAAAGATTACATAATGAATTTCATCCCTTGCATTCCACCTTAACATAATACAGTGCAGAAATGTGCTCAGAGGCAGGCATTAGATGTTGGTTCTGGATTGACCAAGGCAAATAAGAGCGAGCACTGAAACAAAACATTGCAGCCTACTTCCATAAAAGGTCCTGGCAAGCTCGTTTCTGATCAGATAACAATAGCTGCCACTTAAACCGAGCGTTAAAGAAGTGCTTGCTTTCCCTTGTAAGATCCTTCACCCCAAATAACATAGTCACATGAACCTAAAGTGCTGCTGGCATTAAGTCTAAACAGATCTACAGAGCTATCTAGTGTCAACATTACTCGGCAGCCAACAGTCTTTTTATGGACTGTGTCTCGTGTTGTGATGTTGAGATGAACCTCATGTTCTGAGGATTTTGGCAACCATAATGATGGTGGGTCTTTAAGGTACACTCCCAGTAAAAATGAGCACCATGAATCACCATCAATGGTCCAATGATAACTTAGTCTTAAACTATTCATACACAACACGTTCTCCATCACAGGGAAGAACAATTTAACTATGTAAAGAACCTGTCAAAAGGTTCTTTGAGCAGTCATGGTTCTTTTTTACAGCTGTATGCAAAAATTTGGGCAAGAAAAATAAGCGAACTGAAAGTGACTATTTGTCATTGTGAGCACAGCACACAGTGAACCATAACGAAATATTCATTCTCTGCAATTAACCAGCTATGCCTAGCGCCCGGAGACCAGTGATAGGGATGGTACCTTGCTCAAGGATATCTCAGGACAACCTGCTGGTCCAGGATTCGAACCCACGACCTTCCAAGCCCTCCCCAAGCAACTCCCTAACTACTAGGCCACTGCTGCCCCTCCTTACCAGCTTTTTCTGAGTATAGTAAGCCTGTTTTCAACATGGATGAAGAACATTTTTATTTGTGAGCTAAATTTAAAAAATCATTAGAAAAATAAGTGCGCAAATAAATTACAAATGGCTGAAAACTCTGCTTAAATACAGTAATCAAGTATTTCTACTCACCGTACGTAAGGAAACGTAAAGATTCTGCACAGTTACTTTTGTTAAATAGATAAATCAGACATTGGGAAAAAATTAATGATGAAGTTTAAATAGAAACTGCTAAAGCTTGCAGGAAAAAATCTTAGGAACCATGTTCCCTGTAGCTGAGAAACTATTTTCACAGTTATTTCATTTGGGGTGTTAAAATCTTTTCACTATATAAACCCCCTCTTTTAATAGAGAATTGGAAGTACATCCATCTTTGAGAACATACAGTATTGTGTTCACTGAACATCAGCAGATTGACCACAAAACCCTGGCACAGTAACTGCATGATGGATAAAGCCCTTCTACAGATGGGCGATCCATCTGTGTTTTCCCCATGACGCTCCTGGTGCTCCTGGTGATAATTACATTAGGGGAGCAAACTGTTGAAGCCAGCAGATGTTCCAGTTCAATTACTCTGAGACTACATTGAGGTCGGAGCTACAAGGTTCAGTACCTGATCACTTCCAAGAACAACATCCTTTGAGTGATCATCGCTGTCAAAGTGTAGTGGGATGACCTAATTTACTGTAAGAGACTGCGGTTAGAATTCCGTCCAACTCTAATCCAAACTTCATAGCACTGCAGATGGCCTTCAAGATGCTCAGACAAGAACATTACAGGCCAGAATTAGGGAAGCATGCAATGATTTACAAAGAAGTTTGTAGAACTTTTCCCACAAATGACACCAGAACATTATGGATCATTGTTTCATTGTTGATCACAATTGATCGTTCAAGGTTGTTCTTGAATTTTGCATAGCGTGAAAGTGACTATTCTTGTCATTGTGAAACATAACACAGCACACAATGAGACACAACCAGATTCAACCTCTGTTTTTTTTTGCCTGCGGAGCAGTGATGGGGACGGTACCTTGTTCAAGGAACCTACTGGTCTGGGATTCAAACTCATGATCTTCTGGTTCTGGGCCCAACTCCCTAACCTCTAGACCACTAAGCCAATAAGCATTCTATAACAGAAACCTACATCACATTGTTAGTAATAAGGCTGCTCAATAAATCAATTTCAACTTGCATTATGATCTTGACATACAGGGATTAAAATCCTAAAAGCTCTCCCTGTGGTTCTACAGTCATCCAAAAAATATCTGCTCATCCCAGACATTTCAGAGAAGATCTTCAGGTGGAAACAGTGTCACCTGCATGCTCTCAAAACTAGACCACGTTAACATGCTGTTCTTCCTGGCTAAAAAAACCTTTAAGAATTTACTTTCGTTACATATAAAATCCAGGATTAATACTGTTTCTGGTTAAGATTCAAACGGTCTTTGAAAGTAATTTGATTTTAGTGAAACTCACAATCAGAATTGTTCACAGTCAAAGGCTAGTGCACTATATTTTAAGACTTTAAACATAATAAAAACATTCTTTACATTTTATTGGATATGTTACACATTTTTGGGGAAGTTATTCAATGATGAATAATGTACTATGTGTAATGTTAATATGTTAAAATGTGGACTCACTGGCAGATTTGGACAGTTGAAAAATGGGCAGTATTTGGTAATGGGTGGATGGCTTCCTAGTTGGCCTATTTAGTGTATTAGTCGTCTTCTGTAAAAGGGTGATGATGGTTTGGTTCCAAGATTCCAAATTTTCTATGAGCGTTTTGATACTCATCTCACTGTCAGATCACTTCTGGGCACAACCCAGCTGTGGAACATCTGGTTCCCCCTACCTCTGTCTCCTGTAGGATCGTCAGGTAGTCTGGCATGGGGATTTCTGGGGCTGTGACCAGGTCCACCTCCTCTTTGACTTCATCCAGAGAACCCAGTGGGATTTTAAACGGCATCTCATCCAGGCAAGCCATTCTCACTGTAACTGGTCTGACAAAAAGGAAAAATACTTTCAAGGTCAAATACATGTGTTCATTTACCATTTTTGGATATCACCAAAAAGTTTCATATTATTACATTTACTGTTGGCAGGAATTTTTTACTGGTATACTTTATTTATGAGAAGATAAAGTGCACACTCTGAACAAGGCATCATGTGATTTCCTAAGAACATAAACAATATAAAACAAGCAAGCAAGGGTTTCACTCTGATGTTGCTCAGAACATTCCTGCATGTGTAGACAACATTTCCTTGCTATTATAGTTTGTTCCATTACACCATAGTGGGCAGTAAACAGGATTAGGGATTAGAGATTACAGAGACTTGGCCTTCTGGACCGTCTCGCAGACATTACCTGATGCACTGCAACACGCCAACTTATCAGAGTTTGTATCAACTCAAACTTTCAGAAGAAGTTGTTGATAAGCATAAGAGAGACGTTGATTCCAGATCAGCTGATACATATATAAGAGACATTGATTCCAGATCAGCTGGACCAGGGAGGTAGTTCCGTGTTGGGCTAGACTGATATATATATAAATATTAGTCCAAAAAAATCACAGTGCCAGAGACCATCGTTTACCACGCTCAACGATGCATCACTTGGATGATAGAAACGGTTGACGGGCTGATATGTTCCTGGGTGTAGATATTGTTAAAATTATTCAACAATGGTCTGTAAAACGTCCGATCATTTTATTGGCCAGATTGAGAAATGGGCACATGCTGCTACCCCACATCAGAATATGATCAGTTCATGGAAACCAAATAGCCAGTTTTATCGGACAAGTGATATATTGGACCATGGTGACACCAGACCATTTGGCAGAAATCTTGCCAGTGAAGCATCCATCTCTTTTAAACCACAGTCAAGACTGTCTGAGCCAATGGAAATTCTTTGTCATACCTGTTGTGAAGGTTAAAATAGTCATGAACTGGTAATCGTATTTGCTAATTGACGGGTTTTTAAGGTGTGATTGGACTCATTATCGATCATATAAATTTACAGCCTAATCTTCATCTAAATTGGGTTCAAAGCATTGACAGCCTGGTAAAGCCTCTACCAGAAGAGTCAGCTGGCCAAGCGGATCCACTGACGGTCGTCAAAGTCCATGGCAGAACGTCAAGAAATGTGCTCAGCGCAGCCCTCTGACCAGTCACTACAGATATTCCCCAAAGCAGATGGTTCCTGACTTTAAAACCAAGCCTGGGTCTTAGCTGCCAGCTGCTCGGTAAGCTCTTAAGTTGTTTTCCTTTTTGTGAGGGAGAATGAAATGATGGAAAGTTAAAAAAAATGGTGTCTTCAACAGTCTTCAGCTCATCTATGAGGCAATTCCTCAGCCTGCGAAGACAAACTGGAACTGAAAACTGGCGGATGACCTAATCAACTGTCATACAATCGCCAACCCATAACTACTCAGCTACGAAATCATCTGAACCAGTGAAGAAGGTTCTCTGCTTTGAAACTAACATGCAAACAATTCACTGCCATTTTTAGAGTCTTACTTCACAGACAGCTCATAAAAAGTTTGTAAATGATTAAGCTCAAATATTTATTCCCCAAGTAACCCCATGTTTGTTCAAATGGAGGGAATCATCACATAAACCACCACCGCATGAGCAAAAGATGCATGACCACCTTTCATCCAGTCGGTGTCTCAAGAAGAACACCTGACATACAGTTTAGACCATTTATAGACAAAATCAGTCAAACGAAATTACTCCCTGACTGCACACTCAGACTGTTTCTTAAACAAAAAGTTTGCTTCGGTTACACAAAAAGGTCTCGGGCCAAAAAGGTTCCCAACTTCAAGAACACGTTTCTCGTTTTCTGCAGTGAAGCTCAGACCCTTGAAGCAAAGTAGCAAGCAGATGAAAAACATGCACAAATCTGTATCTCCTACCTGTTTCCTGAGTGCGTGTGGTCTCAGGGCTCAGGCGTCCGAGTGTGTGCAATGCTTTTGTCTCTGTGCCGGACTTAAGACAACACTAACACTCTCTGCTCCACTAATCCACTGACATAACACCTCACATCAACTGTTCACCTGGCACCTTTACATATACACACACACACACACTCAAGTAAACTGTTTAAACCATTTTATTGACCTTTAACAGTCCTAAAACTGACAGTCATTTGTATTGATATAAAAAAAATATGTTCATCTGTACAGAACAGGTGTAAACATAACACGGCCATCGTTAACAATTCAAAGAAATGCTGGCCAACCACCAAGCGGAAGGTGTAATCACTAATGCTTTCTGAATACAGTTCACCAAATCCAGAGAGGTTCCTGGAGATCATTAGATTTCAGGGCACTTTTAAGTGTGTAATTAGTGCTTCATCCAGAGACTTTACCTGAAGCTACATTAAGGGTGAATAATTACGCACAAGCTTTAAATAACATTTACAAACCAGTTGATGAGCTTTTCGTACGTGACATTTTAATGGGCACCAATTTTTGAGCTTTACTGATCAAAAATGATTTAAATGTTTACTACACCGTAATAACCTGTTTATAACTAAATGCATAATGACATGGGTGGATCTCTCATATGCACCAGATCTGAATTATGTTTGTTGTGTTACTGTATTGAAGAACAGGCCAAAAAGAGAGCAAACCATTGCTTTTGATTCCTTTAAATGCATTTGCATTACGTTCACGTAAAAACCTCATACACTGCTGTTTCAACGCGAAGTGCTCGTGCATGTGATTTGACACTTCCACAGCTTCACTTCTCCAGAGCGGTGGCCCAGATGTCATCAGCAGGAGGGTCTGGAAGAACCCAGCCCTGAGGGATCGATGTGCCATCAGGATGATCCACTGGAACCAGAAACTGGTCCCATTCTCTCCTGCGAGAAGAAATAGAAACCTAAAATAAAACATTTTTATGTATTTTTTTTTTAGAAGATCTTGTAGCCATACAATAAAAAGATCTTTCCCAAGTTTGATTCAAAATGTTAGACATTAACACTTCTTTTTCTTTCAGCTGCTCCCGTTTAGGGGTTGCCACAGCGGATCCACCGGCTCCATTTCTTCCTGTCCTCTGCATCTTCCTGCTTCAAACCAATCACCTGCATGTCCTCTCTCACCACGTCCATAAACCTCCTCTTCGGTCTTCCTCTTCTCCTCTTTCCTGGCAGATCCTTCTTCATCATCCTCGTCTCTCCTCTGGACGTGTTCAACCCAACGCAACCTTGCTGCTCTAACTTTGTTTCCACAACACCCAACCTGATCTGTCCCTCTAATATACTCATTTCTAATCCTGCCCATCCTCGTCACACCCAACGAGAATGAATGTACTGTAATTGTCTGATGTTGGTCAGGCCTCATACTTCCCCAAAGCACCAGTAAGAGTTTGATCATGTTTGAATCAGTGACTTTTGTATGAAAGCACTGCTGAACTGGATTCGCATGGCTTCATCGGCCAGTCCCTACTGAGTGTAACATCAAAAAAAAAAAACAAAAAAACAAAATGCCTTGAGATTTGAAGCTAAATTCTGCAAATAAACAGTATTCTTGGATATAAAGTGGTCAGAAGTGTGTCCAGCTAGAGAATGTATTCTTACAAAAAAAACGAAACACCATTTGAGCAGGGGTGCGCAAACTTTTTCATATTCCTTTATGTAACACATCACATATGGAGTGACTTTTGAAGGCAGTATTGTTGGTAATTCTGTACGAAGTCTGTTTGTTCACCTTATTTGGATCAGGGCAGGCAGGGAGCGCTCTGCCTGTGTGTAGTAATCTAGGAACGGCTGAAGTAGATGACCAGGAGGCAGTTCAGCTGATGAAGGAACACACACACACACACACACACACACACACACACACAGTAAGCCAGCTCATTAAAGCAAACATACCAGCAGGTTTTCAAGCAAAAAAACTTCAACAGGAGGCCATAAAATACTATCTTCATTCTTCTGGATTAACTAGGATAACGCTGCCGACTTGTGGCGACTGAAAAACACCCACAACAAAGGAAGCAGCTTTACAGAATCATAGAAGCATCAAGTTCAGACAACATTACTAGTTAATCACCTCCAAACAGCATGGTGTCTATCTCCTGTTTCTTAAGCAGCAGCTTTTCTCTTTCTTTCTTCAGTCTTTTTTCCCGGTCTCGTTTGCGCTCCTCCTCCTGCTCTCCCTCCAGCATGACCCTCAGGGCTTTCTCCTCCGCCCCGTAGACGGCAGTGCGCTTTCTGATCAGGCTCCTCAGACGCACCAGGTGGCCCTCAAACACCTCGTCACACTCCTTCTCTGGAAACATGCCTGCCAGGAACGAAGAAAGTGAAAAATGTCTAACGGAAAATCAGTTTTAGGGTGGCCAAGCTTGGCTTAAATTAAGTCTGATCAAATGAAGTCTAGTACACACACACACACACACAAATATAAAATGTGTTTACACAGTGCTGTGCAAACGTTTTAGGCAGGTGTGAAAGAGAATGCTTTCAGAAATGGAAGTGTTTTTGATTGATTTTGATCAATTTACAAAATACAAAGTGAGGGAACAAAAGAAAAATCTAAATCAAATCAATATTTGGTGTTACTACCTTTTGCCTTCAAACCAGCATCAGTTCTTCTGGCCCCACAGAGCCCTGATCTCAACATCATCCAGTGTGTCTGGATCACATGAAGAGACAGAAGGATGTGAGGAAGCTACATCTACAGAAGATCTGTGGTTCGTTCTCCAAGATGTTTAGAACGACCTACTGGCCGAGTTCCCTCAAAAACCAAGTGTACCTAGAAGAACTGATGCTGTTTTGAAGGCAAAGGGTGGTCACAACAAATATTGATTTGATTTCGATTCTCTTTTGTTCATTCAATGCATTTTGTTGATTGATGAAAATACATGATTAACACTTCCATTTCTGAAAGTGTTCTTTGTTTACAGCATTTTTTCACAATACATATATATATATATATATATATAGTCAGGATGGTGATAAGTATTCTGGTGAAGCTGAATGCTGGGTGGACGATGGTTTGAACCACTTTAAACCTTTCCCACTTTTCAGCTTTAACACATCTTCCCATCTCCTTGGGGAGTATGCCAGAGATAAGATAAGATATCATAGGCATATGATAGTACATATTACACTACGTATTACCAAGCAAAATGTAAAGAAATCAGGGGTGCATGAAGACTATTAGACAGTATTTTATTCATGTATGTATATGTGCTTTTTTGGACAGGGGTCCACAGTGAGAATCAGTCACCTCTCCTGGACGCAGCCTCTTTACGGAGTTTCCTCAGCTTTTCCAGAGCCTTGAGGATGTCCGTCATTCGCTTAGCATCAGCCTGTTTCTTCCTCACCTCAGACAGCACAGCGTCAGCAGCAAGCTTCAGCTCACGCTCCTGAAAATTGGGGCAAATATTCACGATTCATATGTGCTTTAGGCAACATGACGAAATGCATCCACTGTGTTTAACCCAGACGCAACGCACAGCAATGGGCAGTCATATCCAGCACCCGGGGAGCAGTGATGGGGACGGTACCTTGCTCAAGGGTACCCCAGAGCAACCTACTGCTCAAGGACTCAAACCCATGACCCAAAATCTCTGATTTGATTTGCATTTGTGGACAATCGCAGTCGCTTCAATGCAAAACCTGAGTGGCCTCGGCTGCTCATCTGCCTGCACATGCACGTTGCGAGAGCGCCCTCACCCTGTTCTTCTCCTCCAGCGCTTGTATCTGCTTCATCTGGAACTTGTCTATGGCCGCCGCTCTCTCTGCAGCCCTCCTCTCCTCATCCTGTTTCTCCTCGGCCCGCTCCGCCTTCCTCCTGCGCAAGCGGGCCCGTTTCTTCTTGATCAACTCCAGCTTCTTCTGCACCCTCTCGATGACCTCTCTGTCCTGCAGGGCCGCCAGCCTCTCCTGCAGGCTGCTCCTCAGCTCCATCGCCCGGCTGTACGACTCACTCCATGCCGCCTCGTTCTCCAAGTTATCTTTTAATGTCTGGCAAAGCCGGGACAGCTCGGACAGCGTCTGGACGGCACCGCTCAGCTTCTGTTTGAAGTCAAAGACAGACAGTCCAGCAGCAGTTGGCTGGGGTGCGGCTGATTGTTTGGCTCTTCTCTTCAGGAAGCCTTGAACCCACTGCTCGTCTTGCCACCCCTGCTTGGCCTCTTCATCCTCCACCACTGGCTTGGTGCTGCTTCCTTTAGAGATAAAGAGTCAAACGTTGTCAGATGTCCAGTAGAACAAGCAGTCACACTGTCCAATGAAATTGGACCACCAGCCCTCAGCAACAAATATGACACCAAGATGATGACCCTGTCCTACACTGTGCATGTGTGTGTGTAGAGTAGGGTGCAGTACTGTGAGTGTGTTAAAGAGTCACCTGTATACCTGTGGGACTCACCTGGTGGAATCTGGAAAGTGCTGGGTGGTTCATGGTGATCTTCACTGAAGTTTAGGCCCGGCCTGACTGGCTGAAATCTAGGCTGGAGTGGTGGTGGAGGTCCAAAAGGTGTAAAAGGGACCCCCTGGTCAAACTGCCCCCTGTCGAGTACTTGATGCTGCTGCCCCCTGCCGGAAGGATGGGACCAAGGCCCAGGCTGCTGCTCCCCAAAATACCCAGGTGGAGGTCTGCTCAGGTCAAACGGAGGAGGATGAGGAGGAAGATGTGGAGGAGGATGAGGGTACATAGGTGGTCCCCCCGGCGGCTGAAACGGGGTCCAGTGTCCTGGCTGCAGGGACCAAGGCGGCGGTGGGATTGGGACCGAGCCGGGAGGCGCGCCCGCCACAAACCCTCCCTGCTGAGCAGATCCGTGACTCTGTGGGTCCGGAAAAGGCTGGGGTTTGTCCATGTCCTCTCTGATCGGTGCGCGTCCCTCGCTGCTGAAAGATCCACCGACGCGCGTCCCTCAAAACGGAGACACACTCCGTCACTTCCGGATTGGGAGTCTTTGGGGCGCGTCCCAATCCGAGTGGACAGTGGAATCTAGGGTACTTGGAGGAGTGCGCTCACAGGTTGCTGAGTTGTATTTAAAGGCAGGTGCTGCACAGCAGATACATGTAAATGTGCTGGTTTTGTGACGTCACAAAAATTGATCTGAATAAGCATTAGCCAATGAGCCAGAATAATATTAATAATACAAATTTGCAAAAATGCGTCTATGACTGAATTGGACTGTGTTGTGCAGTTTTGTACAACGTAAATATGCTTTAATTGTGCAAATACACATTTGTGCAATTTCATACAATATAAACATGGATTAATTGTGCAAAAATGCAGTTTGTGCTCAAATAAACATGTGCAATCTAGTGCATGTAAACATTTACATTTACGGCATTTAACAGACGCTCTTATCCAGAGCGACTTCCAGTTCCTAATCACAGGGACAGTCCCCCCTGGAGACACTCAGGGTTAAGGGTCTTGCTCAGGGACCCAGTGGTGGTAGTGGCAGAGGTGGGATTTGAACCTGGGACCTTTTCAGGCCATAGGACCACAAACAAGTAGCTACCACTAGACCACCACCACCCAAAAAATGGATTTAAACATGGATTTATTGTGCAAATAAAACTTTTCTATTAAAGGTCACCAGCAGTGTGTGTGGTATGTGAAAAAGATTTAAAAAATATATATATATATTTTTTAAGAAATCCAGCCTGAAGACACATCACTGGTGCTCCAAGCCATCTGTATTAAAAACACTTATAATGGTTAGAAGTATGTTTTTCCTCAACGTTCTTGCCAATATGAGATTGTTTGGGAGACTTTATGGCAGCATGAAATTGTCTTGAGGCATTATTTAGAACAGAAAACCGGCAAGAGGTGGGTCATTAGTGTGGTGGTAAGATTTCACCTAACAAGAAGGTTTTGGATTCCCAGTTAGGATGGCCCAAGTTCTTGCTGTTGTCCTGTGTCTGTGTGTGTGCTCTAAGACGGGACTGGTGTCCTGTTTCTCTTCCACATGGGACAGGCTCCCACATCCCAGTGCTGGAAGGATTTCTATTCAAGACCATAAAACTGGTGGGATGCAATGAAACATCCATTTTACCAAGAACAAGAGACAATCGATTAATAATGTGGGAGAAATGAACTCAGAGCCCGTTGGAAAGTGAAGGACAGTTTTTATTATTCCATCCAATTTTTACAAGACAGCCTACAAAAGACTAAACAGGCCTGGAATCAGGTCTATTAAACATCTCAGAGTAAAGGAGTCGATCTAGGATCAATAAAGCGATTAACAATCCATGACGCTCCTGTAAAGCTGGGACACCCATCCATCAGGTCATGGAGCTGAAATAAAATTAGCATTGCAATCTCATTGCTACTCAGATGCGCTTTTCAATATATTAAAAATTGAAACTCAAAAATCTATCGAATGTGACGAGATCAAAGATGAGACTGCACCATCAGGGCCAAACTAAAATATCAATTAAATAAATACCATGATTCATCAAAAAAAAAAAACCCTCATCTGGGATTGGTCAGGATGCTCACGAAAGTAAAACGTGACTAGTCAGAAGTCACTTCTGCGCTCCATTATTTTACGTCTCCTTAATATTGAATGAGGCGTATAGTATTCGTGCATTAAAATATGGAAAGGGGACAGACTCTGTATGAACAAAGGGCACCCAAACTTTTGCACAACTGTATTGTGCAACCATCTAATGGAAGATCTAAAAAGAATGTCAGATCAAACCCTGAAGCTGATGATCCTAGATCGAAACTTATTCTGAGAAATCAGGACACGTGGCCTCAGCGGTGAAAGCTGGAACCCCTTAAAAAAAAATCTGTTCCTAACAGACTAGTGTGCTTTCTCACAATTTGGCAGGTCGTTCGGACTCTGCGGTGACATGAGAAAAGTTAACGCTGCACAGTTTGTGCCAACCCTTTAAAACGAACTCGCCAACGAGTTTCTCAGACAGCTGAGGTGTTTAACTCTCCTGCACGCGAAGGAGGATCACTCTCGAGTAACAGATTTAGCTCCTCTGGGCTTTTTGATCACGTCCTTATGCAAAAGGATGAAGTGAAAAGTTGGGGTGATGGACTGGAAGAATTCTGAATGCAGTGCATACAGCAAGGAGACATTTCTCACATTTTCCTGCAGGGTCTTTAGCTTCCCAACTGAAGCAGCGCATGGAGAGAGACATCCATGCACGAAAATACTGCAGCATGAAGAGTAAGATCATTGGCAGCAGCGGATACTGAAATACGGAGCTATTAAACCCCCTTACAAAGACATCTTGATAAGAACCTGCCTTAACACACCGACATGGAGATCACTGCCTTTCACGGCATGAAGAAAAAGAACCTTGGTTGGTAGAAATAAACAAAAACACACTGATGACCAGCACATGTTTAACAACTTCAGGAAAACAGGTTTCGTGAGTTTGAGGAAACCTCCGTGTCTCCATTTCACTCAAAACTAACGTAACTTTTCATAAAAATCAAATGTGTTTAATATAGAGTAAAATCGTTTCTTTACATTAAGTTTCTCAGTTAGCTAACAGATTGCATCTGGTTCCAAACGATTCGTCCTTCTCCGCTTACAGCTCACACACTCGTTAGAACAGATCCTGCAGGGATACATCATCTGTGTAATGGACCCGTGGCGAATAATAACATATTAGGCTGAAATAAACACCTTTTGTAGCTTAAATAATTGGTTTTCTTTACGTCGGCTGGTTTTAATTCTTGGCCGCGTCAACCTGCCTGGTCCAGTTCTCTTCTTCAATTCCAGAGTCGTATTCCTCCTCGGCTGCCTCTTTCGCTGGCGCTCTGTAAAAACAGGCATCAGAGTGTTTTAAGGAGGGTCACCCTATATCTTGGGCCCCTCATTTCTTCCTATTTCGCCTCCTAAGAGACAGACTTTCTTTTAAACGTCTTGTTGAGGAACAGTTCTCCAGATCTTCCTGAAGGACAGAGTTTTTCAGTCCAGTCTCTGTGCCTGAGCAGTTTGATAGTTTTGTGTTGGTTAATCCACACAGTGATCTACGTCTGAACCTTCAAGCAGAACAAAGCGTCTAACTTGGATTTGTTTACTGCTGATGCTGAACAATGAATGGTTGGAACCCCATTATCTAGAACCTTGTATCTTTTAACACTGCAGCCTGGATCACTAAAACATTTGTTTTCTTTAGTTTAACCCAAAGATAAGGCAGTTTGACAGGATGTACTTTTGCACCAACAGGATGATTCCCCAGCAAAAAAATAAAGCAATAATGGGAGGCTCAAGTTTTTTTACACAATACTGTTAATAATTAGAACTGCAGCCAGTACACCTTTACTACAGAACAAAGCAGAATTCATTCCACAAACACCATGATCATACAAAAAAGCTAAATAACAATAAGGACATGAATGATTCTATGAAAAGAAATGGTGTGCTCTCACCTTATGTAATGAGGCACTGCTTTTCCCTGGACCACATCCTGGTTCACCTCCACAGCTACAATATCAGAATGTGGCACTTCAAACATGGGGTCCAGTAACAGTTTCTCCTGTTGAAAGACATCCATGAACCACACAAGGCCAACAAAGGTGACACATAAGCACAATAGATCATTAAAAATATTAACACTCACCATTATAGACCGAAGCCCTCGAGCGCCCGTCTTACGCTCCAAAGCCATCCTTGCGATCGCTCGCAGGGCATCTGGCGTCACACTCAGGTCACACTAAAAGAAACGACAAGTTCAGAGTAATCACATACACCGACATTTTAATGAATTCCACAAAGCTTTAGAACACAGGCTGATTATTGTGCTATAAAATTACTTTTTCAGTGTTTTCTGCATCATCCAGTTACTACTAAGGCTTAGCGATGTCTTAATTTCATCATTACATTCAATTTAAAACCTTAAAACCACCACTTTCATAGTCTTAACTGCCTAATTTGGCGTCTCTGAGAAGTGCCAGCAAAAATAAATAAGCGTCGCTGTGCGTCAAGATATGAGGTTTGGGCTCCTGAAATACCTTCCCGCATGACAAGGTCGTTTAGTGTGCAGTGTTGGTACAATCAAGGCATTTTTGACATAAATTATCAGTAATCAAATATCTGAAACTTGAAAATACAGGTCTCAGTACAGTATTTCAGTACTTCAGTAAATGATGAAATCCAAAAGCGCACCATGTGATTGTGACTTTTTTGGTAAAATGATTCAAATTCACCTGAATTTCTATGACTTTCAACTGGACAAACTGTTCACACATCAGTGGAATACAGACATTAAGAATATACCAAGGCGTAATATTTCTGGTTGAAAAGAGCCTGACCTATAAAAACGACCCAGGAAGCACATTTGATCAAGTACTACCTAAACTGAATATTTTAAAATGACAATTTTTGACCAGTTTTAGACAAATTGATGTTGCTGTGAGAACGAGGGATCTGTGTGGCCCCCACACAAACCGTCCAATTCTGAAATCTTGTGTGGGACAACAACACTGTTGAAATGAAATTCACAGACTGTGTGAGTCTTCCTCACCTTATCCATGCTGAAGAGAGCCTGGTACTGGGGCACCACTGCATTTCGGGGTTCGGTTAAGATGCAGACAAGTGTGTCCTCGTCCAGGCTATGCAGTGGCACCACCACAGGTAGGCGTCCCACAAACTCAGGGATCATGCCGAACTCTATGAGGTCCCGCGCTTCTACCTGCTTAAGGAGCCGATCTTTCTCCTCGATCTCAGCCACCGCATCCATTTCCCCACCCGTGATGTTGGCAACGTCGGCTGCCGCTGCCGCCCGTCTGCCTTGACCCAGGTTAGAAGGTGCACCAAAGCCCAGGTACTAAATACATGAGAAATAGTTCCACAAATGGGATTCTCTAACACCAACCACTGTTTAAAAGTATTCCATGATCTATATTGCACACTATAAAGAAACATGGAGTCATTTGACACACAATTTATAGCTTTAAATACGTCTGAAGTAATTCTGATAACAAACCTTCTCATTCTTTCTTCTGCTGATTATGCGGTCCAGTCCATTAAAAGCACCAGATGCCACAAACAAGATGTTGGTAGTGTCAACTTGCACCGTCTCACCCCTTAGTTTCCTGGTGTTTTTCTCTGGGACGTTTACAATTGTGCCTTCCAGAAGTTTGAGTAAACCCTACCAAGAACAATTTTAATAAAAAGCTACATGAATTGTCTAAACTGCACTGATTATGCATAATTTACATTTGCGGGATTTAGCAGACGCTCTTATCCAGAGTGACTTCCATGTCCTAATTACAGGGACAGTCCCCCCTGGAGACACTCAGGGTTAAGGGTCTTGCTCAGGGACCCAGTGGTGGTAGTGCCAGAGGTGGGATTTGAACCTGGGACCTCTTGAGCCATAGGTTCATATGCAAGTACCACCACTAGACTGCCACCACCACCCTAATAATAATAATAATAATAATAATAATAATACTACATCCTGCATTTCAAGGAAAGACAAAAAAACAAAAACAAACATGATGGTGGAAACACTTGCGTAACAGGTATATATTTTGGTCAACAGTAAGACCAAACTCCAGTTTATGTAAAGCTTGACAGAGTCGAAGTCTGTGCTCAGCACAGGTTATTTCTGAAGACTGACCTGCTGAACTCCTTCTCCACCCACATCTCTTAACTGATGGATTCCAGGCACACTGCCAATCTTGTCCACTTCATCCAAGAAAACAATGCCTGAAAATGAAACAGCAGGCAGTACATCACCCACGTCTTTCTCAGGATGTAGATCATTCAAAAAGAGGAGATAATAAAAGGCACAACTTTTTATAATTTCTTACCCTGCTGAGCTTTCTCAACCACATAGTTGGCGTCTTGAAGGAGCTTAGCGATAACCGATTCAATGTCCTCTCCCACGTAGCCAGCCTGCGTGAGAGTAGTGCAGTCGCAGATCGCAAAAGGGACATCCAAGCATTTGGCGAGAGTTTGGGCCAAGAGCGTTTTGCCTGAAGCACAAAGGCCAAAGATTGTTGGATAGTTGGAGATGCAAACTAAGATATGCAAAACACTGAGCCACCCCTCCGTTCTTCATGTTTGGATTTAAAAAGCCAGACGTTCTTGCATTTCTACTGCACTGCTGAGGAGCAGTTCTCCAGGCCTCCTGAAGGACAAAGCTTTCGTCTCTTATTTTCAGCGCAGTTCCTGAGCAGTTTCAAAGTGTCAATTTTGTTTGTTAAGCCACACCATGACCTACATATGAATAAGCAAAAGATTGCCAGGAAAGTCGTTTCAAGAAGCCTGGAGAACTAATTCTGACTTAAATACAGTGATCGTACAAACGTCGACTTCAAAGCTTGCTAAAATAGTACAACGTCTCATGCTTATACGCTGTATTTACATACTGCGATAAATCAATGTAGCTTCGGTCTCATTTGAAAGGTGTCAAAAGTACTATATAGATACTGTTTATTATTCTGACAACAATCCATAAAGGCAATATACTATCATTATTGCTACTTCCTGGAACAAATTACAGTACTTTTGGTTCGCTGACAGACTGCATGTCAAAAATAAAGACTGAACCCAAAGTAATATCAGCTTATAAGTGAAACCAGTCAGAATTTTATCATTCCAAATGACGGCCAATCATAAACAGTTAATATTCTCTCTTTTGACCACTCTTACCTTTCAAAACACCTTTCACTATGAAGGTATCTTAATATTCTTATAACTGAATATAAAAACTTGAGGGTGCAACCTTGAGGCATTTGCTTTTTTTAAGCACTTAAATGTTTCATGGATGTGCAGTGTAAGATTATATATTCCTCCAATAAGAATGTGCCAGCAATGCATTTACATAATCTCTGCATTAGGACTGCACTGGTCTAAGATCTTTGTGAGCTTTGCCCTTTGAAAACAGCTCATCCAGAGACCTGAGCCGGTGGGGCCCAGCAGCACGATGTTGCTCTTCTCCAGTTTGATGTCGGTGTGGTTGGAGTCGAGCACTTCTCCTCCCCTCCTCTCCTGAGGAGCATGCTGGTTCACCTGCTGCTGCACGGAAGCTCCCAAAGCGTTACCATGGGGGCTGATCCCTGCAATCTGCAGCAGCTCTGGAAAAACCACAAGAAGAAAGACAAAGGAGGTGGTTCTACATCAGATCCTCAGAGAACGGTAAAAGCTGACATCAACTTCAAGTACTTTATTTGTGGTCTTTGTCTCAAACCCCTTTCTGGTTCACTGGAATGAACATGGGCAGGTGTCAACAGGTTTACTGACAACAGGACAAAAGCTATTGTCACTGATATCTTTTAAACAAATGACCCGAGGGACTGAACACTACCCGGCCAGCACGGATGAACCAGTGAGGGGATCTAACAGGTATACTGAAAACATGAACCGTTGAGTAAAGAGGGAAAAATATTACAGAAAAAAGAATAATGGATCACAATGTGGCAACAAAAGAGCCCTGTGGTTACTCAACAGATCACCATGGACTTCCTGAAATGAATAAACTAGAGAAGCTGCCTAAAATGTCACTAGGGTCAAAAATCAATCCCTATGTGACATTTCTCTTTCATCACAAGTGGCCTGGTTATGTGATCATAAGGACACTTCCTGGAATTCATATATAAAAAAATAAATAAATACATAAAAGTCCTTTATGCTTTTGTTCCTAGAGGGTTGTGTAACACAACCAAGGTCTGAGTCAATGGGGGTCACTAGGACACTCCCTTCTACCATACTTGGCTGGGAAACTGGAGCTGACGGGCCATGAGCCCATTAGTGTCAACTATTCTCACTTATGCAACCTTCCTGCTGCCCCACTCTCCTGTTCGACACCCTTTCCCAGATCAGCAATGGAAAGGAGAGGAGACGAAGGACACACAACCACAGACACACAGCTCTTTGGCATTTGTACAAAAGACATTCATGAGTCAAACAACTAAACAAAAAGAAAAGGGGTGGGGGGAAGGTGTGCTTTTCCTGTGGGTTTGGATCAACAGCAGAAATTATGAGAAAAATATATAAAAGCTATGGGTTTCACCAAACACTTACTTGTGAATCTGTACTCATCCTCCCGACGTCTTAGCTCTAGCTCTACAGAAAAAGTAGGAGATTCACAATGACATCACTATTGTAAGGCACAACACATGATGAGGTTCTCTTGTGCAGTAAAGCTACAAAAAACTAAAATGGCATTCATTTTTAAAAAGCATTTTTGGTCCTTGCTGACTGAAATTCTGATTCTTTTTATACACAAACAGGGCACTAAAACCACCATACAAAAAATCTTATCTCCACTGCAGCAGCACATAGCTTGGACATGCTTATTTGTCAATAACATCTGATATTGAACTGCTTTAAGATCAAATCAGATGGCAGTTTTTCACATGCAGACGAGTTTTTAATGATATTCATAACATTCGAGGAAGATTTAAGGGGCAAAAACGGTTGAATGTAAAGACATTTTCTCCCTGGTTATACCTCAAATTGCTTTCTAAAGAAAATCTAAAACTTAAAAAAGCAAATGTGCTGTTTAATTCGAGAAATGGTCCTGAAGGTTTTGCATGATCAAAGCAACTGGTTTCCTACATTTACATTTACAGCATTTAGCAGACGCTCTTATTCAGAGCGACTTCCACGTCCTAATTACAGGGACAGTCCCCCCTGGAGCAACTCAGGGTTAAGGGCAAGTACCCACCACTAGACCACCACCACCCTACATGGTGGCAAATTAATTCAATTGTGACTATTCTTGTCATTGTGAAAACACACAGTTAACTACAACGAAATTGGACCTCCGCATTTAACCCATGCACACATTGTGCAGCAGGGGGCAGCTATAAAGCACCCGACGTGGACGGTACCTTGCTCAAGGGTACCTCAGGGCAACCTACTGGTAAGGGGTTTGAACCCACAATGTTCGATCCTGTGGCCCATTCCCTAAACACTAGGCCACCGCTGCTGAAGATCAGTAGTAGATTGTAGTTGTAATTATTTGTAAGCATTTTTCTATCCACTTTTTGCACAATATGTCGACTGTGATATATAATATATATATATATATACACACACACACACACACATACACACACACACGTACATTTAAGTCTGTAAAAAGCAGTTTCATAATCCCCGAACCTGTACGGAACAATTCATCTTAAATCTTGTAATGCAAATGATGGGACTGAATGAAAACTAAGGGCACATTTAGCAGGACATAAGGCATTGATCCTCAGTGCAAAGGTTGCTATGGAAACAAACTTGCAGGAGGGCCTTTTTTCAGCTCCTAAGTAACTACAAACCAGGGCAAACAGAACCCAACAAAGCCCAAGTCTTACAAATCAGGTCACAGAAAAGATGAGGTGAAGCAGAGTTATCAGTGACTTCACCACCTTGATCAACAAGGGTTCTTCCCATTTTTTAGGCTGAGCACTTCTTCAATGTATCTACTTAGTTTGGATGATCAGCCTGTGTTTTTGAAAACACAGAGAGCCTCTAAATATTCTTATATTGAAAGCCAATATAAGAAGGCTTACTGAGACCAAGGTAGAGACTCAGCAGAGGTTAGGAAAAAAAAAAAAAAAGGTACGAACCTCGGGGCGTGAGTGAGGCCTGTTTCTCCACCTCCACCTGCTGCTGTCTGGAGCTCGCCGGCATGTTGTTGTAAATTCGCTTGTAGTGGTTGTATACAGCCACTGACAGCACTTTTTTCGCATGGGCCTGGCCCACAACATACTTGTCCAGGTAAGCACAGATCTGTTAAAAAAAAAGGTCGATCTTAAAATAGGATTTTCTAAATTTACCAATCTGCAGAAAAACCTTCAGAAAAGTGTTCAGTGTTATGAAGAAGCTCCTGAAAACGGCTTTTATTTCCCTAAAAAAAACACAGAACATCTGTGCAGGGCACTCTTTACACAAAATAGATCATCAGCTTCTGCATTTGAGATGCGAAAAGGTCTTTTTTACGAAACGGTACCTTCTTGGGAGGCGGCGGCGGTTTCTGTTGGAAGGCCAGCTTCACCGCTTCAGCGGCTGACTCAGGATCTTTATTCAGACTTTTCTTAGTGTCCGTTTCCGAAAGCACCACAAAGAAGTGATGGCATTTTTCACATTTGACAAACCTGGTGGAGGCTGACAGAAAGACAGAGCGTCATAATATTTAACAGCTAAGAACTACTGCTCTTTACACCGTTGCTGTCAAGACAAAACCTTATATCTCCAATAACAAGTTCTTATGACCTTCGTAGGTGAAACATTTTCAATGAATGATATCTTCTTGTCCCAATAGCTTTAAAATTCAAAGTTGTACCACCTAAACTCAATTTGTAACCTTTGCTTCTTAAATCGAAGCCTAGATTCTTGGACAGGATTAAATAAAATTCTATAAATTAATTATATAAATATAATGAAAATAATAAAATGAATCATGTTAAAAGAGGCGGAGTCATTTTAGCAGTTTAGGTGTCTTTAGGCAAGTCTGATACTTCCTAAAGTTTCCTCAAAATAAGTGAAACACCAGGAAGCACATATGTCTGGCTGGAAGAGACTGAGTATAATTACTGAAGGAACACCACCACTGGAGGAAGCAGCCAACAGTTATGCAAGAGTTTATTTTTAGTTTCAAAACTGTTTGTCCAGTGTATGACCCGACGTTCCAAATGGACAACCTGTCCTCTAGACCAAACTGACACAATGACACTTGGGAAAGCTTAAACAACCTGCAGTAACACTACGCAACAGACTAAAGAGTAAAAAACGAGAGGATCCAGAACAGAGGTGGCATTAGGATGATAGCTGTTAGTAATTGGGATCATTTATGCCATAATATGTTTTCCTGAGCAGATTTTGGATACAGCCTGTACGTAAACACCTGCATGTTTTAATACAAGACAAGCAGAATCTTAAAAAGTTAGTTTAGTCTAGTTTATGTGAATTTAGTGCAGGGTAAAAATGCTTCATATAATTCACTGAGCTCACCACTGGTGCTCTTTGGTCTATTCTGACATATCAAGCCCTTTAAAAACTAAATAGAAGTATGTTTATGTTGTCATATCAACTATTTTGCCATGTCTTGAACATCTAATCAGTAAAACTTGCTACTTTAAGGTTTTCTCATTGAAAAGCCATTCAGCTGCTAACATAAAGCCTGTTTTACTTCCACAGAAAGCAAGGCCATTAAAATGTGGCTCTGAAGTAAGGCTGAACCTAAGGTGCCCATGTCCCTTGCCAGATGCCTCTCCCCAATCCAGAACCCAGGACTAATCCATCATCTTCATAACCTGATTCCATGATTGCCATTCCTAAAAGCTAAAGCCCAACATTTAATACTGTGCCTCTCATTTCTTCATATTTTGCCTCCAAAGACATCCTTGGATTTTTAATTTCTTTTTGAGGAAAAGTTCTCCAGATCTTCCTGAAGGACAGTGTTGTTGTCTCTCATTTTCAGTCCAGTCTCTGTACCTGAGCGGCTTGATTGTTTTTTGTTGGTTAATCCACACAGTGATCTACAGTCACGTGGATATATAAAGTGAGTGAAGTTGAGATCACACAGAAACATAATACTTACAGACAAATGTTTCTACATGTGTGCAAGGATCGCCACATTTGGGACAACGAAGCTGTCCACCTTTTCCTGAGGAGCCAGAGTTGGACCTTTTCCCACTTCCTTCAATCGCTGATTTCTGAGAAGGAAAAGGAGCAATGTTACATCCCAGTATACTTCCTTGTTTATAGTGCAATGAACACAAAACAGGATGAAGAAGAGGCGTGAGGGAGTGGGAACAGCAAAAACCGGGCTAATTTGGAGCAGCAGCAGTCCAGTGGTTAGAGGCTTAAACCTGATCAGAAGGATCTGGGTTTGAATCGCAGACCACTAGGCTACCCAGAGGTAGCCTTGAGTACCCTCACCAAAACTGCTTCCTAGGGGCTCGATGTATGACTGCCCACTGCTTTACTGGGTGTATCAGATGCAGTAAAAGCAATTCATTGTAAAGTGCACAGTGATTCACGATGAAAAACATTATTTTTCCATGTGCAGATCTGCTGATACATAACGCATTTAAACATAATCCAGGGACTACATCTACATGTACTACTCGTTCTCTCTCAATCATTTTTATAGCTCTTGTAGCTGGTTAGGGAGTTGGCCCCAGGATCAGAAGGTCATGGGTTAAAATCCCAGACCAGTAGATTACCCTGAGGTACTCTTGAGCAAGGAACCATCCCCATCACTGCCCCCTGCTGCACGTGTGAAAAAAATTGTGGTTCACTGTGTGCGGTGTTCGACAATGACAAGAAATCACTTTCACTTTCATGCAAACTCGACACAGAAAGGACCCGGGCCGTCCCGCCTGAGAATCAAACCCAGGATCTTCTCGATGTGAGGGAAAAGCGCTACCAACTGCTCCACTAAATAATTTATACCCAGCAACACCAAAACACGGCTCCAAAGTGGCGATTTCAAATGATCCGTCAAATCTCAGCATCGGTCCAAATATAATGCCAGAATGACTGTTGTGATTCCGGTGTCATCACGCACCCTTGGCAGAACTGATCAGGCATTTACCTTTCCACCATCTCCATCTTTCATCCCATCTTTGGATGCATAATACACAGAGGTTTCTGAGAAGGGTCTGGTGGGGACAGTACGACACAGACTGAGGGGGATTTCATGAGATCCTGCTCGGACCAAAGAGAAGAGCTGCAGCCTGGAACCAGAAATTCCTGCAAAACAAAAACACAAGGACATGCTGTCAGCCCAAAAAGCCCAGTTTTAAGATGTCCAGAGTTAATAATAAAATCCAAAAAGACCAATCTAGACCTGCACAAAAAACTAAGGAACAGCTAAACCATGAGGTTTAAAAGTCCAGATTAACTTTTGGACAGGACCAGTTCACATAACCAGTTCTAGGCTGCCCACTATTTCATTCATTCCTGTGTTTTCCGTTTTACTACAACAAAATATCTACATAATACTGAACCAGAGGCCTGCTTTTCTCGACTTTCAAGCAGCCAGTAACGAGTTTCTCAGCAGCTAGTCAGCTATCAAATGTAGCTAGGTGCTAAGCTAACGTTTTAGCCTTGAAAATAATAAGTGTCTTACCTTTATGGGCGGAATTTATTATGAGTCTGGTTGCTGAAGTGCAGGCACAAGACATTATTCCGAGGTAAAAAAGCTTTTTAAGCAGGGAGGGACAAAAAGCACAAGGAAAATGAGGAAAAATGTCCAAAACAGCAGCTAGTCTAGCTGGCTAAGCAGCTGGAGATCATGACCATTCAGCCAGTCTGACTGCAAGAACAACACCGCCTTCCTGGGAGAAGGGAAAGGGGGAGGAAAACAAAACAACAGGTTTGATGGAGAAACGAAGAGTAAGAAAAGAGAAATCAGATGTAAACTGAGCCTGTGTTTGGCTGAGACACCTGTGGGTGGGCTGTGTTCAGAAGAGCATGACGACAGCAGATTTTACTCATAGCTGGGAGGAATTAACTATCTAACTTAGTGAATACTTAAATAAAGTGTTTGTGAAGAAAATAAGAAAAGTACATTCAGCCCCAAAGTGCCTTTATTGTCCATTTCAGCGTTCTTTGTCCATGCTTCAGTTGTCGTTTAAATCAACCCATCTGGCTAAAAAGAAGCGAATAATAATTTTGTTAAATTTTAAATCGGAGATTAACAGTTTACCTGTTGTAATGTTAATTTTACTTTATTTTTTTAACGAATAAAAAGTCGATTAAAAGTCTTGGAAAAATGCGTACGGTCATCTTCATTATTTAATTATTCAGCATGTAGATTAACATTAATAGGTTAATAATACATTTTAAATAATTACTGTTTGGTGCTAAAAATAATTTAACAAATATATATACTTGGGTTAAGGATTAAGATTTTAAGCAGTGATACAAATATATATTAAGAAAAAACCTTGCATATACATAATAAAAGTCCCTTATGTAATTTTACATCCGTTAGTCATTCATTCTAAAATGTAAGAAAATTATTTTATTGATGTTTCTTTTCATTTTCGTCGCTTAATTTACTTTTAATATTTTTGTTTAATTGTTTTTTTTTTCATTTAATTTAAGTATTTGCTTTATTTTAGTGTGTTGCTGTGGTCACGAGGTGGTTATTGTTCAGCGCATGCGTACTGTGCGGTGGCGTGTATATGCGGAAGTCACAGTCATATGACTGCAGGTTTGTTGTTAAGATGGTTCGGCTATCGGGCTGAAGTCTCCACAGCAGGTACTGAAAACCCCGCGAAAAGATATTAATGTTACCAAACGGATGTGCGTTAGGTTTCTGCTGAGTGGTAAAGACGTTATGGCCTTTTCGTGGCTGTTTTTGTGCATTTTAGACGCTGAAACGGGGACGTTTCTCTACATTTTTAGGCGCCCGACCACTCGGGCTCATTTGAGCAGGTGCAGAGGGGACAGGTTTAAAATCGCGTTTCAGACCTCAAAGATGTCGTTTAGAACCTGTTTTCCCCTCCATAGTATTAATGTGACATATCTATTGTGTGACGAAGCTGAAGTTGGCTCCTTCTTCTCAATATCCCAGATTCTTATTCGAATTTTCCGCTCCACCTTAAATGCAGCCTCAGTTGTGGTCTAGTAGTGGGCATTTAAGGTGGAACTGAGAATTCAAAAAAGAAGGGATCCATTGCCAGCATGCTGTAGATGCAGATGTGTGTAAACTGCCGTGTTTGTCTTTCAGTAAAAGGAGACCCATAGCTGTCCTGCATGGACAAGGGGGACTCATTCACTTCATTCAAAACAGTTTCTCAAAAACAACCCCCTCGTGCAGCTGATCATGCTGTCCAAAGTTTATTCTTGAGTAGAAAATGAGGATAATTGGGAATTTATTTTTATTTTTATTTTTTTTTGGTGGCCCTGTCCTTCCATTTAGGTGTCCAGGTGGTTGAATCTGCACCTCCATCCACTGTAGAGTGCTTGACTCACTTTAAATGCTTCGTACTGGAAATGCCAGACATTATTTTCTTCTAAAATTATAATATCTTCTTTGTTTCAGGGGAGGTGGTGTAACAAAAAGCAATCTCCACCACAGCTCTTACTGAAGAATATTCTTGTTTGTGCAGTTGAAAGCAGTCCTAACTTGTAAATTGAATCTATCTGTTTTAGAAATGGAGGAGATAAGAGTGTCTCCAGACTACAACTGGTTTCGAAGCACAGTGCCTCTGAAAAGGGTAAGCTTTTCTTGTCCCACGAGAACATCTGTGTCAAGTTGCATGGTCTGATTATTGGATTTCTCCTGCAGACTTTTTTTTAAATTTTTTTTTTTGGTGGCATGCTTGAGTCGCTCCATCCTTTTCTAATTGTGCCATGTGATAGCCTTGTGATCCACTGCACCTTCAGGAATGTGACTTCCAGTAGGCCGCCTGCCGTGTGACATCGTGCACTGTGTACTGCTTTCAGATCATTGTGGACGACGATGATAGCAAAGTCTGGTCACTCTACGATGCTGGGCCAAAGACCATCAGGTGCCCCATCATCTTCCTTCCTCCTGTGAGCGGCACAGCAGAGGTTTTCTTCCAGCAGATCTTGGCTCTGACTGGATGGGGCTATCGGGTCATTTCGGTAAGCTCTTTAAAGGTGACTGTTCGGGGTAGGGCTTGGTCAAATACAGCTAAAATACAAAATTGAAATCCATTTTTATTGGTTTACTAGTAACTCAAGTTAATGTATTCATAAAATAAATAATTTAATCACTTATCTGCTCGTTTTTGAAGTTAGAAGTGAAGTTAGAGCTTCACTTTTCTTGGTTCTCTTTTTTTTTTTTTTTTTTTTTTTGTCTTGAGGTTTTTATTTCTTCAATGAATCATCCTCTTGGTCTCCATATTACTCAACTACACTGACAATGTCCTCTCTTAAAAATAAACTCAAAATAGAAAAGAGATCATTGATGATGAGTACTCACATTGCGTGATTACACGATTAGTGTAATGTAGGATAAAATTTAAATTACACCCCTTGAGATTTGTGATCTTCAAATTGCACTTTCAATATAAAAAAAAAATGATTTGCTCTGCTTTAGAGTTTCAGCAGCTCCTTAAATAAATAAAAAATTACATTTGTGCAAATGAAAGGCCTGAATTATCTTCATATACATGTGTTTTTAGATCTTACCGGTTCATGTCTGGTATTTGGACATTAAATCACACCCATTAAGTAGCATGGGAGTGGGTTTTAAATTTTTAAGTTTAACATTCTGGAAAATGAACATACCTAGAAAAATTAATCAGATGGACTGCAGAAGGTGGTGTTGATAGTTGATTATTCTTGTGAATTAATCAAATAATAATGATTACACAGCGAAGAGCTGTATTTCCTCTAACTCTCATGAAGTTAAGAAAGCCACCTGATTCCCATCAACTAAACTTGTCCAGCGGTGGCCTAGTGTTTAGGGACGAGGCCCCAAGGTCGGAAAGTTGTGGATTCGAGTCCCAGACCAGCAGGTGACCCTGAGTTATCCTTGAGCAAAGTACCGTCCCCATCACTGCTCCCAGGGCGCTTTAAATAGCTCCCCCCTGCAGCACGGTGTGTGGGTCAAATGCAGAGGTTGAATTCCGTTATGTCTCGCTGTGTGCTGTGCCATCTTTCACAATAACAAGAATGGTCACTTTCACTTGTTCATAGAAGTCTCAAAAGTGTGCGAGTTCATAAGAAGTCTTTAAGACTTCACAACCATCTGGAACCATCTGAAACTGGTGAATGTTTCAGAACCATCTGTTTAGCTTTGTAAAGAAGGTACTGGAGTCCTAGTTTGTGTAGTTATACATGCTTGGACATCACGCTTAATAAAGTGGTGGACACTATCAGTGCATGAAGCTCATCACTGTTCACTCTTGTGGTGAAAGATGTAGTGAAGGAAACAGATGAGTGTACCATGACCGCACTGTCTGACCTCCTGAACCACATCCTGCTTTTATCTTTCTGGAGATTCAGAGCAAAATGAGTGACTTGTCTCTGATCTGTCTAAATATTTGTCTGGCTGTACCTGATGATGTTTGAGGTAATTGGGAGTTGTTCAGCCAGGATGGGGCGCATGTGGTCGTAATAAGCGTACTGCTTCCTTCTAGTCTGCGTGTAGCAAATTGCTAAAAAGACGAGCAAAAAAAAATGTTCCCTCATGCTTTCAGAGAGGCTAGAGGTTCTAGATTAGATCTGCTGATGAAATCTGTCCATTTAACAGTTTACTGTGGGGCAGCGTTCCTAAAGCATTCAACTTGAGCATAAGCTTTCTTAACAGTTAACATACATGTATTTGACAAGCGTAAAGTTTGTTGGAATAACCTTTTAAAATGTCACTATAAATACAACCGTATGAAGACGACCCTGCTGTAAAGTGTTGCGTAATAATGTTGCTTCTTTAGCAGATCTTGTGTTTTTAACCTTCAATTCAATGTTGAATCCTCTGCATGTTATCTTTTGTTTTGCAGCTTCAGTATCCTGTCTATTGGGACCTGCTGGAATTTTGTGATGGATTTAGGAAACTTCTTGACCATCTGCAACTGGACAAGGTCTGATGATGCCATCTACATCAAAATATCTGTGACTGAGTCTGTGGCCAAGAACAATAACAAGTCTACAACCCTTTCTTTATCAGGTGCACTTATTCGGTGCTTCCCTGGGAGGATTCCTGGCTCAGAAGTTTGCAGAAGTGACGCACAAATCACCTCGAGTACATTCCCTCATCCTGTGCAACTCTTTCAGCGACACATCCATTTTTAACCAAACGTGGACAGCAAACAGGTAGGAATTTGCATTAAACGGTATAAATCTTCCAATCAGGACGTTGACCTTCCACACATTCAGATTTTTTCTTTTCTTTTCCAGTTTCTGGTTGATGCCAGCCTTTATGCTGAAGAAGATTGTTCTCGGTAACTTTGCCAAAGGACCCGTCGATCCCAAAATGGCAGACGCCATAGACTTCATGGTGGACAGAGTGAGTATTTATCGTATTTGATGTTCGTATATTCATATTGTACTAGTTCTGCTGATCATTATAGCTGTGAACGACGCAACAAAGAGAAGGCATGCCTGAGATTTTGAGGTCAAGATCAAACCCTAAGCATAAGCACTGCATGAAAAGATTGCCCGGCACCAGTGTTTGATACTGGTTTAGGTTTTCTCAGTTTTTTGGGCATGATGCAAATATCGTAGATGTGTATATATTCAGCTTGTTGAACAGGCTACACAGTGTTTATACTCTAATCTGGTGGATAAACACCATTTTTTTGGGGAAAGAGCCTTTGTTCTAATGCGTGAGGAGAAAAAATTCTCATTCCTTGTTAATGGGCTCACAAAGTATGGCCTTTGTGTTTTTAGCTGGAAAGCTTGAACCAGAGTGAACTGGCCTCGAGGCTTACTCTGAACTGCCAAAACTCCTACGTTGAACCTCACAAGATAAAAGACGTGTCAGTCACCATTATGGACGTATGTTTTTCCGTTTTAAAAAAAACTAATGCAAATGGTTATGTGACGATTTCTGCATGCTGATATATTTTGGTTTTTGGATTCGCCGCAGGTTTTTGACCAGAGCGCTCTTTCGAATGAAGCAAAGGAGGAAATGTATAAACTGTACCCCAACGCAAGAAGGGCTCATCTCAAAACCGGAGGAAACTTCCCCTACCTTTGCAGAAGCGCCGAAGTGAACCTTTACATCCAAGTGAGTAGAGCTTTTGCTTCGCAGCAGCACGTCATTCCGTTTTTCTGTTCTAGAAACCAACTCCTCGAAACCCACCCACTCACTCACACACTCTCTCCCTCATCCACAAGTGGGCGCTATGAGGTAGTTGATGACGTTTCACGTTAATGACAACATCCTTTCTTTTGAAACTGAAAGTGAAAGTGACAACCCTTGTCATTGCGAGGTCACGGCACAGCACACATGAACCACAATGAAATTGGACCTCTGCATTTAACCCATACACACACGTGCAGCAGTGGGCAGCTATTGAAAGCGCCCGGGGAGCAGTGATGGGGACGGTACCTTGCTCAAGGGTACCTCAGGTCAACCCACTGGGGTGGGAATCGAACCCACAATCTTCCGATGCGGGGCCAACTCCCTAACCATTTGAAAATGCCAGCTGATATTTACATGGTGTGAATAAAAATGGTCCATAATTATTTCAGTGCTGCACTAAATTAGCGGACTAGCGTTTAGGGACTAGGTCTCAAGATCAGAAAGTCTGGGGTTCGAATCCCAAACCAGTAGGCTGTGGTGAGGTACCCTTAGGCAAGGTACCGTCTACATCACTGCTTTAAAGAGCTGCCCCCTGTTGCACGGTGCGTATGGGTGGAAAGCAGAGATTGAATTCCATTGTTGTGCTGTGTTTCACAATGGCAACTAGTCACTTTCACTTTGAAATGATTATTTCTAGAGATGGCATTGGCATTCTTACTTGCAGTTTTCTGCATGTTTGGATGTTCCACCTTATTGCAGTCGTTCTTCAGGTTTTTTTGCTACAGATAATGACAAGTGATTTCTAAAATCTTGTCTGTAATCCCTCATACTTGCAGAACCTGGGAAATGGTTCTAAATGGCCAAGATTTTCACTCCTTCTCTTGCTGTTTTTAGTTGAGATGTGTCTGCATCATGATACATTTAAGAAGTTACATATTGCTTTTTCTCTAGTTTTGGCCAGGCTTTTGGTACGTGAACATTTTCATGCATGTAAATTCTAATAATTGAATGAACTTTAAAACATGCTTTCTCTGCTTCTGCAACTTTTGTTACACCTGGGAGGAAATATCATTCATAGTTGTTGGTTTTTTTTTTTTATTTTAATTTTTTTTTACAATAACAGATACATCTGCGGCAGTTCCATGGGACGAGGTACGCTGCCATCAACCCTGCTATGGTCAGTGCTGAGGAGCTTGAAGTCCAGCAGAGCAACCTGAACAAGTGCAGAGAAAGCGATGACGAATCATGAGACGCCGTGGGTCCCACAGACAATTCTGGACTTGATATGAGAGCGTTTCCTGGCTCGAAACATCGCCTCAGAGCGTAGAAACTCTCAAGGTTTTCTATAATGGATTCAATCAAAAAAAAAATGGACTGAAAGAGCTTATTTTTACGTTACAGAAACAATATTTTGATATTGTATTATGACTGTAAATAATGTGGGGTACTTGGTTGAAGCAAACTTCAGAGGATGCCGTTTTGAACTCGCTGCCTTATGTGAGATAAATACCTAGCGCCTGCTAGATTTTGCACTTCTAGTCTTTTTTCACCCGTTTTTTTTTTGCATTGTTGTTTCTTTTCAAAGTTTTTGTAACTCATGCACTGATTAAAGTATAATCTACAAATGTCACATGCTTGGACTTTTTCAAAAATATGCAGCTGCGTGTGTCGTATAGTAAATTATTTCGCAGGCTAAGCTAAATCTTTGAGCTTGAGTGATTCTTTAAGCCTTTTTTTCTCTCAAACCATCATGCAAACAAAGACTCCTTGTTGCATATGCTGCGCACGCCCCCCAAACGTATTCTTAACTTCACAGAAACCAAGAACATTACGAGCCATGTGCTTTCCACACTCAAGCATGGGTGTGTTGTAGCATCTTTGAGTTCCCAATAAATGACCATCATGAATTATGGCTGCTTGTATCTGCTTGGATGCAGGGAGTTACTGCAGAGTGGGATCTTCCTGAATCTACACAGGGCAATGAGCTTACTTGTATGAAAGTAGTGTTGTCTCTCATTTTCAGTCCAGTCTCTGTACCTGAGCAGTTCTCCAGATCTTCCTGAAGGACAGTGTTGTCTCTCATTTTCTTCCAGCAGAACAAAGCGTCTAACTTAAGTAGTGAAGAAACGGGTGCAGATGATCAGGTGATCCATTTACTGCTGACGCTGGTTGGAACCCCTTTATCTAGAACCTTATCTTTAGACACTTTGCAGCCTGGAGCAATAAAATATTTGTTCCTGTTTTAGTTTAATCTCAATATGGCAAAAACCGTTTAAGAGGCTTAAAGCAGTGGTTTATACTAAACAAAGTGGATTCTTTGGAAAAATAATGTTGCGCAGTTTTGTGATGGTGGAGATAATGTTCTGCAGGCTGGTAAGATAGAAATCATTCCTTGAGATTTAATAACAAACCACATAAAGTGCATTATTCAACTTTCTGCATCCTTGTGAGTAAGTATATTAATCATGTGACTTTTTCAGGCGCAGTTATTTTTCATGAAATAACACTTAGAATAAATACCACACGCAGAATGTGTGCCAAAGCTGGAATCAGGACATTCGGTAAAGATTGTAATGTCACATGTACTGGAGACTGCCAAGTATCTGCTGAAAGAAAGGAAGGAGGAAGTCCTGTCGTATATACTCATCAAAGTGTCCACAAAAAGAGGGATATCAAGTTAAATAAAAACCTAGCTGGACCAATCAATCTAACCAATCAGTCGTCAATATCCTGATTCTAGCTTTTAAAGGATAACGAAACATTCCAGCAATTTTCTACACAGTTGAATCAAAAACAGTTAATCAAGGCCATTATTCTGCATTCACACGTAAATCACAGTTAAGTTCGAACAACTTCAGCAGCTGAACATCTCTGATAAAGCCATGCATTGTGCAGACAGTGCAAGAATACATCTGTTTACAAAGAGACTATTTTTTGAATGTACTATAACAGTGCCTTGGCAGTAGTGTTACCAATAAACCATCCATGAAAGGTTGTTCAGAACGACTCAGTATCCATCCAACCATTGATATGATTGGTGTTATACACGATACCATCAATGTCCATCTGTCCATCATATGTGGTGCTTATCCCAGAGTTGTGGAGAAGGTTGTCTCAGCACTAGTAGAAAAAAACATCCCCTTTCACAGTCCAGTTTACATAAATACCACCAATGTTTTCTGGAAATGGGAGTGATTATATTAAATCTGTTCAGTTAAGTATAAAGCTGTTGAAACTTGTGCTTGATCACCTCTGTCATGAAACTGGAGATCCAATATGTCCGGTTCCGTAGTGCTGTAGCCCTTACAAGCTGGTTAAATCAGGACCATTATCCAAGTCCACTTATCTTGTGGCAGATTAAGCTCCAGGATCAGAAGGTCGTGGGTTCGAATCCTGGAGCACTACGTTGCCTTGAGGTTCCCTTGAGCAGGGTACCGTCCTCAATGCTGCTCCCTGGGCACTGTATATCTCTGTGTGTGTATGTGTGTGTGTGTGTGCAGAGGATGGATTACATTGTGGCTCACTGTGTGCTGTGCCATGTGCTTGCGATGACCAATAGTCACTTTCACTTCACTTTCACTTCACAAAAGATGGGGCAGCTGAGGCCTATCCCAGTGCTGGACAAAATTTGTAAGGCAGACACACAATCACATCTAGGGGGCAGTGTGGCATCTCTAATCCGTCCAATGTGCATGTTTTGGAAACTGTAGGACATCAGAGCGCCTGGCAGACACAGGGAGAACATGCACACTCTAATCCAGGTCCATCTCACTCTGAGACAGCAGCATTGAGCACTGTGGCCCACTACCACATCTGGATTGTTCTTGGCTTCAGTTCATTTTACTGCCATCTCTGTAAACAAAGGACTAGAGAAATATAGAAATAAAGGACTCTCCTTCACATTGTAGCACATTTCTTCTGAGACGCTGGGTCAGCATTGGCCTGCTGTCGCATACTTTCTGTCGGGAGACAGAAAAGATCCAAACTCATAATTGAATACAAAATTACAAATATGCCAGCAGTAGAGGTGTAATGCAATGGGTATTTTTAGCTGTGAAATGTTTTCAATTCCATTCATTTGCAATATTTTTTGTTAAAAAAGTCTATACAGAGCTTCAAAACCTGCTGCACTAACCCTCTAGTATCCCACAATCCTCTACAGCTCTACAGAAAAAAAGCCAGAACTGAATGGACTGCTCTTACAATTCTGCTTTATAACTGACCGTTCACCTCCTCACCTGCCAAATGCACCCTTGAGATTCCCATCAGGCCTTCATATAAGCCTTTAGTGGGGTTTTCTCCAGCAGTCAGGACACCATGGAGCCAGATCAGCAGCATGCGATGCCCGTGTTCCTTGTAGCTTTTTGTACCTTGAAATGGGATACATTTCACACCGTCACATTTACATTTGTGGCATTTTGCTCTTATCCAGAGCGACTTCCATGTACTAATTACAGGGACAGTCCCCCCTGGAGAAACTCAGGGTGAAGGGACCACTGCCACCTGTGAAAGAGCAATACATATCATAATGTTTCTTCTGAAGGTGTTGCATTACGTTATTGGAACCCAATGGTGGTGGTGCTGGAGATAGGATTTGATCCCACGACTTCTTGGTCCATAGGTGAATAGGGGACCTCTTGGTTAATGTGTCCCATGAAACAAAGATACATTTTGAGACAAAATTCCAATGCTGAGCACCCCATGGTGTTGATGGAGAAGTACAGAGAAGATCAGAAGGCATTTTGTCCGTTTTGTCTCAAAATTCATCTGCATAATGATGTAAATAATACTGCCGCAATCAAAATCAAGAACATCCAAAACAGAAAACTGAATTATTCTAGAACAAAGGCTCATTCCCCTTTTCTGAAATGCTATACCTGTCCATTGATGCTCTATGGCTCGGATGTGGGCGTCTGTAAAACCCCAGTGTTGAGCCAGTTTCTTCCACTCTCCAGGCTTCAGATATTTAGTGGCCAGCTTCCATAAGATTGTGCGGATGTGCTGCGTTTCTAGCTGATGGTCTTGTCTGAAGGTCAGAGCCCTCCCAGCAAATGAGTCACAGTTACTGTTGTCCTGAAACAGTCAGGTTTTGTCAGTCTGTCCAATAAACTGATAGAAATTACAAATTTAAATATTCATACCAACATACATACATATACATAGACTGACAGACAGATAGACAAACAGACAGGCAAGCAGGCAGGCAGGCAGGCAGGCAGGCAGACAGACAGACAGACAGACAGGCAGACAGACAGACAGACAGATAGATAGATAGATAGATAGATAGATAGATAGATAGATGTTTCAACTCTCTCTCACCTGTTCCCATTTGTAAAACCGGTCAGCCTTGATAATCATGTCCACGATGTTGACATGATTGCCTCTGGCTGCAACATCCAGTGATGACTTTCCTTGCTGTAAAGATGTTGAGATGTGGAAATAATTCATTTTAAACTACAGCTACAAGAAGTACTATAAAACAAATGTAACTTTTCATCTCTCGCAGTGTTGTATTACCTTGTCCAGCAGTCTGAGGTTGACGCCAGCGATTAGGATCATTTCAGCAATGTTGTGCCTCCCGTGCTCTGCTGCTATGTGCAGAGCTGTTTGAAGTCGCTGTGAGAAAATAACAGGCTCTAAATGAAGTATAATTGGTCTATATATATATATATATATATATTATAAAGTACACTACAGAAGCTGTGAGGGTGTTGATGAAGAAGTATAGAGAAGGTCAGAAGGAGTTGCATTGTGCCTTTGTGGACATGGAGAAAGCATATGACAGGGTACCTAGAGAGGAGTTACAGAATATGCAAGAGGGCAGTGTGACAGCAGTGAGGTCTGCAGTAGGAGTGACGGAAGTATTTAAAGTAGATGTTGGATATGCTCACTTTAGAGAGGAGAGGAATAAAAGTGAATAGGACAAAAACAATACATGAGTGTGAACAAAAGGGAGGAAAGTGGAGTGGTTAGGATGCAGGGAGTAGAGGTGACAATAGTTCAGAGTAACCGCGAGTGTGAAAGAGAGGTGAAGAAGAGTAAAGGCTGGTTGGAACGTGCAGAGACGAATGGAGTGATCTGTGACAGACAAGTACAAAGGTTTACAGTATGGTAGTGGGACCAACTATGCTATATGGGCTGGAGATGATGGCGGTGATGAATAGACAGGAGGAGGAGCTAGAGGTGTCAGAGTTAAAGATGCTGAGATTTTCGATAGGTGTGACAAGAATGGACAGGATTAGAAATGAGTATATTAGAGGAACAGTTCAGGTTAAACATTTTGGAGACAAAGTTAGAGAAGCAAGGTTGCGTTGCGTTTTGAAAATGTCCAGAGGAGAGATGTGGATTATATTGGGAGGAGTATGGTAAAGATGGAGCTGCCAGAAGAGAGAAAAAGAGGAAGGACAAAGAGGAGATTTATGTATGTGGTCAGTGAGGACATGCCAGTGATTGGTTTGAAGGAGGAAGATGCAGAGGACAGGAAGAAATGGAGATGGTTGATATGCTGTAGGGGTGATATGCTGACCCCTAAACAGTAGCAGACGAAAGAAGAAGAAGAAGAGTCTTGTGCAAATTCTTGAGCCACCCCTCATTTCTTTACGTTTTGATAGGGATTTTATAGTACAAAAATACTATTTGATCCCTTTTAAACTAAGCATTGTCATATTGAGTAGATTAAATTAAAGAAATAGGAATGAAGGGGTTCTTCACTGCTTCATGTCTTAAGTTTGTACTGAAAATAAGAGACAAAAACATTGTCCTTCAGGAAGATCTGGAGAACTGCTCCTCAACAATACATTAAAAATAAAAGTAAATATTTAAGTAAATAAAATAAAAAAAGAAAGTCTGGATCTTTGGAAGCAAAAAATGAAGAAATGAGGGGCTCAGGGCTTTTGCACAGTATTCATTATTTTAAAATAGCAGGTCATACTCACACTATCAAAAATGTCTAGATCACATTCTGCATCAATAAGTATTTTTACAATTTCACAGCAATTGTGGAACCCTGCCAGATGTAGTGCTGAGTTGTGATTCTGGGAGGGAAGCATAAAGCAGAATCGAGAACAGGATGAGCACCTTGCAGTTAAAATGTGCCGTTAAAAGTGAAATCCATCACAAATGTGATTAAAAAATATGTTTTAGGACAAAAAAACTCAAATTATACAACCGTGTCCTATTGCCACCACTCTTCACATATGAACGGTTCATATTTTCAAAAAGTGGTAAAATTCCCCTTTAAATAAATAAAAAAAATATTTCCCAAAATAAAAATTCCCTCCTTTCATTTTCCCAAACATCTGCTTTAATTGTCCAACCTAGTTATGATAAAGATCTTTGGGATTATAAAACAATTACGTTGACGTACAGTGTTATGTGCCTGTGTCTGCTGGGCTCCTCCCCTAATAAGGGGCAGCTGAAAGTTGTGGGAGGAGTCAGACACTTTACAAACTGAACTCTCCAGCAACTTGCAAGATGTTGATCTTGAGAGAAAACATGAAGTTCAACCAGGACAGTTGTTATTCTAAACATGTGTCCCTGTTCAGCTTTAACTGATGCTCCAAAAGCCAGTTTTGTAAGCAGGGTCAGAACACTTTTATGGCGTGTATTCACAACTAGAACAACATTTAAATAACACAATGCAAAATCACAATGTTTTTACTTCTCATTGAGATTCTGGGCCTGTAGCAGGACCACCCATATGGACACTGATGATCCTGGGGACCTGTAGTGAACACCTCTTCAAAGATGGGAAACTCTACCAAATTGTAGGACATGGAGTAATGAACACATACCAAAAAAGTTTGGTTAAAGTTTGGACGATTGTTAAGTTGAGCCAGTACTCACAGAGTCCACTGTGTCCAGACTGACTCCAGCCTCCACAAGCAGTCTGGCCAATCTGTCAAAGCCATGCTGGGCAGCAAAGTGAAGGGCAGTCATGTTTCTCTGAAGGGGAAAAGCTCTGCATTACTTTAAGCTGCAAATAACAGGACTGATCTTTACAACAGGTTTATGAATGAACATTTGTGAAGTTGAAATCATGATTGTTTTCATCAAAAAAAAAGAAAAATCCTAAATTACAAAGAGTCCTTAATGGTGAAATGTCAATTGTTCTAAAAGGCTTTTGTAGCTTTATGAACAATATCTTCCACAAGTGTTCCTGATTATTCAAACTATTCATCACTTTATTCACTTGTTTTTAGTCGTTTCTATCTGATCCTATAATTTATGTTGTTTAAGGGGTTGCCAAGCCTTGGCCATCAGGCTGCAAGAGCTGCAAAGAGTGTGTTACGTACGTTGGTCAGTTCATTGATGTTGCAGCGGGCCTCCAGCAGCAGCCTGACGCAATCATAATGGCCTCCATCCACAGCTAAGTGTAGCGGCGTCATGCCGTCCTGAAAAGAACATGTTCCACTAAGCACGACTGACTGAGCCTCAGCAGCATCTGAATGTGACCCAAAAGCTTCATGCTTACAATGTTCCTCTCGTTGGTGTTCTCTCCTGTCTCTAGAATCTTCTGGAGAACCTCCGCGTGGCCGTGCTTGGCTGCCAAGTGCAGAGCTGTGCTCTCCTCCTGGGCCCAAGACAATCAGATTAGCATGCTAGGCTGGGATGTCACCCTCTTTTGAACCCACACATGCATCAATGGGGATCTTTGATGAAATGAATGCTTTACATTGCATTTACATGAAGCTGGAAAGCTTGTATGCACTGGCATTTCGCTGCCCAACATCCATCACCTTTCCAATATCTTCTAAAAGTGTGGAGGCTTGGGCAGGCTGTCATCCAATGAGGGTAGTTCTCTTCAAAGTAGCAGTAAATCAGCACTCATCAACATCAACCATGACTCAGGAATCATGCTGCTAATGACCTCCTTTAATTTACTTCTTCTTTATGCATTCATTTCTAATCAGCAGGAGGCTAATTAGTTACAGCGGGAGTTCCAGAGTAGAGTTTGAAAGTGTCAGTGCCGTGCATTTTCTTACCTTGTCTTTCAGGTCCCGAGCACAACCCATGCCAATGAGGAACTCTGTCACCTCCAACTGTCCATGTTCTGCCGCCAGGTGAAACGCTGTCTTACCTGACTGACACGCAGGATCAGAGGGATACAGCTTAGACAGGATAATGAACCTCAGCATCCCATCATTGCCAAGTCATAAAACAGGACTGTTGTCCTATAACCGTTTTAAGACTTTCTTTAAAAGGTTACGAGGGTTTTCCAAGTACACAGTACTTACAGACCACGCAGAGACTAGTAAGACGTGATGAACTTTATTCGCTGGTCAGCCATATAAGATTATTCAGTCTGACAGAACAGGCAAAAACGGGCAAAAGTGAAGCCTTTTTGGGTTATTTTTCCTTTTTTTATTCAGTTTTTACTGTTCATTTACTCATAATGATTTTAGAGGTGCTGAATGGAACCAAGATTAATGGTCTACTGTAAAAAAAAATGCTGATGATGATAAAATGATGAAGCTGTTTTATGCCTTTTATGGACCTTTATGGTTTTTTATGGACTTTTATGGTTAAAATTCTGAGCCTTTGAAGTCAAACCTTCCCAATGCTCTGGTAAAACAGTGTCTCAGGCATGAGGCATCATCATTATTTCATGTTTTGATCTTTCTGTACGGGGCTTTTAGAGGTGCTGAACTTTCAGATGGCCCCATTCACCACCACTGACTGTTTCTCTGGAACGGAGCATTTTTAGAGAAACATTCTCTTTAGTTTTGCAAACTGCAATCTCAAAAACATGTGAAAAGTGACCTCCATCAGTGCACAGTTTGATACTCAACAAACCTTCCCCAGAAAAAAGGTCAGCGACACTGTCTCAAACACTGATAATGGTTCAGGAGAGCTTGTTTTAATGAGTGTAACTCCGGATTCTCGGTGTGGTGACGAGGGCTTCGATCAACAAATGTCTTCCTCATGCCTCAGGAACGTCAAACTGGATTTTGGCCATGTAGTTTGCATAATTATAAGTATTCTCTGTTTATCTTTGTGGAGCAAAAGCAACTATTTATCTACGACACAAGTACAGGTCTGTACTTGAAAATTAGACATCCCTTTTTTCTCTCCTTCCTACACCTACGTATTTGTCACTAGGCAACAAAGCAAAGGCTTGCAGAGGATTTAGAATTTCAAGCCTAAATAAAACAATAAAATACGATCCAAAAAATACATAAATTGCATAAACTCTACATCATATTTTTACAGCTACTTCATTTTCAGTCAAGCAGTTTCAGTGTAATCCTGAGCGTGAGTGTGTTTATTATGCAGCTCCCAGGATAATGAGAAAAAAATGGATCATCACCTTGTCAGCTCTGTTGAGCTGCACATCCTCCAGATCTTCCATGATGAACTCTAGAATTTGGATATGACCCCTCTGGGCAGCACAGTGCAGAAGGTTCAGCCCATTCTGAGGATGCAGGACGGGGTCATAACAGTCAGTTACGCACTTAATGTAAATGTTTAAAACTTATTTTTTAACTTTAGTTTTTGCAGTTTAGTTTTGTCACTAGACTAGACTAGACTAGACTGGACTGGACTGGACTTGATAATAATAATAATCATCTTAAATAATTGATAAAATATGCAATAAATCACTTTAGGAATAAATAAATACATTTAGGATAAAAAAAGGTTAAACCTTCTGCAATTCAGACCACAATCAATGCCTTACTTTGTTCTCACAGTTGAGTTTTGCACCCGATGAGACAAGAATCTGCAAGATTTTAAGGTGGCCGAACCATGCAGCCAACAGCAGTGCATTCATCCCAAACTGGAAAAAAAAAACCCAAGGCTTTCAGACTCACGCAGCTTATTAATTTAAATAATTCAAGCAAAGTGTGAACATGGATGTGATATGAGAGCCTATACCAACCATTATGAATAATCTAATTTACATAAAGGCCTAGTATCAGTTACATTTAGGTGGTTCTACACTTCAAACACTACTACACTTCAAATAAAGTGTTTTAAATTCGGCTAACTTTTTTGTAGCGGGTCATCCAAGTACTAGAAGTCATGTTCTTCCTTATCTAGCCCTTTTGTTTCCAATCACACAGAATACACACAAAAGGCGGTGAATAGACATGATAGGCCAATTCAGGCAGTTCCACAGGTGGCTAAACTGAGTGCTATGAAATATTCAGCAGCATAATTATTATTGTACAGAGCTTTGTGTCTTAATATCACAGATTAAAATTCCAATAACAGCATATGCTGTACATGGATCATTGCCCAGGGTGCTTTATTTTTTTTCCTCTTAGCCTTTCATGCAGAACGCACCGTGTATTTTATGGCATCCCACTTCATTTAAACATCACACCTTTTTATATCGTTTATGTATTCATACATTAATAACATATTAAATACATAAATTAACAACGGCATTAATTGTTGGCTGATGATATTGTGATCTGTAGGAGCGGCTTAAGGAGACCTTGGAGAGATGGAGATCTGCTCCAGAGAGGAGAGGTAAGTCAGGAAAGTCAGTAAGAAAACATGTGAATGAAAGAGGAGTGTGGAGTGGTTAGGATGCAGGGAGTAGAGGTGACAAAGCTGGAGGAATTGAAATACTTGGGATCAACGGTTGAGAGTAACGGCGAGTGAAAAAGAGAGTTCAGGAAGATTGAAATGGGTGGAGAAGAGTGGCAGGAGTGACTGGAGGCTGCAGATGGCGGCCATGACGAAAGGAAAGGCGGCAGAACTGGAGCTTAAGCAGTTAAAGATGCCAAAATTTGCATTGGGAGTGACAAGGATGGACAGGATTATGAAAACTATATTAGAGGGACAGCTCAGGTTGGATGTTTTGGAGACAAAGTTAGAGAAGCAAGGTTGCGTTGATTTGGACATGTCCAGAGGAGACACAAGTAATATATCACGAGAAGGATGCAGAAGACTGGAAGAAATAGGATGGAGCTACATAGGATTAAGGGCCTTGCTCAGGGGCTCAAGTGGTGTTAGTACAGTGCCTGGCTTGAAGCCACAAATTTTTGGTCCGCAGCTGAGTCTCCTATCCCGAGGCTAACACCATCCTCTTTGGCAGCTTATGCTAAAAGTGCTTCAGCAGAGTTTCCTAGGGTTAGTGGTGGCCCATTGGTTTGGGACTAGGCCCCATTATCAAGGTTCAAATCCCAGACCAGTAGGTTTCCCCAAGGTACTTTTGAGCGTGGTACTTTCCCTATCACTGCTCCGGATGCTGGATTCGGCTGCCCCCTGCTGCACAGTGCGTGTGGATTAAGTGTAGAGAAGCGTTTCATCGTGTTTCTCTGTGTGCCGTGCCGTGTTTCACAAAGACAAATAATCACTTCCTTTAAAATGTAAATATTTTTCCCAGTGTAGCAAATATTGTTCACACCACCAGCCCCAAAAAACAATTAGCCGAGCGTACACCGTGCAGCCTCTTGCTGTGATTCTGATACATACACTGTCCATATCGTCCACCTCCGTGTCGTGGTCCAACAGAAGCCGAAGCGCGTCTAGACTGCCTGCCCCCGCGGCCCAGTGCAGCGCCTTGCGATCCTCCTGTGGGCCGAAGAAAACACGCTGAAACCAATCTGCTGATGCAGGTGAAACTTAAACATTGACCTAGGGGTGAAGTGCTCTCTGTGAAAACATTTCAAGCCACTGCTGGCACTGATGAAGCCAGACAGCTCCGTGTGCCAGACAGAAACGAAAACTCCACCCAATGTTTGCCGTGGTGTCAGGCAGACCGTTGCAATATGGGGGAAAATATGGGTCATATTTTGAAATAAAGGGAGTCAGAAGGTTTCCGGTGCTCTGATGCGTAACTGATCAAAACAAAGCAGTGCAAACAAAAGGTCTGGCACACACAGCAGACGGCAAGACAACTTCCCGTGAGCCAGCTTCCTTTAATTTCCGCCACTGCTGAAAGCTCTGCCAACACCAGCTCTCCTAAAGGGGAATTCCTATGACTTTTCAGAAGTTCTGCTCCATGTAATGCATGTGATATAAACATTGCTGAAACAGTGCTTTGCAGAGGAACTTGCAGTGATGGTGAACAGAACAAATTTTCCCAACGTCTGCAAGGTAAACAAAGTCATTTTGTTTACTCTCCTAAACCACCAGTGAAAATACATAAGTCTGAGCTTATATAAAACTAATGATGGGAAAATATTGATACACTGGGAAAGAAAACCTTCATGCTCTGTATATAACTTTCTGAATATAACTTTAATAACTTTCTGTACATAAAATGTATATAAACATACTCCTTCTGTTGATGATTAGTATATAACAACACCCTCTTTTTATATAACTTGTTTTTACATATTCTTATGTTTTCTGTACGTAAGCCACTTTGCATTGCATATTTATTAGGATTTTCTAACATAATTACCACTTAATATGTATTTACATTTGTGTACATTTTCCATCACAACTGACACTTAAATACATATTACCATAGCTTCTGTTTCCACATAGTTTTAACTTATTATTAGATTTACTGGTTTATTTATTTATTGTATACGTTTCCTTTATTTTATATGAAACGAGGATCATATCGGGAGGAGGATGTTGAAGATGGAGCTGCCAGGAAAGAGGAGAAGAGGAAGACCAAAGAGGAGGTTTATGGACGTGGTGAGAGAGGACATGCAGGTGCTCAGTTTGAAGGAGGAAGATGCAGAGGACAGGAAGAAATGGAAACAGTTGATCCGCTGTGGTGAAAGGAGAAGAGAAAAAGATCCGTTTTCTTTATTCTGTTTGTATTTAATCACCTGGAATGTATTTAATTACTGTCACCGCACAGTATAAGGATCAGTTCAGGGATATGTTTCACATCTTGATGATCTCATCTTGACACGAGATGATTCAGTCATTTTTCTCTAGATCGTTCCACAAGAAACCAGCCTGAACTTTGTTTTAATCACTTAATTATGAAGAAAATATCAGACGTTCTTATGTGACGTTATTGTTTTCATCTCTCTGTGAAACGTAAAGGGGTATCAATGCTAAAGTTGACCCTGTTTTTATTCCAGAACTTAATCTCATCTATGAACCGTCAACTGCAGCGATGCACTCCAGCCCAGTGTTGACGACCCTAAGAAACAAAAAGCTTCAGCACACTGCACAGTGTAATAATGAACCTTTTTTATAGACTTACTTTATTTTTGACCTTGACATCCATCCCTTTCCCAATGAGCTCCAGCATCCTGTCCGTGTCGTTCCTTTTCGCAGCATCATGAAACTCCTTCTCTGAGCGAAGCACTGCAGAAGACATTGAGCTGAACTGAATGATCTCCTCTCATCACACACTGTTGTGCTCTACTAGATATATAGGCCGGTGGAAAAAAGTGTATTTGGACATTATGTTCAAGGGAGTGATATCTGTTTCGGAGAAAATTTCTCAGCCTGGAAGAGAGCCCAACCCTCTTTTATGAAGGGTCCAGTAAAAGCACAGAGGTTGCCACGTCAATGTTTCAACAGCGCATGTCGTGACCTTGTGCTCATTGATGGGAGCAATAAAGGTTTTTTGGAGATCGGGAAAGGATGCAAAAAAAAATGCTCATGCTGGATCCCACCAAGTGCCTTTACAAAGAAGAAGATGACACTTGTGGATCCGTCTGCTGAAATTAGATGTTCCCCAACATGGTGGTGCCCCCCCCATTCCAAAGACATTCACATCACGTGGATTGGAGATGCAAAATTGCCCTTAGGTGTGAGCACGTGCCTAGCGATGGACTGGCGACCTGTCCAGGGCGTGACCCTGCCTTTCACCCTGCGCCCACATTGAAATGACTTTTTGTCATTCTGATCACAAGATAATGATCACAAAAATTTCCCAGCACACAATATTTCATTATTTTCATGTCTATTATTTGTTTGTAAATAAACATGGTGTTCTGTAATTACTGATGATATCCTGATATGCTCAGAAAAGTATCACGATTGTAATTTATTACAATAACAGTAAACATGTCACATTGCCAAGCCCTAGAACACACCACAACCACAATGAAATGCTTTCTCTGCATTCAACCCATCACACCTGAGAGGAGCAGCAGGCAGCCATACATTCAGGGTACCTACCGGTGTGGGACGTGAACCCATAACCTTCAGATCATGGGGTCAGGTACCAAACCATGAGGCAACCACTGCCCCAGCATGCGAACTCCCCATCAGGGACTCGAACCCGGTCTTAAGAGTGACAGGGAGATACTTTCCTCTATAGTGGAGAGTAAAAACATTCTTGGATCCAGAAGTGACCCTTTATTAAAGCAGTCCAGAAGGCAAGTCAGGATAAAGGCACAGACTAAAGAATGAAGGCTCCTTTCATAACACCATGATGATCAGAGCTGCTGGAGAGGAGGGTGATGTAATTCCTCAGCCATGCATGTACGTCCAGGCTTTTGATCTTGCAGAAACAGAAAAGCATTTGGGGAAAAATGTTGCCATTCCCACCTTTTGACCTCCCTGCACATAGAACAGCAAGACATGAATCTCTGACTTTAACGCCAAGCTGTCCCGCTGGTTTCACCCTTCAAGCGTTTTACTCACGGATATCATCCTCTGACACCAAGCCGTCCTCCATTCCCGCCGCCGATGAGTCTCCGGTGGGCGACCCGAGCCCCCAGCACATGCGGAGCAGAGGCAGAGTGGAGCTGCACATCCGGGTCTCTCAGTTCAGCCCCGCCCCTCCTGTGTCTAGCCTGAGTAAACACAAACGGGTTCTTTTTGCCTGAAAAGCCAGAATGACGCGCGCGCGACTGTTTGCAGAGCACGAGACCACAGCTGCGCGCCATCGCGCGCCGCCAGCTTCAGAGCGCACGCGCTTTAACCACTGAGCTGTGGGTTCGAGTTTACACCGCTCGGCTGCTCCACCTGCAGCTCCAACTCCCCAAACCGCGAGGGAACGAGCTGTGATGCTGGAAGACATATCTAGAGTTCTAGATCATAGTCTATTGGTCTAGACCGCACCATAGTCTATAGTTCTAGAGCACATCATAGTCTATTGGTCTAGACCACACCATAGTCTATAGTTCTAGACCACACCATAGTTTATAGTTCTAGAGCACATCATAGTCTATAGGTCTAGACCACACCATGGTCTATAGTTCTAGAGCACATCATAGTCTATAGGTCTAGACCACACCATGGTCTATAGTTCTAGAGCACATCATAGTCTATAGTTCTAGACCACATCATAGTCTAGAAGTTCTAGAGCACAGCATAGTCCATAGTTCTAGACCATTTCATTGTCTAAAGCTCTAGAGCACACCATAATTGTCTATAATTCTGTGGAGTGCTGGAAAACATTAGCTAGTTCAAATGACCCTTGAATGACCCACATAGTTTATAAAATTCTTAATCACTTTAGTTAGTAGTGAGAGTGAAAGTGATTATTCTTGCATCGTGAGTACAAGGCACAACACACAGTGAACCACAACGAAATTCAGCCTCTGCATTTATTGGGCAGCTATTGAAAGTGCCCAGGGAGCAGTGATGGGGACAGTACCTTGCTCAAGGGTATCTCAGGGCAACTTACTGGTCTGGGATTCTAGAACATGTTGGCTAACCTTTAGAACACTAGAACACGTTAGCTAATCTTTACAATTCTAGAACTTGTTAGCTGGTCTATAGATTTATAGAACACGCAGAAAACTACAGCAGAACTACAGAAAGCGTTACAGCCTATAGAATTCTAGAAAACATTACCGTCGGTAGAGTTCTAATCACATAACTTTCTAGCCCTGTAATTGCCCAGTGCTGAGCCAGGCAATGGAACACTTACGTGGTGCATAGAACTCGAGAATGTTTAGTTTGTATGTAATGTGCCTGAACTGAGAAAGCGACTTCAGATCCTGTAATCAGTCTGAACTAGTAAACTTCACTGGAACAATAGCCCTGGTATTGGTCATATCAGTATTTACTGTATGATCATCAGTTTAGTCCACTAATCCTTACGTAAACCTTGTTTAAACCTTGTTTTAACCCCATCTCATGCACTAACCCTAATGTTCTAACCCTTGCTCTCGGTTTAATGTTTCTCTTGATTTTAGTATCCAGGTAATGATCAACATCTAAATAATGTGGAAGTCTGGAACATCATGTTCAGTTCGATACATTTCAATCAGCAGTTAAAATGAGTTGTGAAGCAGCCCGATCGGTAGATCTGGGTTTTAAATGGCCTGGCAGAAGAGAACAGAGCTAGATCTTTTTAATCATGCTGGTTACTTTAAATGAAGGAAAGTATAAAATCATTGTTGAACATTTCCTGCCATCATTCCATCGTCATTGTCTATATAACTGTCGATATAACTGTCTGTAAAAGTCAAACCTGCAGAGAAAACATCAGTATGGTCATGGCATGGGTGGGGATGTTCCACAAGAAAGAGCGGTTTCTAATTTCCTGTTGACCCGAGGGGTGAAAATGCCTTTCTAAGGCCAAAAGAAACTTCCCTGCCAGATATTCAAGGCCCGAATCCAAATAGTCCTTGTAAGTCTACAGCTGTTTGAGTAACTGAGCCAAAATCATTCTTCTTCAGCTCCAGATTTATGGTGCAAGTTTATCATTTGGCTCTTTAGCAGGGTTTTTGTCGTTACACACCCCTTTCTTGTGCAATTTGGGGCTCAGAAGCACACAAACGTAATGAACAGTTTTCCCATAGAAGCAAAGACCCCATGTGTTGTGGGAAGTAATCTATAACCCAAATTACTGCCCTAGCTTTAATCTGGTTTACACTGATTACACTTCATTCAGATTCATAACATGGTTTATGGGAAAGTGTGACTCATGATTTATTTTCTCTAAGCATATCAACATCTACCTTTTATCAAACCACAAGCTTTGAAGGAGTGAAAATGGAAACAAGCCAGCTCTGTTGCCAGGAAACAAAACAGATCTTAAAAACATGCAGCTTATATTATACCTTTCATCTGCAGGGGGAGACAGTGGACTGCACGAGAATTAACAATGAGCTACCCAAGTTCCCTGCAGAAGTCATGAGCCTCTCATTTCTTTTCTTCCACAGTCAGACTTTCTTGTGTTTTAATGTGTTGTTGAGGCTCAGTTCTCCAGATCTTCCTGAAGGACAGTGTTGTTGTCTCTCATGTTCAGTCCAGTCTCTGTACCTGAGCAGTTCTCCAGATCTTCCTGAAGGACAGTGTTGTTGTCTCTCATTTTCAGTCCAGTCTCTGTACCTGAGCAGTTTGATAGTTTTGTGTTGGTTAATCCACACAGTGATCTACGTCTGAACCTTCAAGCAGAACAAAGCGTCTAACTGAAGACATGAAGCAGTGAAGAAACGGGTGCAGATGATTCCAGATGATCAGGGGATTCGTTTACTGCTGATGCTGAACGATGAGTGGTGGAACCCCTTTATCTAGAACCTTGTATCTTTAGACACTTTGCAGCCTGGAGCACTAAAACATTTGTTCCCATTTCTTTCATTTAATCCTCAACATGACAAAGATCTTTTTGATATGCATAAATAGTATTTTTGCACAATAGTATTTCGTTATTTTTCAATAAGATTGATGTATGTAAAGAAAGGCCCTTTTTTCGATGTATACAGTATTGAAATCAAGCAGCAGGCCTAAAATACCCATTCATCATCCCACTTATCCTAACCAGATTGGGAGGTGCTATCCCAGTGCTTACAGGTTGAAAGGCAAAGAAACATCTTGGACAGGTCACCAGACTATTGCAGGACTGACAGAAAGACACACACACACACACACACACACACACACACGCACACACACACACTGTAGAGGGCAATGAAGCATCTCTAGTCCACCTGTCGTGCATGTTCCTGAACTGTTGCAAGAAACTGGAGAACCTAAAGGGACATAGGGCAAAGAAACCCCACACAGAAAAGTCTCAAGTTGAGAACTGAACTCAAAACTTTGTCTTTCATGGGCCAAAAGCACCGACCGTGGCACCACTGTGACGTACAGGCCGAAACAGATTTCCCACTTTTCCTGATCACTCATGCTTTTCCTGTTTTTGCTAGTCACTGAATCTCTCCAAATAGACATAAAGAGTCCCATTCAGTGATATAAGATTCTGAGTAAGAATATATCCTCTTTTAGGACAGTATGTAGTCAGATGTGGGGACGTGTCTTTGTCTTATATAGATGGAGCTACAGTCAGAATGATTTGTTTCTTGCTGAGTTTCACTTCTGTTCTATAACGTGGCAGAGTATGTGCAGGAACTCGTTCTTTGGAAAGTTATCTAAAGCATCTTCCAACACCATCCCACATTTACAGTTAGGGATAGATTTTTTGCTCCAGTGCAACTGTCCTACCAGCCCTCCTTGAGATGATGCCTCATGAAATGTAATATCATACAATATATTGTCAGTAAAGTATGAAATATTTATCAAATATACATTTTCATCGATATAAGTCCACATTCAGGGGTCATTGAGAGCATTTGCATGCACGTTGGAACCAGAGAACTGCTCGGATTCTGGCAACATGTTTATAAGCTCTTCAGAATTATGGTCATGAAAAAAACTGAGACACTGTCCTGGACAGATCACCAGTCCGTTGCAGGAGAGACACACAAACGCTCTCACACCTCGGGGGCAATTTAGCCAATTTAAGAGAGGAATTTTGAACTGCGAATCAAACCCAGAACCTTCTTGCTGTGAGGCAACAGGAAGTCTCTCTGTAATGCATTTGTTTTGTTGCCTAGCAACACCACACCACTTAAACTTATTGCCAGGTTTGTTTTTTAATAAAGAGCTCCAGGAGCTTTTTGCTGGTAGTTTAGTTAAAACTGCAGAAAGTATGGTGATTAAGCACCATGTTTGCAGGTTTACCGTTTCTGTCTTTGGTCTTTTGCACAGATGCAAACGTAGAAGAATAAATCAAAAAGTATAAATTCTAATTGCTGAGCTAAGCCCCTTAGTCTTATAATGGCTTAATCCAAACCTGGAAACTCCCAAAATCTCATAATGATCGCATCTTTTACCGTTTTTACATTTTTTAAATACAGTGCTGTGCAAAAGTCTTGAGCGTTTCTTTATGTTTGGTTAATAATCAGGTTATTGGTGACTAAATGCTATTTTATGCATCTCAAACTGTATTATTCTTGGCATATTGAGTAGAATAAATGAAACAGGAACAAATGTTTCGGTGCAACATGCTGCAAAGCGCCGAAAGATAGAAGATTCTAGATAAAGACCTGATCATCTGTAATAATCAGCACCTGCTTCTGCTCTTTGAAGCCACTGTGTGGAAATAACAGACTCTAAGTTGGAACTGAACATGATGAACATTTTTTGGGGCAGCTGAAATTGGTAAATAAATCTCTAATGCCATTTTATTTTAAACCGTCTGATCTGTGTCATACTGAGGATTAAATGAAAGAAATGGGAACAAGTGTTTCACTGCTGCAGGCTGCAAAGTGTCTAAAGATACAAGGTTCTAGATAAAGGGGTTCCCACCACTCAACGTTCAGCACCACCAGTAAGCAAATCCCCTGATCATCTGGAACCATCTGCACCTGTTTCTTCACTGCTTCATTTCTTTGAAACTTTGAACTTCAGGAAGTTGGGAGAACTGTTCCTCAGCAAAATATTTAAAATATAATTCTTGGGAGCAAAATAAGAAGAAATGGCTCAATTCTTTTGCACAGTACTGTATGTACTCAGTAACTACCTAATTTAGTGTCTTGGTTTCACATCCTTATCAGTGTCCAGAGACAGTCTTTTTCTAGTAACTGTAGTAACAAGTCACTTCCTTGAAACGAAAATACAGAACTTCATATGGAAGAGAACCAACAGGGCATTTCAACAACATCAACAAAGATTCTGTTTCTATCAGCACGCAACACATACAATCTTCATCAACAGAGTGTGTAAGATATCTTTTTTTATTAATACATGCTTAGCAAGCAATGTGCTCTTCCTTCCTTTCTTGCACATTCAGTAGACATTTAGAAAATCTGTTAGTCTAGTTAGTAAAAACATAATAAAATATTATATTACAGAATAAAATAGATTTCCATACATCTTTAAAAGTTAACCTTATCGGATCAGTAAAATGGGATTCTTGAAACTGGATATTAGAGAAACAGCGAACGAACCGGAATGTCAGAATTATTAATAACTTAAATATTAAGCAATTCATTGGTAGACACATCTGTTATTTACAAATCCATGATCATGAACGAAGCAAAGTCCTTTACAAAATGAATGTGCTAAAAAAAAAGTCATACTAAAAAATACTGCCTGGGGCAATAAACTTGAAATATCTATTCACATTTCAGATTTCATCTATAAGAAAATTAAGACATTGGAATTGTTACACACAAACAAATGTGTTAAATGATCATAAATCCTGCATTTCATTTTGGATTTCTGTTCTACGGCGGAAAATACTGTTGTCCTGGCATCAAAAACAGAAAGATCGGACCAAAATTAGGAAATTAATGGGAGGCATTAATACAAAAGTGAAGAAATTATTTACATATAGCACGTGCCTCTCGGCCCAAACTAAAATGCCTAAAAGTGATCTACATGTTAGACAGAACTTTTCTATCTGGAAGCTCATAAGCCACGTCACCAGCACTGCACAGGAGAGTATGAAGCAGCATGAGAGAGCTCAAACACTTTCATTATTGCATGGCTTTGCTTGAATGCAAGCTTGTGCAACATTTTGCTTTCAGGTTGATCAGTTAGCCAGATAACTGGGTAATATCTCTGCACAGTACTACAGGTCAAGTAACACTAGTAAGTGAAAAATTGATTCCTGAAGCTATTATCAGTTTAGTAAAAACTGAGATAGGAATGCATTTCATTTAAAGTGACGTACAAAGTAGGAGCCACTCAAAAGCAAGCACCTCTATATGTGACAAATAAGCACTCATGAAGCTGAAATAATATCTGCCACTTTCTATTTATCTGAGGATGATAGAAAGTTTAAAGGCATGATTCAAAGCATGATTTTTAGATATGAAAGTTTTTGACTAGTCCACTGGGCGTCTAACTAGAGGAAAAGAAGTGACTAAGAGATAATTGCACTTGATCATCTGCAGAAAAGAGTGGAAGACAAACAGATAGAACACCTGTCAAGCATTGTAAAAGCATTTTTCCAATTACCAACTCGTTCTTTTGCTCTTGTCCTCAAGCGTTTTAAAACTTTTGGCTTCTCTCAGGAACTGGTCAGCTTTCTTTAGCTTCTCCATCGCTGCCGCTAGCAGAACCTCTGGGCTGCTTTTCCCCTCGCTGCCTGGATCTATTTCACCCAGGAGCTTCCCTGTTTCTTCAATCTCTGCATATACTTTACATTGCAAATCCTTCATCTCACTACTTTCTGGTGTATCCTGGAGAATGAGAATGTCTCCCATGGATGAAGACTTTGTTTTGGAGGAGTTCAGCAGTGCCGCAGGCCTGGAGGACTTGGGGGAGCAGGTATTTGGTGCAGGGCTGGTGGAAGAACTCGCCGCAGAGGGATTGAGGACAACCGGGGACGGGTCGTCCACACCTGGACCCTTGCTGTCGGATGACTCTAAATCCTCTTCACTGGATTCCCCATCAAGGCCCTGGAGGCTATCCTGCAGCTTATCTGTGGAAGAGGTTACTTGGTCACCACTTTCAGAATCCTCGGCAGAGAGCTGGCCACTGTCTATTGACTTTTCTTCCACTTCTGCTTCCACAATGGAGGTTTCATCTTCAGTCCCTCCTGGACTGCAAAGAGGCAAGATGGTACCCTTGCGCTCCACTTCAATTTCCTGATGGTCTAGATTCAGGTTATTCTGAGGAACCTTTTCACTCTCAGGGATTTGTTCAAATGAGGTTGCCACAGCAACAGGAGGTGAGTTGTTGGCGGCATCTGCGGTGCCACTTTGTAGACCACTGTCCTGTTTGACAGGTGGTTTTAGAGGTTTCTTTTTAGGTGGAGCAGGAGGAACCTTTTTCACAGTGTCAGAAGTTGAATTTGAAGGTAATTTGAGTTCGCTGGCAGGTTTTGAAGGTTCAGGAGTTATCGGCACACTTTTTGTTGCGTCCAAGACAGTAGATTTGTCAGCTTGCTCAACAGAACCGTCCTCCACTGCTGCGCTAGGTGAATCCCAGCACACTAGTTGGGGTTTCGGGACATTGTTCGAGAGTGCAGCTACACTATCCTCTATCTTAACTGTATCTTCTTCTTCTGGTGTCACTAGAGGCTGAACAGTGTCATCATTTACATCCCCATCATCTTTGATGTCTGAGTCGTCTACACCTTCGTCAACTTCTGAAAGATTTTCTTGGTCCTTCAAAGTGACTGTCTGTTTGGGCTTCTTTTCTTTGGATGGCGGAGACGGAGGATGAGAAGTTTCCTTCAGTGGGTCCGGTTCGCAAGGCTCATCTGTCATTTCTGGAGTTGGACTTGATTCTCTGGGAGAGGTTGCTGCCCCAAGCTCTTCACTACTGTCTGAGGCATCCTCTTGAGTGGGATCCTCATTTGCAGAAATACTGGGTTTGCTCTCCTTGGAAGGGGGCATGGGGGGCTTCAGAACTTTCTCCTGCATCTCACTTGGCTCCTTCTCTTCTGTACTTTCAGAAGGTTTCTTCTCTTTTGATGGTGGCATCGGTGGCACAAGAGCCTTCTTCTCTTTAGTCTCACCTTCCTGGCTTTCAGTGTGTTTATTCTCTTTTGATGGAGGCATCGGTGGTTTAATAACTTTCTTTGGAGGTGCACTCTCTTCACCGGCAGGCTCCTCATGAATGTCATCACAGGATTTTGATGGGGTCATTTTGGGTTTTACAGTCTCTTCCGCACTTAAGGGGTGTGTCCCATTGGGCGTACTGTCCACACCATCCAGGTCCAATCTCAAGTTTCCTTCAGATGCTACATTTGCAACCTGATGAAACAGAAAAAAACCTTAAAGTCAAAACTCATAAATATAAAAAGTATTGCAACCTCCTGGCTTTATGTACACTTAAGACATGTCAATATACCTCCTTCATGTGAATCCTGGTGGGTGGCCTTCGACCACGGTTTCCTTTTGGCCGTGAGCGTGTAACATGCTCCAGTGATGAACTTTCATCTACTTTTACCTTTGGTGAAAAGCAAAAAATAAAGCAATTACATCAATCTATTGCAAGATACATCATTCTAGGACTCTTATCATTACGATTGTCAGGGACACAGTCTGAAGAGAAGAAACACGTTCTGCCTATGCAGCTGTAGCAGAACCAGTGAGCATCCTAAGATGAAACATTCAAATTTTCCCCACATTTGCAGGCCGAATCAGTTTCTAAACTTGTGAGTTCTAGAACTTTCTGCCTCTAGAAACAGGACAGTCAAAACAAGCATTTCAAAGATGCAGCGTACCTTATATCTTACAATGCACTTGTGCTTTTTTGCACTGTGAAGTGACACTAAATCACCTCTTATAACAGGAAGGAAAGCTTTAATCCATTATTGCCAAAGCATCACGCATCAGACTAAAATCACATTTGTAGCGATTATTCCTAAAATAAGCGATAGTTCCTAAAAATTTTTTTTCAGGACTTATACAACGATTTAGATTCTCCTACTTCAAAGACAGCACAGCGCATACCTCATCAAAGATTTTATTCTTTGCTCGGTTAATCCCATCACTGAGTGCCTTGATCCAAGCATCTTTCTCTTCCTGATTTTGAGCCTGCAGTTTGACATCACAGACCTGAAAGTAAGAAAGCAAACAAACTTTGTTACGTTTCCTTTCATTTAAGAAAATCATGGCTGTTTCTCATATATTGTGTGAAAGCAGCATTTTCACCAATAAACAGGCAATGTGTAAACCTATAGGAAAAGTTTGATATTTGGTGAAAATTCAAAATCTTGGCATTATTGCACTTGTAACCGACTGAATTTCACAAACCAAAATTTGATACGTACTGTAAGTCCACAAGTTTTATTTGCTTAAGTGAACTGATAAAATTGTCACACTTATCCATGCTACGTTTTTTCAAGCTGCAGGCCTAAAGACAATTGTAGGTCAAGAGTTAGATTTGGAGGGCAGCGGTGGCCTACTGGTTAGGGTGTTGCCTGCATGATTGGAGGATCGGGGGTTTGAACCCCTTCCCAATAGGTTGCCCTGAGGTACCCTTAAGCAAGGTGCCATCCCCGTCCCGCTCCTCCCTGCGACGGGCTGGCAACCTGTCCAGGGTGTGCCCCCCGTCCCGTGCGCTGTGTTGGAGCGTGACCCCGTTTGGGACAAACTGCAGAAAATGGATGGGTTTAGATTTGTTTATTCTCAGCTTGCTTTCTGCTGTTCTTAAAACTCTAATAACTGTTTTTTTTCTTCAGTTGTCGGTCTGTTTATTTACACAGCCCATTGTTCAGCTGTGTAGCATTTAAATGAAGTGTGATACACATCCTGATTCTTGCTGGGCTCAGTATGTATCCCCCCACTTTCCAGGCTTTTTCAAAATAAAGCAAGGTCGCATTGTACGAAAGTTTAACCAATTCAAAGTGCAAAGTGTACAAAAACATTAACACACACATTCAGATGTGTGCTTTGTTCATCCTTGTATAAAAATAATCTAATTTGATCACATCATGCATGATTTCATGATGCTTTGGTGCAAAACTGGATTGAATGAAGTTTTAAACCGGTTGCTCAAAAAAAGGAGGTCAGTTATGTGGTCATCAGGCTCTAAACCTTTTTCCAGAACTAAATCATATGAGGTTTAAGACTAAAATAAACCCACAGGCCTGACTGTCTGACTCACAGCTGGCTGCTCACTGTATTCAGGAGAGAGGGAAAAAGTGACAGGCAGGGTTTGGCTGCTCTTTACACAGACATACACACACACATATACGCGCACACACACACACACACACACATGCATGCACAGCCTTTTTACATCTGAGGAGCGCTCGAGAGCTTGCCAGCGCTTCAGCCTCGTCATCTGTTAGCAATACCACATATTTCACCACTTAGGTATCTCTTCTGCATTTTTAAAGCTTGGAATGTTCTACTAGAGAGCAAAGCACACTGGTCATAGTGGATCAAACCCTCTAAACACTCCAAACAACTTGAAAAACTATCCTGAAGTGGAAACAACTTCACTCACAGACAACACAAAGAGGCAAGGGCATCTTATGTGCAAAAATAAGGAAAATGAAAATGACTTTCAAAGAAAAAAACAATGCAGTGATTTACTTACTCGTTGCCATTGTGTCTCAAACACCTCGCTCTTAAAGCCTGCCCCTCCCATTAACGATAAATCAAACAATAAACCAATCTGTTACAATACACGGTGATAAAGTCCAGTAAACTGTGATACGATTTGATATGATACAACGTTCAATAAGATACAATAAACAGTGACACTATTTGATATGTTAGAGTACAGTGGGATACAATTTGATACTCTGTGAGACTGTTTGATCAGTTACGATACATTGGGATATAAATTCGATATGATATGATACACTGTGACACTATTTTATATGATTCTGAACACTGGGACACAACTCAATACGATCTGATACACTGTGGCCCTATTCGATGAGATATGAAAAACTGTCACATTATCTGATAAAAACTGGGATAAAAACTTAATATGATATGATACACTGTGACACTATTTGATACAATACGGTACACTTTGATACAATTCAATACAATCTGACTATTCGATTGAATAAATTGTATCTGTGATCTATTGGATGCAATACGATATCCTGTGATAAAATCCATTTTACGATGCAATTTGACACAATATGATCAGATGTAAACAAAATACAATACGCTTTATGATACACTGCGACAGTCTGCAATTTAGTAACCAATAGAAAACCAGATACACATGAGAGAGAGCTGCAGTCATTGGCTGACTTTTAGGACTTTTAAGCTCCCAAAGAACATCCTGCGCATACTTGAAAGCAAACAGTGAGGGTTTGTGGCTCTTTTCATGTACCACATGTCAGAAAAAAACCTTTCCCTAATTTTTACACATGCAAACTGAATGTCTAATGACATTAAACTAGAGCTGACGTGGAATAAATGACATCATCAGCGTGATGATAAGGATGTTTAATATGCATGAGAAGTTCATAAACAATCCTGCTCAAAGACCCTGTCAGTAGATAAGTTGTCATAACAAGTACAAAAAAGACATTTTAATGCATTTAAATGTAATTATGCTGAGAAGTGTGTATGAGCTGAAGCACTTCTAAGCATTTCAGAGCATATCGCACCATGTGACCAATCATTTCCTGTCTATGTTATGTGGACTTTGCATTTCCTCTGAAGTTCACTCTTACTGGTGTAAAATGTCACAGGAAAATAACGCAGGAGTAAGCAATATGCAGACTGATGTGTCTGATTCATTGCACCCCACACAAAGGCCCTGTGTGCTTTTCCTGCATGCCATATTGAATCGATGACGTCACCTAACACTAGTCTGCCCTCTCCCTATGTATTGCATTGTGAACTGATGAGAGCCCCTCTTTATACCACGGACAAGAGGCGAGTTGAGTGGTCCGCAGGGCTCGGACATTCCCTAATAAACAAGCAGTGTCAACACTTACCTTGCTCCCGCTCTTGGCTGCTCGGGTCAGTATCAGCCTGTATTTTTTCTTGAAGGGGCTGCGTAACTCCTGGCATTTGTCGAAGTTTTCCAGATCTAATCGCTCGACACAGTTCTTTAAGTCCTGCGGGGAAACACAACACGTCTTGTTTACATTCAGGCCTTCAAAGGAAGAACAGGGTGGCGGTGGTCTAGTGGTCTAGTGGTCCAGTGGTAGGGTACTTGCCTACCGACCTCTGGATCAAGAGGTCCCCAGTTCAAATCCCACCTCTAGCACTACCACCACTGGGTCCCTGAGCAAGACCCTTAACCCTGAGTTGCTCCACCCCCTATATAGATATACATATCTATAGATAGATATGATAGATATACTCTATAAATATATACATATGTAGGTGTGAAAAATTGCTGTAAATAAAGAACGCTTTCAGAAATGGAAGTGTTCATCATTTACATTCATCAATCAACAAAATGCAGTGAATGAACAAAAGAGAATCTAAATCAAATCAATATTTGGTGTGACCACCCTTTGCCTTCAAAACAGCATCAGTTCTTCTAGGTACACTTGCACACTTTTTGAAGCAACTCGGCTGGTAGGTTGTTCCAACATGACGTGTTTCAACCTCCGTATGACATTGATGATCATTAGCACCGCTATAAAACTGGTTGATCATAATAATCGACTATAATCCTACAGAATCCCCTGACTTTGGTGCAAGTGTACCTGTAAAGAACTGATGCTGGTCTGAAGGCAAAAGGTAGAAACACCAAATACTGATCTGATTTAGATTTTTCTTTTGTTCGCTCAAAAAAAAAAAAAAAAAAAAAAGCTCCCTTGCTCTTGGCTACCTAACTGAGCGCTTTATGTAGATGTCACATTTGACATTTGGCCAAGACATCTTGGGTATTTCCTTGGGTATATATATATATATATATATATATATATATATATATATATATATATATATGAGAAAGATGAAGTCAAACTAACATTATGCATTATGACGATACTTAGAGGTTTTAAATGCAGAAAAGGTGATGCTATTTTTAAAGGGCCATTCATTCTTACTTTTTACCTCATTTTTTAAAAAAACAAATCCCACCATTCCTAATCAATGAATGCCACTTAATCAGAAGGACTTCAGCATCCTAGTTACCTCGTTTTCATACACTACAATCTCTGTTTTGTCCAGCTGGATGTAGCGGTCCTTGTAGCTGCCCAACAGCTTCCCGGAGGACTTCTTCAGCCAGCCAGCCTTGCCCATGGACTTCACCTCTTTGGGCTTGGCTGGATCTTCTTTAACGCCCTGCCGTACATGGGGAGACAAGCGAGAGGATGAAAATCCACGTCATACTGTTTAATCTACTTTCAGAGGTATCATTCCTGAGCTATTAATGGGGGAGTATACAGCGGGATGTTTGTGGTGAACGTTTGTTGTGCTGGTTTTAAGGTTTACAGATGACTCATGCAACATTTTCTGACCGAATGCTGGGAAGAGCACACAAATTTCTCAGTGTTTCCTATTTTTAGACTCTTCTTATCACTATTATCAGAGAAGGAAGTTCCTCGAATGTCCCTCAGAATGTGCCTTCAACACTTTGTTGCAAAGATAATTAAAGAAGAAAGTATGGGAAGTAGTTTAAACAAAAATACAGAAATGCTCCTAAGCACTAAAGCAGGGAAAAAACTACCTATGAAGCAGAAGTGCATTTTAAAACCAGAAACCACGCAGTGAAAACCACAAGGAGTCATTTCCTTCTATTTGTCATGTGTCAGTGTGTCCTGCATCCACATGCAGCCGAGTGATTAGTTCATTAGAATTGACTGATACAAGTTGATTAGAATGCTTAATGGCTCCACTTTGTCAGGTTTTAATATAAAATATGAGGCATTCCAGATAATAATTCTGCAATAACATTAAGAATGACACTGATTTTTATTAACTGATCTGCATCATTAATTAACAGAGGAGTAAACGTTAAAGAACTAAGGGGTAAAATATTCGAGAAATCTGCAATTTCTTGACAATTGTGTTGAATTGAACCAGCGGTCCCACAAAAATAACCATCTATAAAGGTTACTATATCAGAGGTGAACCTAGATGTCTTTACTGAGCTTTTCTATGTAATGATAATTGTAAAGTGGAGGTATTTCATTTCATTTTTACAACACCCTGCATTCGTTTAACGTCTCATAGATCAGGCAGTGTATTCACAGCCACTACTAACTTCCTGTGATGGGGCGTTAAGCTCATCAGACATCACTCTGAGGCCACGGCTCTGTTGTTCATTTACATACGCGGATTATTTTTGAATCATTTTGTGAACCTGTTTAGCATGTCATTTTACTGTTATTATTATAATATCACGTGTCTAAACATCTCTTATCTAACTGTCTCTGTTGATCTGTCCGATAATGCAACCGTGTTTTACATTCTGATGGTTTTCTGAGACCGTCTGAAAGGAAATTCCTCAGGATGTGTCTTTAAAGGGTCATTGGAGCTGTTTTTCCACTTTCACTGGGCCTTTGGAAAGCATGGCCGTGCACTAACAGGGAAGGTGCAGCTGTCAGAGGGAGGAAAAGGCTCAGAATAATAGGAGCAGCACCGTGCCACGAGAGGCGGGCACCACTCTCCCACACTGCCTCTGTCCAGGAAACGTCCTCGCTCGCGCACCAGGCCACTGCAGGCTCCGCTGTCTGCACTGAGGAAGGACAGGCAGGGGTGGATGGAACATTGGAGTGGCTCTCTTTTGTTTTCCACGTAGCGTTCGGTGGGGGGCGGGGAACTGGGGCACAGTGCTGCTGCTGCAAGAAAGCTCCGGCTGCCAAAGAGTTTGGGTGGGGTGGAAAAACCTATAGCTCAGCTGGTTTGGATACACACAGGACCATTTGGCCCTGACCACTGAGCACACTCCTGCAAGAGATAGAGAAAGAGCTGACGGTGAGAGCCAGATGGTCGAGTTCAGTGTTTGGGCTCAGATGAGGAAGTGGCTGAGCTCTCCACTGTGGGTTAGTCAGGCAGGAAGAGTTCTGCTATAAGAATGAATTCAGCAGCAGCAGAGGCGTGGGGATTAGCCGACTGAGCTCGACCACAGATATTCATAAATAAAATGGTCAAGGGTGACGCGAACCACATCTAGTGCTGCAAACAAGCACAAAGACAAGCTGTGTTCTTGTCGGGGTGAAAAAACACGACATGATCACAATATGCTCCGCTGTGTGGCAATGCTATCGGATGCTGTCAAATTTTCTTTTCCGAACTCAAATGATCACTATGCTGTATAATTGAAACGTCTGGACGCAAACTATCACTATCACCCTCATTTACGGCAACTCAGCAGCACACGATTAATCAGAAGACCATTTTTAAAAATGCTGTAATGTAATCATTATAAATATTACCAATAATGATATATTAGTACTAATAAATGCTATAAATTAATATGTTATCAGCATAATCTAATGGGTAATGCAATATATGTATATTTAAACATTTATTATACATATATCTTTGTTTAAATACACATATATCGGATTACCCTTTAGATTATGATGTTATTTCAGGCCAAATCTATTAAAAAAATCTAAAAATCACAAGATTTTTGGATCAATATTTGAACCTTTCCTTCAATAAAAGTGATTTTCAGTACACGTTTAGTCAAAGTTCAGTTATCAGCAACATCTTACAAATGCTTTGGTCCTTCAGAAGCTGTGTATATGGTCATCTTATCTTATATATATATATATAGAAAGAGAGAGAGAGAGAGAGAGAGAGGGAAAGACAGATCATTTATTGCTCTTTATATTTTTTTATATGTTCTTTATATTTTTCTTATCTTCTTTACATATATCTTTCTATATTCCTTCTGTCTCCTTGATAAAGAGCCCTGTAACACCCAAATTTCCTATTCGTGGGATAATAAAAGATTACTCTATTCTATTCTATTCTATTCTATGTGAAGGTGAGAAGTCTCAGAAAAACGCTGTGTTGTGAACATACTTTCATTATTACAAAAGAAACAAGACCTTTCACTTTTTGATGTTTTGATTTGAAATTATAAGCTTCCCTTTACACACATGGAAGTTAAGCTACAAAAACGAGCATCCTGAATGTTATGTTCTTGTAATGTCAAAAAAAATGACAAAAAATGACACATTTGCATATGTTCGCCTATTTCAGCTTAGTTTAGCTCCCCATTAAAGATTGAAACCTAAACAGATTAGGGTAAGTAAAGGACAGCCAATAAGAACAGAGCTCATTTCCATATAGCAGCCTTATAAACAACATGATGAACTGAAAGGGATACGGAGTCACTGAATTACGTTTCTGCTGTATAAACCCGCAGTCACTTTGTAAGACGAGCTCAGAGGAAAGAAAACGTAATTTAATGTGTCACTAAATTGTGATGGACACCACTCCTCCAGGACTGCAGTCCTGATACGGGTCCTTTAAAATGATCATTCCTGCTCAAGAGGCCATTAAATGTGAAAAGCACATTAATGAAGAGGTCAACAAGTTCTCACGGAATCAAATGTGAGCCCTTATCCTGCACAGGATCACCAACAATACAAAGAGATACTAAAGCAGGCCTTAGATAATTCAGTTCCCACTCCCTAATTGATATGCTGCAAGAGTCAACCAAGCCCTCATAACTTTTCTTTTAAAGGTTTTTTTTTTTTTTGAGAGGCACACCTTCACCAGCATGTGTTCCACATAAAGGCTTTAGGCAGTGAACTGACTGTGCTGCATCTGGGATGAATCTTATATCCTGCTCTGCCCTGCTGCGCTTCAGCTCACCACACCACTAAATTCAAATCATCTGCATGCACGGCCTGCTTCCTCCAATGACCCTCTTACTTTAGCTGGAGAAAAGACTGCCCAAAGACTTCCTACAGGACTCGCAGCTGTGTAACGCGGGCTTAAGATGCCTGCTTCCAGGACGCTACATTATCAGCTGGAACAAACCCTGGGACCTCCTATTCCAGAGTGAAGCCCTGATCGCTGTGCAATAACATGAATTTGAAAAAAAAAAGCCAATTATGTTGATTCAAAGCTTACAAATTCAACATCTTTTACACCTGGATTTTTTATTTAATTTAATTTGATTCTTTTTACATGCACACCATTAGGAGCAATTCAGGGATACATGTCACTGCTCAGTTATTGTTTACTGGGTGATTTGTTAACACACACAATTTAGTTATAAAACACATGACGTCGTTAAAGAGTTATAAATTCTAATTGATCTATTTTATTTATCAACATGCAGCACTTCTGCACTGCAAGATTCCATCATCACTTTAGGAATAGGCATTTTGAGTAATCATATTATTATTATTATTATTATTATTAATATTATTAATAATAAGTTCCTTTCTCAACCAGAAACCTCTATAGAAGGGTTGTCCATCTGAGCCACTAGAGGGGCGGCGTTACACAACTTTCCTGTTCTTTAAATTTGATACCAACATTTGCACAGTGTACCACAATGAAATGCAGCCTCCCCTCACATACCGTGCAACAGGGAGCAGCTACTAAAAGCGTCTGCGGAGCAGTGATGGGGATGGTACCTTGCTCAAGGTTACCTCAGGGCAACTTACTGGTTTGGGATTCAAACCAACTCCCTAAACACTAGTCCACCGCCAAGGGTTCAATTCCCAGAGATGCCACAGCCATACGTGAGTGGACGTCAGAGCACAACTGTCTTTGCTCTCTAGCGCCCCTTTACCCCAGCATAGCATGAGGGTTCTTCACGCTAAGCACGCTAAGCTGTCCAATGACGTTGCACTTGGAGATGTGAGGCTTAGCTGCCTGCCTTAATTTGATTTCAGGAATTTTTCATCCAAAACAACAATGGGAGGTAACTTAGAAACTTAGAAACCAACCTCTTTGATTGAGACCTGGCATCGTTAACCATTAGACCATCAGAATGGAAAGCTGTATAAGCTAGACATTTCCTGTGCAATGGTGCAAGATGCTATAAGCATCATCATCTCTGCAAATGCGAAAAACCAATCTGTCTGCATAGGAAGTGTATGTCAATCTCCCACTTTTTTTTAGTCACACACTATCTGGCTAGTATAAGGTGTTTATTTTGGTTGGGGAGAGACCTTACATAGCTTGTGAGTCTGGTGTGATACAACTGTAGTATGACTGCTTTCCCAGAGATGGAGGAAGGGTGATTGGAGTGCACAGCACATGGCAGTGCATGTTGAGAGTTGCAATGTAGAACGGGACAGAATTGTCTCTTGAGTTTGCCCCTTCAGGCCTACATCATCAGTATGGACATTTAAGTTAAATCTAATTGGAAATACAAAACTAGCACATTCAAATCATTTGAAACATTTGCAGACAAGTTTAATATTATTAAAAACATTTATTGCAAATGCAGTGTGCCTGTACACTCCCCAGAGTTTGTCATCCAACTCATAGTGCAATAAAAAGAGGAAATGGAAGTCCTCCATTGAAGATTTAACAGGAATCACACTTACACAAACAATTAAAACCAAAGGCTGCCGTTGAAAAATGGGCTGTCCTCACTTAAACTTGTATGAATGAGGTGGCGTGTGTCAGGCTTTCAGCACTGAGGAAATAACACCCTGAGCCACTAAGCGATACTATCCTACATGTAAGAAGGTGGGATTGATGTGAAAGAAGGAACATCCACAAGCAGCAAAGCAGCTGGAAATGCAGCCTAGACTCAGACCTGTATAAACTGAGCCCACAGATCCGCCACACATCTAAAGTCACTACAGGCAACTGTTTTCTTTTTCTCCCAGTCACATTAAACAGAGCTTGATTTTTCCATTTGCTCATTACTATTTGATAACCATGGCCTCAAATAGGTCACGGTGCAAAAAAACGCCACTCTCAATTCGAACAAAGGCAAACAGGGAGTCCGTCTAGTATAACGTGGGTTTTGTTAAATGGGAGAAAATGCCACATGGATATTCCATGCAGTCAAAAAGGTTCTGATTGAATGTGCCTTTCTCTCATCTTGTCATGTTCCCATAGCAACCGACTGGACAGTAATCTATTATGAAACCCTAACTTTTTTTCAACCTACAAGTACCATTGTTATTGTAAAAACTCTTACTGCACCATTTTAAAGCAAATAACCAGTTAGACCTAACTGCGCTAAAGTACAGCTCTTACAGCAGGGTTAGTTAATGCCTCAACGTGCTTTTATTTTCCATTATTTAAGGTCAGGCAGGTAACACAGCTTTGCAATGAGATGAAGCCGGAAACCAACGCCATCGTTGCTGTGATTGTTGTTTATTTGATGTTATAATGTTACTGAGTGTGTGGGGCTTCTCCAGCAGCACCAGGAACCACACAGCACAAAAACTGCAAATCCAGAACAAAAAAATATGGCCTTTTCTGCCTCTCTGTTTTTTTGACTAAGCATCAACAGACTGATTGTGGGCAGAGAATTCAGCTCAGGTTCTGTTTGCCTCATTTAGCATGAAAAAGCATCCCTTCACGGTGCAGCGCAGGTACAGTCCAGGTCCCGGTGATGGTAAAAAAGCCCCACCAGCCCCATAAACAAGAAAGGCCTATCTGTTCTTTTAAAGATTATTCACAAGCACATAAAGCACCATTCTCATGAAGCTTATAAAATTGGAATGACTGTTTTAATTGACATTTTACTGAATCATTTTTGATGGATCAGCTCATCTTTCTTACACATAAGCTCGCTGTCACATTTAAGAAACACTAGGAGAAGAGGACATTTCTTTGCGCTCTTTGTAATAGATTTGTTTTCCTAGGGGCAGCGGTGGCCTAGGGGTCAGAGACTAGGCCCCAGGATCTAAAGGTCGTGGATTCGAATCACAGACCTGTAGGTTGCCCTGAGATACCCTTGAGCAAAGTTCCATCCCTGTCACTGCTCCCTGGGCGCTTTCAATAGCTCCCCCCTGCTGCACGGTGTGTGTGGGTGAAAAGCAGAGGCTGAATTTCGCCGTGGTTCACTGTGTGCTGTGCTGTGTTTCACAATGACAAGAAGAGTTACTTTCACTTCCAATTATAAAGTATACATTTTAGTTTTTTATATACGTGTTTTTACAAGTAGTAAATAACAAATACTTTTCCTTTATTTGGACAATTATTTAGCAAAATGCCTCTGCACCCTGCTTTTATACCCCTGAGCAACTGCATTGTAAAAGATTTATAATGACCAGTAAACCAGTAAACAGTAAACCAGTAAACAACAACAACCAGTATGCAATAACTGCATAAACAGCTGCAGCTGATTGGTTCTCAACCTGTAACATCATTTGTTTTCCATTTTTTAAAACTTTTTTTGTTCTATGGCAGTAGTTTGCAAACTTAGGTAAACCAAATTCTACCGCTAGTCTTCCAGAACCTTTCCAGAAAAATAACTTCCCACTCCTGTTTTAGCTTTTAGTCATCTTGTGTGCCCCAGAAACCATGTGTTAGATGTTGCATCAAGTATGTGACGTAATAACTTTGACACATCACCACCCTTAAACCACCCACTTTCATGATTAGTAAAACAGTTAAAGAATGATAGCGTTTGGTGAGATTTACTAGCAGAAACAGAAGAAAAAGCTGCATTTCAGTGGAGATCAGATGTTCCTGACTGTACAAATATTTTGAGCTGCATCATCAGCGCTGTTAATGGCCATACTGCTGCTACAGGCCCAGAGTCACTTCCTCTTTCAACTTTACATTTCCTGAACTTTCTCTTCAAAGCCTGGCACTTTTTATGTGCTATCTGGAGCTACAGTTTCTTAATTCTTTGCACTAAATTATCAATGCGCATATTACAGAACAGTAAGACATAATTTTTCTAGGCCTGTGTGTTACAGACACCAGTATAGCAGCAGTAATCTAATTTATACCCCTTCGTTCATGACCTACTTCATACACAGAGAGGAGGGCAGTTAGTAACCGCTCACTAGGAGTGGGCGATAAGGCAAAAAAAAAAATGACATAACAATTCTTCAAAGCATTTCACAATGCTTATTAAGATTGTATATGACTGATAGGCTGAATCAGACCAATGGGAAGCAGAAGCATCAAATTTAGAAACAGTATACTGCAGAAAACGAAATAAAATAAGACCACTTATGTTCTTTTTGCGGTCAATATGCAGGCTGATATGGCCTCGACAATGGCAGAAAGGTTTGCTGTGTAATGAAATGTGACATTTATCACCATACTGAGCATTACGGACATGCTGTCCTGCTGCTAAAATTGAATCATTTGTAGTTTCGTAATATTGTTTGTAGTTTCTAAATGAGTTTCTAAATATATATATATATATGTGTGTGTGTGTGTGTGTGTGTGTCATGAAAGCTTATAAATGGCCTTCAGTGAAGTGTTACATGCACATTTTATATTATTATAAAATTATTATTTAATATAATGACAAAAAATTGGCATATAACACTTCACTGAAGGCCATTCAGTCTTTAACGACACCTTACGTCATGACAGCAGACATAAGCCTACATAACCATTTATAAACCTGAGAAGCACTGGTCAGTGTTCGCAAAGGCAAAGTAGATGTAACTCCCTTCAGAACAAACTGACGGCTGCTGAAATAAAACGTTTATGAAGGTTTATGTCAGCTGTAACATCTACTATGAAGCTTTATGAACACAATGAGAACATACCAGCAACAAAATTAGAATTAGAGCTATGTAAAATAATGAATTATTTAGAACAACAGAATAATGTAGAACAGATTCATGTCTATGTAGATGCGTTTTCCGAGGCTGGTTTAATCGAGGCTGTGTTTAATTATATCCCAAATACTTTAAAATTTGATAAAAACATCTATTCGTGTTTAGAAAAATCATCTGAAGCTTTTGAGCAGTAAAAGAAGGAGCATTTCCTTCATATTTTGCTTCAATATCTTTTTCCTTTTTTATATTATTATATAAAATTATGTTTTATGATTATTTTATATAATTATGTAATTATTATGCTATTATTTTTTTTTAATAACTTTTTAATTCTAAAGCATTCCATCTGAATTAACACCAAAGCGATCCACAAAGAGAAGAAGAAAGCAGAATATTCTTCAGTTTCATGACTGAATGTACTGAGAAGTTCCACTGCGTTTCTACAGGGAAGTCATGTTGAGTTTATTCAGTTCAGTTTTTATTACTTTTACTTATTCTTAAAGCGTTTCATTGGCACTTTTCCTTCCCCATGGGATTAACACATACAGAAACATCATTTTCAAAGTGCATATATTAAGCAACTGCTGGGTTTAAGGCCAAAATGTATTTTTGTTCATTAAAATGAAAAACATTTGTTAAATAAATGTCAAAGTTGTTTTTGTTCGTTATGGCTATTGATTTGCATACATACATAAACTTGATGTGCACGACTTTTCTCAGATCAGATGTATTTTTTCCTTTGTTATTGTAATGCTGCAGAACCCAGCGTACACACCTATAATACACAGTATATGCAAGTCTGGAGTCAGCCCTCATTTCTTTTTTATTTTGAACCACATTGTTGGTTCAAGGTTGTTTTTTATGCCGTCACTCTGTCTTATCTTTGGTATATTTATTCATCCATCCTACCATGCATTTTCAAAGACGGTTCTTTTTTGGGATCGGGCTGCACTTTGGCATATTGAGCAGGTTAAATGAAAAAAATAGGAGTTAGTGCAACTTTAGTGCCTAAAGATGCAAGGTTCTAGATAAAGGGGTTCCACTCAACGGTAAACAAATCACCTGATCATCTGGACTCATCTGCACCTGTTTCTTCATGTCTTAAGTTAGACACTTTGTTCTGCATGAAGGTTCAGACGTAGATCACTGTGTGGATTAACCAACACAGAACTATCAAACTGCTCAGGTACAGAGACTGGACTGAACATGAGAGACAACAACACTGTCCTTCAGGAAGATCTGGAGAACTGCTCAGGTACAGAGACTGGACTGAACATGAGAGACAACAACACTGTCCTTCAGGATGATCTGGAGAACTGCTCAGGTACAGAGACTGTATTGAAAATGAGAGACAAAAACACTGTCCAAGAAAGTCTGGCAGCAAAATATAAAGAAATGAGGGATGCCTCAAGACTTTGGCAGTTCAGTAGATTAACAAATACACATTTTTTTTATTTTTAGATAAGATAAAACCCTTGTGCATTGCTCCTTCCAAATGATATGTCCACCCTCTTCTTGGATGCTATTATTTAGTTTAATGCATGGGATAAACCAGCTGTTGCCATGGCTACGGGATGCAGGAGCGTGGCAGAAAGATGCTGCAAAGGGTCGGACAGGTGTGCAGGTGCACAGGTGAGCAGGTGCAGTCCAACCCAAAGCTCTAACTCTTATTTAGATCTTCACCTTCTCAGTCTTGCAAGTGTGCAGAACCAAGTGCCCTAAAGCTTAATAACCCACTTATTAGCACTTCATTCTAAAAGATGGCATCAACTGGAAGATAAACCTGTCACTAGGCGCGAGGGAAGGGTGTTGCCCCGTGATTCTGGTGTTAGAAATGAAGAGAAAGTGGCTGGAAGGAGCTAAATGTGACCATTTTGGGGGAGATAAGTTTGCCCCAGGTTTGGTGCAGCTAGGGGGCGAGGGAGAAGCAGGAAGAATCCGAGAAAAACATACTCACATCTTCCATGATAAAAGCCTGGAAAGCTCCGTGGTGGGAGGCAGAAAAGACACTCGACGACCAGCTTATCTGCAGCCGAGAGGATTTCTTTCGCTTCTTGGAGCTGCTGACTTTCTCCAGTCCACCATGACGGGGAGGTGAAGAAAGGAGGAACTGGAGATGTAGCTGCAGCTTCTGCTCGACTCCTCTTCCCTCTTTCGACTCACAGCGCTGAAACTAGAGTGAGGTGAAGAAAAAAAAAAGTTGGGTTTCCGGTAAGTTCCCCGCTCAGAGAGAGAGAGAGAGAGAGAGAGAGAGAGAGAGAGAGAGAGAGAGAGAGGAGAGTTCTTGAAGTGAACAGAAGTGAATGTGTCTCAGAGGAGGGGATACTGTACATAAATTGTTACACCCAGACTTACAAGCCCTCAGAGAAACAGCAAAAACATCTCCTCTGAAAGTGAGCTCAAACTTTCAAACACCCCAAAGCATCAGTCGATCTTGCACCCAACCTCTTATGAAAAGGACTTGTTCAGAAACACCTTAAACAAAGTCTTTTTCTTTTAGAAACCTCTTATTTTTAGAGACTCAAAACTAAAATGTAAATTTCAAGAAACCCCACAGAAACGTCAAATCACAGAACCTCCTCAGAAAATGTCAAATCGTCTTCTCAGAACCTCCTCAGAAAAAGTCAAATCGTCTTCTCAGAACCTCCTCAGAAAAAGTCAAATCGTCCTCACAGAACCTCCTCAGAAAATGTCAAATGGAATGTTTCTCAGAACCTCCTCAGAAAAGTCAAAATGCGTCCTCACAGAACCTCCTCTGGAATAAGTCCGTCGTCCTCACAGAACCTCCTCAGAATAAGTCAAATCGTCCTCACAGAACCTCCTCAGAAAAAGTCAAATCGTCCTCACAGAACCTCCTCAGAATAAGTCAAATCGTCCTCATAGAACCTCCATAAGAATAAGTCAAATGCATCCTCCACAGAACCTCCTCCAGAAAAAAGTCAAATGATCCTCACAGAACCTCCCTCAGAAAAAGTCAAATCGTCTTCTCAGAACCTCCTCAGAAAAAGTTAAATCGTCCTCACAGAACCTCCTCAGAAAATGTCAAATCGTCTTCTCAGAACCTCCTCAGAAAAAGTCAAATCGTCCTCAGAACCTCATCGGAATAAGTCAAATCGTCCTCACAGAACCTCACTCAGAATAAGTCAATCGTCCTCACAGAACCTCCTCAGAAAAAATCCGTCGTCCTCACAGAACCTCCTCAGAAAAAGTCATCATCTTCTCAGAGACACTCCTCAGAAAAAGTTAAATCGTCCCTCCTGGGAGCCTCTAGAAAAGTCAAATCTGTCCTCCACCAGAGCCTCCAGAAAAGAATCAAATGTCCTCACAGAACCTCCTCAGAAAAAGTCAAATCGTCTTCTCAGAACCTCCCCAGAAAAAGTCAAATCGTCCTCACAGAACCTCCTCAGAAAAAGTCAAATCGTCCTCACAGAACCTCCCCAGAAAAAGTCAAATCGTCCTCACAGAACCTCCTCAGAAAAAGTCAAATTGTCCTCACAGAACCTCCTCAGAAAAAGTCAAATCGTCTTCTCAGAACCTCCTCAGAAAATGTCAAATCGTCCTCTCAGAACCTCCTCAGAAATCAAATCATTTTCTTCAGAGACCCTTCTGAAAAAGTAATATCATCTTTTCAGAAACACCTCAGGTAAAGAAAATTATTTTTCAGAGACTAGTCATTTTTTCAGAGACTGCTTTGAAAAAGTAAAATGATAATTTCAGAAACCTCAGGTAAAGTTTTTTTTTTTTTTTTAAACCTCACATTTTTAGAGACTAAAACGATCATTTCAGAACCACCTCAGAAAGTCCCTTCTTCTAGACCCTAGTAATATCTTTTCAGGAACTTCTCAGAAAAAGTGCATGTATCCCTTGAAAGGCCTCAGCAAAAATAAAATCTTTTTTTTCAGAGATCCTATGAAAAAAGTAAAATTATCCCTTTGCACAGAATCCCCTGTGCAAAATTAAAACCTCCTCTCAGAAAACTCTCAGAAAAAGTAAAAGCTGATCAAAACCATGCAAAAACGTTTCCATCTAACAGTACATACATGGAGTAGACGTCATAGCTGGCTAACTGGTCCTTGATGCAAGCTAGAAGGAAAAAGACCAAACAAATCAACTTGAGCAGAAGCAATATGTATGTAAAGTATCATTGAGGGACAGTTCTCCAGGCTCCCTGCAGGACAAAGTTTTTGTCTCTCATGTTCAGCACAGTCTCTGTACCCAAGCTGTTTCACAGACAGTGCAGGATCATCTCCACAGAGAAAACAAAAGACAGCGACGTCCAAAGAAGAGCTTTGGGACGTCCTTCAAGAAGCCTGGAGAAGTGTTCCTGAAGATGACTTAAAGAAAGGAGCTGGTCTAAGAGAGTTGAGGCTGTGCTGAAGAATACCGGTGGTAGTAGTGAATACCACTTTCATACAGAATATGAAGAAATGAGGGGTGGAATTAGGAGCATCTTAAAGCTCCTTTACACATAGCTTATTATTCACATGATATCATGTACTGAATTTGCGTATTACAGTGGATGTTCTAGCACAAAGGGCACTTTGCGGCATAACCTGTCAGGCTTGACACTGGTGTAAAACACCTTCTGCAAGAGGAGGTGGCCTTGACACAACCCTGAAAGAGCAAAAAGAAGCGTTACAGAGGCCGCCACTTCCTCTTAGCTAGTTCTCATATTTATAAATGCGATCGTATGCACGTCCCAAAGCAGAGCCTTATTTGCTAGACCTGTTGGCCATATATTTATTCAGCTAGAATAAACGAAGGCCAAATGATTTTTCGTGTCGTGGTTGCAGCTCCCGGTGAGAAAATTTTGGATTTCTTTCTGTAAGTTCTCACTTCCCATATATGTGTGGTCTGTCATGTCTAAAGAGGATGTGGAGAAAAGCGTTTTTTTTTGTCAACAACAGCCCATCTGATGCAACTGTGGCTTACAGTTATTTATCATGAGTGGCCCAAACTAATTGTTATTCTTGGTTGAATATTCCAGAGTTCCTCCTCCAGGAAAGTCTTCATGTCACATGTATAGACTGTCTCACCAAAAGATCTAAATAAAAAAAAAATGAAAGAAACCATGCTTGCACTGCCTAACATCCACATCTAAATATGTATCTGAACGCTTCAGATGAGAACAACTGGCTCCTCTTGGTTCTGGACAACATTTTTGCATGCTGCACGGCCCTGTGTGTGAACGCTGCAGTATATATAAATAGATATGATGCCTGTGGTTAAATGGTGTGAAAAGGCACACTTGCTTTGTTCCACATTCAGGCAGCTTCAGAAAGCACCAGGCCCCACCTTCATCTTCGGCTCATCTCTCAGAGCCTTCTGAACACTGAAAGGCAGCAGGACCCCTGGACACACGTCCGTCTCCGTTAATGTTTCTATTTTTTGTGTACGTAATGCACTATGGTTATGACAGCGGGGTGGATTTATGGTGTTGGCTCCATTTCCGCAGCTGTGCTTCATCCACTTCTTGCAGCTGGGTGCCATGACCTTGCTCAAAACTTTGGTAAACAAGGTCAACACCCAGCAACTGAAAAGAAGTGAGAGAGCACAGAGAAAACAGACAAGTGCGAAGAGAACAAGACCACTTGCCAAAAGGCGCCGCCCACAGGGGGTTTTAATGCAACACAGGCTTTTTAATTTTTTTTTTACTTTTTATCACTTTAATGCTGGGAGTCTTGCCCCAGCTGTACTCCCTGAGCATGTCATCTCGTCCTCCTCCTCCCTTTTTCCTTATCAGTGACTCAGTGTGAAGTGAGATGTGATAAGGATGTCAGTCTTTCTCTGTCTCTCTTTCTCTCTCTCGCTGACCCGACTGAGAGACGATGATGAGATTCGGTGCTTTGGTTTCTACATCTTCCATCAAGCCACTTTGCTTTATTAAAAAAAAAATTATTAATTGCACATAAATCAATCTGGTTGCAAAAAAATCAGCATTAGTGACTTGTAATATAGCTGCAAATGTGATAAAGCAGCTATGCTGTTTGGTGCCTAATAAGGGTGAAACTAATAAGGATGTATTAAATACAATCAAGTCGTGAACCATTAAATTTAGGTTCAGTGATCCTGACAATGAACTGTGGAAACTGTGGAGCCTAAGAATGTTTGGAGCACTGACCACAAATATTTAGGAGTGATGGGAGTGGAAATAAAATAATGTGTTTTCTTCATTCATACTAATAGTGTAAAGGTTCAACGTGGTCCTTGAGGTCCAGTTTTTGGCTTGAAATATGTGTTTCCTAGAGGAAGGGAGTAGATTTGGTGCATAATCTAATGTTAGTGCAATATGGTGGAATTAGGTTCTTTAACTAAAGGCACTGAAGGCATACCCATGATGGGGCCACACCGGAGACACACTGGTCCTACTATCTTAGACTCCAGGCCATAAATTGCTGTCTCAGGAGAGAGGGCCAATGATTAGATTCTTTTGGAAGCTCCATGAATCAGAGCTTCGGTGCATCATTACACCCTTCGTACTGCTGACTTTCCCAAGCCTGATGTCTTCTGTTGATATCCTGATATCTTCTACCAGCCAAATAAAATTTGTTTCTATTTGAATGGCTAAAAGTCAACAGGGAAGTCTACAGCCTTCCTCTTGTGTTTGAAAGCATACATAAGAGAACAAAAGCCTTCCTTTTCAGCCTGATCGAAAGTTCTCTGCAGTTGTATAATATTAGCCTGGTATCTCCTGAGCAGAGCTAAAGCAGTAGACTTTGAACATTTATCGGTTACTGTTGGTGTTTATTAGATTCTTTTGGCAATCGCCTTTAATGTCAGAGTTTCCAGTCACCTTCACTCCCCTGCCACACATAAGAGCTAATGCATCATGGGTTGTAATACTCCCCGCATGCCATTTTTAGCAAATGTGTCACATACGTAAACAAACCTGTTGTGTAATATTCAACATTATTGCCACATGTCTAAAATAGTAGCTATTTTATAGTAGCTATTTTATTTTATTATTTTATTTTTGCTATTTTATTGGGCTGCTCTTTAATGAGCATCTTTCAAAAAGCAGCACAAGCTGAAACACTCTTACAACTTCACACAGCACACAGTGAACCACAACAAAATACGTCCTCTGTATTTAACCCACGCACAACGTGCGGCAGTGGGCAGCCATATGCAGCACCCAGGGAGAAAAGATGGGCACGGGACCTTGTTTAAAGGTTCATCAGGGTAACCTACAACCTCACAATTAGTTCCTAATCCCTAACCACTAAGCCAGTGCTGCCCCTTTATCTCTGCTTTTAAAATATGCTGTTTCAGTTTAGGAGCAGCAGAGGTTCAGACTGTGGCCTCACAGCAACTTGGGATTCTGGATCCATACTTACATATCTTATCCTAGTGTTGTGTTTGGGTTGCCTCCAATTTTTATCCCATGAGCTCAGGGATATCCTCCAGTACACCCCTATACCTTGGTTAAAATAATGGAGTTAAAGTCGCAACTTAGTTTCCATGGATGGACTTTAGGGTCTGAATCAAGAACGGTACATTTTGATTCTTTGACTTTGTCATTGTTTTACATTAACTTAAAAAAAACCCTTTAATCGACACCGTTCTCTACACTGTAACTGTTGAAAGATTGGAAAGTGAGGGAAAGAAAAGTATCGCACTGTATATATGTGCAGGCATGAATACTTAATATTGTCAATCAATATTATTGCATCAAGTTCATGAACTGAAAGAAAGAGCTGGTTACCTAGTATAGTTTCTCAATTTGGATTCATGTAAATTCAGTAAAGCACTTTTTTCAGGGGCCCTTTATCTGCCTTAGTGCCCATGTGCATTTGTTCTGGTTTAGTTCCTATGGCGACCCTAAGGCAACCTCCTCAGGCTGTTTGGACTCCTTTCCCCCCACCTTAACTCCACTCAAAAGCTCCTCTGTTTCTTAAGGCTTACTGGAATTAATGCTTATCGAACCATAAACAAGAGGGTCCTGAAAACCTGTGCTCCAGCTCTGCAAGCAGTGTCCATCACTTGCTTTGATAGTACCCAGAACTGCATAGTCTTGTAATCTCAAGGCCAAATCCAAAGAGAATCCATTAGCAACCATCAGACACCCAACTTCTGCTTAAAATGAGAGACCCTTATTTCCACCCTCGAGTCCATTATAATCATCGATTGACCTTGTGTGGTACTTCCTATTGATTTCTCTCTCATTTGCTGGAGTTAATTAACTTGTAGAAAAGCCCTGGAGTGGTGTGACACCGTGAACAGCTTTCCGCAACTCCATTAAAGCTTAATCTTTATGAAATGGAAGGTTTGAGCAGGAAGGAGCGCTGTATTGGGATTAGCTTCAGCTGAAGCGTCTGCCATACGTCGTGCATAACAAACTGGATTGCAGACGAAGGGAAGTGTCTTTAACACGTTCAGGGGCTTTAGGAACTTTTTAAAACCCAAAATACTTCTATTACTTTTGATTTTCCACCATTTTCAGCGAAATAATAAAATTGACGACATTTAGTTAATTGAGATTCAACTTTTTTATTAAACAATCAAATTTATAATAAATAAATACATTAATGAATATATATCTATATGTATAGTTATCTTTTCTTGGAAGACTGAGTATGGGCGTCACTGCCTGGGAAAGAGATGGCACCAGGATGCACTAAGGGAAGAAGGCATGCTGTGAAAGGCAGTGTGATGCTCTGGGCAATGTTCTGCTGAGTAACATCGGTTCCTGACTTTAATAATCCTTGATAGAAGTGGGTTAATGGCTGCTGCCAAGCTGCAAACATCATTCAGGAATGGTTTGAGAAACATGCATTGCCTCCAAGTTCCCCAGATCTTTGGGATGTGCTGGACAAGGTATTCAAATCCATGCAGGCCCCACCTCACAGCTTGCAGCACCAAAAGGATTTGCTGCTGCTGCACACCTTCAAAGATCTTGAGGGTCTGTACCTCCATGGATCAGTCCTATTTTGGCAGGTTTAAAGTGATGATGATGATGATGATGATGATATTTCTAATAATAATAATAATAATACTAGGCTTTATTATAGAGCACGTTTCATGCAGAGTTCAGTTGTGTAACTCTATGTAATTGAAGACAATCTTAAATTGTATAAATAAGGAATCTAGCAAATGGTCAGAGTAAATTATAATGAGAAGAATATATCAATGTATTAACAAAAAGCTCTGCTAAAAAAGCTTTTAAGTTGTTTTTCAAAAGGACTTTTCATTGGCATTGTGTTTTAAAATTTTTGAGAAAAAAAAAACTAAAGGCTGTCTCTTGAGACTTTTTCTGTGTCATTTTCTAGTTACCTTCAATAAAGCACTATTTGCTGCTCTTAAGGCTCGATTAGGAGTGTAGCCTACCATTAAGAACCATTAAGTGCTTCAAAAACCAGCAACAAAATTTTGAAATCTGTTCAGAATCTATACATTGCAAGAGCCTGTTCCATCACTCATAGGGAAAAACATCCTGGACAGGTTGCTAGTGCATTGGTTTACCATACTAAAAACCTTATTCATCATTACTTTATAGACCATTAGCTAGTACCTTGCTTAATATTATTCTATATTATGACCTCCTAATTGAACAGCAACTGTCTGATTAAAAAAAAAAGGCTTTTACTTAAATAAGCCGTGCAAAAAAGGTCAAATAACAGTATGTGTTGTATCTGTTACAGCCGTTCATAATCAGATTAAAGGTGGGATTGGGGATCACAGCAAGTTAAATATTCATTTGAAGAAAAAGCAAGAAGGATTAACTGCCAAGCTGCATGATTCCAGTAAACAACACACACTGTTCACAGTTAACAATCACCATCACCTGCACATTAAACTGCAGTGAGTGCTTTTTTCTGCACATGAATGTAGCAGTGAATCACATCCATCATTGAGAAATGTGTTTTGCTCAGGGAAGTCCAGTAGATGGCAGCGCTTTCATAAAAGTGAGAAACTGTACTGGGAATTCTGCATTGCAATGCATTCATTCTTCTGAAGGAGCAACTGAATGGCAGGATAATTGACACTGTTGCAGCCTGTGCTCCAACTAAATGAGTGTGATTTATGTTGAATAAAGGAAGATCGAATGTAGCACCTGTGCATATTTACATTAGAGACTCTGTACTCCACCTCTCAGACGCTGACAGGACCCACCCAGGGTTGTGTCTGATAAGGGAGAACATGACAAATATGTGTTGCCATGTGGGCCACATCAGACCTCAGTCTGTTTGCTCTGATATGATTCAGAGTTTGGCTGACATATTGCCATGGCAACTTACGAAGCTTACACATTAACCTGCCTGACAACATTTAGGAGAAATGTGACATTACTGGACCGTCGGACTACAGAGAGATGGATGAAAACACACACACACACACACACACACACACAGAGAGAGAGAAAAAGAGAGAGAGAGAGAGAGACACAGCATCTCTCTCTCTCTCTGTGTGTCTTTGCTCCATTTCTCTCACTTTTTTACTCTCTCTTCCTCTCTCCACTTATGTCTCTCTCTTTGTTTGTCTTTCCTTTTGTTTGTCTTTTCCGTTGTCACTCCTTTTCTCTCACTATCTCTCTCTATCTCACACACACTCACACACACACACACACACACACACACCTGCCATATATCTGCTACATGTGGGCAGTTTATGTTACATAAATGCCTCCCATGGGGTTTCTGTGACATTTTTAGCTCCATGAAGATAAAGACTGAGGTAATGTTAACGCAGTGTGTGTGTGTGCGTGTGTGTGTGTGTGGGTGTGTTTGTGGGTGGGTGGGTGTGTGTGTACTTATGTGTGAGACTATGTGATTTAGGTGCTATACTGTGATCGGAGTCACTGCACAGTAATGCAAATACAAAATCCAGAATGATATTGTTTACGTATTGTTGTGAAGCCTCCAGGGAGGCATGGTGGTGCAGTGGGTTTGCATGATCTCCGTATGTCTGTGTGTGTTTCCTTCAGGTGCTCCTGTTTCCTCCCAGCATCCAAAGACATGCACATCAGATGGACTGGAGATGCTAAACTTCCCCCAGGTGCCTCGTAAGAGGCAGCGGTGGCCTAGTGTTTAGGGACGAGGCTCCAGGATCAGAACGTTGTAGGTTCGAATCCCAGACCAGAAGGTCGCCCTGAGGTACCTTTGAGCAAGGAACCGTCCCCATCACTGCTCCCTGAGTGCTTTAAATAGCTGTGCCCTGCTACATGTATGTATGGGTAAAAAACTGAGTTTGTTTTTCTTTGTGGTTCACTGTGAGCTGTGCCATGTTTCACAATGGAAAATAGTCACTTTCACTTTAAGGTGTGTGTGTGTGTGTGTGTGTGTGTGTGTGTGTGTGTCTACCATGTAATGGACTGGCGACCTGTCCAGAGTATCCAGAGAACAGGGATAGACTCCAGCACTGCCCATGACCATAGTCAAGACAAGCAGTTAAGAAAATGAGTGAATGAGTGTGTGTAGTTCCTCTAATATATGAGCCTTTGAGAAATCGGTGAACATGCCCCTTTGTAAAATGATGGATAATACAAGGAACGTGTTTAGTTGCTGGAGAAGATCTTTGCCCTTGCTTGTTAAGTTCATCCATATCATGCAGAACATTCCTTTCAAGCAGCCAGCCAGGTTAACAGCTGATCAGTGGTGAGGATTATGTTCTCTGCCAGGGTTTATCAACTCTTCCACATAAGCATACTTATAAAAAAAAAAAAACAGTTTATCTCTCAACTCATGCATCAACAAAGCAGAGGACAATAAATCCATTTGTGTGCAAGCGCGTTGGGTCGTGTTTAGGTTTCACATTTAACCTCCACTATCGAGCCCTTTGTCACGTCTCAAAGCTGCAGGTACAAATTGCATTTGGGCTACATGTTCATACATGTACCGACTTATTATGCATGAACACTTCATGTAATACCTTTCTGTGAACTTTTGGAGGCTTTCTCCAGATCAAACAGCTCTAACCTGGTGATTTCTCTAGAAGTATCTCATCAGATTATTCAACACCTTGTTTACATCTGAGCCACTGAGTTATCCAAAATTTAGAAAAATCAGGGGAATTATATTTTAATGCTTTAAATTCCCAGTTTTATTGCATTTTCAAAGAATGTTTTGGGCATAAATTGATTTACACTTTCTCCAAAAATCCTCCAAGACATGTTTGGAGGTACTTTGATGTTACTTCAGCTACAAAACATTCCCAGCACTAGAGGTCTACAGTCACCCAGACAGCCCACATCATTGCTGTAAAAATACATCCTCAATCTAAAACTCTTCTCATCTGGATCCTTATTCAGGTCTGAGAAATGGTTTTGATTAAGGATACAGTCCACTCATTGGTGGCCACTTTGTGAACATCCATTCTGGTGCTGAAACGGCTACCTGGATCAGTGGCAAGGGTACCTCAGGGCAACCTACTGTTCTGGGATTCGAACCCATGACCTTCAGATCTTTCAGATTTCAGCTCCCTAACCACGTAGGCTATGTGCAAACTGAGTTATCGTTTAGCTACAAGACAAACTAGTGGGTCAGTGATTATTCCACTGATGATTGAATACTGAGGAGTGTGTGCATGGCATAATATCGGTCTTTAATAAAATACAATTTTACAGGCTTTTTAAACAAAAAATTGCAGGACATAGGCGTTATTTTATGCCAAGTATATATTTAATGTCGCAGGAATTATTTGTTTATACAGAAATAATTGACACTGAAGTCTACATCACCCGGTGAGGTAACAGGGCCGACAAAAGGCTTTTTGAAAGCTGGATAGAAAGTTTACAAAGCAAAAGTGAAGCTTACTTCAGTTGTCTTTAATGCCTATTTATTCCCTCCCATTGCTCAAGATAAGTGATGTGCGCTCAGAGCCATTGTTGAAAGCAGAGGCAATATTTCACTCCCAACAAAACGATTGGCCTAACAGCCGAATAAGCTGGCATGCCTGAGCGGCTCAGTCAGAAAATGTAGTGTGCGCAGTCCGCTCAGCAAGGCTCATTTATGCCCTATGTAATCCAGATTACAGAGACATTAAACATAAACTTTATTTCTATTTTCAGAGCAGCTAATCAGGAGTGAGGCTGCTGAGGCATGAGTAATTCCTCCTCAATAAAGTCCATCCCTTAAATGTCCATTTTTTTCATGTCTCAAGCACTGTGCAGCTCTAACACCAGGATACCAGCTGTTATTGCTTCTTCTCACAGCACTTTAAGTGTTTCCGAACTTATTTTAATGCAATCTTGAACGCAAATCATTTTGGACCTTTTTTATCGGCCCTTCTGTCATGAAATGTTGACACAGTGTAAACACCAGTTGGCATTTTTGAATAAAGATGTAAGGGTAGGCCATAAAAATATGTATACGACAATCAGCCATGATGTTAAAAACGACTGCCTTATCTTGGGGGTCCCCCTTGTGCAGCCAAAACAGCTGACTTGTCAAATCATGGACTTCACAAGACTAAAGTGCTGTGGTATCCTTAATAGCAGATCCTGAACTGCAATATTGGGCATCAACATTGCTCAGATGAAGATTTAGGGAATTTGGAGGCCAGGTCAGCACCTAGAAATCTTTGTCACAACACTCAAACCATTCTGCAGTGTGGTAGGGAGCATTATCTTACTCAGAGAGGCCACTACCTGCAGAGAAACTGTTGCCATAAAGGGATGTCCATGGTCATTTAGGTGTCAAAGTATTATGTTAGTGAAAGCCAGGAATCAAGGTTCCCCTGCAGAACATTGTCCAGAGCATCACACTGTCTCTGCTGCTATGTCCTCTTCCTGTACTGCATCCTGGTGCCCCATTTACTCAGATAAATGATGCATCGGGCTGCCTCATGTTGGAAAAGAAAATGTGATTTATTAGACCAGTCCATCTTTGCTCTGTGGTCCAGTTTTCATGCCGATTGTAGGTGCTTTTGGTAGCAGTGCTAGAGTTGGGATTTGAATCTGCAAGCTCTTGGTTCAGGTTTATACGTGAGTATCATACCACTGTATCACCACAACCCCCCTAGTTTCATCAATGACCCTAATAGAAAGTTGTCCTTTCTTGGACCATGTTTGGTAAATACCAACTACTACATAACAGGAACACCCTGTAAGACATGCACAATTTGGTTCTGGTCAAAGGAGCTCAGATCCTTATGACTGAGTACTTCATTGTTGGTCAGCAGTCTGTCCATTTATGCCACAAGCACAACTTGTAGAGTCCTGACTTTCAGAAAATTAACTGATCTGATGTTTCTGAAACTTTCCCTTAAACTTCTCTGGTTAAAGAAGAAACCCTGCATTTTTCAGTCGGATCTCTCTCTGCCACCTGTGTAGCATACGGCCGATATCAGTGAGCTTCCCTGAATGTTGAAAAGAGAAGAAAGCCCCATAGACTCAAAACACGCCTTTCATAGAAGCCAATGGGAGGCTGCACCTGTAAAACAGATGTGAAGGAACACTACATTTGCCTCTTAACTCCTTAAAAGGCCCAATCCAGGCCCAGGTTTTATTCCTCACTCCTGGAAATGAAGAATAAAATTTGCTTTCATACATAATTTTTTAACAATAAGCCTTCAGATGTAACAAACCTAAAGGGGCCTAAAGGGGCCATTTCACTGTTTGTATTAGTGTCACTTTGTGAGAAACCTGCTGTTGGATTCAAAGCAATGGCCTTTTTTAGGAATGCAATGATTGAGTTGTGATCCAGAGCCTATTTGGAGGAGTGTGAATACTTCTTTCTGCTATATTCTTCAACACCCTGGGGAGGACACAGATGGCATGGCTTGAGCAAGAGAATAAAAGTTATTTTCAAGAACTTTCGAGCATAAAAATGGTCTTTAACTCAATCTCATCCTTCCTTTGGAGGATACACTGATAAATGAAGTGTGGTTTAAAGAAATGGAAACCTGTTACCGTAATTCTCTATTTATAATTCAGTTTTAAGAGATTAATTATAATCATGAATCACTATTAACAAAGTGGAAATAAATCAAGACGTGGTTTAACATTTTAACACTGTTTTTGATCATTATAATTAGAAATCTGTTTTTTTCCAAAGAGGAGAGAGGACCAAACTTTCAGTCAAAGCTGATCAAAATATAATATATTCAGTTAGTTATTCATTTTTCCGTGAAATGCTTTCACCTTTCAGCTTCCCAGGCTTCTTGAATCGTTCAGACAGAAATGTTAAGACAGATGCAAGTAACAGTGAGAGTGATGAAATTGGGAATCGTCCAAGATGCCACCCCTCACCTAAACAACACAGAGTATTTCTTGCACGGAAAATCTCCTGCTGTGTGAAAGGGCAGCTGTTGTTCTTTTCACATTCTCCAGAGTCCATGTGTGGAAGATGACTTTACCTGATCTGTCAAAACATGATTTCTAAATTAGATGTCTTTCCTTTTGGACTGAAGCTACAAATCCCTAAATGTGGCTCACAGAGAGAATCAACGAAACTCAACCTCTGCTTATCACCCACACAGTGCAGCAGGGCGCAGCTATTTAAAGCACCCAGGGAGCAGTGATGGGGATGGTACCTTGCTCAAGGATACTTCAGGGCAACCTACTGGTCGGGAATTCAAACCCATGACCTTTCAATCTTAGGGCCAACTCCTTAACCACTTGGCCACCGCTGCCCATAAGCGTTGCCTTGCAACTCCATTGCAAAATAAAAGAGGCCAACTTTGGACTGACCTATAATATTTGAGCAAAGGGTGAAGTTATGGATTTATGGGTCTTGACAAGTAAAAATAGCTTTAACTATAACTGTGACTTTCTGCAGTTATGTTTCAGCTCGCTATACCTGTAAACATAAATAAGCTTAAATGATGATCGCATTACACAGTCTTATTAGCACCAGAAAGTTATATTAGCTGTAATGATTATGTCTGTGCAGGCAGACCTTTGGGAAATGCAGCCCTGTTTCTTTTCTGCTTGATAATTTGGCTGGACAGTGAGGTGCTGTACTTGTTGCATTTCCATTCCACAGGCCCGAGCTCACACGCAATCACTCCTACAGTAAATGAGGGGGCAAATTTCCCCCGCCTGGATTTAAGAACTGTACAGGGTTGATTCTGTCTCCTCAGCCGAATACCTGGCCTGCGTTTGGAGTGGCTTGTGTGTTCTGGAGGATATCCTCATTGTGATTGAGGCGATATCCTTTCACGCTCTCGATGGCTGTCAGGCGTTCAAAACACTGCGAATTCTGTAATCACTCACTCATTAGAATACACGACAGTGAAAAGAAAAAGGTCGTCTTATGTAAATGATAAAAATCCACCTTGCCCTGTGCTTACTGCATGCTGTATATATTTTAGTAATATTTTCATGTCTATTACTGCCAACTACTATTACTACTACTACTACTACTAACGCGTTTGTTAAATAATCAATTAAATATGTTTAATTAACATATGTTCATTCAATAATTTTATCATTTTATTAAATATTAAATATATTATCTTTAGAATTGTTCATTCCTGTTGGCATTAAATAATAATTCAAACCTATAGTGAAATAATATAATATAGAATATAATAGAAATAATATAATAATATGAAATATATATGGAACCACACACCTATTATTTATTTTTAATAACATTAAAATAGAAAATTGTCATTGTGTACATTTTCAAAATGAATGTATTTGTGTGATATACTATGTGTTGAGTTTATAAGAGTCGTTCAGTCTGTTGTTTTTGTTTAATTCATCTTTTCTTGGTGGGCCTGTCTTTGGTCTTCTGTCTTATCACTGTACCCATTAAATGGAGAAATTCATAAAACGGGACGATGCCACTCTGCTTTTGACTTTTTAAGTACACAGTATGCTTCTTTGGGACCAGACCATGGCTCACATCACACAACATGACTACTGTAATGGATTAAAGTATAAGCAATACGAGCTATAAAAACAAACGTCACAGCTGAAGACAACAAGAACAGAACTGTGCTGTAGCTTTGGTGGAGCCACTGAAGGCTCACATAAACTGGCTGAACTGTAAATGGACCATGCTCTTAAACCATCTGCTAAAGTCAACATGCAAACCCCACACTGCTGCTCTCTGATGCCTCAGGGTGGGCAATCTGGTAAAAATATAACATCATGGGTGCCCTAAGACTAATTCCTTTATAATGCACATAGAATAAACTCAAAAAAGCTTACAACTTTTGCAAGGACAGTATATATTCCAGAAGTATTATTCGTATGGTTTTGTTTTCTTATACATGTTTATTCATTTTAACAACAGCAGAAACTGGTGAAATCATTCCTGTGGTTTATTCTATTAAAGAATGTGTGTATATGTATGTGCAAGTCTTTTTTTATCTTTTGATGTTTGCACTACCTTGTGCTTCCACAGATAAAACTTAGCTGCTCCTCTAAAAATTGCAAACGGTGTGAAACAATGCAGGCAGATACCACGGCTTATTATGCATCTGCATAAATAAAGTTCTTGCTGCTGCAGTTGTGCTTCATCTTACATTTCATAGATATTATAATTACTGTAACGATGATCAAACTCCCCTCTGGCACTTAGCACACACCGTCTACAGAGCGTCTACAAGTGCTTTAAGGTCAGATTACCCTGCATTTTTCTTTATTTATTTATTTATTTATTTTCCCCTGAGGGTGACTTGGGTTTTATGAACCCAAAACAGCTAGAAATAATTTTTATATGACCATTTACAAAATCCTTTGCAAATAAACAGGCTGCTTGTGTTTTTGTGCCTTTATGTAAATGACCTCTGTTTCAATTGGTTGCTTTGGTGCCTGGCTTATTAAGTAGCTCAGACTGAAATGCTCCACTGTTGGGGTTAAACTGATGCAACCCACTCCGATGTAGTGATGCTGAGATTGAGGAACATCTACACCCTGGAGCAGCAGATATTAAACTTGAGCTTTCTGGCTTTGAAACCTCGTGTGGTCTAACAGTCCTAACATGTCCCTGGACCGCGCAGCGTTAGTGGGGAGACTGTCATTCCTCTGCATTACAAGGCTGGGAGTGAGACTGACCCGCAATCTCATAAATGTGAAGAAAAGCAGAGATGCCACAAGAGGTTCCATGAGTCATTGATCAGACAGCTTGTAAGATCCCCGTAATGAAGCGATGATTCAGCTCCATCAGCTGCCTCTGAATTGCACAGAAACTGCCTCTGACCTGCCTCTGAACTGCAAAGAAACAAAGACAAACGTTATTTCCATACTATTCAATACACTGCTTATCATAAGCGGTGCTAAAAGGACAAAATGGGAACTCTGGGCTTTGTTTCTCTGTTGGGATTCTGAAAAAGTTCAGCATCATTGGTTAGCGCTTCCAATTACACAACAACTATCCAGCATTTTGGTGATAACAAAACTGCTAAAAATAAGTGGAGGGCAGAGGAAGAAATATTTGCCCTCCAGGTAGGCGGTTCTTTCAGTCTGTGACGTCACGTGAAAACCATCCGAAGGGACGTTCCTATTGGACAATCCTCAACTTTGAGGATTAAGCGCTCTGAATCACTGAAGGGTTCAGCTTTGTGAAATAGGGCTCTCGTAGGGTTCACGCTCAGCAGAGCTGCTAGCCAATCCCAGAGTGCCTAGGCGGGGCAGGCCAATCGCAGTGCAGAGGGGGCGGGGCTTAGGCGGAATAAATAAAAAATAGCGGTTGGCTCAGTGCTGTGACATTTTACTGCGAGAAAGTTGGCGTGGAATTAAATATGTGAGCAGTTTATGAAAATAAAGGATTAAAAGCCACTAAAAGGGGAGCCGGCGGCGTGAAAAGGACACAGTTCCGCGCGCGGGCGAGTGTTTTTGTGGCGCGTTTTGACGCGGTGCGGGATTGATGCTCTGAGGAGATTTTTTTTTTTTGACGTTTTCTAACCGTCGCCCGAAATTCGCTCGCGCCAGCAAAGTTAGCGGCGCAGCCTTTCTCGCAGTAAAACAGTAAAAATATGCCTTTTTTCGTCTTATTCGTGCTCGTAACTTTCTCCGTGTGTGAAACATCGCCCTCCCGGAGCGTTTTTACCAACCACTGGGCTGTTCGGATCACTGGGGGACCCGAGGAGGCTGAGAAACTTGCTTCAAAATATGGCTTTACGAATCTGGGCCAGGTATGTACACGTTAATTTAGCCTTTTCTCTTGAATTTTAGTCAGGAGTTGCAGAAAAACCTAGACTTCACCTCACGGATTTTAAGATAAGAGCTGCTGGTGGTCGTTTTTACCTCATAACACGCTGTCATGTCAGCAGGCTAATGGACTGAAGGCGCTGATCTGGGGTCAGCTAGGTTTGAATGGACAGTATGTTTGTTAATTCATTTTTAACGATTTTTACACGTTGTTTTTCTTTTTCGCTGTGTTTTTAGTTATGGCTCGCAGAAAAAAAAACCTAGACTTTATCTCAGGGGGTATGAAATCTGAGCTTTTGGTCCTTTTACCACGTAAATATACTGCCATATCCCGCTGTGGGCGAATGGACTTAAAGCACTGATCTGGGATCAGCTGGATTTGAATGAACAGTATGTGTGTTAATTCAAGCCTGGGGATTGATCAGCTCTGGACCTGTTCTTAGTGAGCTGCTTCAGTCTGTGGAGACTGGGGCCAGCTAGGACTGCTCGATTATGGCAAAAGAATTTTAGTCAATATTGAGATTGTGATCATTTATTAGGGTTTCTCACTGTCTTTGGAAACATGCATTTATTGAACTTTTTTGCCTAATTAATAGCATTTGAGTCATTTATTTGTCTTTGAACTTTAATTTTTATTTGAAACTATTCTCAAAAAAGAAAAGTAAGCATATAGATTTATGTGAATAATATTAAGGTTATTAAAAAACTCTTAAGGGATATTAGAAATATCTTAAGTAATATCTATCTTTTATCTGCTAGTCATTTTTTTAAATAATACAGATAATACAGTTGTATACCAAGTTCACATCCAAAATCTTAATTTTCCTTGTCTTTAAACTTTATTTCTTTTAACTTCTTTTTATTGTTTGTATCATATGCAGTCATGCTCCATTACATATTTAAAGTTAGATACCAAACAAGCCTTATCGAGTGAATTCTAGCATCTTTTCGATGTCCATTTCTGAAATAAATTAAAATAATTGCCAGAAAATGCATGCAACGTTTTATTCATCCGCTCGTACGGAAAAATCCAATAAATCTTTTGTTCTGGAAAGGGGGAAAGGAGTACCTGAAACGCCAGCCTGTTGTTAAGGTGGTCTGGTTTCAGAGACAAGATAACACTGTTTTCCCACCTGTGATGAAGAGCCTTGTTTCAATTGTGTAATGCAGAGTATTCTTCATTTTACTTAATACAAAATGAATTGAGCAGCCTTACTGCCAGCATGGATGACATCTCTTGCACTAATGTTGTCTTTCATTTTACTGTTGGTAAGAATTGTGCTGACACTGCATTTAAATTCAAAGCAGCACAGTTTGTTTGGCCACCAAGACCTTTCTTATTAGATTAGATTAGATTAGATTCAACCGCAATGAGCAGAGTAGAGGTACAGAGCCAATGACAATGACATGCAGTTAACATCAATGATATATATATATATATATATATATATATATATATATATATATATATATATATATATACAGTACTGTGCAAAAGTTTTAGGCAGGTGTGGAAAAAATGCTGTAAACAAAGAACGTTAATCATTGTTAATAATTTCTTTTCATCAATCAACAAAATGCAGTGAATGAACCACCCTTTGTCTTCAAAACAGCATCAGTTCTTCTAGGTACACTTGCACAACACAGTTTATGAAGGAACTCGGCCGGTAGGTTGTTCTAAACATCTTGGAGAATGAACCACAGATCTTCTGTGGATGTAGGCTTCCTCACATCCTTCTGTCTCTTCATGTAATCCCAGACACACTGGATGATGTTGAGATCAGGGCTCTGTGGGGCCAGAAGAACTGATGCTGGTTTGAAGGCAAAAGGTAGTAACACCAAATATTGATTTGATTTAGATTTTTCTTTTGTTTGCTCACTTTGCATTTTGTAAATTGATAATAATAAACAATCATTATTTATATTTCTGAAAGCGTTCTTTGTTTACATGCATCTTTGTATCTTATACATGTATCTTTGTATCTTATATATATCCTTGTTTACATATATATATATATATATATATATATATATATATATAGATGCTGTCATGCTGTCACCTCATATAAAGTTTCCTCCCACAGTTCAAAGAAATGAACGTCAGGTGGATTGGAGATGCAAAATTGCACCCTAGGTGTGAGTTTGTGACTGTTTGTCGGTGTGTCTGGCCTGTAATGGACTAGTTTAGTCCCTGCCCTGTGATGGACTGTCCAGGGTGTTTCCTTGCCTGTTACCCTGTGAGAGCTGGAATAAGCTCCAACACTGTGACCCTTCTTAGAATAAGTGGATAAGAAAGTGACTGGTTAATATAGAGTAGGTATGGAGAAAGGTTGTATGTACAGTACAGATAAACAAATACCAATATTCAGTAATCTTCCTCGGAATGAGCTTTGCTAGTATAAAAGTGTAGAAACATGCCTGACAAGCAAGACCTTTTATCTGGGCAGTAGGAAGTTGTGGGTTTGAGTCCTGGAACAGTCTGTTACCGTGAGGTGCCCTTGATCATTGTTCCCCAACTCTGCTGCCCGGGTGCTGGATGTATGTCTGCCTGCTGGTACACTGTGTGGGTTAAATGCAGAAAAAAACATGTTGTTGTGGTTCATTTAATGCTTTGGTGTGTTCATATTACTGACTGTCCTTTCAAACAAGTTCTTGTCCATTGAATTGGAGGGCTGAGCCTTCTGGGTCAGATCAGCACTGGAGTCACGTGGATGCCTGGAGGCTGCAGGTGGCCCAGCAGATAAATGAAGCTCCTGTGACCTCCTGGAGACTCTGGGTTGCGTCCACTTGGCGAAACTCGACAGGATTTGTGGTGGATGAGCGGCTTTGGTGGCTCAGCTCAGCAAGGATGTGGAGGATCTCTACTCCAAGCCATTAGGAGGCTCAGTCTTGTGATCTTTTTTTTTTTCTTTTTTTTGCTCATCCAAAATCAACATTAGTGCCATATAGCTTAGTGGTTTACATCCCAGATTTTCTTGTCACTGTCTCATTGTTTTTGACTGTGATGTGCTAGGATTAAGACAAGCAGGGCAGGCATTCTTTCCCAAAAGCATTCCTTATGTTAAAATTATTCTGTAGAGCCAAAACATTTCTATCAAACATCAAAGCATATTTCTTCCAGGTTGCTGACTTTTGCTTATTGTATCCAGAATGCTGTAGAATAAAAATATGCAAGGAAGTGCATGCCTGCAAGAAGGAAAGATTTTTTTAAAAATGTGTTTTTTATTGTTAATGTGGTCTCTGTTCAGCAGAAAGGCACCTTGACAGATGCACATATGTGCACACATACCTGCCTACATTTGTAGGCACAAAAACTGACATGCAGTGTTTAACTTTAATGCTTTTGCTTGGATAACAACTTTGTCCAAATACGTTACTTGAATTTAGCTGGATAGCGATAAAGTTGCCAGATTCTCAAGTGCAGTGCAAATGTTTTTGGCCATCTCTTATTTCTTATTATTTCACTAGAAAACCACATTTTATTGTGCAAAAATACTATTAAAATTAAAGATTGAACTGAAAGAATGAATTTTTTGTGACAAACTGCCAAGTGCCTAAAGATACAACGTGCCAAGATAAAGAGGTTCCAACCACTCAGTCTGGAGACATTTGCACACTACTCTATGTCTTGGTTATCTTTCTGGACAAGTTGTCTTAAAAGAGGAGTATTAGCTGGCATATAAGAGGAGTTTTAATATTAAATATTTTGTCTGTTATAAATTCATATAAATCTGAAGTGCTTTAAACAGTTAAGAGCCAATAAGGGCAGAATGCTTGTGCTCATCAGACTACAGTGGCCATCACACCACCCACTGACTCCCATATGTTCACTTATCTATTTATGCTCTGTCTGTATTTTTTCTGCACTGTAAGAATGACTGTTTGAGTTAGTTTCTTGACTTCTTCATTTTATTGAGCACCTTCTGCGTTTTTTTGTGGGGTTTCTTGTTTTGTCACAGCACACTACCTGACCTTCAGCATTACATTTTGGGGTATTTTTTTTATATTTTTACTGTTTCTCACAGTTGTATGACTGCCTTTTCCCTGTGCTTTCTCAGATTGGAGGTCTGGAGGACCATTACCATTTCCATCACAGTCATGTGTTGCGTAGGTCCACCTTTGCCACCAGGGGCACCCACAGCTTCATTCACATGGACCCCAAGGTGAGTTATTCCATCCCCCAGACGACAGCAATCCACCCATGCCAGCCACCACATTTCAAACGACATCGCTGATTCTTCACCTCAAAAAAGTTTAACTGTCACAGACTCAGACCCATTAATATGACTGAGTGCCCGTTTGTCCGCAACTTCATTTGACAGTGCAGCCAGGCATTCAGAGTCAAGCTGTTTCCCGGGGCCTGGAAGCCGGCCTTCTCCCGCTAAGATTATCTCCTCGCGACAGCCGGGATCTCAGGAGTAATAAAACCTGTGGTGCAGGTATATTGGTGGCCGGCTTTGCGAAGTCTCTCTGATCATATCAAGCCTCGTGTCATGTGTACAAATGGAGTGGAGTGGCAAATACTCAATAACCCATTTCATCAGTGTCAGGCTGCAGGCAAAAGCCCACATGGCTTCTGTGCTGAACGCTTCCTCATCTGCTACAAAAAGCTGTCAACCTGAAAAACCAAGCTATATACCATACATTTGTTCTGTTTTTATTACAGTTGAATGGCAACATTTTAACTGACGTGTAACATAACAGGACATTAAGATTGTATATAAATAGACTCTGTGGGGTCATTAAAAAGAGGAATGCTGTTGTTATTATTATTATTATTTCACATTTATAATATTAATACCCATGTTCTATGTGATTCTTGAGAAAGACTAGTCTAATGTGTGAGAATCTGAGATTTCATCCTGTATCCTTGGGGTAGTTTCAGTTCATTCACAAATTCTGATTGGTTTATTGCTTATTGGAATTTTTCTGCATATCTGGGTTTTTTTTTTTTTGCAATTTATGTACTGATTATTAAACTCTTATTGTACTACTAATTTCTCTTACAGAAAATGTTATTTCACCATTTTTAAGTGTTGCATATATATCCATTACTGTGCAAAAGTTTGAAGCGAATGTGGAAAAAATGCAGCAGCAAACAAAGCGCTTTCAGAAATATAAATAATGATTCTATTTTTATCAATTTCAAAATACAAAGTGGCGAACAAAGAAAAATCTAGAAATCAGATAAATATTTGGTTATTACTACCTTTTGCGCTAAGGCCAGCATCAGTTCTTACATTACAGAGCCCTGATCTCATCATCCCAGTGTGTCTGGATCACATGAAGAGACAGAAGGATGTGAGGAAGCTACATCCACAGAAGATCTGTGGTTAGTTCTCAGATGTTTGGAACAACCTGCCAACCAAGTTCCTTCAAGCTGTATTGCAAGTGTTTCCTAGAAGGGCAGTGCTGTTTGAAGGCAGTGTGTGCTCATACAGTACTGTGCAAAGGTTTTAGGCAGGTGTGGAAAAAATGCTATAAAAAGTGTTGATCATTTATCTTCATCAATCAACAAAATGCAGTGAATGAACAAAAGAGAATCTAAATCAAATCTATTATTTTGATGCAATACCCTTGCCTTCAAAACGGCATCGAGTTCTTATAGGTACACTACATGCGGTTTGAAGGAGCTACGGCGGTAGAGTGCGTTTCAGAAGCTGTCTTGAGAACAACACAAATCTTCTGTGAATGCTTTCCTGCATCCCTTCTGTCTCATGATCAGACACACACTGAATGATGTTGAATCGAGGCTCTGTGGTAGAAAGACAGTGCTGATTTGAGCAAAAAATAAGCCTCGAATATTGATCTGATTTGAATTTTTTCTTTGTTAGCTCACTATGTTTGTAAATTGATAAATAAGAAATCATTATTACTATTTCTGGCATTCTTTGTTGCAGCATTTTCCACCTGCAAACTTTTGCGCAATATATATATGGGATATAAATATATATATATATATATATATAGGTATTGTTCTTCTGGGTGCTATAACATTTTCTATAAAAATCAATTCCAAAGACCATAACACTCCAGTAAGCTAATACTGTGTGATGGCTTTTCTGTTAGCTTTCTCAGAACTCTGATTTTCAACTTTATCAGCTTCTTCACTGCCGTGGGGCTGGACACTGCAAACAGGAAGTGCAATGAAAGTAGGCAAATGTGGTCAAATGCAGCTGTCTGGTTATTTCACGCAGATGTTTACTCAGTGGACGATGTTCCTGAAATGTTTAGTCTGTTGTACAGTGCAAAGTGTGACAAAGTTTGGTTGTGTTTCTGCAGGTCGACTGGATCCAACAGCAGGTAGTAAAATCTCGAGTCAAACGCTATACGCAAATCGACCCCAACTTCATCTACTTCAACGATCCCAAGTGGTCCAACATGTGGTATATTGTAAGTGTTTGATTTATAGCAAGTGGTTTTCAATACCAGCTTGATTGACCCCATGCCCTGCATATTATTTTTTTCTTTGTTCTAAAACAGTTTATTAAGATCATTATGGGGCCTCTGGGATTGAGATTAAGAATCACTGATTTATATGATTTGTATCTTTTTTATGTTCTTGTCCAGGACATTTTTGTTTATTTCAGTGAAGGAACATCTGGTGCAAATATGAGTTTTGGTACAGGCCTGCTCATTTTGGACTTGAACTAGCTTACACACTTCTGTCTTTCTATCGTTTATATTCACCATTTACTTAATTTCATCAGGTATAGAACTGAGGCAGGTATAGAATATAAGTTATAATTTCAAGTATAACCATATTACTCTATATATCCAGGATGACTAAATGAATAAGATAATAGATAAATACATTGTGTATTGAGTTAGCAGTGCACACATCAATCTCTGTTGTCCAGGACCTGGTGATGGTCCAAACAGTTATTAAACATTCACCCAGTTTATGTTGAGTTAATGTTATTTCTAAATAATAAGCCTGTAATACACCCGTATTTGACTTGTTTACAGACCATATTTTGCAACTAACACTAGGAAGCAGTCTTCACCTAAACTGCACCCAAATTGTTATTTTCTGTCAAAATATACTTTGCAAAGGTTATCCCTTTGTATGGAAAAAAACTGTTTTGTATTGAAGCTTTTTAAAGTCCAAATAAGTCATACCGTGCCCTAAAACACATGGATTAGGTCTGTTGAACCTTAACAAAGATTTGAATGTTGTTTGAGAAGTAGAAGTTTTGATTATGTATTTAAATAGGTTTTTGCAATATGGGGGACTATTGTGGTCTTTTGTCAGTAGTATTATTGTAGATCTAACCTTAATCAGTTAACTTAGTTTTTAGACATTGATCGTCTGATTGACTACATCTGGGATAAGTGGAAAATTGACTAAAAGTGATGTTTCAGCTTTTCTTTTAAGGATGCTAACAAAGGGGCAGCGGTGGTCTAGTGGTTAGAGAGTTGCCCCATATAGGAAGATTTTGGGTTCGATTCCCTCAGCAGTAGGTTACCCTGTGGTACCCTTGAGCAAGGTACCAGAATCCTTGTCACTGCCTGAAGCGATTTTCAGTAGCTACTGCTGCGTGTGTATGGGTGAAGCGCAGAGGTTCAATTTAGTTGTGTTGTGCTGCGGCTGGAACACAATGGCTTAAGTAGTCACTTTATCCACTAAAACCTTTAGGCTACACAATTTGCCTAAATGGTTGTACAAGCAGATTTTATTCCAAAAAGAATTCCTAAACTTAAAATGAAAACACATACATGTCACACTCTTTGCTTGTTTTATATTCCTGTGACCTCCCAGGTTGCTGGAACCATGTTTGTTCATTTTCTGTTCATATTAACCCAGCTGAACTCTCCCTTTGTTACTCAGAAAAGAAAACAAACAACAGTGTCTTTTCCTACCATCATAATTTTTCCTTAGAATTTTCATTCCACAAAGTCATTCTGGACCACACGAAGATGACAAAATTACAAGGAGAGCTTTGGCCTCAGTTTTTCTTTGCAAAACTTTTCTCTGTTGTCATGGTCTTTGTCATGAGATGAAATGTAGCCAGTGAATTGTGGCCAAAAGCACTAATCTGCTGGCAGGCTTGGCCAAGAGCAAGGCAAATACATCAACCTACAGCTGCTTCTTGTATTGAACATATATCAGCCCTCTGACACGCTCTCTTCTCTGAACACCAAAGAACGCTGAAGCTGTTCTTCAGAAGGGCTAGACTTATTTTTCTCATACGGTGCTTTATGCTGAGAATGAACCCAGTCTCAGACTGATGTATATCCTGAGAAATGGGGTTCATATAAGTGTACTTGCTTATTGACTATGGATGAATGTGAATGGTTATAGAGACTTTTGCTTTGTCCCAGGTTTCTATCAGTTGTTACATTAACTGTGTAATATTCTTGCTCAGACATTTAGCTTAAACCGTAATGCAAGCCAATAGGTTCTTTCTGTTGATTGCTGAAGCATAACTAAAGCTGGAAAGCACACACTTTTTAAATGGCAAAGCCGTTCTCATTTGCATGCACATTTTCTGATATGAATCTCATTAAGGTAATTCTCAAAACATTATGCTCCATGAAATGAGTAAGTGTTCCTGCTTCCTTTTGATCAATACACACTGCCTGTGCTTCCTGTGAGTTTGACAGGAGGGAAACTCCCAAGCTAATTAGAGTTAATTAAGGTTTATTTTTCATTATTTTCTTCCAGACAGCCATACTTATCACTGTCTTAAGCATCGTAAGAAAATGTTTTGAGAAATTATTTCATATGGTTACTCAAATGAAAGCCGGGACACTCAGGCGCCATGAAGAAAATGAACTTTAGGTGATACTGATTGCATTGTGTTTACAGGGTTTGTTTATTTTATCTGGGAAGAAAATGATTTTTAGGTTCAGTCTCAATCACAAAATAATGCCAAGACTGAGTCAATTGCACCTGAAGCATACTGAATTAGGACTCCTTTTAGTATGTCTTGTCAAAGGCAAGGGGATCTACAATGAGCGGCTCAAGGACACCCACGCCTATTCATCTGAATAAACATGAATTGCACTTTCTCTATTTTGTAGATTTGCGACAATGTAAGTCACAAGGTCATTGGAAGTATTAAAGCTTTGTACGATGTGAAGAGGGGACTATGTCTCTATTCTCCCTATTCCTGCTTTCATATCCTACATGCTATGCCATGTGCACTAATTTGTTCTAACATTTGTTGTCTACTTCTCTGATACAGTGAAATGCAAGTCTTCAGCTGTATCACATTGTGAATTGTCTTTTTTCAATATAACTTTGGCTTCAAATGTCTTCCAGCACTGCAGTGATAAAAACAGCCGTTGCCGCTCAGAAATGAACATCCTGGCAGCCTGGCAGCGGGGCTACACGGGCCGTAATGTCGTAGTCACCATACTAGATGATGGAATAGGAGAGAATCACCCAGATCTAGCTCAAAACTATGTAAGTGCCTGAATGCCTGAGTAAAGCCGAAATGGTTTACTTCTCTGTTTTTAGTGCAATGAGTCATGACTGAAAATGTCAGTCAGTTGTGATGCTGATTGTACAGTAACAGTATATGGGTCAATGACATTTCTTTTTTTTTTTTTTGTAAAAAGTCTCAAAATGTCAGGTGATAGATATACATTATAAGTAACTATTTGAAGTAGATATATACAATTCTAAACAGCATAGTCTGGGAAGAATTCATGTTTAAAACCTCTAAAATCAAAGCATGATATAAAATAGGGCAAATTATTCAAGAGATTTCAAGTATTCATCAAAAAATTTTCATACTTTCTGGTTTGCATTGAAGAAAAAGCAAACATAGTGTTATGCCATAACAAAGACCTCAAGTGACCTTTATGGTGCAATTGCAAGGTCAATAGCCGTTAGAAATCTTAGAAAAATTATTTAATTGTTCAGTTTTAGAAAATGTTTTTCTTTAATTAAATGTTTGTTTATTTAGGAAAAAAAATATGTCTGAAAGTACGTTCAGGAACAAGGTGTCCAATGTTCAAAGCATAAATATGTATTTTCAGTAAAGGTAAGTAGCTTAAAATTGTAACATTTTTAAACCTTCGGATTGAAATAGATATGAAAAACATGTGGTTGCACCGTCCTAAGATTTCTTATTTAAAAAGATTTTCGTCACTTAAAATGTTTTAGTTACTGACCCATTTATAGCGCCATACATGTAATGTACTTATGCCACACACAGCAATTCTATAACACCATATTGTTGAAGTAAGAGACTAGAGCAGGCCCCTCACCAGCATCAGAGGATGCAACCTTGACATAAATACACTTCATTTTGCAGCCTGACACTTTAGATTACAACGCTAAGTTATGGCCTGTGTTGGGCCCAATTTATTACCATCTTTGTAATAACAATGACCCAAGCCTAATGCAATCTTGGACAGTCCATATATATAAATATATATATATTGTCTTGTGTGTAGCACCAGGTTCCTGGAGGAACATTATTTTGTTTCACTATGTACTGTGTATATGGCTGAAATGATAATAAAAACCTACTCAACTTGACTATATGTATATATATATATATATATATATATATATATATATATATATACTGTACTTTGCAAAAGTTTTAGGCAGGTGTGGAAAAAATGCTGTAAACAAAGAACGCTTTCAGAAATGGAAATATTTATTTTCATCATTTTGAATATTTATTTTCATCAATCACAAAAATGCAGTGAATGAACAAAAGGGAATCTAAATCAAATCAATATTTGGTGTGACCACCCTTTGCCCTTCAAAACAGCATCAGTTCTTCTAAATTACACTTACATGGTTTTGAAGACTTCGGCCAGTAGGTAGTTCCAAACATCATGGAGGCAGGCACAGATCTTCATGGATGCTGCTTCCTCACATCCTTCTGTCTCTTGTATGATCCAGACACACACTGGATGATGTTGAATCAGGGCTCTGTGAGCCAGAGAAGAACTGATGCTGGTTTTGAAAACAATAATAATAACATCAAATATTGATCTGATTAGATTTTCTTTTGTTTGCTCACTTGCATTTTGTAAATTGATCAAAATAAACAATCATTATTGATATTTCTGAAAGCGTTCTTTGTTTACAGCATTTTTCCACACCTGCCTAAAACTTTTGCACAGTAATGTATATTATATTATATTATTATTATATATATATCTATATATCTATCTATATATAAATATATATATATGTATGTATGTATGTATATATTATATATATATATATATATATATATATATATATATATATATATATATATATATATAGATGTGGTATTTTCCCTTCTTGCTTGCATCTAGGACCCGTTAGCCAGCTATGACGTCAATGGCAATGACCATGACCCAACACCACGGTATGACTCCAGCAATGAAAACAAGTGAGTTTTGCAGCTTGTTTTTTAGAAACCAATGATTGTTAGTCAAATCTAAATCTAGGCTTTTAATGCAGATAGTTGGTTACCCAAATAATGTATTGTATTTAGAAGTCCTAGTTCAGTTTAGTTACTAAAATTGTTTGTGTGACTTTTTAGTGCAGTAAGCGTGAGACTGTCATGCTCATTTAAAGACTTGCTAACAAGCTCTGTGGCTTCAGTGATGTTTTTCTGATATATCTGTGTGAAGAGCATAAAGCCTAATGCAAAGGTGTCAGGTCTCAAAAGGCTCTACTCAAAACTCTGGCTATGTGCTAACATGCACATAAAAATGTTGAAAGTCAGGACTTGCCCATCTGTTTAACAAGTTTACAAGCAATTCAGTAAACTGTAAATGAGAAATCCCTGTGTCTCTTAGAAATCAGAGTTCGCTGTTTACATAACCACTTGACTAATCAGAAAACTGATTGAATAATGATGAATATAATGATGCTGTTATTGGTGTGTGTATTTATATGCACTCACTGTGCTTTGGTTATATTGTACATTGCATAATATCGAACAAAAATTCAAAATTCTCCCTTAAGACTAGCAGACAAGGGGCAGAAATCACTCAAATCTCCCATCTTAAATTGCAGTATTTTCTTGTTTCTCATGCCTCACATTGTTTGGGCTGAAACTTCAAAGTGCTTTTTTATTTTCTGTCTTGATACTTGGGAATTCAGGCAACATTTCAACATTTCTCAATTATTTTCCCCCTTTTATGCTCCTGTGTGCGCGGTATGGAGTGTGTGTGTTGAAGCAGAAGTATTGAGGCAAAAAAAAAAACAATTAAAAGAATGCTTTAGTGTGCAGGTTTATAAGTTGGAGAGAAGACATAAAAATGATAACGAGAGTGATGAAGTGTGTGAAAAGGGAGATAGAAAGAGAGAGAGAGCACAGATGACTTAACAGTGCAAGTGCCAAGAAGTAGTATTAGTGCCTTTAATAATCACTTTCATTGAAGATGCATGTGGAAGAACATACATACACACACACCTCATTAACTGAGATCTAATGGAGCTAGGCCACTGCTGCATAAGTAACGCCCAGCGGTTTATTTAAGAGAGAGTCCAGTCAAAAACTCCACAGGGAACTGCTCCCCTTTAGTCCCTTGGTCTGATTCTGATTTGTCAGACAATGTGTGTGGTTTGGCATCATATCACTGCCTTCTTTTGATGACCAGTTAGTTTGGTTGAGGTTGTCTGTCTGTTGTTTGTTAAGATGATTTTTTTGCATTCAGTGGCTGTGCTTTCTAATAAGTGCTGCAGGCAAATCAGATACTCCTGCATGTGTGCATGCATGTCTCCTGCAGACATGACTGCTTTTCCCTCTTGCTGTTTCATTCATATCCCTATTTTCTCCAGGCATGGGACCCGATGTGCAGGAGAAGTCGCAGCTGTGGCCAATAATTCACACTGCATCGTGGGTATTGCCTACAACTCCCGTATTGGAGGTGAAACATTTTCATGAAAGATAAACACTTTTTCCAATGCAGTTTTATGTTCAAAAAACTATCAGATATGTTGCAGATTAGAATTTGGGATATTTTGAAATTTTTAAAATCTTTTTAAAAAAGACTTTTTAAAATCTGTGTCCTTAACTTAAAGATGAATTGAATCTGGTATATTCAAGAAACACCTGTTCATTATTTATTCCCTGTACACTATCAAAGATACTAGCTTGAAATGTAAGAGAAAATGATAAAGAATGTATTTGACATTGACAAAAAAAATAAAGTAGCAGTTGCAGCAGCCAGAGCAGCTGCAACCGGATTATTCAGCGGGAAACCCATGCCTGTCCCGGCAGTCGTGGCTGAGAAGGGCGATACGCTCATTAATCTAGTGGACTGTGAGTGAGCCGACATTCATGCGTTCATAAGCAATTAATCCTGTGAAAAGGCCAGGCCATTTTAATCAGAGAGAGGGTCTGGAATATGCCACCTGCCATCTGTGGCGGTTTTGTTCTCGCTTGCAGCTGTGCTGAGAGACGCGCATATTTGCTTATTGTATTCGCAGGTGGCAGGGATGACACTGGTGAACATATCTTCCTCTGAGTTGTTGGAGTTTAGCTCTCAGTCGCTTCGATCAGCCATCCCACTAAAAGTGGGTGATGGATTCCTGATGCAACTGGGAGAAACTCAATTGGGGTGACTTCAAAGGCAACCGTCACCCAAGTAACATTTGTTTTGTTGGTCTCCCAGATGTACACAAGCCTTCCGCTTCCTTTGCACCTTCTGCAAATAATTAAAGAATCTGATTTAGATTTTGTCTTCCCACTGAAGACTAATCATTGTGCAAGATAGCTTGTTAAGGAGTGGCGCAGCATTGCATTACAATCTCAGATCACAGTGACTTTGTCTCGATCAATACAGGGTTTGCGTCATGCATAAATAATGGAAAAGGTAAGGGGGTCGCACAAAAGTAAAAAAGATGGTTTAATGTCTCATTAAAGCTACATGGTTCATCAAAATATTACAAGCAGCTGAAGATAAAAGGGTCAGAGGCTAAAATGGCTTGATTAAAACCAGAGTATGTGTAGCTTTCTTATTACTGGTATTTCACTTTAGACAGATTAAGTATTTTACACAGATGGATTGTATAAAGTAACAGCTTAAACTCAATGAAAAGGATAGGCAGTTCCTAATGGCTCCGGATCCATTTATGCATGCATTTTGCATGAACACTGTGATGAAAAAGCCACATCTAGATGTTTCAACCTCCTATAACCCCACATGGATTTTAATGAATAGTCTAGCATCACATCCCGCATGCCTGCCTTACGCTCATAATCCCTAATTACCATCATGGGCTGCCATCCAAAGTTCTTGAAGTTCTAAACCCACCATCAGCTCATGTGCATCTTTTTACCATGTTCTCTCGCCTCTACTATCCTGTGTAGGTCCTACACAACCCAGTAGTGTCCGCTGTCTACTTTTGCAAATGCTCTCTTTTAGTGCACTGTGGCTGTTTTTATATTATTTTAGTCATGCTTCTGTCTTTGCCTTGGCTTGTTCATAGATCTAGACCCTGATTTCAGCAAAAAATACTTTGTACTAATGTCTGTGTCTGTCACAAGTAAAATAGATTTCACTTTCATCACCTGATAGGGGTGGAAACACGGGATGAGTAATCATCAGTAGAACAGTTAGTAGTGTGACAGCATTAGATCATGGTTATTATTTCATTGCATTTCATTGTTTCATGACCACAGCTGCACGGCCGTCTCCAGGGACCTGCACACGAGAAAACAGTTGAACATATTTGTTCTGTGGTTGTAGTTCCCTTCTAACTAGCCAAGCCCTCAGCCAAAAATAGCGACCCAGTCCCATCCAAGATGTGTATTGTTAGCTTTTTTCATTCACAATGAGGCTTCAATGTGAATACCTTGTGAATTCAAAAACAAAGCAGATTATGAAGTGGAGGAAAAGTCAAATTGATGGGAGATGAGTCATCTTACATTCTTTCAACTCAATGAGGTTCTCTAATAAGTAGCTATCAAAAAAATGCTTTTGTCATCTTAAATATTAAAACACTCTAACTCATTGTCTTAGCCTCTTATCCTGAGTAGGGTCGCGGTTGGTGCTGGAGCCTATCCAAGCTTTCACAGGGCAAAAGGCAGGGAAACACCCTGGACAGGTCACCAGTCCATTACGGGGCAGACACAGATAAATACACAGTCACACTCACATCTAGGGGACAATTTAGCGTCTCAGATCCACCTGTCTTGCGTCTCTTTGAACCGCGGGACGGAACTGGAGCACCCAAAGGAAACCCACATAAACACAGGGAGAACATGCAAACTGTTAAAACAGCACATTAAAAAAAATAACAAAAAAGATTTGTATGAGATAAAGCTAAATCAGAAATGAGTAGATCTGCAAAATCAGATTACAGTAGTGGCAGATTAGTTGTTTATTATTTAAACCAATACTTTCCATGGCTTTTGCCTAATGGCACTATTAGCTGGTTGTGTGTGTGCTCTGTGTATGAGTAAATGTTGTGAAGTCTGATTGCTGTGCACTAGCCTCATGTGCCCCATCTAACTAAAAGCTTAGCATGCATTTACAGGAGGCCTTCTTGTCCATTTTCCATAATTAGTGGCATACAAATGATTCAGTCTTTCCCCCTGAGGCCTAGGTGTAAAGAAGTGTTGAAATTCTGTTTACTTGCCACTATTTTGGAAGCAGCCAAATCAGTTTGCAGTGAAACGCAGCTTGTTAAACTGAGAGAGCCACATTGATCCTCTGTCTTTCTGAGTAGGTGTTTGAAAAGATGTAAAAACACCTTCGTCTCTTTTTATGTCGCTCATGGTGTTTACATACATGCACATGAAAACAGCTACACACTCAAACACCCTTACTGTAAATGCAATTACTGTGCATTCATATCCTGTAGTAATTAGTGGTATACTTCATCTGGTAAACTCAATGACCCCCTTCCATTGAGTTTGGTCAATACCTTTATACCATCTGCCACAAAAAAGTGCACATAATGCTATATGCAAACATATGTTCAAAGATGTTTCAGTCAAAGTGATGAAAAAGAAACAGCAAAGATAAGTAATAAGATAAAGTTAAGTAAGATCAAAGAGCAAAAGAGCACGCCAGCGAAACAGGGTGCGCGTGACGAATGGCAGGCAGCTCACAGTAGACGTTTACTGGCAGGCAGCTCACTATAGACTCGAAGCCTTGAGCGCAACAACCCCATATCGGTTCCATTCATGCAACTCTTGAAGCAGAAAGCTTAGGCTGAAATATATCGAGATCCCAGTTTTTTAGAGTGGTGCAGCCCTTCTGCAACCTCTTTCACTCCCCACATGCCCACACAGACATGTAGCGAGGTGTTGACTTGCTGTTGCCCTTTGCAGAGATTTAGCTGCAGGTGTTGATTTGTTTCTTAGGCTATTGTTCATCTTATTTTTGTTAGTTTATTTGCATCGCTTATACTACCAACATCTGCTACTGGTTAAGGGGGTGCACCTGCAGGGTCTGGATGAGTTTGTCTCTCTTTCTCTCCTACACACACACACACACACACACACACACACGCACACACACACACAAACTGTTTTGCAAATCTGTAATTGACTGAAGTTGTTTATGCAAAAACACCCTACACCATCCCCTTTGTTACGCTAGTGAGCTTGTAATTAGTCTGACTGCATCCAACTTCCTGCCTCATTCCCTCTTTTTATCTCTTTCTCTCTATCTCTCTTCCCATACAGTAATACAGTATTTTGGGGTACAGATAGTATGAATACATTTGTTGGATGATGAAATCATTAAAAAGCCTTGACAATGACAAAGAATGACATCAGCCACAGTTTCCATGACTGTATCTTTCGTCTCTCGTAGTCATGGAAGACCATGGTCCCAAACCTGCAGTGTTTGCTTTTTAAGAAGGGACAAATGAGATGAGAACCATGAAAGTGTACCCAGCCGCTCATTAAAAAGAGAGAGAGGGAGATGGAAAGTGAAAGAGAGATAAAAAATGAGAAATTCTGCATCCAAAAGTTTTTTGTTTTCTAGGTTTCAAGGCATGCTGAGAGCTTTCACACTGCAGAAGCATAGAATCAAAAGGCTCTGATTGTAATTATGGCACACTTATGAGTTTATGTGTATGCGTGATTTTCTGCGGGTGCTTATCCGTGAACATATGTTTGTTTCTGTGTGCGTGTGCATGCAAATTCAGGAATTCGGATGTTGGATGGGGATGTGACTGATGTGGTGGAGGCCAAGTCTCTTGGAATTCGGCCTGACTACATTGACATTTACAGTGCCAGCTGGGGCCCCGATGATGATGGAAAGACTGTGGATGGTCCGGGCCCCTTGGCTAAGCAGGCCTTTGAAGTGGGCATTAAAAAGGTCATTTATACACAAATGCTTAAATACACGTGTACAATCCTGTCATTAGTTTTCACAAATCATGCTCATGTTTATTTGATTAATGATCTGGATACTTATAGGAGCCTATTGGGAATTAGGCTCATTTAAAAAATAAAATGAGAGGCATTTAGACTTGACATTTTAATTAGAGATTTAAACAGAAATTTAATTGTATCAGTGTCCCATGGTATTTGCTACATTTTCCACGAGTGCAGGTGGGAAATAATGAGTTTTGAACTTACATATGGTTCATGATTTGCTTTTAAGATGTTTATACACAAAAGCATTTTAAAGCATCTCATCTAGATTTTACAGCTCCCAAGTTAATATTCAAAAGCTCAGAGTAGCAGAGTGCCATAGTATTAGTATCATGTTTTTCTGCTGCTACATTAAAGAAAGGTTTCTGATGTAATTCCATTTATGTGGGTTCTAGCAGTTATTTGCTCTTGAATAAGTGCCACATTGTGGCTTTATTTCTGTTCAGATTGGCCCTGTCTATTTTCCCCTCTTTAAACCCGAATTACCTTTTGTTTTTCACAGAACTCAGCAGTGTACTCATCATTTTACCTCTTTTCCAGATATACTTTCGTTAGGTTTTACCTTGTGTTGAAAAAAAAAGGATTTTGACTATGGTAGAACCTTTACACATGGTAGGCTTTAGACAGGAAAAAATAATTAAATCTCAAACACCAAAGGGAGTTCTCATAGGTTGATTAAAAAAACAATTATAATGGCTGAAGGCTTAAAACATTATATCAACATCCTTTCAATGTGCTAATCCACTCTCACTGAGGTAAAATTTGTTTAATGCCTGATCAGAGCCAGTCAGCTTGCTCTTTAAAATGAAATAATGTCCATTTCCACTTTGCTAGGTGTGAGTACATTTAACCTTTGTATATTCAACGTGTGTTTATGTGTTTGTGCAGGGACGTAAGGGCCTGGGCTCCATTTTTGTGTGGGCATCTGGTAATGGAGGTCGACAGGGCGACCACTGCTCATGTGACGGCTACACCAACAGCATCTACACCATATCTGTCAGTAGCAGCACAGAGAACGGCAACAAGCCCTGGTACCTGGAGGTGTGCTCTTCCACCCTCGCCACCACTTACAGCAGCGGAGAGTTTTACGACCGGAAAATAGTTAAGTCTCACTGAGGGGTTGAAGCTGCTAGAACCTTTCTCAGCTTATGCTTGTTTGTTTGTGTGTTTTTCATATAAAGTAGAAAGAAGTCAATGATGTTCAAGTGCAAATACACATTTGCAAGCCTGGGTGTTTATTTTATTATTATTCTTAATACTACTTAATAGTACTCTTTGTACTGTTTTGTTGTTCCAAGATGGCAGTGTATGTGAAAGACTTTCTTACTTGTCGAACATGCGCAATGGTGGAATGAAGAAGTCAAAAGTCTAGTTTAAGTCTGCTGTTAGAATCAACAGCTTTGGCCACTGGCATAGGAGGGTTAAACAACAGGGGCAGTCAGCCACATTAATGTCAGTCAGTCATTTTCTGCCACTTGTCCCAAGCGGGGTCATGGGGGGTGCCGGAGTCCATCCCAGCTCACACAGGGTGAAGGACACACCCTGGAAAGGTCACCAGCCCATCGCAGGGAGGAGCGTGACAGGGATGGCACCTTGCTCAAGGGTACCTCAGGGTAACCTATTGGGAAGGGGTTTGAACCCCCAATCCTCCCATCATGTAGCCAACGCCCTAACCAATAGGCCACCACCAATGACGTGAATATTAAGATTTTTGTTAACTATTATGTATGAGTGCTCTATATTGACGCAACCCCATTTAAATTCCTTTTTTCCCTACAAAATCACATATTTTCTCTCAAATGCATTTATTTTTGCTAAACTCGCTCATTTGCTGGCATACTGCTTTCTTTCTTTCTCCTTCTCTCTGCATCACATTGTTTTTAATGATAGCTGAAACCAGGAATGATAACCACTTGCCAAAGAGCAGTCATCTTCCATTCATCAGCCCTATAGCCTCTCCCCACCCTCCCCTAACAGATACAGCCTTTACTTGCGTAGTTTATTAGAGCACAAACATATATGACAAGTGCTTATTTGTTTTGTCACTTTCTCCAAACATCTACCAGTGCAATGAATAATTGAAGAATAAAAAAAATATATAGCCCAGTGTTGGTTAATATTTTTCATATCTCAGAATCAGAACCAAAGTTCCAAGGGTTTTTTATGCGGGACTGATCGATTAGCCTTGATGAGTAGGATAGTGTGCTTGGAGTTTGGAAGCCTCACTCAAGATTCACAGCTTAATTTCCTTATTTGCATGCTTGCATGATCTCTGTCTTAGTGCATTTTTATGGCTTGTCTTAAAGAGTCAAAGCAAAGCAGGTGTGTAGAAGACACTTTACCCTATACCTGCGTTGTTTTTAGTGAGTAAACCTCCTTCCAGGACGCACAGAGTTCAGGAGTTTGCTGGAATCTTTGTTCCATGTTTTTCTGAGGTTACTGCGACAGCAAATGACCCATCCGGGCTTACTTTGTTGAACAAATCCAGTGTAATCATGCTGAGGTTTGGTTTCTCACACGCATGCATTCAGATATACTCCAAACACATGCGCGTGCTCTTTGCCTGCGGGTTACCAGCAGGGCTCTGTGGGTGTTCCCCAGAAGGGGAGGATGAAAAGCGAAAATATTTACAGGCAAGATTTACCGAGTATTCTCCCAACACATCAGAGTCGCAAAAAAGCATTCCATCTTAACAAACAGGCCCTAGGAAGCCTCCCATTTACCCAAACGTTCCTTTTAATTAAAACAAAAAAAAAAAAAGGCGGATGGTTCACCTCAAAATAACGGCCTTACAGCCATTGCCAGGATTGGAAACAAATTGGATTTACCTGTTTTGAACTTACCCTAATCAAAACCACCTGTTGATCGCTGCCTCTAACAAGGCATTGGAAGTCGTCAGAAATTTTGTGCTGGCTTGTTTGCCCAAATGTTGGATTTTAACATGTGAAAAAATTATTTAAAAGTCACTTTAGGCTAGATGGTTTGTGCAAGCATTTACACTTGACTGACAAGGTGGTCAAACCTAAAAAGGAGCCTAAAAAAGTATATATAATGTACTAAATCTAATTAAACCATTTGCTTTGCAGGGGAAACAAAACATGCAGGTGGTCGGAAGTAAAGTAGTGATATTTAGAAGCGGTATAAAGAAGTGCTATTAAGGGTGTGTTCAGAATAGCATATTATGACATGATGGCCAATAATTTTTTATGGAAAAAATTGTCATCATAGTTAAATCTAGTATTTTTCTATTCTTGTGTCAGGTTACCACAGACCTACGGCAGCGCTGTACAGATGGCCACACTGGCACATCAGTGTCTGCACCCATGGTGGCCGGGGTCATTGCTCTTGCACTGGAGGCCAAGTGAGTTCATCTCTCTCACACACACATACACATACACTGTCTCTCTCTCTGTCCTCTGATTAGATGTGTTGGACATCTCTCTTTCACAGCTGGATCTCGAATTGATACTGAGCAAGTTCTAAATTCTAAACTAACCATGTTTTACCCATTTTCTTTCTGGTTTTCATAAATAATAATTCCTTTTTAGAACCATAGTAACTATAACTGACTAATGTGAAAAGTGTGAGTAGGTTATTTTTAGGGAGTTTTTTTTTATTAAGGCCGTTTCACATTGTTGTTACTTAGACTGCTCAGATTTAATTTCTGGAGTTTTTAGATCAGTGGTAATTGTTAATTTATGATTAATAAACCAAGTTATCACCGCAACTAATTGCAATTTTTTTCCTCTGGTAAGAAAAAATTAAGGCCATTTTATATTGTTGTTACTGGTTTAATTTATGCAGTTTTTAAATCAGTGTTAATTGTTCATTTTTGATTATCACTGTTATCAATGCAACTAATTACACTTATTTCTCTCTTATCAGAACAACGGCACTGTATTCATTTTAGTTCATTGCGTTTATGCACTGTTTTCAAGCACTCAGTGTGGAACTGCTAAGTTGATTTCTTTTCTTGTGCCTGATTTTGTATTCTGGCTTTTGCTCTCGATGCAGTACAATAGAGCTCCTTTTCTCTGCTGCCATGTTTTATTAATCCTTGGCGTCAGACATTTCGAAGAATTCTCTCTTGAGTAAGACTTTTAGATGTAGTCTTTTGTGCATAAGGTTGCACAATAGCGGGATGAACAAAGGAGTAGGCTCCAGCAAGGGGGGTATCTTCTAATGTTTTTCCTTTTCATTTCCCTGAATGGCTTTGTGATTCTGTACATAATAAGTCAGCATTTCTGCTGTTGTTTTCATGGTCAATTGAAACTCTCTGTTGGCCTGTACACTTAACTACTAGTAATTATGCTGTTCATATTTTAAATTCCAAGCACCGCATCATTATGCCAGTAGCTATAGGTCACAGGACCCCTGAGGAATCCCAGTCAGTTCACATATTTTCTCCTTTCTGACAAGGTAACCAAGCTATTTCTGCACTTGTATTGTGACAAAGTTTGGCTTTTTTGATGTCAGCAAGGTGATATTCCAATTCATAAGACTGAGGTGAATGGCAGAATATGTTTTATATCAACCAGGTCAAAAGAATGTGCAACTATTTTGATTTGGGCCAAAATGAATAATTTTGTGCTGCATTCACCACGCTCAAAACAAAATTCACACAAGAAACCCAAGGCTGATTATCTTCTTTGAACAGGAAGCTCAGCCAAATAGTATAAAAAAACAATATTAAAAATAAAATACTGTAATTGTAGAATAAGCGTGAAATAATTGAAATAGCAGTGGAGTGAGTGTGAAAGGTTTATTTAACATCTAAATAAATGATGGAATAACAAATTACAACTCTTGCTTGCTGGTGAGCATGTTTGCTTTAAAGTGGTTGTGTTATTGTCATATGATTTTCATGATTGGAAACATTTATTCTGGGTGTGTGCTCAGGAAACCTCAGAGAACAGATTGACCAAAAGTAAATGTAAAACTTAATGGAATCTATGGGGTTTACCAAACATTATCTTGGAGTCATCCTGAGTATTAGAGGTTACAAGAAGTAAGCTTTAGGTGATCAGATATTTATAATAAAGATGTCCACTTCATAGTGGCATTGTCAAAACAAATATAAACCTTACAGTAAAGTTGCTGACGAAAGCGATGTCATGGCATCTGATTTGTACAAATCATAAATCTGATCACATTCAGATTTAGGGGAACGCATTCTGGGTATATCTTAAATTAAATATAATCTTTTTCAGTCCGTTAATAACCTGGAGGGATGTACAGCATCTACTGGTAAAGACATCAAGGCCAGTACACCTGAAAGCTAGTGACTGGAAGACCAATGCGGCCGGACACAAAGGTAGAGCCGATCTTTTAAACATTTTTTGCAGGTACATTTTTGGAGAGTCTGATTTCATGCAGATTATATTTCCTTTCATGTGAATGCATTAGGCAATAGTGTGCTGTTATAAAGCTGCTGTGTAATCGTAAAAGAGAGTAAGTAATATTAGATGTGCAGAGGTCGATGCGACATTGCTTATTTACTGAGATTATCAAGACGTGGTAAAATACAGTATTATGGATGTTAACCTTTGATTTATTATACACGTTCTTCTCCCAGTCAGTCATCTGTATGGGTTTGGTTTGGTGGATGCTGAGGCAATGGTTTTAGAGGCCAAGAAATGGCGAAGTGTTCCTCCTCAGCACACCTGCACCAAGATATCAGACCGCAGAACCAGGTGAGAATACTCACTCTCTCACTCTGTCTCTCTCTCACGCTCCCTATTATTTGAAGGAGAGATCAAAAAGCTACAGTTCCTTAGAAACCTTTATAAATCATTAGTAAGCTTCTAATCATTAGTAATACCTTCCAGGCATTCTGACCTTCTTAGTATTCTAAGCTTTCTGCGACTGTTCTTTTACTTTATGATAATAGATCATGTTTTATTGCAACAGTCAATAATTTGATGAAAAGCAGCTCATACTACAGTGCTAATTGATCACTGCTTGAACTCTGGCCCTGCTCAAGTTTCAAACACAGGAGGCTCGAAAGGACACACTTCAATAAAAGATTAGATCGGTTAGGGCGATCAGAAGTGAAGACATATAATATACAGTATATCTGACTATCTGACTGATAGTGAGCGAATGAAGTGAGTCTCATTCAGAAAGGCATGACTAAACTCAGCGATTTGTTCCACAAAGAAACACATTTTTAAATATTAATAGAATCACAGTGAATCTGAAAGTTTTTAGTCTTAAAAGCAGAACTTTTTTCTTCAGCAAACTCTTGTTATGTCTTCCATTTGGGAATAGCTTGTAAGAAAAAACAACTAAAAACAATTTCTTTGGTAGAAAGTCAAAGGAAGGCTTCGATCCACATTGCTTGTTCCCAACTGATCAGTTTGATAGCAAGTCTGTGAGTGGTCTCCTTCAGAAAATATTTCAGAACGTATAACTCAGTCCAAGAAAGCCTGAAGCTGCCAGGAAGATAAAGTCAGTCAGTGCCATCCAATGGTTGGTGTTTTCGTTATATTATTGTTGTTGTTTACTCCTTTCTTTATTTTCGACCCCCAGTAGGCACATGGCTGGATTTTAACGGAACAAAAAAACGTAAATGCATCATGCTGCTGAGTAATGTGGGGCAATCCTAAACACATTTCAGTTAAGCACTCTCTGCACAAGAAAGCACACCATTATAGTACACATGTTGTATACAAGATAAGGAAAACAACTCAGCAAGTAAAAATGGATGCTCCTTTCAATCTTGGATATGAAAGACTTGAGCATTTCCTGCTGTGCCCCTGCTTTCACCCTGTTTGTTGCTGTTAGTATACAAGATTTGTCTGCTTGTTAATTGGGTCAAAGATCAATGTACTCGTGTTAAAATGAAAGCAACACAATGTCATTGGGAAGCTTCATGCAAAGTAGATGAAGATGTAAACATCATGGTCATGTGCTGACCCAAAGCTGTTTCGCACTCAGTGCCTGGCACAAATACAAGGGCCACTGGCTTTTATGAATTAAGAAGAGAAACATCAGCATTGAGCAACCCTGCATTGTGTGAAAACAGATTTTTCATACCCTGCTTCGCTTTGGGTGCCCTGATTTGAACTGCAGGGTCTCTACTTGGCAGATTGAAGCCATGATACTTGTGTTGTAAAGGATTTTTTACTTCACATTTGGACCCAGAGGACATGCTGTCACCCAGATTTGAAGCGGCTTGATGTGTTTGACTGTTGAGGGGAAATGTATGAGTTGTCTGACCTTCCAATATTTATTTCAGCTCTGTATTAAAGGAGGGATTATGGAAATGTATATGGAAGACGTGAAAATCTGTATTTTTAACTTTAAGCAGAAACACTTTTTTTAAACTTTAAATATATAAGCTAAAAGGTATAAGCAGGAGAGTAGTAATGGGCAAAGAATGATATAACTGGGTAATTATGTTTTATGAGAATTTCAGTATTTATCATGGTTCTGTGAAGTGACGTTTCCCAAATAGGCCTACTTATGAAAAAAGTGAAAGTCACTATCCTTGTCATTGTGAAACACAGCACAGCACAACACCTCTGTGAAATCAAACTCACAGTCTTTCAATTATAAGGAAAAGCATCTCAGAACAGCTATTGTAATGATAGAAACATGATATCAGTTGCATCTGTAAACTGCAGTTCAAAGGGACTTCTATGGGAAAGGCTTTGTTTTCATTGGCTGCCATTTATATGGGAAGTTTGTGACAGCAACATGACATTTAGAAGTTGAAAAAAAATTGTAACTAAAATTTAGACGAAAAATGTGTTTTACTAAATTCTGCATAGAGCCTGTCAGTAATCCTCTATTCATAAAGTGTCTAAACAGTTACTAGAAGATATGACACTAAGGAAGTGAAAGAATCATATCAACTTTTACTCAATTTCACACATCCTTCTCATGCATGGTATGCCACAAAGCAAAGAAGACATGAAATATAAAGTGATCTTGAAAGCCTAAGGCGCAACATTAAAAGGAGGTTCCAGAAGTATGAGTTTAAAGAAAAACAGCTTTCAGAAACAGTACCACCATGAAAAAGGATGTGCATCAATCACATAATGACAGCGCAGAAAGTTTTTTCAAGCATGAAAAAAACAATGAAAAAACAGAGAAGAAGTAACTTTCACAGCATTCGTGTAACTGGAATGAAATGATCTCCATTGAAGATTCTGCTTTTATATCTACATGTATAGGTTTATCTATCTACCCTTTTAAATAATTTATAAAACGTTGCAGTTCTAATAGATAAACACCTTCAGCACGAGACAAGAATCACTAACTGAACCCTTATGAGTTTACACATACTGCACCAAAAAAGCAAGAGGCGTTTGTTCAATGTTTCACTAAGGACAGTCAGTGAAACTCTGTCAGCAGCTCAGACCAAAAGCCAAAATACAATCAATATTGCCCACATTTATTTTAACAATTGATTAGGTAAACATTCATTTCTATTACAGGCAGATGTACTCAGAAAAAAAAAAACTAACCCACGAACTTAACAACGTACTGAGATACATAAAAGTCCTTTCAATGCCAGTACTTATGCTGAAATCAGTACATTTATGTTTTGTTCTGATGTGGTTAGTGAGAGGCCATAGGGCTGGGCCAAAAACTCATCTTAGGCCACGTTTTGAATCTCATTAACACCTATTGATTTTCCTTTCAGTTCAGGATAGTCAAATGAAGTGGTGAAAAACTAAACATCTATATGCTGTTACAGAAAGGAAAGAATCATGGCATCCCTCTTGGATATTGATTAGATGTTAGGTGTGTACTCAGGACAAGAATGAAGAGCAAGATAGGAATCCTGATATAAAATAATAATAATAGCAAGAAGCCTAACATTAGATAATAATAATAATAATAATAATAATAATAACATTTCTCAGAACAGTATTGACCTGGAGGCTTAAAGCAGGCTCTAAGGATTCTCCTTTTGATCTCTTCAGCTTACAAATAAGTTTTATTTTTGGTTTCTGTTACTAAGCTCAGGGGATTTGCAGGAAACCGACAAAGGTGCCACCCTTATCGGCCAGGGCTTCCAAAGTTAAGTGCTTCAGACATACCTATCACAGGTTCATCACCTTATCTTTTACACTAAATCTATGATGTGATCCAACCAAGCAAGCCAAAATATTTGGTTTCCACAGAGATGACCTTTTGTTTTGGCAAAACCAAGAATGAAGGAGTCAAATGAGTAGCCAATCTGCTCCAAATCCCTTTAAGACAAAGTGTCAGTTTTGAGAGGAGAGAGCAGTATTTTAAAAGTTCTCCCACAGAAGTCTTGACCATGCCTAGATAAGTCTGTATAGTGCCTGTTGTGAATAAAGATCCAATTCTCAACTGACTCACTCCGCCGCCATCTGTGCTGTTGTTCATCAGCATAGCCATAAAAGTGTTTTTCCATGTTTATGGTATAAGACCATAAATATGATACTGCTTGCTGGAAACAAGCATATGGGCTGAAAATGAGCCCCGGAATTCAGGGAAACTGACCAACCAGATGACATGAACTGAAATTATCGAGCTGCGAAAAACAGCTGCATGGAGGTGCAAATCATTACTTTATGGGCTAATAAACCAGAGATTAGCTGTTACTGTTATTTGTAATTGCTTATCTTTATCTCAATCACGGGGATAAACATGATTTGCTATTTGCTAAAATGTTGCTTTTTTATTTAAAAATTAAATTTTATTTGTACAGTTTTAAAGTACAATACATGTGTGTAATTTTTTTTTTACTTTAAGCACACTAATCAAATGTGCAACCTGACAGATACAACATCTTAACTGCAAAATCAATAAAAGTGTATTTTTCTGTGCTACTCATTGCTGGTATCTTTCTTTTGCATCTTAGGTACATCCGGCCAGACCAGAGGCTGAATGCCAGCATCATCAGTACAGGGTGCAGTGAGCATCCGGAGCAGCAGGTGGTCTTTCTGGAGCATGTGGTGGTGCGAGTGCAAATCGTTCACCCCCGTAGGGGAGACCTGGATATCAGTGTCATTTCACCATCAGGGACACGCTCCCAACTGCTGGCCAAAAGGTGAGCTGTACAACAGCTGTACAAAGGTGAAATCATCTGCAAACTTGGTATGAGAGGAGCTACTTTATGAAGATTGGAATTTGGTGAAAAGTAGTAGCTGTTTTGTAAAACGATAAAAAGGTCCTTAATAGTTTTTTTAATATTTTTGTTGAATACAACAGTATGAAGAAAATGAAATGAAAATTGAAAATGATTAATTTGTATCCGTTTTAGAAAGTCAGACTCACTTACATTCAGTGTAGATAATACTAAATATGTGCTTCCTGCTCTCACTGGGACTTCTCTGGGTAAATTACAGCATTAAATATACATTGAACATACAAACGCACAGATATAAAGCTGTATGTACCGCTATATCTCCAATAGTTTGTCGAATATTGTAATTAGTGAATTCAGACATTTTTGGTGCATCTATTGCTAAAACAGGCATTCAGGAGTGAGTAATCATGCTTTAACCAATAGAATGGGAGCTTATGGATTGGCCACAGATGATCATGATCATAGATAGATAGGCAGGCAGGCAGACAGATAGATAGATAGATAGATAGATAGATAGATAGATAGATAGACTGAAGAGTAAAGGATGTTACTACAGCAAAAATAAAAATCAATATAAAAAGATCAAATCCCTTTTATTTTATAAATGAATATCCTTGATTTAGAGGAATATTGGATGAGCAGCTGCCTAGTTTTTGGATATTTGTTCAAAACTAGTGTATGTGATCAAATACTGGCAGGTTCACATCAAAACTGATTTTGACCTCTGCATCATCTAAACATACTGCCCAATATCATAGCTCGAGCTGTCTTTCTCTGAGTCTCCCTCACCTCTATTTCCTCTAGAATCCATATATTCAGGAAGTTTGCACAGCCTTAAGTCTGAGTCTGGTCTGGGCCCAGTAGCTCCTGTCAGATTTGGAGCATATCCCTGTCACTCCGGCTCTCACACACGCGGTTTTGATCTCTTGTTCGTTCCTCTCAATGATCTCCTGACTCTTCTCTTAGCTTGGCATTCTCTAAAGACCGCACCGGATACTTTTAAAAGCTTTGAGGGACACTGATTGTTATTCTGGCAGCCCTTCATGAATAAAACAAGCACTCGCTCTCTTTACCACTCACTCACAAACTTAAGGATTTTGAAATCATCGCTGGGTCCTGGTTTATCAGGGGAAATCTTCTTGGCTCCCACTTCAAACACCATTGCCTGAAGAAATGGAAAATGTTGTTGTGTCTCTGCCTTCCTGTTGATGGTTACAATGCTAGTTAGCTTCAAATGGCTGCCTCAGCGTCCTGCTGTCCCGATATATCTCCTCGCTGTGCTTTTTTGTTGTGACACTTCAAGTCATTATTTACTGCATAGGAACAGGGAGACCTGTCGCTTTCCTCCTCTGCACAATTACCTCCTCTGGAAAACTCACTTTGGCTATTACGGACGTGACGGGAGATGACAGGCTAATGGGGCTCCCTGCGTTTTGAGCGTATTTATTAGTGTTTGTAGATCGTTCTTTTAGTCTTTGTTTTGCCCCTGGGCTTGGCGAAATGCTTCTATGCACAGCCCGGCCTGTGGATAGAGCATTCTTCATGTGACATCTGTGCTTTTGAACCAGACACATATGCACTGCATAAAGGATGGATGGTTGGATAGGTTAGGGGAGGAGAGTGGGCAGTGCTGTGGTTAGAACTCAGAAACTCTTATGTTTAGTGCATTCACCCCAAATCCAGCTCATACTGACTGACTCTCAGTGACGAAAAATACTACAGGCTAACATGTATAATTGCTTGGATTGCTTAATATTCCTTGTGTGTGTATGCGTGGTCTGCATGAAGATTTAGGAAGGAGTGTCTTGGGAGCAGCTAACCGTGGCTGAAGAACCAGTTTTAGAAAATGCAGGCCTTTTTCAAATCACTGATCAGCCCCAGAAATGGTTCACTCTTATCCTGAGTTCAAACTCTGAAGTGTACCAAGTTCAAAGTGAGCACTGCAACCCCAGGAGCACCACCAGGCTCCTCATCTGTATTCTGTAAGTGGAGGTGGGGGGGAGGGGGGTTGTTATGAACCCAAAGCCTGTGGAGGATCCAGGATGCTAAACGGATATAGAGGGTGAGAACTGATGATGCTGTGTATTAGTGAAGCATATCCACACTGGCTTTGTGATAACCCTAATGCGCAGCGGTGCAGCGATCTGAATGCAAAAGATGCAGGTTTATAACAAGTTATCCCAAAAGAGCTCAATGAATGGAAGTTGCTGAAATAAAGTAAAGTATTTTCAATTCACATTTAGCTGGGGCAGCTAAGCTAAGCTGGGGCAGCAGAGGCCTAGTGGTTAAGGAGTTGGCCATGGATCAGAGGATTGTGGATTCAAACCCCTTTCCGGTGGGTTGCCCTGAGGTACCCTTGAGCAAGGTGCTGTCCTTGTCAGCTTGCTCCTCCCTGCAATAGGCTGGTGACCTGTCCAGGGTGTGTCCCTGTCGTCGTCCCCCAATGACCCTAATTAGGACAAGTGGCCCTGAAAATGACTGACTGATTTTCTAAGCTCTTCTGCAACGCATGTTTCCTTTAGAATCATTTTGGTGACATTGTAAATTTAGATAACTGTTTAACTCACATGATCCTTGGATTAACAAGCATACTCTGCTGCTTCTCAGTGGGTGAGAGATTTAAATTAAATTATCATGCAAGAATCAATAATGAAATCAACACAGTTATTATTAGTTACTGTTTTTAAGAGCACAGACCCATTCAGACATAAACATATATTCTTAAGTTACCAATAGAAATGATTCTTAAGCGATTCCTCACTCATTTTTTCAGACTGCCCGCTTAACAGATATTTACAGACATAGACCTGTGTGTGTTTTGTATACAGTCCATTTCCTGGATATCATGGTGAAACCTTGAATGGTGAAACGAGGTAGGCTGCTTGATGCCTGCTGTTTGAACAACTATGAATTAAGGAAGGAAAAAGCTGTGATTGGGGCTGAGAGTATGTTAGGGTGGTATGTTAGGACAGTTGTTAGATTAGCAAGTGAGTCGTGTGGACTGGCAGGAGTGTGTGGCAGATTTCTAAATGACTTTTCTTCCAGGTAGCAGACCCTTATCAGGGTAAGTGTAATAGGGAATTCTTCATGCTTTCTGTTGCCACTCTTGTTCTTATTTAATTAGGAAGACTGGTCACTATTTTTTTTTTTTATTCAACTAACTTTCCTTCATTACAGAGCAGACTTTGGCTCACTCTGCAAGACGGTGTATTCTGAGGTTTAATATTACCACCTTTGATAAAAAAGATCTTTTCTGCACAGATGGCAAGTGACACTATTAAACAGATTTTTTTTGGCTGAAAAACACAATTTTGCAGGGAAATAAACAATGATTTGCATCACGTTGTAAAGTTTTGCTAAATTCAGTTTCAGTAAAGGCAGTTAAGAATTTCTAATCTTTTAAGAGTGAATGAATTCTACATTAGAATTGTCAGCATCACAGGATGAAGAATGCTTCTAAGCCACCCTGGAGAAGGAAGCAGGCATGATAATAATGACAAAATTCATAATGAAATGATTGAATCCTAATTAGCACATTGTGAATATCAATACACAATATACCAGGATCTGCACCCTTAGGTGTTTCATAATTCAAGGTCAAATTCATGACCATGCTCATACTCTGAGTCATTCTTTACACAGTGCCCTGACACAATCTTTGGATCTTTAGAACAGAGCAAAATCCTTCTACTCTCATGTCATCATCTCATTAACCACTGTTATAGTTCATGTAGATGTGCCTGAAACAGAAGAGGCATGAAGAATCTCTGCTGTTCATTTTGCTTCTTTGCTTTCATGCTCTGTCTGTTTTAGCACAGTCCCCAGGCTTATGATTGGCAGGTCAGGGAACATGTTTCAGTACAAAAATGAAATTCATAAAAGGGTTTCTGCTTATGTTGTCTTGTCTGCTCCTAGGGACTAAGGATTCTTAATCTATTTGATACACTCCAGGTTGTTTGATAACTCCAACGAGGGCTTCAGGAACTGGGAGTTTATGACAGTGCACTGCTGGGGCGAGAGGGCAGAGGGCACATGGACCCTGGAGATATCCGACTCCCCCTCACAGCTCCGCAACCCTGAGGTTCTGGGTAAGAACTATGGGGATTAAAGCTGTATCGGGGAAAGCATTGAGAGGGGTGCGAATCTGCATCTCTTCAAATCTCTCAAGTTTTGCCTTTTTTAGCCAACATCATGGAAGAAGCTTGTTTTCTCAGGCTTCTGAGCCATTGTTTGTAATTTAGCCTTTTTGATCATGGCTGTGCCTAGTAAACACTTCCACTACTCAGTTGTAAAGCCCATGTATCTGTCAAAGTGTTTTCCATTTAGAAATGTTACTTTCAAAACAGTCAATCTCAAAGGCTGTTGCATTGTGCTCCTCTGTGCCTCTGACAATAAATGCAATTGAAGTAGATAAATGAAAACGTGCTATGCATTAAATATGGAGACTTAATAGTGAACAAGGCATTAAATACTTATCATTGAATCATTCATCTCAGCTAGAGAAAATCAGAAAGAACTTTTTAATAGTTTCATTTCCTAAGATCTGTTTTCCCAGCTGCCTATCACCGTGCAAATTCCTTAATGTTCAAAATAACTTTCTGTTTGCTTTCATTTAAGGATATTGTAAGTTTTTAGATTTTGCATAGTTGCTACTCAAAAATGTTTTTTGCTTGGCAAAAAGGACATTGCAATAATCAATGCTGATCAGGAGGAGCATCTCAGGTTTGCCAAAAACACCTAGATATGTACAACTTTTGGAATGGAGCCTCAATCTCTCTCTCTCTCTCTCTCTCTCTCTCTCTCTCGCTCTCTCTCTCTCTCTCCCTCTCGCTCTCTGTCTCTCTCTCTCTTTTCTATCTGACTCCTCAGGTAAGCTGAAGGAGTGGACTCTGATTCTTTATGGGACAGCAGAGCATCCATATCAATCTCAGGGGTCTCAGCACTCCCGATCCCGGATGCTGGAGATACCCAGCATAAAGGATCCTGAACCTTCCCCGGGGACGCCCCAAAATGAGGATGAAGAAGAAGAGGAATATAGTGGTACTGTCAGTTCTGCAGATAAAAATTGATGTATTCATAATTTTATGTAATACCTGAAGCAGGTGGGTGACTGAAGGCTGGTTAATGAGTGATAAACATCATTTATTTCATGAAGCTAAGCAGATGAACATGTGAAAATCCCATTTATACAACTTTTTTATGGGCCATTTAAGTGTTAGCAAGCTGTTTAAATAGTTGGGCTTGATAGAGACGACAGCATGTGGTACACTGGAGCAGTGTAGAAACCATTTGTACAGTAGTCATGTTGTAGAAATCGTGTTGAACTTTGTGTTTATCTTGTTTCTGCGCTGCAATGACAGTGTTGTTGGAAGAAGGTGTATTCTCTTCTTTTATGTTGGTTTTCAGGGCCATGCCACCCTGAGTGTGGTGACCAGGGCTGTGATGGACCTGATGCTGACCACTGTCTAAACTGCATCCACTTCAGTCTGGGCAACCTGAAGACAGAGAGGTAGAGTAGATATAGTGCCTAATTTCGCATTTTTTCACAGCTCTTATTCCTAAAGTTGTTCTTGTTTTTGTTTAGCTACATAGAAAGTGGGCTTTTCAATTGAGTATTAATGCTTAAACGAAAAAATTGTAGTCTAACAGTGATTACATATCATATCAAAACTCTAACATCATCTGACAGCAAGGATTTTGACCCTGTAAGAAACTGTGATTACCAAAGAACTTCCATATACTGAGCTCAGAGAATCATTACTGACAAACGGTTTCTTGGTATTTTATTGATTAATTTTTAAAATTATTTTAATTTATCATTCCTGCTGTTCAGTAAAAGTCAGCAGTGAAGGTGTTCCTCTTCACTCTGACAAAAACTGTACAAATCATGCATCAGCAATGTAACTGAGATGAAATCATTCATCTGAACCACAGCTCCTTGAATTGTAATCACGGAATCATTCATCTATTTTAGATATATAGTGGCAGCCAGACGTACCACATTACAAATGGCAAAGAAATTGATTCACACCTCTTTTTCTCTCACTTGCAAGTTTTTCTGAACTTTAGCCTCTCCATAATTGGGTTGTGTATAAGAAGAGTATTACACTTCTTCCAGAACTAGCCGTGGCATTTTAAGCGAATAATTCTAAAGTGCAAAAGTGTTCATGACTTAAGTGGGCATTTATTGAATATTTCATAAGTGAAATACAAAGCAAATAGGCTTATTCAAGCAGCCTCTTAATCCAGCTTCAGACAAATCCTTGGATGTTTTATTACTTTTGAAGTATTTTCATAATCAGGTTTATGCTTTTTTCTTTAAAAAAAAATTATATTATTTGGCTGTTATTTGTAAAGTGGCTGTAGTTCATCTGTTGTTTAATTATTGTATTCATTAGGTATTTTTAGACATAGATACTGGGAGTGGAGAGCATGCCTGACTGGCAATAATGATTAATCTAAAAGTTCAGAAATCTAATCCAAATCCAAAACTAAACATTTATATCCCTCTTCTCTTCTCTTCTCTTCTCTTCTCTTCTCTTCTCTTCTCTTCTCTTCTCTTCTCTTTCTGCAGGACCTGTGTTAGCCACTGTCCACTGGGTTATTTTGAGGACGTTGAGGCTCGAAGGTGCAGGCGCTGTCAAAGAGGTTGTGAGACATGTGTAGGCCGTGGGCCCAATGCATGTCGGTCTTGTCGAAGAAGCCACTACTTCTACACAGTGGACAACTCCTGTGTGGAGGCATGTCCCATTGGCTACTTCTCGGATGAGGGTGAGTGTTAACAGTAAGGCTACAAAATATTTATCACATATTTATTAACTATAGATAGCTTAGAACAACCACAAAGTACTGTATTTCCAAGGTTTAACAGCCCCTCCAAATCAGTGGGAGATGTATTTTTCTCCAGCAGAGATGATTGGGAACTTGGCTCTGTCAAAACCCAATGTCTTATTTATGCTCTTACAGGAATCCATTGCATTCGAAAACAACACAGTAAAAGAATACAAAATATGTATGATTTGTTATTATTATTTAGCAAGTTAAAAATGAATTAGGCTATTCCAGCATGGGCGCTTCTTGTCTGTCAATGATCTCACTTAGCACTTGACACAGATGTGAGATTAAGCCACCCTTAATCCTCCAGCCCTACTTAAAAGACAGATGATCAACCAGTAAGAGTTTTGTTTCTCTCGTGATGTTTAATACTGTTTGTGCAAATGTGATTTTGATTCTGAACTTCATGATCAGTGGAGGCTGAATTATAAATTATCACATCATGGTACAGATATTTTTATAAACAGCTATTTTCAAGTATTTAAATAGAACTTGAGCTGTTTATGGTAGACGTATTTATTAATCGATTCTTTAGCTATCAAACACTTCTGTCTCAAACACACACCATCTGTGCCATACTGAGCTGAACCAGACCATCTCTGGAGATTCACCAAAGGAAAACGTCACATACTTGCACAGGCGTACGCATGCAAACATCTGCAGCCTCATTCTGGCTCATTGTGAACAGACGTGGGATGGAAGTGAGCTTTTTTTGGTTGTTGACAGATGCTCTGTCACTAAAAATCAGCATGTTGACTGGACATCTTTCACTCGTGGGCTCTGACGCAAAAAGGTAGTGAAAAGCAAATGCTGCAAAGCTGCAAACCACACACACACACACACACACACACACATAGCCCATAGCCATGTGTATCAGGCACATGTTGATGAAAAGAGTTCAGCGAATGTGTGAATGAATGCAATTTCCTCTTCTGACAAATAATATCAATGCAGCCATATTCCATAGTGCTTCAGTCTACAGTTTGAAATGTGCAATGCCATGTAAATACGGGTTATTTTTGACCTCTGCTTTCACTCTGTCACTGTCATTCTCCTTATTTTTTTGCCACTTTCACTCTGTCATTCTCTCTCTCTTGTCTTCTCCCTTTAAATATCTCTCACTACCCCCAGTTCAGAGACATTGTGTGAAGTGTCATGAAAACTGTTTGAAATGCCTGCGTGATTCTGACAGATGCACTGCCTGCAACGAAGGCTTCAGGTAAGACAACAGCATGTTTAAAACAAGTTTAACAACAAGTTTAAGCTAAGTATTACATTAATGGCCTTAAAATTGGAACTCTTTGGGTCTAGTAACTTTTGATGTATAAATCCATACATATAAATACAAGAATTTAGACACAATGTAAATAGTTCATCATTTGTTGTAGTTTAGAGGTTAAACCAATGCGCCCCTTTATAAAAGAGTCTTTTAAAGTAGGTATAGATTGTAAAACTTGCTTAGATGCTGGCCTGGGTGTGAGTGTCAAACTGGTTGGCACAATAAGGAGTGTTCTAAATATTTTTTGTGTTGTTTACCAGGGCAGCACATTTCACACATGAATCATATTTGAAAAAAAAATAAGTGTTGTGGCTAGTTTACAAGAGCTAAAATGAAATTAGATGGCTAAAATAATATTTAAAAAACATATTAAAAAAGGTAAAAACAGTGACCAAGACTTCAAAGAAAAAGATTACAACTTAAACTTAAGATACTGTGAATCTTATATGTAGACTGAAGCAATGAATTTGAAAAAAAGAGAAGAAAACAAAGTCTCAAGTCAGTTTTAAAGATGAACCTAGAAGTGAAGCAACAGCTGTAGGTGTTTTTCTCTAACTTTCATTCCCCACCTGATATGATTATGCGTTAATGCAAATTATATGTAATTCATATTAACCAGGTCTGTGATTTATTTTTCCTTGTTGTAAAATCAGAGCATTTGTGATTTTTTTCATACATAAAAAGACTTAGTAAATAAAGATAATAGGAAAACATTAATTTACATTTACAGCATTTTATTAATCAGTATTAACAGAAATAACAGAAACCTTAAGCAAGCACAATCCTAATATCTTGGCACAGGAAAATAACAGAATGTCAACAACCCACAAAACAGCCATTTCCAAGGCCACTTAAATGGCCACACTGGAAAAACCAAAGGGTGACAATAAAGAGGAAAAATCCACATGCGCATAAAGGGAGATGGAAGAAATAAAACTTTTTTTTGTCTGTGAGAATAATAGTGATTCAGATTATTGTTTTAAAATGATTCACAAAGTACACAGACATAAATATGTTGGATGAAATAGAGAGTATCGGGTAAGAAAAATGTTTTAAAAAAAGAAAAATTTAAAACTTGGATAGCTGTATTTTGTAGCATATTACCATAATTTTTTCAACTAGCCAGGCTGTGTCATTACAACAAATAAATAAGGGTAGAAAATGTTATTATTGTAGAGAAAGCCATTGTCTAGCACATTGGTTAACAAATTTTTTTACCCAGTTATCTGTTAGCTTTGTAAAAATAATTTTAATCAATTTTCAGACTTGGGTAGGGTGGAAAAAATATATATAAGTACACTAAATCTATAAAAAAAAATCCCTTAAAGGATGGGAGGGATTGGTGGGGAAAAAGAGTATTGGTCTGGGTTGAAAGATTTTGCCATGCAATTCCCAGTCTGAAACCAAGTGTGACCCTCTGTGTAAAGTGCTCCTTTAAACTGCTTAAAAATGGTCCATCTTGGGTCCAAGATCTGATTATGTGGCCTGTGGAAAATACGCTCATCATAGACATCCATGTGGCAAGAACACAGAATGCAGAATGGCGGTTAATCACATGAATCACATTTCTTTTTTTTCTTCATTTTTCTTCCAGTGTATGTTTAAGTAAAAACTGTGTTTATATGCAGTGGGTTCTGAATAGTCATTACCTTAAGTGGAGTTGAAGTCTGGTGCCAAGCAGTTGTGCTAAGCATGCAGGTCATCTTTATTTATGCACTTTTTTCTGCAGTCTACACTGTCTGACAGCATCACCCCCAAGCCTTATCCTCAAAAAAACTCTTTTTCATTGCCTGTATCGTCAAGGCAAATCTCCAGGGCCTCATGTCATGAGCTCTCCAGGAACTCATAGCAGTTTATGTGGTTCAGATGTTCTAGTTCATAACATTAATTTAGTTTGTGAAGATTCTTTGAGCTTCACATCCAAGGCTCTTGACACAGAGTTCAATTGAAGGAAAAGGGTCATGAAAGCATGTTCATGCAGCTCAAATTTAGTTTCCCTTCTCATTTTCAACCGCTGACCCACAAAGCATCGTCGCAGCAGGCCCAGGTCATTTAGACTAAAACACTGACTAGAGTCTTAAAAAAAAAAGCCACAATCCATTTTGTTCTCTTTCTCTGTTATTCTTGCTGTAGCTTAGCAGGCATGACCTGCGTTCCAGAGTGTGTCAACGGAACCTTCTTTAACTTGGAAGAAATGAAATGCAGTCCCTGTCACATCTCCTGCTCCACTTGCACAGGTCTAATTACATACACTTCTCCTCTGTTCTAATCTATTGTGTTCTCATCATCTGTCTTTTTCTACAAATCAATTCTATTTGCCTCATGCAAAATAACACTGTAGCACATGTTGATACAGCTTAGAAAGTGTCCTGAATTTGTGATGTTCATATTTTGGGAAAAAGAATTTGTGATGCTTCTCTAATGATCAAGTAATGTGGCCTATATTAGCCTTGACAATTAGTCCAATGGCAGCTGTACAGCACACGCTGAACACCCTACCGACGACACGCCCTTTTCAGCAAAATGGGGCTTTAAGTGCGGCTGTGGACACCAAGTATGTGACTGATAACTGCCAATCATTACTCACGAAAAAAGCGAGGGACAAAACTTACCTTGCGAGCACTCAGATTGCTTGCTTCATTGTTAGTGAGCTTGTTAGTGAAGGGTTTCCTGCATTGCATCTGTCGCATAGCAACTGTGATTTTTTTTTTTTTGCTTCGTCTGTGTTTTGTAATTTTGAATTAATGACACGCACTTTATGTAAAGATATGTTTTGAAAAGCATATTTTAGAAATCGAACGGTTAGTGAACAGATACAGATGCATAGAGTTGTGTTGGTGGACAAGAGATTCTTTTAGTACTTGATTGCAAGAATGGGACGCTTAGCTCATCAAAACAACCTCCACCCAATTTCCTAACCAGTAAAAGTCGGCTGCAATTAATGCTCATCAGCTATACCTCATTCTTCATAATGACGAAGGTATTATCAAATCCCGAACAATCCTAAACAAATAGCTTTGATCATGTTTGGCTGTGACACTGTCTGTCCCAAGGCTCACGTTCCAATTTTCGGCCCTGCTAATTAGCTTAAGTCATCATGCTAACCAGCCCTGGAGAGTCGGAGATATGAAGGCATTTCGCTCATCGAGTCCATGCATTACACATGGGTGTTGTAATTGACCTGCAGCACTGAGGAGAAGACACTGACAGATTAAACCAGATCCGAGTGTGTGTGTGTGTGTGGGTGTGTGGGTGTGTTTGTATGTGTGTTAGTGTTCCCATGAGATGACGTACTGTGAGTGCATGGCTTAATTAGTTCAGCCAGAGCTCTTCCCTGTATTACTGGCTAGGAGTGCAAAAGCAAGGTTTTAATAGACTCTTTGCTGACAAATGTGTGTGTGTTTTTATGTAAGTGTGTGCTTGTATGTGTGCGACTATGTGATTTGCAAAAAAGTTTTATTGTTGTGTTTATGAGAGCTTTGTGATTCTTCAGATAGAGCATGTATCTCTTTTGTAATTCAGCCCTTTAAAATGACGTATCCTCATTTACACCTTTCACTAACACTATCCTTATTTGGGATCTTATACCCACAGTGTTTTGCAGACACATTTGTGGCAAATGTTTGATAAAATCCTGCACATATAACATATTTATGCAAATTTTAATGCACAGTTATTGTTTATTTCCTTCATTTCTGAACTGGCATTTGCAGGAGTTATGGCTCTTTTTTTATGTTCAATTTCCAGCATGTAACACAATTAAAATTTGATAATTAATATTTGATTGAGGTGTTCGACCTTTTTCATTTGACTGTATATAAGGATATCAGATGGTACTTAAGTTTGCATTTTACAAGCTGTGGAGAACAGAAAGCTTCACATACTAAATTACTAAATACTGCACCAAATTCAGTCAATGAAATCTAGTGCTCTTTTTAATTAAACTAGATGATAATTGAAATTATTTGCTCATATCTTTTATTTAGTGCCAGTATCCTTGATATGTCCAGATGTAGTAATAGTATACATGATATTTTGTCCCTCTGCTCAGAACCCTTTAACACTTACGCTGAATCTGAATTCAGTGCTACAGTCAAAACACTTCCCCTAGAGTCAACTGTGTCTTCCATCTTGTAGGTCCCGGCCAGGAGGAATGCATTCACTGTGCTCAAGATTTCCGGCAGCAGGAGTGGCGGTGCGTCCGAAAATGTTCCTCCGGATACTATGAAGGCGAAGGAGCAGGTTTTCCGCATAGGATGTGCCGCAAGTGGGTATCAGTCTGGCTAAAAACAAAAGCATGAAACTCGTCTTGGAACTTGTCGAGGCTATCAGTTTCGAACCATAGAAAACCCAAAGTATTAATCACAGAAGTATTTTCCAATAAGTAGACACAGATTCACTGCACAATTTATTACAGGTCACCCTGCTGATGTAATTCTCTGCAAATTCCAGTACTTAAGTGGCCAGTCTTTCTGTCTCTCTCTTTCCTTCTCTATCTTTCCTTGCTCTCATCCACTTATTTTCTCTCTGGACATCTGGCCCTAATTAGAGGTCTATGCATGCTGTACTACAGTTTCACTGACTGGTGACATCATGCATTTAACATGAACTAGAGAAAGAGGCTGGGTGAAAGAAAGGGAACCCTTAAAAAGAAATCTAGACATGAGTGAATGAAGCATTGAAAACACACAGCCCATTTGTAACTGATAGGACAGACAAAAAGTATTTTAAATAACTGAAAAGTCGGATCAGTTCATATTTGTTGATTCACTTTTTTTTTTTGCAAAATTTGGCTTGATGATCATCACAGTATCTATTTCTTTTCTTTTTCTGTAATTTTCAATCATTTAAAGCATCTCTCTGCAATCTGAGAGGAGCATGCTAAACCTAACACGTTTAACAAATGTCCTGCTGCAGGGGGGGAATTCGATACATAATTGCTCAGTTTTAGATCTTTCTAATGGGTCACTATGGCTGCTCTGCCCACTGGTTAGTAAATCAAGTACTTTATTTATGAAAGCTGTCTAAAACAAGAAGTCAGATAGATTCTTCTGTGAATATATAGAGCGCAGGGTATCAGTTAGCACAGGGTATTAACCATATATCACCTTCAGGAGAGACAAACACTGACTGTAAAAGGGGAAGTCATTCCCGAAGGTCACAAGCAGAAAGCATTTGAAAGTGAAAATGACAACCCTTGTCATTGCAAGGTCACAGCACAGCAAGCATGAACCACAACGAAATTGGACCTCTGCTTTTAACCCATGCACACAAACACCGTGCAGCAGTGGGCAGCTATTGAAAGCGCCTGGGGAGCAGTGACGGGGACGGTACCTTGCTCAGGGGTACCTCAGGGCAACCTACTTGTGAGGGGATCAAACCCACAATCTTCTGATGCGGGGCAACTCCCTAACCACTAGACTACCGCTGCCCATTTGTTAATGGAAGTGGAGATTCTTCTCTGCAAAGCTGTATTTTTTGTCAGTGTTGATTTTAGACCCTTTTTTAGGTTACAGGCATGTCAGCAAGGGGAATACTACAAATTTGAGGTCTGCAAGGATCCATTTACACTTGGCTTTAACCTGTGTGTCCTGTGTGGTTCGGTCAATGGACAGATCTAAGTACAAATGTGAACAAAGTCCTGTGACGGACAGTGACCTTTGCGATGGATTTGACCGAGTAACATTTGTAAAGAAGGGAAGGCATATCACAGCATCCCTTACAGCAAAAAACACTTTAAATGGGGTCTTTTGTCTTTCGGGTGCTCCCATTAGGGGTTACCACAGCGGATCAACTGTCTACATTCCTGTCCTACCTCCTTCAGACCAACTGTTTGAGTCTGAAACTTGCACTTAATATTCATAGTGTTTTATTTTAGTTTTTTTAGTCACACTAAATGAAACATTCTTTTTCACACAATCCATGACTCACAGATAAACTCTGTTAACAATGAAGTGTGTGACACAGCAATGCCTGACCTTAAACTTAAAAAAGTTAAAGGTCGCAGAATAAGGGGAAAATAGAAGGGAAATAGAGAGTAGAGTTCAATATTCTAAGCCCATCACATGTTTATGAAAAATTATGTTTTGAAACACATCTAAACCCACGAACAGTTAGAAAAGGGGAAATTTACAGCCTGTCATTTTCTTTCCCCAAAACCTCATTTTAAACTTGTTAGAAAAATCAAAAGAAGAAGACTGCATATTGCTAACATTTTCAAATGTGGTATTTCACACACGTGTGTGTGTGTGTGTGTGTGTGTGTGTGTGTGTGTTGCATTCTGCTATTTCTAGATGTGAGGAGAACTGCCTAAGCTGTCAAGGCCCTGGAACAAACTGCACGCATTGTAGGGACGGATACAACATAGTCAGTGGCACATGCATTGTCAACGCCACCTGTAACAATGGTATGTCCAGAATTGCCCTCAACGGTTTGTTGATGCCAATATGGAAAATATCCACTTCTGGTTAATCTGAAATACTTGGAGAAGGGATTAACAGCTTAAGCAGCTTTATTTTAGCACAGTTTGGTGATTTTCCTTCTTAAATACACTTGATTTAACACCTTAATAAATTACAAGGTTTGGCCGTTTTGATTGTTAAAAAAAAAACAGTAACTAGTAAACTGCAGTGTCGCAGTTTTTTAGATCTGTGACCTTTTTCTTCCTTTTTTTCCTGAAGTCAACTTTAATTGCTTGTGTTATTGTGATTTGTGAAAGAATACAGTTTTTATTGGCTGTCCTTTATTGAGCCTCTTTTGAAAAGCAGCCTAGGCCGATTGTCTCTGTGTGGGGCTAAATCTCTGCAAGGTGAATAAGTGTAACCAACCTGACCTTTGGTGTGTAAATGGGTTAGTTTTTATGACATTACTTTCTGCAAAAATGTTTTTGCAGCAGACTGTGGAGTGAATTGTGGAGTTTTAAAATCATGTTTACTTTCAACGTTAAATTCATTTACTTCAAAATGATTTTCAATGGGTGCTCTTAATTCGGGACATCTGTTTGATGATCTATAACGTTACCTCCACTGGCACTGACATGATGAATTTAAATCTGGTTACAGGTATTTTATGAGTTGTACAAGTTGGCCTTTGCATTCACTGTCTCTGTGGAGAAGTTGTTTGTCAGTTCTGTAAGGCAGGGAGGCAAGCTGTTTTGGGGGCCAGAACTGAGCCAGGAGAACTTGATGGGTTCAGCACAGGGGAGCTGCAGAGTCGTGCAGTGCTTTGACACTTCACTTTTACAGCTTTGTTTGAGCCTCCTTTACCAGAGAGCTTTTAGAGGCCTCTCAGCTTTTAAATCCTCCCTAACAAAGTTAGTTGCACAAGTCCCAGATGAGACCCGCAAAGGCTTTGGCTCTCAGAACTACTCATTAGAGGGGGAGAGAAAAGAGAAGAGAGAAAGAGAGAGAGAATCAAACAAAGGAAGTGAATGAGTGAGAGGGACAGAAATACAGAAACTGAGGGGGAATCAAACGAAGGAGAAGGAAGAAAGAAAGAGCCGGAGAGTGAACAGAATGCAGGTGAATGGTAGCATGAAAGAGAGCGGGAGCAAGAGAGACAAGGACCAAGAACAAGTGAAAGGTTGAGCAGGATTTGGATGAGTACAATCATAAGAGGTTGTGAACGGACTCTGCAGCTGCAGTCTGCCGTCGCTGGACCACTTTGGCAGGACAACAACTATGTTGCTATGAGTAAACACTGCCCTGCATTACCCCAGAACCCTCTTTTATCCAGGCTTGCATAACACTTCCAATGCCCTGGCCCAAGCCTGGGGCAAGTGAGAGCAGAGAGGGCCACAGTCCTGGGACAGCTGCTATCATTGGACCTTGTGTTAGATAAAGGGCAAACTGAGAGAGGGCATTCAAAGTGGAGTGGGACACCAGCATAGGGGCAGTGAAGTGGTTGGCAGAAGCTGTATTGCTGCAGGAAATATTTATATAAATAAAAGTAGAAATACAGAAATGCATGCTATGACAAGCAAAAAGGGAGGAGATTAAAAAAAGGGAAATTCTATAAAATCAACAAATTTCCTAGTTATTAAGTAAATTAATCTGGGGGAAAAAGGGTAATATTCCACCATAAAATGATTTGTATGCATCCATCCACCTCAGCTTTGGACATAAAAATTTAAAGCCTTTTTTTTTTCATGACAAATAGTTTCATAATAAACAAGTGCCATCCTCATCGGTTCGATTTTTACTGAGGGAAGTCCAGTTTGTAGATGTGTCACTAAAGTAAATATAGGTTTAGCTGTCAGGGTGAATGCAGAATTGTAGGGTAGTTAGAAACAATGTACACCTTCACACTTTTAACTTCCTCCCAAAGCTTTTTAACACTTCAGCTTGTAAAACAGTAGTATGACTAGGTGTGATTTCACCTGAGAATAGCCTCGCCGTGTTTCACTCAAATTATCACTCCAGTGCTCCCCTACCGATTCAGCTCTAGCGCCAAACCAGGATGCAATTAATCAGCTAATTATCGAGAGCTGCCTGCCGCATGTGGGTGTGCTACAACAGGGCAAACTCTGAACCAATCATAGAAGCCATTAAAATGGCTGCTCTGGAATGATTTGATCTCTTTCTTTCTTTTCTCTCTCAGCGGATGAAGTGTTCTGTGAGATGGTGAAGTCCAACCGTCTATGTGAGAAGAAACTCTTCCGCCAGTTCTGCTGCAAAACCTGTTTGATGACAGGATGAGTAAAACGGAGGGGAAAAACGAGTGGAAGAAAAGGCACCTCTTTTATAAGGCTGTTATCTGATGTACATTTAAAACCAGTTTTATCTGTGGTTTCAAAGACAACAAACTCCTCATTTGGATAGTGCGGAAGGGTGCTATCTGATTGCCATAAGATATATTTTTAAGGTTGTCTGTTTTCTAAACTTCATATAGTACATGTATAAATTGTTTATTTTTTATTCAAAGGTGACATCATTATGGAATAGACTGCTATTGATAACTGTATGTGACCATGAGGAATAAGCTAAAGGACTGGCATTCTCGATGAGTCATTAGTCACGTTACCAGTTCTGACCTCCTGAACGGATAAACAGTTACGCAAGATTATTGATTTCAACAAGCGAATGAGAACACTGTGCAAGAGTGGACTTTTTTTTTTTTCAGGAACAGAGATTGTTAAGAAAAATAACGAAATAACGCCATAGTGAAGCTGTTGTATATTTTGGGGTGTGTATGTAATGTTTAAAGTATTTGTTCTTTAAGGATGGCAGAATAAACCTGTAAGTGACCGTTGACCGTTGGTCTTGGAGTACTGAACGCATGTCCATTTTTTTTTTTTTATGCCCCTCTGTGAGCAAAACATGGCTCCCAATTTTGTAAAGTACATCACGTTCTCAGTGACATTTCATACCAGGAATTGGGATCTGGATTTTTTGCTTGGAAATTGTCCCCAGCTCTCGGAAGTCTCAGTGTTGCCAAACTTGATCATGAACTTTACTGGAAGGATTCTAGTCCACCGTTTGGTCATAGTGTCCCAAGTGATTGACCAGCAGAGGTTGTGTCCACCGCCTGCCAGTTTGGGTGTTGAACCCCAAAAGTCATTTGTTTATTTTGCTCAGTGCTAATCTCCCACACTCAGAGAGTAGAATTTGTAAATATTTTGATGCCCTTGAGGAACCCTTGCTCATGTATTGCCAGAATCTTCAAGCATAGCAGCGTGAACCAGAAGGTTCAAGTTGTTTTGAAGCACTCTGGAGTAGAATTGATGAAGCAATGGGAGATCCACACAAAACTGGACAGCTGTTATCTTAATCTCTGCGGGCTGAACGTTTATCGTGAAAGCAACCTTTTGGTGTTCTTCGATGACCTCTTGAAGAATACCAGGACAGTGTTTTATCCCATAAAAGATGATTGAAACATCTCTCTTTGGAAGACCTATAAAAAGACTTGCTTTACAGTTTGCATCCAATTTTGATTGAAAATGGATACTAGTTTAAAAAAACGCACCACAAAATGTTTACATTCTTAAACCTCAGTACAGAAATGAAAGCCTGACTGAATGAACTAAAACAATAAAATGTAAAATAATGTACTTGCTGTACTAACCACCATGATTATCAGTGTCTGTTATTGTCCATGTGCTCCTCCTCTTGGTCAGGCTTATTACTGCACTTCACACTTGCTACACAGAGATACAAAGCTTTTATAAAAACATTTCCTGGTTTATTTGGTAATTCAGCTTTGTGTGCCCAGGTGTAAGATGTCTGTTCTTCATTTTTCACAGATTCATTTCTTCGCTCTTCTGATGTCCACCTTTCCATCTAAGTGGATTTGCCATATTGGCTCAGCTTCTCAATTTGGCTCTGAAAGACCCTGGCTCTGTGACAGCCATGTGGGTATTTTGCAGAGTGGAAACAGCAGAGCGGTCCTAGGACATCAGTGAGGAAACGGTTGTGAGACTCAAGGATGAGACAGTATGAATCATTTTGTACCATGTTATCAGCGACTAAAAAGAGTGTATTTCAGTTGTAACGTGCTGCAGAGCATTACTGTCCCATTACTTTTTTTCAATGAACCTTTTGTATATCTTTAAAACACCAAAAATCATTTGCAGTTGAAACATAAATGTGTAAATGTTAAGGGCGTAATGATTCACATTCATTGTGGCCTAGTAGTTAGGGAGTTGGCCACTGGATCAGAAGGTTGTGGTTTTGAATCGCAGACCAGTAGATTGCCCTGAGGTACCCTTGACCAAGGTACCGTCCCCATCACAGCTCCTTGCTGCACGTGTGCCGTGTTTCACAATGACAAGAATAGTCATTTTCACAAAATTCAGAATCCAGTTATGACACGCTGGTTTTGGAATTTTTAATTTGATACACCTAAGATAAGTACGGACTGAAATGTGCATTAAATCTTTCCCACAAGGTGTGCCACTGCCATATTAGGATCAAAACCTGCAGCCCTACCTTCCAGATAAATGGCACCCCTGTGTTAATGCTTCCACTTTAACTTTATTACAAAATAGTTCTGAAATAAAAGCATATAGTGTGCTCTAATGCCCTAGATTAAATGACATACAAACCCCAGGATAACACTGTAGCCTCAAGAAAACATGCTATTCCTAATGCAGTAATACAGTGAGATACAATGTGAAACAACATTGTATTGTTACTTCCCTACACTGTCAGAAAACAAAGTTACTACGCAGGTAGGATTTTTGTTCAGATTGTAAAACAATATAAATCTACCCTCAAAGACGCGACTGGTCCTTGAGGTCCAGTTCAGTACCAGAGGAAAGCGATAGATGTGTTCCTTTTCATACCCTTATGTTTTAAAGCCTACTTTAAGAAGTATAAATAAAGTGCTTAATGGTTCAGTTTTATTCACCAACATTTTGAACAAAATAACATCTGATGATGTAGCAGTGTTCACACGCACCCCCATTGCCCTTAAGATCTTGGAAAACTGCTGCAAAACATGCTGCACTTAAAAAGAAAAGTAGCAATGCCGTGAAAGAATTTATGGATTAACGGATTCATACAAATTTTTTAAATGAGAAGTGCAAATATGAAAAACCTCTTAATAATGTCTGCCTCCTAGAACTATACATAAAAGCCAAAAGTAATTTGGGCAGTATTTAGATGCAAGGCATGTGACTCGTTCATGTTTAGCAGCATTTCGCATGAAAGAGTGTAAACTATAATAGACTATGCAAAGGACTATAATGCATATAAATGCACATTACATGCTCAAGCTTAGTGGAAATTGTTTGGAAAAAACACAAAATCAAGTAAAAGCACTCCCACTTCTGAGCTACTTGGAGGATGAATGACTTAATTACTGAGTGCTTATTGGAATCTGTCCTTTCGCATATGGTTATACTATATTCAGCAGCAATCAGAAAGCACCACTAAATATGTCTATTAAGGAGTGGATGCGTGTTAGAACATCAGAGAGGCAGACTAGAGCTCTGAAAAATCTCCATCAGCTCAAAAATGGTGAGAAACAGCAGAATAAGCTTAGGTTTAAGAATGATCTACAAAAGACCTCCATTTTTTTCCCCAGCCTTGGAAAGGTATGACCCTTCCACTGGAGATAAGCTCCAAGTCCTCCATGCTAAAAGTCCTAGAGGATGGGTTAGATCACCTTTATGTTTCTGCACCCATCACCCCCTCTAAAGGCCCGGAGGTTATCAAGCTGCCACAGTTATCATGGCCATGCAGCGCTCAGAGCTGTCTGATCACTTGGAAAATCTGAAAGCAGCTAGAAGATGGAACTGATAAATGGAAAAGGGGAAGATAAGAGAAAGACAAAGAAAAAAGTGTCTGGAAAGGATAAGCTACTTGTTAAGAGTTTTAGGAGAGTTCATCTAGAACAGCACGATACATAAATTAAACGATCCTTTTTTTGTGACCTTGATCTTGTTTTTAATTTATAGGAAGCTTAAAAATGCAGATGAGCATTAAGATCATCACGCACATCACATGACCGTCTGGGAACACCTGCGTTATTGACCAGTCCTGACATAGCAAATAGTCTATAGGCTAATAAATATAACCAAAAAAGAATAAGTGTGTCCTTCGCCCTATGTGAGCTTGGATGGACTCCAGTTCCTGAAATTCCTGAAATGTATATAAAAATTAACAAAAATTGTATTGAAATACATATTGGTTCAAAGACAAACATTGTTCTACCACATAATAAAAGTGATCTACAGATTACAGATGTTTCTTAATTCCAAGACATGTTTAGAACTTCTCTGAAGGACCAGAAAATCTTGAGGATTCCCCCTAAGTTCATAATTACCAAAAACAGTATAGTGCAAATGTGTTGCGACGTCACTCCTTTGTTCATATTTTGCTTCCAAAGATCCAGACTGTATTATTAATGTTTTGTTTAGGAGCAGTTCTTCCAGTTCTTTCTGAAGTAGGACTACATTGTTGCTTCATTGCAACATGTCAATGCTGCTGTTCGCTGAATTTTAAACCCATTTAAATTTGACAAAAACTAAAAAATTGAAACCAAACGTCCCCAAAACCATTTTATCTAATGTGTAAGTTTAGATGTTCTGGGTGTTGTAACCTATGGTTTGAGTTGCTGGTGTTGCTGTGCAGACAAAAATTCCATTTCACAGTTTGTTGTAGATTTAAAACAGTTTTTTTATCTCGCACACCCCCAACGGAACTTGTTACGCTTTAGCAAATCAAGGCCTAAAAAAAACTAGCTGTTCACTTTCATTCAGTGTTTGCATATTTTTGTGATGTATTCCTTTAACGTCAGTTCTTTTTGCTAGACTGCTGACTGACCGAGCAGCGTGATTACTATTCCTGAGGTATTTTCCATTCCTGCACAGCACAAGGTATTTATGCTTTCTGCACTCATAGGCCTGTTCAGAGAGAGTGGAAAAAAATCCATTATTTCTGGACAACAAGCCCGACAGAGCTGAACCACCTCAGCAAATCCCCGCTGACTTAAAAAAAGGACATCTGAAAGAGACAATTTGGCGGCGCCCCTTTGAGATATACAGAAAGAAAAGAGCTTGAAAAGTGCTGAAGTGAAAAAAGGCAGCCTGCATAGATGTTGATATTCTTTTGGGGCTGAAGAATGGATTGTATATTTATAGGGTCTAATTTGCTTCACCTACCCAGGCTGGAAATATTTGACTTTTATATGGTGATCAGCTCAGAAGGCCTGTTCCGAACCTTTAATTGTTTGAGAATAAATCTCTGCGGCTGATTTATTATTTTTTTTCCCCCTTGGCTGCTGTCCACCTGCCCCCCTTCTGAATATATTGTTCTGCAGAAACACCAGCTTCCCTCTGCACCTCAGCTACCCACCATCTGCCAGCCTCTTTATGAACTTGTCAAAACTTAAAGTAAAATCTGGCGCTCAAAAGTGCCAGGCTTTCCCTGCTCTGGGGAAAGTTATTTAGCAGCAGGTTTGTTTGCTCAGCGATCAAAGCTTCCATTTAAATTCAAGAGAATGAAAAGAATTAGTGTAATTCATGTAAATTACAGCGATCAGCTAAAATATTACAACCACGGACAGGTTCTGTGAACATAATCTTATTACAGTTGCCCCTGCAGCAAAGTCTAGTATTTTTTTCATAATTCATGGCACACGGTCAAGCAAAGAAACATTCCTCCAGGACCAGAGTGTTACACATGAGACATAAGAACTATGTAGGAAAGTCTCAATGCATCCCAACACAACGGAGAGCTTTAGTTCAGCATACTGAGTATGGAGTATTGCTGTGTTGAAGACCGTGCTGAGTTCAGTTACAGCAAAAATGTGCAAAAAGCAATCAAACTCAATAGAATATAAAATGATGAATAAATGTTGATAATTGATTACTATGTGACTAGGAAAGGCAAACAATTTGTCATTGGGAACGCAGCACATGCTTCTCTGTTTAACACGCTGACAGGGGAGCAGCTGTACGTCCCAGGGAGCAGTGCTTGGAGATGGTGATCAAGGGTACCTCAGGATGACCCGCTAGTCTGGGACTCGAACCCATGACCCTTCCGATGATTGGACCTAATCCGTAACCACTAGGCTGCTGCTGCTCCATGAACCTGGCCTTGAAATAGCTCGTAGAGTTGCATGCTGTGAGATGCTCTGGGCAGTGTTGTCCTGGGATACCCTGGGTCCTAATTTTCAGACTTTTTACACTTACATGTCTGTCCTTGTTATGTGTGAAGGTGGAGCTGCTTGCAGTTTCATTATACTGTGGAATAATGACGATAACGGTTTCTAATTTCTAATCTAATTTCTAACTCGGCGGGTGGTTTTAATGTTTTGGCTAGTGTGTGCTTTGGATTAATATGTCGGACTGCCAGGCTGGGCATGTTCTGGTGCAGCGGTGTGCAATATAACCACAGGAATAATTTAAAACCATGTTGATTAAAGAGGAAAGCGTGAAATTGGCCATGAAATAGCTCATAGAATTACAGTTAATTGCTTAAGTAAAGCCGCTGTTGCTTCAAGAGCCTTATTTTGTAACCACCCTTGGCCGCTTTGTCACCAGATCAGGGAGTAGAAGTAATCTGTCCTTTTAAAGCGCCATGCCATGAAGGCTTTTTTTAACTTTACTTTTGACTTTGAGAAAAGTCTGAAATTTGTGGGCTTGTGTTTGAACTACAGGAGCAGAGGTGGCTTTGTGTTTAGGGACGAGGCCCTAGGAGCAGAAGATCGCGGGTTTGAATCACAGACCAGTAGGCTCCCCCGAGGTACCCTTGAGCAAGGTACCGTGCCCGTCACTGCTTCCTGGGCACCAGACACAGCTGTCCACTGCTGCACCATGCGTTTAATTGCGGTTCACTGAATGCTGTGCTGTTCGCTCACAATAAGACGTTTTCACTTTGACTTCAGCCATGAAGAGCATACAGGTCCACAGCTGAGCAGAGATCAGTGACCACAGCCAGCATTACACTCATCTTATTCTTCATTTCTTTCAGACTGAGGTATGTAAATGAGGTCTCTTCTGATTGGCTCTGCCTTGATTAATATCTCATTTAAAAAGCAGTCTCCCAGTTACAGGTGAGTAGAACCAGAGGTGTCTGAGTTGGGAGGGAGAGAGAGAGAGAGAGAGAGAGAGAGAGAGAGACAGAGACAGACAGACAGACAAAGAGAGAGAGACAGACAGACAGGCAGAGAGAGAGAGAGAGACACAGACAGACATGCAGAGAGAGAGAGAGAGAGAGAGAGAGAGACAGACAGAGAGAGAGAGAGACAGACAGACAGGCAGAGAGAGAGAGAGAGAGACACAGACAGACATGCAGAGAGAGAGAGAGAGAGAGACAGATAGAGAGAGAGAGAGAGAGACAGACAGACAGAGAGAGAGAGACAGACAGACAGGCAGAGAGAGAGAGAGAGACAGACAGACAGACAGGCAGAGAGAGAGAGAGACAGACAGACAGACAGGCAGAGAGAGAGACAGACAGACAGGCAGAGAGAGAGAGAGAGACACAGACAGACAGGCAGAGAGAGAGAGACACAGACAGACAGGCAGAGAGAGAGAGAGAGACAGACAGACAGGCAGAGAGAGAGAGAGAGAGACACAGACAGACAGACAGAGAGAGAGAGAGACACAGACAGACAGGCAGAGAGAGAGAGAGACACAGACAGACAGGCAGAGAGAGAGAGAGAGAGACACAGACAGACAGGCAGAGAGAGAGAGACACACAGACAGACAGGCAGAGAGAGAAGAAACAAACAAAAGAAAGAACGAAAAAAGAAGAACTGTCAGGAAGAAAAGAAATCAGTGAAAGAATGAAAAACAAAAATGTCAAAAGGAAAGAAATAAAGATAAATACAGTAACGCTGTGGGCCGCTCCTCCGGACCGGAAGGAGGCGCTGTTTACTTCCGCCGCACGATTGGATCGTTTCCTGGCGGCAGCGTGCGCGCTGTGAGAGAAGCTCCGCCGCTGGTGAGAACAGTGTCTGAGCTTCATCAACGGTAACGTTGTTAATATTCGCTTTCCGCTCTGCTCGGTTTGTGCTGTTTTTGGCGAAGATGGTGAAATTATCGGCGGAGCTGGTGGAGCAGGCCGCTCAGTACACCAACCCCGTCCGGGACCGAGAACTGGACCTGCGGGGTGAGAACACCACACACACACACACACACACACACACACACACACACACACACACACACACACACACACACACACACACACACACACCCCAAGCCCCGGTCCAGGACCAGGGAGAACTGGACACTGCAGGAGGTGAGAACACCACACACACACACACTGACCCGGTCCGGGATCGAGAACTGGACCTGCAGGAGTGAAGGCTTACACACACACACACACACACACACACCTGACCAGTGGGACAGGCTGAGACCTGCAGGGTAGGAATACACCACACACACACACACAAACCCGGTCCGGGACCGAGAACTGGACCTGCGGGGTGAGAACACCACACACACACACACACAACCCGGTCCGGGACCGAGAACTGGACCTGCGGGGTGAGAACACCACACACACACACACACACACACACACACAAACCGGTCCGGGACCGAGAACTGGACCTGCGGAGGTGAGAACACCACACACACACCAACCGGTCGGGTCCGAGGCTGGACCTGGGGGTGAGAGCTTTCCTACACACACACACACACCAGCCGGTGGGACCGAGAGCTGGACCTACTCGAGAATTTGAAACACCACACACACACACACACACTGCGCCGGTCCAGGACCGAGAACTGGAACCTGCAGAGGCGAGAGCAACACACACACACACACACACACACACACTGCACAATACACACCCTTCACACACTGCACAATACACACCCTTCACACACTGCACAATACACACCCTTCACACACTGCACAATACACACCCTTCACACACTGCACACCCTTCACACAGCTGCTACCTGCACACCCTTACAGCTGCTACACACTGCACCAGCCTACACTGCTGCTACACTGCACACCCTTCACACAGCTGCTACACACTGCACACCCTTCACAGCTGCTACACTGCACACCCTTCACACAGCTGCTACACACTGCACACCCTTCACACAGCTGCTACACACTGCACACCCTTCACACAGCTGCTACACACTGCACACCCTTCACACAGCAGCTACACACTGCACACCCTTCACACAGCAGCTACACACTACCCTTCACAGCTACTGCACCCTTCACCACAGCTGCTACACACTGCACACCATGCACAGCTGCTACACACTGCACCTTCCACACAGCTGCTACACTGCACACCCATGCACAGCTGCTACACACACCCTTCACACTGTAGCTACACCACTGCACACCCTTCACACAGCAGCTACACTGCACACCTTCACACAACAGCTACACCTGCACACCCTTCACACAGCAACCACACACACACCTTCACACAGCTACACTGCACACCCTTCACCTGCAGCTACACTGTACACCCTTCACTGCAGCCACACACCACACCCTTCACACAACAGCTACACTGCACAATACACACCCTTCCCCAACTACACCTGCACCCTTCCACAACTTTATACTGCACCTTCACAGCTGCTACACCTGCACCCTTCACTATGGCCTACACACTGCACACACACACTGCACACCCTTCACACAGCTACACACACTGCACAATACACACCCTTCACACAGCTACACACACTGCACAATACACACACACTTCACCAGCTACACACACTACACAATACGCCACACACTGCACACCCACACATGCCGCTACACACACCACACACCACAGCACACCTTCACACAACTACACACTGCACTACACAATACACACCTTCACATTTACACCTGCCCACTGCACAATACCACACACCCCCTGCACACCTACAATACACACCCATCACACAACTACACACACTGCACAATACACAGCTACCACACACTGCACACCTACATGCACACAGCTACACTGCACCTACACAATACACAGCTACACACACTGCACACCTACAATACACAGCTACACACTGCACACACCTACATAGCACACCTTCACACCTTTACTTTATCTGCACCTTCACACCTTCACACACTGTCATACCTTCACACCTACACACACACACACCTACACAATACACACCCTTCACACAGCTACACTGCACACACACAATACACACCCCCTTCACAACTACACACACACTGCACACCTACAACTTCACACAGCTTTACACACACTGCACCCTACAATACCATGCACAGCTACACACTGCACACCTGCAATACTGTCCACACAGCTACACACACACCCTACTACAATACACCCTTCACATTCACACACTACAATACACACCTTCTACATACACACCCTACACAATACACAGCTACACACACTGCACACCTACACAATACACACTGCACTGCCCTACACAACCACAGCTACCACGCACTGCACCCTACTGTACAGCTACACACACTGCACCCTACCACCAATACACACCCTTCACATTCCACTGCACACCTACACAATACACACCTTCACACAGCCACACACACTACTAATACACACCTTCACACCACCCTACACACAATACACAGCTACACACTGCACACCTACAATACACACACTGCATACCCTACACAATACACAGCTACACACACTGCACACCCTACACAATACACAGCTACACACACTGCACACCCTACACAATACACAGCTACACACTGCACACACACAGCCACAGCTACACACACTGCACACCTACAGCCATGCCCTTCACTGCACCTACACAATACGCACCACACCCAGCCTCACTTTTGCCACATCTGCACCCTTCACACAGCTACTTTTACACTGTCACACCTTACGCTTCGCCTTTGTCCCGCACCCTTCACTGCAGTCACGCACCTTCCACACAGCCTACACGTTCCTGCACCTACAATGCACCCTTCCACACAGCTATGCACTACCTCTGTCATACAATACACACACTGCACCCCCTTCACACAATATACTACTAATACACACCTTCCTTTACACTGCACAATACACTCTTCACACAGCTACATACAGCTACACACACTGCACCCTACAATACACCCTTCACACAGCTACACACTGCTATTACACAGCTACACACACTGTACACCCTACCCCACCACACACACACACACCCACACACACACACACACACACACACACACACACACACACACACAATACACACTCTTCCACACAGCTACACACACTGCATATACAGCTACACACATCTTTTTCCTACACAATACACCCTTCACACAGCTACACACTGCACAATACATAGCTACCACTGTACCTACACAACCTGTGCAGCTACACACACTGTACACCTACACAATACACCACTTCACCTTCACACTGCACACACACAATACACCCTTCCACCCCAGCCACACTGCACCTACACAATACACACCCTTAACACCTACACAATACACACCCCTTCACACAGCTACACACTGCACTACACAATACACACCCTTCACACATACACACTGCTACTGTACACATACACACAGCTACACACACTGCACCACACACACCTTCACACAGCTACACCACCTACTGTACACACCCTTCACCTTCCACACTGCACACCCCTACACATACACACCCTTACCTTTTTACATACAATACACACCCCCTTCACAACTACACACACACCACACACCCCAATACACATATACACAGCTACACACTACACCTACACCAATACACACATTCCACTGCACACTGCACCTACAATACACCCTTCACACATACACACACTGCATACAATACACGCTAGCTACACACTGCACACCTACACAATACACAGCTACACCTGCACACCCTACACAGCCACAACTACACTGCACCCCTACACAATACAGCACACACTGCACACCCGCTACGCACCCTTCACACAGCTGCACACCCACTACACAATACACAGCTACACACCCTGCACACCTACACAATACACACCCTTCCACACACACTGCTGTCTTTCCCTTCACCTTCCTTTTGCACTGCCGCTGTACCTTACACACACTGCACAACTCACTTTTACTGCACACAGCTACACTTTACACAATACACACCCCTTACACACAACTCACCCTTCACACAGCTACGCACACTACACAATACGCACACTACACAATACACACCCTTCACACAACTACGCACACTACACAATACACACCCTTCACACAGCTACGCACACTGCACACACTACACACTGCACACCCGCCACACAGCTACGCACACTGCACACCCGCTACGCACACTACACAATACACACCCTTCACACAGCTACGCACACTGCACACACTGCACACCCGCTACGCACACTACACACTGCACACCCGCTATGCACACTGCACACACTACACACTGCACACCCGCTACGCACACTGCACACACTACACACTGCACACCCGCTACGCACACTGCACACAGACTACACACTGCACACCCGCTACGCACCCTTCACACAGACTACACACTGCACACCCGCTACGCACCCTTCACACAGCTGCACACCCACTACACAATACACAGCTACACACCCTACACACAGCTACACACCCACTACACAATACACACCCTACACACAGCTACACACCCACTACACAATACACACCCTACACACAGCTACACACATCTTCCACAATACACACCCTTCACACAGCCACACACCCTTTACACAGCTACACAGACACACTACACAATACACACCCTTCACACATGTAACAAAAAAAAACAATTAATCAGGATTTAACTCCTAACCGATTAAATTGTTTCTGTCCAGCTTTTATTCTAGAAAGTGAAGAGAAGCTGTTTAAATCCTGGTCATCTTCTCACATTTATATTCCTCTTTTCTATGTTCTCCTTTTTGCGTCTCAGGATACAAAATCCCAGTGCTGGAAAACCTCGGCGCCACTCTGGACCAGTTTGACACAATCGACTTCTCCGATAATGAGATCCGGAAACTGGACGGGTTTCCACTGCTTAAGAGGCTGAAGACGGTGCTGATGAACAACAACCGCATCTGGTGAGACACACACACGGGAGTCCCCATTAGGGCTCAAAAATAAATGGTTTTCATATTGAAATCACAATTTTATATCATTGTTTTAATTGAGGAGGGTTCATTTTTATAATTAATAATGTAATAATTGAAAGATTATATTATTAAATTGTTAGCTTTAACAATTTGTTTAAAGATTTGTCACAGTTATACAAGTACAGCCAGCAGTGAAATGTGTGTCGGAATTACTGCAAACAAGAAATCTATATAAATATATATATTATGATTATGCATATGAATATTATAAAATCTGTGTTATTAAAGGATTCTGTTTAGGAAGTTCTTCCAAATTTGTCCATACACACGCAGTGTGACCTGAATTATTTCACCATTTTTGTCACTTAATTGCTAAAAGTGTTTGTAAGTGAAATAAACCTGTGGATTATTTATTTATTTATTTATATATTTATTTATTTATTTACAGCCGAATCGGTGAAAATCTTGAGCAGTCATTGCCGAGTCTGAAGGAACTGATTCTTACAAGCAACAATATCCAAGAACTGGTGAGATGCTTCATGTTGATTTTTTTGGGCATCATTTGGAACCCTAACATCTGTAGCAAAAACCTTTGTCATTTTGTGTTCAATTAACATTAAAATTAGCATTTTCTTTGTTTCCTCATGAAATAACAAAACCTAAAGTGTGGTTAATTTGGGATATAATGTCTTTGAAAGCCAGTTTGTGTTCAGATATTAAGCCTAATATCTAAAATGTAAAATGAGTGTGGAAGAGAGTGCAGGCAGGTGGGAATGGGTGGAGAAGAGTGGCTGGAGTGATTTGTGACAGATGGGTACCAGCGAGAGTAAAAGGGAAGGTTAACAGGACAGCATTGAGACCAGCTATGTTGTACGGGTTGGAGACGGTGGCACTGATGAAAAGGCAGGAGGCGGAGCTGGAGGTGTCAGAGTAAGAGATGCTGAGATGTTTGTTGGGTGTGATGAGGATGGAGAGGATCAGAAATGAGTATATTAGAGGGACAGATCAGGTTGGACGTTGAGGAGACACAGTTAGAGAAGCAAGGCTGCGCTGGTTTGGACATGTCCAGAGGAGAGACGAGGATTATATTGGAAGGAGGATGTTGAAGATGGAGCTGCCAGGAAAGAGGAGAAGAGGAAGACCAAAGAGGAGGTTTATGGACGTGGTGAGAGAGGACATGCAGGTGGTCGGTTTGAAGTAGGAAGATGCCGAGGACCGGAAGAAATGGAGACAGTTGATCTGCTGTGGCGACTCCTAAACGGGAGCAGCCAAAAGAAAAAGAAGAAAGGAGATCTAAAATGTGAAATTTAATTTGCCTTTTTTTTTTTTTTTTTGCCGCCGGCGGGTATGCTCTCTCTCAGTGGTGTGCATAAATGCTATTAGTGTGCAGTAGCCCTTGAAGTGGAGTTATTTCTTAGTAAAATGACCGTTAAAGTTTAGCTTACTGGTTCTATTTTCTTCTGTTAAAATGTCACATCCTGCTTATCAGCTTAAGTGGTGCAGGGTAGCCAACTTGAAAATAAATGTCCCTACTTTGAACGTAGTCCATACTGACATCAGTATGGACTATTAAATCAGCTCAATGGTAATTAAAGGAATCACTGTTTTATTGTTCACTCACAGGGCGATCTGGATCCTCTTGCTTCAGTGAAGACATTGACCCTGCTCAGGTATGAATACTTGTCTATTTTACAGGCAAAAAGTTCAAATTCAAATTTCTGAATAAATGTCTTTGCTCGTGTTTTCCTCAGCCTTTTGAGGAACCCGGTAACTAATAAGAAGCATTACAGACTGTATGTCATCAACAAGCTTCCACAAGTACGTGTTCTGGACTTCCAGAAGGTCAAGTTAAAGGTATGGTACATCAAGTCTGGACTTTAGCTACACTGTCTAAGAAATGTGCTGAATCTTTCATCAAAACGGCGTAAAGCTCTTCTCAGATCGTAGTGTTTTATCAGGTCGGCGTCTTTAGAAAGATTTTTACTTTCTTAAATCAGCCTGGGGGCCCTCACGTCATCTTATGGGCTTTCTTTCTCCACCTGCTAAGGCCCTCTTAGCGTAAATGCTCCAGCGCTTACATAGTTGACCGATTTCTCCACAGTTGACTTGGGATGGATTTAATATGGATGCATACACTACATGCAGCAGGAAGAAGTGGCAAACAGAGTGGCTGATATCTAGAAGAGAGGATATGACACGTCAGTTTAATCCTGTCTGTAGATCTAGTCTTGTTTAGCTGTAATGGACTTTATGACGGAATAGTCGTCAATCCAGTTTACAGACCTAATCTGGGTGCAAAAACACATTTTACATGTCAAATGAATACTTGGAATGGTCTTATTTGGTAAAATACATGCTCTGAATAAGCTTTAAGGATGCATGAATGGGGGATTTGTAGGCCCATATATAAACTTTTTTTCTTAGGAAAAAAATGCAGAGATTTACCTGGATTAGGAAAAATACCGTACGTTATCTGTACAAACAATGTGGGGAGAATAAGTGAGAACATTTTATTCCAGCTAAAAATTTTCAGAGCACCATATTCAATATTAAGTATTGTTTAGAAATATAATTCTTATTTATACATTTCTGATATATCTTTTTCAAACAGATTTTCATAATTACTGAAATATAATCATCGTAAAAGTAGACCCACTTTTGGGTTTGAAGTGAGACGCCTTTTCGCTCCGAATCGCTCGCGCTGACACGTCCTGGTCGACAACATTGTGTGTTGGTATTTTTATGTCCGCATTCACTTTATCTGTGTGATGTATCGCCATAGGAACGTCAGGAGGCTGAGAAAATGTTCAAAGGCAAGCGAGGTGCTCAGCTTGCAAAGGATATTGCCAAGCGCACGAAAACGTAAGACGAAACCCCTTGATCAAGCACAGCTCTTCCGAATCACTGGACTCTTGAAACCGGGTTCAAATCCGAATCCAACCGGGTCGTCTGAATTGGCTTTTTCCTAAAACCATAAGATAAAACCTGACACGTCTACAGTGCATTCCAGGAGAGCTGGCTCAAGGCCCTTCTCTATTTGTATCAGTTTATGAACAGCAGATAAGATACATGAGATACTACACTCTGATTGAAAGAACAGTGGTTAAAAGGCTGAAGGAGCAAATCTGCTTCGGACAAGCTTGTAATGGCGTGTCTGCTGCCTGTGTTTTAGATTCACCCCTGGAGCCGGACTGCAGGCTGACAAAAAGAAGACGGGACCCTCCGCGGCAGACGTGGAAGCCATCAAGGCAATGATCTGTTTAATTTTCCCGAGTGATTGTGGGTGCTGTTCTTTGCAGCCAACGAAACGATTAATGTTCTCTTAATTGCTGTCGTTTGCCTACAGAATGCCATCGCTAACGCCTCGTCCCTGGCTGAGGTGGAGAGGTTGAAGGGGCTGCTTCAGTCCGGTCAGATTCCTGGAAGAGAAAACAGACAAGGTACTTTGCGTCGAAAGAAAAGTTAGAAAAGGTTGCATCTATTTCTAGAAACTTGAACATGAGGTGAAATGAAAGTTTTCAGCCTAAACATTGTTGCTGAGCACAATCCACTGTGTGCACTTTTAAGTATGGTGAGGATTCATTTGAATCTTTCAAAAATGTGAAAAAAATTGAAGATTTGAGTCAGATCCAGTGCCATCAGTGGATCTAAGAGGTTAAAGCCCTGAAACCTGAATGCTTTATAAAGGAAGTGAGTGAATATTCTCAGGGGATACGTGTGAGTGTGTGAGACAATTATCAGACAACTGTTAGTGCAGAATTATTACACACCTAAATGGAAAAATTATAATTTTCCCATCTAAAGTGTTTATTTTCAGCTGTTAAAGTGAGAAGAATAAACAATTCATAATTTACAAATAAACATTTCAAAATAAAATTAGTGGCCAAAACTGCTGCCCTTCTTTTTAATAACAGTCAGAATCCCTCTGTTCATAGAGTCCCATTTAAGAAGGTCCACAAGTTCTCAATAGGATCTAGTTCAGGTGAGGAAGGGGGCGTGACACTCTTCATCTTTTAAGGTTTTTACCTGTCACGCAGCGGAGAGCTTCCATGCATGTGATGGAGCATTGTCCTGCAGAAAATTCCTGGTCTTGAAAGATCAGACTTTTCCTGAACCACAGCTTGACGAAAGTGTCTCTAAAAACTGGCAGTAGGTTTGGGAGGTGATTTTGATTCCATGTATTTCAGGAATTCAACCTGAAAAGGTCCAACTAGCTCATCTTTAATAATACCAGCCCATACAAGCACCTCCACCTCGCTGGTGTCTGAGTGGAAGTGGAGCTGATCCAGCCACGGGCCTGTCCATCTGGTCCATCAAGAGTCTCTCGTCTCATCTCCATCAAACATGAAAAATCGATCTTGAGGTGTTTCTTGGTCCAGTCTTGGTTTCAGCTGATGCGTCTTCAGTGGTGGTGGGGTTTCAGTCCTCCTTACCTTGTCCACGTCTCTGGCACTGAACACCTTGCTCTTCTGGACACTCCAGGCAGATTCAGTTCTGGAATATGACAGCACTGGCAGATCATGGGTCCCTGGAAGCTTCGCATTTGATTCTCCTCAAATCTTTGGCAGTTCATTTGCGTCTTTTTTTTTTTTTTCTCAACATGTTTCTTGCGACTCCGCCTGTTTATATCACACCACTTGAGGGTTCTGTGATCACGACCCGGTATCTCGATTTCTGTATCAGTAATTTAAGAGTGTTGCATCTCTTTTTGGCCCATGTTGCCTGGGGAGGAAAAGAAGCTGCTAATAATTCTTCATTCTTCTTTAAAATGCATCTATAAATCTGCCCAATGTGGATTTTTTTTTTATTTTTCAGCAGATCCTGACATTGGTCTGGGGCAACGCTTAACTTGATCTTCTCAATTCTTAGGTGCCCAAAGCATGGTCGAGGAAGAGGAAGATGAGATGGAAAGGGGGATGCAGGCAGAGTCTTCATCGATGTATGAGGCCGCTGGCGTAGACGACATGGAAGGAGATGAAGATCGTGGAGAGGATCTGGATGAAGGGAACGACATGGAGGAAGATATGCATGTTAATGGATCGTAGTTTGTTTCCGGTTGTGCGGATGGTCTGTCTGTAGTACCTTTTCAAGAGATGTCGGGCAAAGCGTTTGATTTTTGTCACGTTTATTTTTTAAGTTAACACATTAAACCTTTTTTAATAAAATTGCTTTTGTTTCTCATAAACTCTGTTTCTCTGTAAATACTACCTGTGATCAGTTACAGTTGTGCCATGTTGGTAGTAAAGTGACATATTTTGGATGCATGTTAGAATTTAAGATTTCTACAGAGCCTCTAGAGTCTAGACTCTTATTGTTTTTGTATAAAATTAATCTGAGGATTTAAATAAACTTGAGGGAGTTCCTGAACTAAATCTGACTCCCTCTGATCAGTGCTGTCAATGACGAAGCTTCTCCCCTTCATACAACACTGCAGATGTCCTGAGCTTCTCATTTCTTCATAAATTGCTTCAAGAGTCAAGACCCTTTTTTGTGCTGAGGAGCGGTTCTCCAGATCTTCCTGAAGGACAGTGTTGTTGTTTCTCATGTTCAGTCCAGTCTCTGTACCTGAGCAGTTTGAGATACAGAAGTGGGATCATCCTCTCAGAAGGAGCTGGTCTAAGAGAGTTGAGGCTGTGCTGAAGAATAACGGTGGTGGTGTTGAATATTGACTTTAAAGCTGGTTAGAATGAAACTCTGTTTTTAGACTGGAGTTACAGGTGTTGTACATAAATCAGCGACCCTGCTGTCTGACTTTACAAAATGATATAAAGAAATGCAAAATGAAGATACATTTCTCAGATTTCTTAAATGTTTTCGTGAAACAAGGAAACGTTTAGAGATTGGAAATGCTTTGGATGTGATTCTCCTTGCTCTTGAAAACTGAAAACACCAAACCTCTCAAAAGGGGGTTAAATCTTTAAACTGGACAGAAGTGTTTGGAAGTTTGATGAAATTCTCCTCCAAGCAGGGAGGCGTCTCCTAACCTGGAGACCAAGATATGATTGTTTATCAGTTTACTTACAGTCTCGATGAGTAAAGTCACTTTATGATAAGTTCAGCCTCTGATTTGGAATTTTAGACTTCCTAGACATAAGGAATTAAGATCATCCACTTAAAAGGATGCAGTTTAAGACTGGGCACAGTCTCAGTTTGGGGAACTGATGTATAGATGTGCAGACCTCCTTTATGTGAAGACAAAGGCCAGAATTTAGAATTGGGACAAAAGGTGAGCGGGATTAAAACGCTGGACTAATGAGGGAATAGATCCAGGTATGCCTTTGTAATCGGCTGCAATGACAAAATGGTTCAGGAGTCACTTCAGCTGTGGACGTGAATACAGTACAAAATGGATTTTCTAAAATAAAATGTAAAATGTTTTAATGCTTAAATTCAAGGCCACTGTCTACATTTAAATGAAATATTTAACAAACTAAAAAAGTGGTAATATTCTGGCAGTAAAGCAGGAGAAATGTTTTAATTTAAAATGTACAGTATATTAACTATTCATTTATTTTTATTCTCAGGAATAATGTCATTTTTAAAAGATAGACGCGTCAGCTTTCTGTTTGGCTCCTCCCAATCTCATTTGCATAATATAGTTCGGTCGGCAACCAATGGCGTTTGAGAATTCGCGAATGCCACGCCCCTTCAAAAATCACCACGTCATCGCTCACTCAGGAAATCCTGTCAGGCTAAGTGTTGTTAGCAGGCCGCTTCTCGAAGATTCCTGGGAAAATGAGCGGCTGATCGCGGATTCGTTCAGAAATATCAGCGCGCAGAGTCAGTAAAACCTCCTGTCTCCTCTTCCGGTCACAATCTGCTTGTTGTTACTGAAAAATGGAGGCAGAAACTGGCGCTGCAAACATCAGAGCAGCGGGAGGAGCAGTGCCGGAGAACCAGGACCTGAGCTTCCTCCAAACACCAGGTAGAAAACAAACACACGCTCAACCTGACTTTAATCAGGCTTAAACTAGACTGAAACCGAACACTCACAACCCAGACTGTCCTTAATCTGACTTAAACCGGACTGCCCTTAAACCGGACTGCCCTTAAACCGGACTTAAACCAGACTGCCCATAAACTGGACTGCCCTTAAACCGGACTTAAACCAGACTGCCCTTAAACCGGACTGTCCTTAAACCGGACTGTCCTTAAACCGGACTGTCCTTAAACCAGACTGTCCTTAAACCAGACTGTCCTTAAACCGGACTTAAACCAGACTGTCCTGAAACCAGACTGTCCTGAAACCAGACTGCCCTTAACCCAGACTAAAGTCAGACTGTGACCAAGCAGACTTAAATCAGACCTGTCCTCAATCAGTCTTAAACCAGACTCAAAGCAAACCTGTCCTTAAAGTGAAGGTGAAGTGAAAGTGACCATTCCTGTCATTGTGAGTACACAACACCGTGAACCACAATGAAATAAAACCTGCATTTAACCCACACACTGTGCAGCAGGAGGCAGCTATTGAAAGCTGTGATGGGGACAGTACCTTGCTCAAGGGTACCTCAGGGCAACTTACTGGTCTGGGAATCGAACCCATGATCTTCTGATCCTGGGGCCAACTCCCTAATCACTAGGGCACCGCTGCCCCTAATCAGACTTAATCCAGTCTTAAACCAGACTTAATTCATTATTTATATTTAAACTAGACTTAAATTAGGCAGCCACAAAGCAGACTGCCCTTAATTAGTTTTAAGTCAGACTTAAATTGGACTGTCACAAAGCTGACCTGACATCAGTCAGACTTAAACCAGGATTAAAGCCTGTCCTTATTTTAAACCGTACTAAGGTCAGACAGCCTCAGACTACACTTAGATCAGAAAAAGCCAGACCTTTTCAGACCTAAACTAGACTTACATCAAACCAGTCTTAAGTCATACTGTCACAAACCAGAACTGTCCATAACCAGACTGAAACCAGGTTTAAACCTGGCATCTGCAAACCAAACTTAAATCAGACAGTCTCAAATTCAGACCTGAGGAATGTTTCTTTTTATGATTGGCATAAAATAATTTTTGTTTGATGTGTTGATGTCTCATTCTGTCTGTCTGACTCTCAGTCTGTGTATCTATATATAAACACTAATCTAGTTTAGAGAAGTAATCTAGTTTCAGAGGAGAAACTGTGCCTGGTGGTGTCTAAAGACCGTTGCTCATGGTGTATCTGCTCTGAAACTTGATCTGGTCCTGATCTTGAGCTGTAGTTTAAAAAAAGTTAGTCTCTAGGGTGTCGCAGCGTCCCTCTGATCGCTCTGTTGTTCTTTCTGACCATTTTCTGATGTGATCTCGTTCCCACAGTTTCTGGATTTCTCTCTGATTATGGGTGGTACCTGCTGATCCTGTGCGGAGGAGCGTATCTCCTCATCCAGTATCTCAGTAAGAACCGCCCCGCTCAGGATCACCGCTCTGTCTCAACGGGCAGCCAAGGTCAGTGCAGAGAATCGGGGATTTGGACACTGGGAATACGAATCGAGCGATGTGAGCAAACCGGTTTCTCATCCCCAGATCCCGTGTCCGTGGTGAGACGTCAAGAGGCTTTGGATGCTTCACGGCTGAGAATGCAGGCCGAGCTCGACGCCAAAGCTGCAGAATTGAGAGAGAAGCAGCAGAGAGTGAGTTACTTGAGTGACACTTTTAGGGGGAATCTTCTGTGTTTTGGAACCTTTAATACAAAATAGACCAAATGTGTCTTTGCAGCGATGTTGTAACATTTTTACATTCCTGTCTTGCTTTTTTGAAGACTCACTCTTTTTTTAGATGCTTGTCCTAATTAGGGTCTTCTCAGATCGTCAGGCCATGGCCTGCTGCTCTGACCCAGGAAATCCAACCTGTCTTTTGACATTCTACTTATGAGGATTTATTGATTTATTTGGGCTGATCAGAACCTGTCTGCTGTCTGCAGCATAAGTTTAACCCACAGTTCTGAAGTTTAGATGAAATGTTAATTGAAAAATAGCGGCTGTAATGTTTTCTGCATGCAAGCGTCTGCCCTGAATTGATTTGAGCCAAAAATGAAACATTCCCTTCACGTTCGGAGACGGAATATTTCACGTTTCTTTCTTCTCATCTTCTAGATGGAGGAGGAGAAAAGACAGCAGAAAATTGAGTCGTGGGAGAGCATGAAAGAAGGGCGGAGTTATAAAGGGAATGCCAAAGTTGCACAGGTAAGATTCCACTGAGCTGGAACTGCTCTGAAATTTTATGATGAAGGCGTCTTCACCCTTATTCCTTGCTCTTTTTTTCCTCACAGAACAGCGACGAGGCTGCTAGTTCTTCAACAGGGCTGAAGCCAAAAAGAGACAAAAAGACTCTTCGCAGCAGCGGTACCGTAACCTCATTTGCTTCTGTTTATGAAGACTTTTAGCCAGTAGACCAGCTTCAGGTGTTTGACCTTTTAAAACTAAGTTTTAATGTTTTCTCTGTCAGACTACAATCCATTGAGCGGCGGAGGAGGAGGAACCTGTTCGTGGAGGCCAGGCAGAAGAGGACCATCAGCTGGTGGATGAGGTTAAAGGAGGTCAGAGGGACAGCCGTCACCTCTGGCCTTCTGACCTCAGGTGAAGGAGCACACGATTAGCAACTAAAAGAAGCTGTCAGCACTCATCATGGTTCCACACACTTAATTTAGCAAGTTTATTTTTTTTCCTCAGGTGATCTCAGATCATCCTGATCTTAAACACGACGCTTGGATCAGACGGGAGATGATCCATAAAGCAGGAGGATGGAAAAACCTTGCATATCTTTGTGAAAAAGAGAAATTTGAAATATCTGAAATCGTAACTGTTACTTAATCCTGCTTTGTGGACATCTACCCGTCATGGGATCAGAAACTAAGGTCCATGTGAGTTTGACAGCTTCTAATGACGCCTCCTCATCAAAGGTCTCGCACCAGTGAGGCTGGCTGATGATCTGCAGTCGATGTGGTTCTTCCAAGTGTGTGCAGCTCTTTCCAGTGGCTATTGCTGTAGGGATTGAAGTACTTCTTTTCTATTAGGACTCGCTGTTTCAACATGACGGCTTCTTGCAAAGATTTGTGATTAATTTTTTTTGTTTGTTTTTCTTTTTTTAACACAGTTGGTTGCATTGTATTGTATTTGCAAAACACGATTACAATTAAAAGGCATACTCGGCATCTCATTTCCTCTTCAGATGTCCAAAGAACACGGTAGAAAAGCGATTAAGGTGCACCCGAAAGGAGGCCTCCAAACCTTTTCTCCGGTCTGGTTAGCAGAGGCTTCCTGGTGGTTGTGAAATGCCCTACATTTGATTTTTCTTTTCATTTGTGGCTGATATGAGCCATCCTCAGATCCTCGCAGTGAGAAGGTTCTGGGTTTGATTCCCAGTTGGGGTCCTTTGTATGTTCAAGTTTGTAGTTTTCTTCCAGAAGTCCAAAAACATGCATGCTTGTGGGCTTGAAGATGCTAAATTGACCCCTAGGCGGGTGAGTGTGATTGGATTTGAAATCTCTCCAGGGAGTTCCTTCACGTTCTACCCACTGGGCCTGGAGATCGGCTCCAGAATCGGTCTAATTCATTTTCTGAGCTGCTTGTCCTGATCAGGCTTATCGCAGGTCTCACAGGGTGAAAGGCAGGGACACACCCTGGACAGGTCACCAGTCCATCGCAGGGCAGACACACGCATCTATTTAGCATCTCTAGTCCACCTTGTCTGCACATTTGGATGGTGGGAGGAAACTGGAGCTCCCTTTTGCTGTGAGGACAGTACTACCCACTGTTCCACTGTGCTGCTCACTCCACAATCAGGAAAGAGTTTTAATTGCTTAAATGTCTCCACCCTGATTGAGAAAATTGGCCTAGAATGGCTATCTGTCCACAGCGCAAGTATAGACCTGTTAATCAGATGTCAAGAAACATACTTTTATTTTGGTTTTTATTACCTTTAAATTCATTTGTCTGTGCACTCTGATCGTCTGGTTCCCCCAAGAGAGAATCCAATCATGCTGAATGACTTTATTTAAGTGATGATCGATTCACGCTGATCATTTGGGACAACTAATGTAATTCCCATTTGAGGTCGTTAACGGTCTCAGGTTCTGTAGGCAGATTTGTTCCCTTTCTGGGGCCTGTAGGATATTTTAACCTCTAGGTGGAGACATTAACGCAGATCTTCCCCCGGTAATGGAAAGAAGATTATCAGGCAGCCAAGAAATGTTCCTTTTTTTTAATTTGTTGGAGAACGAGGTAATAAAGTGCTGCTCTTCTGCTTAATCAGCATTTTTAGCAACAGTTTTTATGCCAACACGCCATCCTTCACTCAGTGGACCTTCCAAAGCTTGTAAGATTAAACTTATAAAAAAAAATAATACAAAATCAGTATATTGGTTAGATTTTCTTTCTTGAATGACTGATGATGCAGCAGATCTAACACCATAATTTTTTACATATGAAAGGAGTGCACATTTCATGCTAAAAAATATACAGAGCACAGCAGCAGGCGAAAAGAACATGAAAATTAGAAGTAGAGAGGTTTTTAAAACATCCGCCCTTCACTGCCCCTTGTAATTCCCAGTGCTGGACAGCAGGGGGCACTGTGTCCATATAATGAAAGCCTCTTTTGTCCATCCGTGTAGTTCAGCCTGCAGGGCAGCAGGGGGCACTGTGAAAAACTAAAGCTCACCTTGTTCATGTCATTCTTTCACTTCTGCTATGTACATATAAATAGTGTGTGAGTGTGTGTGTATTCAAACAAAAGTCAGGTTATCATATACAAACAGGAATACAGAATGTGTACTGACTGGGTAAATAATTAGTGTTATTGGGAAAAAAAACACATGTAACAGTGAGGGTATGAGAAAGTTCTCAGTGCAGTATCACAACAGAAATAAACAGTGAGTACTGCAGCAGAAAATAACACAAAGACCAGTGTCTGTCAGAGACAGAGTCAGTGTCCGTGAGCAGTGTCAGTGTGTAATGTCAGTGTCGGTGAGTAGTGTCAGTATCAGTGTGTAATGTGAGTTAGTGTCAGTATCAGTGTGTAATGTGAGTTAGTGTCAGTATCAGTGTGTAATGTGAGTTAGTGTCAGTATCAGTGTGTAATGTGAGTAATGTGAGTTAGTGTCAGTATCAGTGTCAGTGAGTAAGGGTGGCCCACAGCTCTAGATGAGCTGTTATTAGACGGCCCGCCCCCTGGCCGCTGTGCCGCTGTGCCGCTGTGACGCTGTGCTCTGACCGGCAGGGGGCGCTGTGCGCGCTGCGGGCTCCTCGTGTTGTGAAGCGGCGGCAGAAGAAGCGGCCGGAGCAGTGCTGTGAAGTCTCGGCGCCGGAGCGGATCGCCGCTGTCGGGCCGAAGCGAGTGTCTATCCGAGGTGTTGAAGCCTCGGCGGGCATGTGGAGAGCGCTCTCGTCGCGCTGCAGCGTCGAGCACCAGCCGGAGCGCCGGAGCGCCATGAGAGAGAACGAGCGCGGAGCGGTGCAGCCGGGCAAAGACACCCACAGCGCCGCCGCCGCGCTCTAACCGGCGCTCGGATCCGCCGAGCGACTCTGCACGGGCGACACAAGCACAGACGGCGCGGGGCTTGAAAGCGGGCGGCATGGCCGCGAGGAGCCGCCGAGCCTGGTTCAGCGTCCTCCTGGGGCTGGTGGTCGGCTTCACACTGGCGTCCCGGCTCGTCCTGCCGCGGGCCGGCGAGCTGAAGAGAGCCGGGCACAGGCGCAGGGCGAGCGGCGCGGGGGGCGGAGGGGCCGCGGCCTGCGGGGGGCCGCTGATGTGGCCGCCGCCGCCCGAGCGCGCGGCCCCGCCGACGGACAGGGCGCCTCACCGGGCGGGACATTTCCTCTTTGTCGGCGTGATGACGGCACAGAAATACCTGAACAACCGAGCCGTGGCGGCTTACAGGTGAGGGGACACGGGCAGGACGGGGTGGGGGACCCGGGGAGAAAGGGAGACAGGAAGCACAGCCTGAAAAGGGGACAATGGACCAGTGTCCACGAGACGTGTCCCTTTTTCTGAAGCGTGCTCTGAGACCCTCCTGGAGACCTTAATGTGGAACGGAGGGTAAAAATCCACTGAAACACAAAGAAAGAGGAGATCTGGGCTCCATTCTTCAACCTTCTGAGCAAAGCTGGAGAGAAGCCTCCTCACGTTTCTGCACAGAGGATGGGAAAGGAACCGGAACCAGACAGCACAGCAGTTACTAATGGACATCATCAGTGTCCTATGTGGTGGTGATGATGATGATGAGGGTCAAATAATGATTTAAAGTACATTATTTTTTTTGAGTCCCTCTTAAAACCTTTCCCAGAAATGGGACTTTCTAACCAAAACTGACCACCTCAGGTTTCAGGTGAAGGGGACCAGGCCATCACCTGATGCTCTCCACCATCCGCGTCTTATGAAGGACATGTGATGGTCGAATGGAGCTTTTAAAGAGCTTTCTTGAAACAGTTTCCAGTTTCTTTGATGGTGAACCGGGCGTCCCAACACAAGCAGCCTCATCCTGTCCGTCTCCGGTGTCCTTTCTGAGGCGATGATGTTAAATACTGATTTAAGGACGTTTTCTTTCGGAGTCTCGGGAACCTCGGGGTCTTATTTCGTGCAGTGTCGTGTCAGGTCTTCCAGAGCAATTTAATGCAAGATGGAGAAAATGGTTCCGATTTCTTTAGTGGTGGTGAATGGAACCAGACGTCCCACCAGTGTCTTCTGCTTGAGACGATGGTGCACGCTGGACAAATCCTCCCCCAAATTGGCGTCTCAGGAATTCAGCAGTGAATTTCTAACCGTGTTGTGTAAAATTCATTCACTTGATGCAAAATAGTTGTAGAGAAGTGGTGGTGAAGGGAACCAGGGATCTCAACAGAAGCAGCCATGCGCTGTCCATCACCAGTGTCTTCTGTGAGGTGGAAGATGGGGAAAGAGTGGTGAAGGGACATTTTCTTTAAGCATCACTCCAGTGGGGTCTCTGTAACCTGGCAACAACGTCTTTTCTTCCAAAATGCAGTCATGTGATGTTCCTCAAGCCTTCCATTCACTGAAGTTGTTTAGCTTACAGTGGTTGGAGACCAAGTGTGAGAAGCGAGGTTGTGCTGGTTTGGACGTGTCCAGAGAGACGAGGAGTAAATCGGGTGGATGTTGAGGATGGAGCTGCCAGAAAAGAGGAAGGAGGTTTATGGACGTGGTGAGAGAGGACATGCGGGGGGGGGGGGTGTGAATGTGGGAGATACAGAGGACAGGAAGAAACGGAGCAGAAAGAAGAAGAAGTTTAGCTTACAGTGGTGGTGGTGAGTGTGTTCTCTGTAATGGTGAAGGGGGAGCCAGTTTGCCTCTCCTCATGGTGGGCAAGACCTTCCCAGGAGGTCATTAGATGTTCACCAAGCTTACCATAGCAATTCTGATGCGAAATAATTGTCTTATGTGATGCAGAAGATGATGAAATTGTAATCAAAAGAACATTTTCCTTCAAAAGACCTTCACAGAGGTGGCGTCTCAGGAATACGGCGACTCATTTCTGACCGTGTTGTGTAATCACTTTGAGATGGAGCTTTTGGAGGCAGCTGTCTGTGAGCGCCTCTCTAGAAGGGAGGATTTTGCACTAAACCTGACTTTTACAAATTGTTCTTCACCTTCAGCAGCCGTTGCTGCCACCAATTTGGTCTGCTGTCATTGCAAACGTCCAGACAGGATCGCCCGTCTCTTTAACTGACTTGCAGTGTGTCTCTGAAAACATTATCTCTCAGTCGATCTGCACAAAGACTTGGACAAAAGCACCAATAACAAGACGTGGACGTGTTCGGAGTCCGTGTGTTTATCTAGAGTTGCTTCTCGCTGGGATGAAGCCTTTATTTAGCTGAGGTTTTGGAGCTGGTTAAAATTAGACGTTGGCTCGTGAAGAAAGCGTGCTGTCCAAACAGTCTCTTCACGTGGAGTCATGTGGGCCACACTGATGCATTGTGGAGAAGACACGCCTGCCTTGTTTGCAGGGTCTGATCAGGGATATCGGGCCTCGAGTTCTCCAGCTTCTAGATTAATTAGGCTCGATTGGATTTTTTATGATTAACTTATTTTTGCAAAGCTGCTCTGAAAGATTCCTTTATGGCTGCATGTTTGCCTCGAGGCATAACGAGTCATTTTCAAATCAAGGGTTGCCTTAAAATAGGCAACTAATGAATGGCAATCCCTTTTTGAGATTTTTTAACTTTGTGTGCGAAAATGAGCAACCATCATGTGAACGGGGCCCCGAAACAGATGAAATCACCAACTTTGGTCTCCTATCACGGCGACCGAGGAGACAGTAGAGGGTTTTTGTTCCGATTACACGGGACGGGCTTTCTTTTGGTGGCCGAGATGGTTTGTGTTGGTTGTTCCGACTCTTATCTCCTCCTTTAATCTGTGTCTTGTGCAGGACTTGGGCCCAATCCATCCCAGGTAAAGTGGAGTTCTTCTCCAGCGAAGGCTCCGACACGTCCATCCCCATCCCCATTGTGGCCCTGAAGAACGTGGACGATTCCTACCCTCCGCAGAAGAAGTCCTTCATGATGCTGAAGTACATGCATGACCACTACCTGGACCAATTCGAGTGGTTCATGCGTGCCGACGACGATGTCTACATCAAGAGCGACCGGCTGGAGAACTTCCTGAGGAGCCTCAACAGCAGTGAGGCCATTTTCCTGGGCCAGACGGGGATGGGGGCCCGGGACGAACTGGGCAAGCTGGCCTTGGAGCCCGGCGAGAACTTCTGCATGGGAGGCCCGGGCGTGATCATGAGCCGCGAGGTGCTGCGCCGGATGGTGCCCCACATCCGCCAGTGCCTGCAGGAGATGTACACCACCCACGAGGACGTGGAGGTGGGGCGCTGTGTGCGCCGTTTCGCAGGGGTGCAGTGCGTCTGGTCGTACGAGGTGAGTGAGATGCAGGACAGGAAAGCCGACGGTTTTCATTGGCTGTCTGTATTATTATCTCAAAGCAGTTTCAAATGCTCCATACTGTTCAAAAGCAAGTTCTTCAAGTTTCACAACTCTATGGTGAGGGAGCTCAATCCTGGTCCTGAAGGTTCTTCAGATCCTCCTGAAGGCTTTCAGTTCAGGGTTGGAGCTAAACTGCAGTGTGGATCTCCAGGACCACCGCTGGCTGGGACATCTTCCTCGAAGTGTTTCATGGTTCTCCTGCCTGGACGGTCCATCATTTGAAGCTGTCCTACAATCTGAATTGGGGTCACTTTTTCCATAAAAATCAAACCGTTTACAGATATCTATCTTTATCCCAGTTTAGGTTAGCTTGATTTATTCCCAGTAACATTACTGGGAACGTTTAATCCCAAAGTGCTTTTTGAATTAAACACATTTCAAGGCTTCCAAGGTTTGAGACAGAGAGCTTAATAATAATAATAATAATAAAAAAAATAATGATGGCGATTGTGTTAAGCTGTGAAACACTATGATACATGACGTCTAAATATCCAGATAAAGAAAATATAAATAAAAAATATAGATATATTTATATATAAATTGGTCAGATGAAATTATTATTAATATGAAGTTATTAAATATTAAACTACGTCCTTCCAAATGAGTGTTTTTAGAGTGTTTTTGAAGCTACTAACCGAAGTTGTACTGATAGACGTGGTCTGGGAACATGTTCCAAACAAATTACATTTAATTATGGCTTAAACCCACAGAAGTGGAGCGAAGGGAAAATCCTAATATGAAAATGTAAGAGATACGGGAAGTGATTGTGGCCCGAGGTTTTGTGCTGATCCGATTCTGGAAATGTGGGCCCGAGTGGAGCCTGAACGTGTGGAACATGAGCGAAACGTGGACGAGGTGACGCTCGTTCAGGAGGGCTTTTATTCGCGACAGGTTTTTAAGAATGGCTCCTTTATTCTATGAAGGAGGTGTTTTATTCTTGGAGGGAAAATACAGAAGGGATTGTAGCGATCAGGGCTGCGAATGTTGCCACAATCCAAAGTCCAATCGCCAGACTCTTGCTTTCTAGTGCACATTGTTCTAAAATCAGCTCTTTTAACGACCTCTCAGAACTGCAATTTGGGGGATTGAAAATTACAGGTTGCAGCTCTTTGCAAAAAGGGTTTTTTCTTCTTTCCATTCGCCATCCTTCCTCCCTGGCAGCCATTAACCATCGCAGCGTTCTTATATACCAGTGCTGTGTGTGTGTGTCTTTGTCTTTATACTGTGAATGAATACACTGCCAGTGGTTGGTTAAACGGCCCGTATCCTTCATTTTTCTTTATTTTATAGTGTTTGCTTATGATGGATCAAAGTACCAAAAAGTCATTTCATTTTTACATGAACATTTCTCCTACCCCCGTTTATCCCCTAGGACTAAACAAGCCGTTGTTGCTCTTTAGGACTCTCATATGTAAATGATATCGGCTCGGATTGGTTGCCAGGAATTCGGCCTTGTTGGAAAAGCAGTGGGAACACACAAGGTTGCAGCTGATGGGCGGTGCTAACCTGCTTTAGTCCTAAAAGGGAGCTGGTGATTGGTGGGATGGCTAGATTTCTGCAGGCGTCTCTTGTTTCCGTATTCGGATCTTTTCAGGCTTTGGTTCCTCTGTGAGGGCTTTATGGAGAAATTCCTTGGTAGATGTTTACATACATGGAGCATTGGCCATCAGATCTGACCATCTTGGCCATGAAGCGTCCCCCATTAGGGATCCGAGTGTTGGGGAAAGACCTCTACTTTGCTTTTCCCTTTGCTTTTTTGCAAGGGGGACCTCTGACCTCAGGTGGGCGAGGCTCCAGATGTCGGGCCCGAGCTAATCCTAGCCCTCTGGCTTTCTTCTCCTTCGTTTGAGTGCTTTGGTGAGAAATGCCAGGGGCTGAATAGCTGAGCACTTCTTTCATGGAGCTCTCGCTTTGCTCTCACCTGTCCAGGAAGCATTTGAAGTGCACAGATATCTGGCGTGCCTTTAGTGCTTGGACAGGATCTTCTCTTTGCCTCTCCTTAGAAGATGTCTGGGCATGGGAAAGTGGTCCTCTACCCGTTCTCTGCTAGCCACGATTGCATATTTTCTCCCCATCTCAGCTAAGTCTTCCTGTATCGTTTAGTCTGCTCCACCTATCCGTCAAGGCAGGATTACCTCTTTTCCATCCGCGCCGACGCGCGGGCCATCGCTCACGGGACAGGCGACTGCGCCTTGCTCACAAAACTGGCAAAATGGAAAAAATGAGTAGGTTGGAAAGCCATCAGAGGCTCTCTGATAAATCATTGGCAGTTTTTGGCAGGTGGAACGAGCCCCGAAAAGGAGGCTGCTCTTCTGAGAGCGTCTCTCCCTCGTGCCTGGGACCGGTGGGGGCTTTAATACGCATTTGATGTGTGCTTTAATTACAGCCGTGCAGGGCTGCTTAGAGACGGCACAGCTGGGCAACCTGCTATTAGCGTCAGAGCGTTCGGCTTTTAGTGCTTTATAGACACAGCGAGGACCTGCTGAGTCGCAAGTCCTGACAAGTCCTCGGAGAGGCAGCATCCTCGTAAAGCGACCTCAAAGCCCAAGTAGCTTGATCTGCAAAAGGGTGGCCTGGTTTTGGATTAAATTAGGATTATTCTTGCCTGCTGGCTAGGTAGGTTCACCGCCTGTCGAAGGTGGGAAAACGTGAGAGCTCAACGGATTGGCTGTTGTGCAATTACAGCTTAATTGCGCTTCGCTCAAGTGGTTCAAATGAGCACCCAGTGGTGCAACATGCACAGAGTGCACACAAAAAAGTCTGAAGCACCTCTTTTCTTTATATCTTGCAGGAAAATGTGACAGTAGTTGCGAACACACATGTAACTCCAGTCTAAACACCCAGAGTTTCTTTCTAACCAGCATTAAAGTCAATGTTCACCACCATTATTCTTCAGCACAGCCTCAACTCCCTTAGACCAGCTCCTTTCTCCAGGAACACCTCTCCAGGCTTCTCGAAGGACGTCCCGAAGCTCTTCTTTGGACGTCGCTGCCTTTTTGTTTTCTCTGTGGAGATGATCCCACACTGCCTCTGTCCTTCAGGAAGATCTGGAGAACTGTTTACATTAAAATACACGACGGTGTGAAGATGAAGAAGATGGTTCAGGACTTTTGCAGGACTCTGTATCTAGTGAAATAGAGCTACAACTGCAATCATGCATCATTATTTCTTACAGTATTATCAAGGACTGTCATCAAATAACACGTTGATGATGATAATTCATCTGCTCAGGTCTGGTTAACAGTGCATCTAGCATTGTGGCGATCGTGTTTGATGGCAAAGCGAGTGTAATTAGGCCTGAATGATTAGATTAAGTGAGGAACAGTGCAAGGTGTGTTGCATAAGAATAATTATATCTTATAAAAAACAACCACATTTTAATATATTACAAAATATTATTATTCCACGTTGTGGAAATATCTTCTGATCATCTTTTTGCCATTTCATCCTCCCAGCGTCACTCTCAGAACAAAACCATCAAACCAGAACCGCAAAAGTCTCAAAGATGACACTTTTACTCCAAACCAGTCGCCAGATAATCCAGTTTATTGCCGTTTTGGCTGCTCTGCTCACTTTTCCATTCAAGTAGCTGTTGTAGTATGAACGTCATAAAAGAAACCTCCAAATTTAAGGATGCTTTATCCCCTTTAGAGTACAGTCCCGAGTACAGTGAAGAAGTAGCAGCATTGGCGTCATCCTTCTGACCTTTCCCTGAACCCTCAGCTGGAATGCCTGTGCGTCTTCTGGTCCAGAGCAGCCGAGCTGCCGGAGATCAGAGGTTTCAGAGCACATTGTGAGCAGTGCTGGCCCGAGGGAGGGATGCCGAGCTGTTGTCGTCCGTGTGAGCTTAGCGCTCATCACTTTGCCCTACCAGGCGGACCAGAATCCCCTCCACAGATTGCTCGTAAGCCAGCAAACCTTTTCAAGCAGCTCCACCAGCGCCGGTGTCTCATTCAGACTTTCGGGCCTGCAGGATTGTGGGAAATATGGAAATATTAAGATGACGGCTGTCATGAGTTTTCATGGGTCCTTTCATTTTGCACTGAAAGTGACTGTTGAAAGTGAAAGTGACTATTTGTCATTGTGAACACCGTGGAAAGTGATGAAATGCAGCCTTTTCACAGCCATATCTAGCGCCTGCGGAGCAGCGATTGGGACGGTGCCTTGCTCAAGGGTACCTTAGGGCAAGCTATTGGTCTGTGATTGTAATCCACGACCTTCAGATCCCCTGGTCTCTAGAACACGCTGCCCATTACTTGCCTCATCCCATGTTGTCAGACTCTGGGTGGCGTGAGTTGATGTGTGACAAGTAAACGGGCAAAGGCACACGGATCTCGTTCTCGTCTTTTAGTCTGGTCCTTTATAGACGGACGTGGTGATTAAACTGGCTGCAGACCCGAGACTTTCTCCTGAAGTGTGGCAGTGGAGTGGAGTCACATGTGTCTGTGAAGCTGTTGGTGATGAATGATGTAAAGATGATGCAGAGCTCTTGAGAACTCTTAATCTACTTCCCCTCGCCACCCTTCTCCAGTCAGGCTCCGTTGTCATGGCACCTGATATATGATTTCCGACGTACAACGGAGCGCCGTTTATTTATTCATTATTCATCTCTCACAGCCACTCGTCCCAACACGGGTGGCTCGAGCGCTGGCAGCTTTCTGCCTCATTATTTCGTTCTCATCATCACGGGCACCTTAAACACCCACCTTCCTCATTCCAGCGCCGGTGGATCTTCATACCTGCTTCAAAACCAGCGGTCAACCCTCAGGCTCCCACTTCCACCGTCTGACTTTCTCGGGTGGGTGATGTGGTCACTGCAGGGTTGGGAGAAAACACAAGTTTAGGCCTTTCTGTTTTTATTCTAATGATCCAACTGAGGTACCTTTTTGAGCAAGGTACTGGCCCCATTTCTGCCCCCTGGGTGCTTTCAATAGCTGCCCCCTGCTGCACGTGTGTGTGTGGGTTAAATACAGGGGATACATTTCGTTGTGTCTCGCTGTGTGCTGTTTTTCACAGTTATAAAATGGTCACTTTCACTTTCGTTATGACGATAAAATGTAGTCAAATGTAATCGCGATGCGGCCCTGTCCCACCGCCCTTCCTAACGATGCTGCTGTGTTCCTGCTCCGCTCTGAGAGAGCCGAGTGTTCTTCTGGAGGTTCTTCCTGAGAGAACGGAGGTTTGGTGCAGGTTTTTCGTGAGGAGATGCAGCTATAAAAAGCACCGATGCTTTGGTTGCTCGGAGACGCCATATTCTGTTGAATCCCCTGGAAACGAGGGTCCAAGGACAAAGGCTCTGGTGTCAGGATTGCACCAGGATCTCGGAGAAGTACTCGGGTACGGAAGTGACTGAATATGATTCAGCTCTACATGCTGATGCGGCAGAAGAGAAACCGTGAGGGGATTTTGGTGTGGAGAATGGGGGGTTTTTGGTGTGGGGGTTATTTGTGCAGATCTTATCAGAAGAAGCACTTGGTCTGCACAAGTTGCCTTTTTGTCTTTTGCTCTCACCAATCCACAGGAAGTGATCCTCCCACGTGTACTCCGCTCTCTGCGTTCACTGAAATAAGTCAGCACAACCAGGAATTATACTACCACTGCTATCCTGTACTTTGTGGGTCTTTTCATGGGCTCTTTTTTGGAGATTCTTCTGAGATGGGTCATTATTGCGTCTCTGTTTTGGTAGCTTTGGGCTTAAAAATGAACCTTTTGAAAGCAGACCCACTGCAGCCAGTTTAAAACACAAGCAACCCAAATGGGAACCTCTGTCCCTGCAGTGTTTATTTCCGGAAGAATGCTCGGATTTGTGTATATCTGGACAGGATGTGAGGGGGAGGGACTATAGGAATGGGATAGTTAGTCTGACGTTGGATTTATTTTGGTTTTTTTCCTCAGCAGTGGCCTTGTTGCTCAGCATAGCTGATGCTTCAGTCAGACCAGAGGTTTGGAGATGCAGTGGGGCTTCATTTCCCTTCACACCAAGAACCTTAACTCGACTTATGAACCTCAGAAGAGCAGATCATAAAAAACAGCCGACACAAACTCTTTTAGGCGTCATCATGGAAACGCCCCCCTCTTTGCATCTTAAAAAGCTTTCACTGCTATTTTGGAGAGTCTGTGGGAGTTTTGCTCCGATCTTCAGCGCTGATGTGGGACAGGAGGTCTGGTTGGCACGCTCTGTTCTAGTTCTTCTCAAAGGTGTTTAGTGAGGCTGAAATCAGCTCCGTATGGGCCAGTCAGGATCTTCCAAACCAAGCTCACCCATCAGCCTCTTCCTGTACCGTGCTTTGTGATCTGGAAGACAGAAAAGGGGCTTCATCAAGCCGTCCCAATACTTTTGTCCCAATAGTTTGCGTGTAAATATGTATATAAAGAGCTGATTCTGTGTTGTGTCGCGTCTGTGTTCGAAGTGAGCGGTTGCCTCTGTCCCGAATGGGCGCTCTGTCTCTCTTCTCACATTTTTTTTGAGCGTGCTGTCGTCCATGTGGTGAGCCTCGTGTATTTCCAGACATCCTGTGGCTGCTGGACTCCTGTATGTGTTATTTTGTTGCTCTCGAGCAGGAGGCTAAAGTTAGGGCCGCGACACGCATTAAATGTTTACAGGTTTTATTTTCGAAAATAAATACAAGCCCAGGTTAAAGAGCTCAGCCTGTGGCTGAGTTCAGAAGGAGGCCTGCAGCACTGCCCCTGCGGGACGTCCAGTAAAAAGAGTCTAATGTCAACGGGTTCGTTCGCTCTCGTACGAGCGATTCTGAGGCCAGACCATTCGAGGCTCCTGACCTTCGGTTTGAGTTTGATGCAGATTCTACTCGGCCCTGCTCATCTTCTAGCGGGCCTCCATGCAGGACCATCGTATGTGCTCCGTTTTCCTGGCAGGGTTTTCCAGCAGCAGGGTGGGCTGGACGCTGTGTGAAAGCTCTTGAGTGATTCTGGCTGTGTCCTTCCTTCAGACGTCCTCCCTGCAGGACTGCAGGCGGTTGATCATGATGCTTACCATTACACTGTCATTTGTATGATAGAGGGTGTATCTGTCTCTATTGCCTCTTTTTCTTTTCTGCCTCTTTTATTCCCCTCTTGCTGCTGATCCAGCTCCAACTGGGCTCCACCAGACAAAACAACAGCACAAGGACCTGGTGTGATTTCTCTTAAATTTAAAAATAGACTCTTATGATTTCAAACTGCGTGCCTCTGTCCTATCCAATAATGGACCGAGACTCACTTTCTGCATGTTGCCGCTGGGACCTTGTAAGTAAATCTGACCTGTTAATCTTCTTATTGGACCACCTCTGTAATCCCATTGGCCATCTTTTTAAACGAGTCTTTCCACATGGTGTGAAAAATAAAGTGAATTTTTTGATATGCCCATGATTTCAGAGTGCAGATTGAGGTCATTTTGTTTCAGGTACAGTTTGTATTAAAAAGTACCATCAGAATCCATAAATACCCGACTTTTTTTTTAGTTTTTAGCAAGACAAACCGAGCTAAATCCAGCCTTAAAGGCCTCATAACGTCACTTTATTGAAAGCACTGAAGCGTTTAGTCGTCCAGAACCTGACGGTATCTGATCCTGTCAGGAAACACGCTGAAGTTCATCACAGCAGCACTCAGACGCTCCTGTTGTCCAGAATAACTGAAAGATGGCGAATGTTAGGGTTCGGCCTGTCCGAGTCCAGAACTCGGAGGAAGGAACCTTGTGAGGAACCAGGACTCCTGTGGTCGACACTGGAGAATCAAGAAAGGAAAAAGATGTAATATTATAAATAGGTAGATCTTGCCTCTAGGGGCCTGTAGATTCACCCTTAAAGGACCAGCTACATGGACGCAAGTGTGGTCTGTTTGAGATGCTCAGGTGCACGTGGAGAGTGTCTGATGATGGAGGCCTGCCTGACAACACGTGATCTGCTCAGTTGAGGGGGGGGGTGTAAATGCGATGTTTGGCCAGTGCATCACTTCACTGAGTTCCCAGTAAAGGAGGTGTTGTCTGAATCTGCTGAAGTGCCTGAAGTGTAAGCGATTTCTACAAAGAAAGCATACTTGGGAAGCTTGCAGACTCCGCCCCGGGACAACTCGAGTTATAGCCGGCTATAAGTCACGTTCTGTCACTCCTAGTCTCTCAGTAAAGGTGTGTGAGAGCACAATTACTGAGAGACTGCAGTACAAAGTGTGCAATATATAAAAGTTGATAGATTTTAGTATTCTATGGGGCAGTGGTTTGGGTTTGAGACCAGCAGGTTACCCTTGAGCACTGTCCCCAGCGCTGCTCCACACACTACTGGTGTGTTTGGAGGGTTAACAGCAGAGGATGAGGTCTTCAGCGAGAGCGTTCCATCACCGATATCAGTGTATGCGTCAGGTGTCCTGCGTGGTGGGACTGCAAGCGGGACGTCAGGATTACAGGCTGTCGGCTGGGATGGGCCTGGGATTTGTGCATGGCAGCGAGAAGCCGGATTTGCAGCGTAGGGACAGCGCTACACCTCCATCGCCATGCCAACAGGAAGACGTGCCAGAGCACGGCTAATGAATATCAGCGGCTTCTCCATCCTCTACGTCTGAGCCTCGTCGGCTTACGGCCTGACCCGTCCCCCTGCCAACGGGCGCTAGCGGTTCTCGCTAGCTCTCTTTCTAGCTCGCTTGCGCTCTCTCTCTCTCGCTCTCGCTCTCTCTCTCTCTCTCTCTCACGCACCAACAAGAGGCCCTTTGTGACTCTGTCATAGTGCCCCTTTTATTCCAGCCACTGTACTCTACCTCTTTACCTTCAACCTGCTGCCCTGATTCAATTTGTCCCTATTAATCCTTTCTCCTCCATGTTTTCACAGCGTGTCCAGTGTTCCACGTTTGTTCTTGTACATGTCGCAGTTGACGTGTTCGTGCTGCCCTTTTTGAAGGCAGGAAGGAGAGGCGAGGTGGAAGGTGTTGCACTCCTCCCTACACTTAGAGGCGCTCCGAGTGCCAAGACCTCTACAAAATGGCCCTTGATTGTCAGTGATTGTTTTTGCACCTGGCCTGTGCGATTAAAAGGGACACCTTGTGGCTCTCCGTAAGGCCTGCTGTGTTTGGGTTGGGAGCTGAGAGGGTTTCTATTTCGGTAGCTCGGGGACGGCGTCCCTAGCTGGATTAAGAGGGTAACCCTGCGGTGACCGAGACGACCTTGAGCGTTATCTCAATCTTAAAGGCTTCTTTTTTTTTGCTCCGTGCCCTGACTTTCCGTAACGATTAAGGCTCGACCTGGAGCGTGAACCCTGGGCTGACGCTCCATTAAGAGCGAGGGTTCATAAGTGCACAGTTTTGCCCGTTAACGGCGCACTTTCATCTTAAAGGTGGAGACTGAATGAGCCTGGGGCTCATTGTGGAGGGTGTTAAAGGAACTCTCCACACTCCGCGGCATGTTAAAACCAACAAAGGCGCTTGTTTGCTGCGGCTGTAAGAGTTACAAAGGGATAAAGGGAGCTTTTCCTTCAGCGGCGCAGCGGCAGATGATGTGCTCTCGTAAGGAGAGGTTCTCTCACTGATCACTTTAGCTCGGATAGCCAACGAGGAAGGATCCAAGTGAAAGGGAAAGTGACAACCCTTGTCATTGCGAGGTCGCAGCACAGCAAGCGTGAACCACAGCGACATTGGACCTCTGCTTTTAACCCCTGCACACAAACACCGTGCAGCAGTGGGCAGCTATTGAAAGCTGCCGGGGAGCAGTGACGGGGACGGTACCTTGCTCAAGGGTACCTCAGGGCAACCTACTTGTGAGGGAATTGAACCCATAATCTTCCGATGCGGGGCAACTCCCTCACCACTTGGCCACCGCTGCCCCAAAAATCCAAACGGCAGTTTTCCGACAGTAGCTGCGTAATCAGCACATCAGTCCGTATGAGCCTCTGGATTCAGAGCACAACGTGGAAGGAGACCGAAGAAAGGCGGTTGGGGGTGAGGAGATCTCTTAGGTGATCTGGGGAGCCGGTGCTTTCCTTCCTTTTCAGGATGAGCGTACAGAGAGCTGCTGGAACGCAGAGGGGAAATGGCTGATCAGCACTAAGCTGCTGTATGGTTATTTTGGTTATTTTATCTCCTGGTCTCTCACACTCACACACACTCACACTCACTCACTCACTCAACACACAGAGCAGCCTATTTTTACCCAGCCTGTGTGTATTCTCTCAGCCAAGTCTAACTTGAGACTGTCCTGGTAGAATTTATTTATTTATTTTTTACTTTCTTGCTTCCACACGTCCTTTACGCTGCCGTGGACGTTAACCTGAGCCCCAAGTTGAGAAGCACGTCCCGGTTAAGAAACGAAGTGGAGGCCGGCCAAGTGTTGAATACAGGGTCTCTTCGTGATCTCCTCAAAAAAAACACCAACTTAAATTTGTTGATCAGGTCTCCTTGAGCTGCTGGCTACACTGTCCCCTCTGGTTCTCCTCCGTCTCGTCTGGTGGGGAAATCGCACAATTGGGGATAAAACGAGCGCGTACGGACGAAGACTCTGTCCACACTACGCTTTTATCATTGATCATAAATGAGCTTATTGATACCGATGCTGAAAATAAACTGTTGCCTCAAAGATAAATAAACGGTGTTTGTCTAATTCCTGAATTTGATTTAGATTTCTTTAGACTTGTTCATGGTTTTAGTGACGCTGTAAAATATATTCCTTTCCTTGTGGGACTGAAAGAACAAAAAGAAAAGTGATCATTTTACACAATAATGAGGTAAAGCGTGTGTCTGTAAAGCGTGTGTCTGTAAAGCGTGTGAGTCTCGTCCTCTTCCCAGCATGCACTCGTGCAAGGACGGGGATTTTCTTCGTGCCCCAGACGGCCCCGTTAATAAGACACTGTCATTGGAGAGACAAAGCGCTCGGCTTAACTGCTTATCAGTGCCACTTTGAGAGCGTAGACTCCTGTGCTGGCGTTTGTGGTTGCTGGTGACGAGGACGAGTGGAAACAGCGTCCCGTCCACCAGTCGTTCTGCAGGTGGCGTCTCTCGTGCACTCGATGCTCAAAGGAACGATTAGCTGCTTTATTAAGGGACGGTCACCCTGGAGACACTTGGGGTTCAGGGTTTTGCTCAGGAATACACAGGCGCTGGTGCTGGAGGTGCGATTCCAACCTGGGACCTCTTGGTCCATGGCCTAGTATCCAAAACATCTCATCATTTTGTGTAAATCTCAGGGAAAATTCAGTCCCAGAGGAGCAGGGATGGGGACAGTACCTTGCTTAAAGGAGCCTCAGGGCAACCTACTAGGCAGCGGTGGCCTAGTGTTTAGGGACTGAAGGATCTGAAGGTCGTGGGTTCGAATCCCAGAACTGTAGGTTGCCCCGAGGTACCTTTTGAGCAAGGTACCGTCCCCATCACTGCTCCCCAGGTGCTTTAAATAGCTGCCCCCTGCTTCGCAGTGTCTGAGTGCAAAGAAGAGGCTGCATTTCGTTGCGTCTCACTTTTTTCTTTTGACTAAAAAAAGTGTGTTTTAGGATTTTTAGAAGTTAGGATATTACTTTGAAGAAGCAGCCGCCCTTCCTCAGGAGCTTCATTAGTTTATTCACTTATTCAGATGAATTATTAATATATTATTAATATGATTCTATTTTTCATGGCAGTTAACACTATAAAAGAAAATCCTGTATCTGGTGGCCCGGTGTTGAAGGATCTTTTACTGGAGCTCACTTTCACGTCCCGGTTGTGCTCCGATGATGGTGAGTGATTTAAACAAACCAAAAACCCAGAAGTCCGTGGAGTTCGCCGTCTTTAAAGATGACTCAGTCGTCTGGGAAGGCCGTGTCAGCGAGAGGTCAGAGCCTCGTGCTCTCGCGCTTCATTGCTTCCTGTGTTTAGGCTGGTGGCTCGTTGGCCACGTTCGCGGCACTCTGTTACTGTTTGACACTTTTTCTCGGAGGAAGTCCATTAGCGAGCCCCTCGCTTCCACAGCCGGGCTTATTAAGTGACTTTCCACAGCTAATCGAGTGGCGCACTCTTCCTGTGTTCGCTCTTCCCCCTCTCTTCACCTTTTCTTTTTCTTTATTCCACTTATCACCGCTCCCCCTGCTGCAGCGCCTGCAAACCCGGCTGAACGTGGACTTAAAAAAACAATTTTTTTTTTGCTTAACCCCGTTTTGACCTCGTGCTCTTGAAGAGATGGGCCACGGAGGTCAGCGCTCCATTAACGGGAAGTCCGTCATGTTTTAATCCAGGTCTTCAAGCCGTTTGAAGAATCCGAGATCATTAAAGCTCGCAGTTTGAGGTCTGAAGGCCTAATTAATATTCCGTTTGAGCGTGAACAGTTGGCAGTGTCTTCTGGACTGATCGTTAGGAGGAATGAAAGATTTGGTCAGTTTTCTGCCTTTTATTTTAGTTTTTTTTCTTTTTTTCTGGGTTTGCTCCACAGGTTGTTTAAAAGCCGACGTCTGATTTGATTGGACAGAATTGGTATAACGATGCGCGTGAGATATCGTCTCCGATGATCAGGCGGTTTGGAGACAGACTGTGATTAGGCCTGGTCCTTAGACCTCATTTATGGTTATTGTGATCAGTTGCCTTAAAATAGTTAGTTATATAATGCCCCGGGGGACATTCTAATATTATTATATAATATTATTAGAATGTTTATAATAATATAATAGCGTTTTTCAAGTGTATGTGTTTGGAGACGAGGTCTCAGGAGCGTGTGGGCTCGAATCTTAGACGAGTAGGTTGCCCGGCGATACCCTTGAGTAAGGTACCGTCCCTGTCACTGCTCCCTGGGTGCTGCATATGGCTGCTCCCTGCTGCACGGTGTGTGTGGGTTAAATACGGAAGATGCCTTTTGTTGTGTTCGCTGTGTTTCACGATGACAGTCACTTTCACTTTACTAATTAAAACACCCTGCCGATTTAGTTCGTGATGCTCACGGAGAACATCAAAACATTCACTTTAAAAAAGGAATCGGGGTCATGTGCGCTTTATAACCACCGTCCACCTCCAGGAAAGGCCGTCTGAGTGTTTACATTGGTAGAGAAGTGTTAAATATGGTGACGCACATGTGCAATCTCAAAACAACCACCAGCGTCTTCACGACCTGTTCTGTGCTTGAGTGGAAGCTTCAGACGTTCGGTTCCGACTCTGCAGAAGCGGAGAATTTCACACTCCACTCTGGATGACTCCTCGTCTGTCGAAATGTGCTGAGATTTTAAAACCTCTGGAACTCCCCGTCAACGTGCGTCACAGCGCCGGGTGACGGACGAGGTCTTGCGAGATGTTTTGATGTTTGCACTTTTTCTGTGATCTTTGGTTGTGTGAGGGTTTTCCCCCTCGTTTACATTTCCTTTGATCTGAGCAGCTCCATCACCGAGCTCAGGACGGCGTCTGTTTAAAACCAAAAAAAAAAAAAAAGCGAGCCAGAAAGGTAGTCGGACGGAAACAAGAAAAGGAAAGTTAAATTAGTGAGAGAGTGACTAAGGGAAGGGAAACTGGAAAGAAAGGAGTGGACATGGGAGAAAAAATGGCAGAGGAGACGAGTAAGCAGCTAAATATGGAGATTCTGGAGAAGACCAGTAAGGGGAAGGAAAGGGGGGTGAGAGAACAAGGGAAAGAAAGGCTGGATAAAAGAGAGAGAGAGAGAGAGAGAGAGAGAGAGAGGGTTAAAGAGTGGAGAAATGGGGGAGCAAGAGGTTGGGGAAGAAGGAAAGAATCGGAGCAAGAAAGAATGGGGGGGTGGAGTGAACTGGAGAAAGGGAGTAAGGGGAGGAAGATAGAGTAGGAAAAAATTAAGAGAAAGAGGGAAGGGAGGATGAGGGAGAAATGGAGAAGGGGAATGAGAGTGAAAGAGAGAGAGGGAAAGAAAGGGAGTGAACTGGAGAAAGGGAATCAGAGGGGAAAGAATGGAGAGAGAGAGAGAAAGGAGAGAGAGTGAAGAAAAGGGAGAGCGAGGGAGCAGAAGAAGGGACTGTGCTGATGTCAGCATGTCTCTCCACACCACTCGGTCTGGAGCAGCGTGGCAGCCGACTGTTCCCAGACACGCCCTCTTCCTCCTCGCTCTCCTCCGTCTCCACCAGCAGGCCAACGCTCAGCCCTCTCTTCATCCCTCCATACCTCTAATTCTAACTGGGGAGCGTGTTTAGAACTTCCAGAAGCACTTAGACCTGCCCTAACTGCCCGGCCTAACTCCTTATGATTAGTCCGGCTTTACAGCAGAGCCTCAACTCGGTCCCGTCGATCAGGGAACCTTCAACGTTCACCTTTTTCGAGGAACCGGGTCCACGAAGGTGGTTTTTTGGTCGCAGTGGAAGGAGCCCTCAAAAAGAAACGTGGCTGGATTGACAGTGCTTTGAACTGGGAGTGTTCAGACTGAAGCTGCACTGTAGGTGACGGTTCAGGTTTCGGTACCTTGAAGCCCAAAAAAGTCCTTTGTTGCTGAAACTTGGGCAGAACCTTTGGGAAAATACCTAATTCGTTATTTTGTTTCAGTAATACTTCAGTTATGATTTAAGTGGCAGAGGCTCCAGCAACACCTGCCAGCCTGGAGAGGATGGATGGATGGATGGATGGATGGCTGGATGGATGGATGGATTGTATCCTAACGGAGTGCACCCTGGCTCGGCCCGAAAATCTTCCGGAGAGACGGGAAGAACGTAATGGAGCATACTCGTCCTTTTTTCGTTTTCACACTCGGTGATTAATGATTGATGACTGTAATGGTCGCTCGCAGCGCTGTTGCTATGAAGCCACTTAATGGTACCACTTGACGGGATTGTTCTCCTGAAGTACCTTGGGGTTAATTGCTCGCTCAGGGGCGTAACGGGAGATGGAGCTCACGACAGCAGTTCAGGTTAATTGTCTGCTAAACCCCTGATAAAGATCAGGCACGTCTCCTTCGCCTCCGAGGGCATGTGGGTGTTGGGACGGGACCTGTGGGTATTTATTAAGCGCAGAACCGATAGTGAGCTTCACATAATGAGGTGTACAGTGTGGGGGCGTCGTGGTGGAGCCGGGACAGGAGATGGTGTTATCATCTCAGCTTTCCCAGTTTGTCCGAATATCCGCGATTTAAGAATCTCAGCCAGGGAAAGCAGAATTAGTTTAGTTTTCGAGATTAATTGATGTGGTGCTAGCGGTTCCTTCTAGTCCAGATTTATTTCTGAGAAACCTTCGATTCCCCTTGAATCATATTCACGTCCCTGCAATTCCAGGAGCTGAGAAGTGCGACCGTGGCGGAAGCTGGGCCAGTTAAACTTCAAGTGCTTATTGAAGGATCTTGTGTAAGAGGCAGTTTCGTAATGTTTGCTAGAGGAAGTTTTAGATTTATTAGATTGAAAGGCGACACCCTGTAGGCGGTGCGTCGTTACACGGACCGTTTGGCATCCATGACGGATAAGATTCTCTCAGCAAAATAAGAGCGAGGATACAATCTGACACTGACAGGCCCAGGCTGGTGTCAGGCCAGGCTTATGCAGAGATTTTATCTGAGATCGAACTTTTCCCGACAACCGTGTTTAGTCCGATATCTACCTTGTCCTAGTCTCTTCCATAGAGGACGTCCCTGTGGACGGTTATCTGATGGTTGCTCCAATCACCTTTTAATCAAGGCTGAGAAAATCCCAGCCAATACATCCATTCCGTCCAGCAGTTGTCCACTCTGATCCAGAGGTCTCCCTGGAGCTTTCTGAGGTCTTGCTCAGGGACTCAAAAGGTCTTTGAACCCACAACCTCTTGGTGTGCAGCTGAGAATCCTGCCCCTAGTGTATAGACACCCAACATTTTAGAGGCGAGGCAAGAGGCTGAGAAATATTTAGAGGCCAAATTTGGCTTCTTTGGTGTTGTTGGGGAGTTGCTATAGTCAACCAGTGTAAGAAAAGTCACCATTTTTCCATAAAAACCAACGTCTCCTTGAAAAAGAACCAAGAATCAGCCACGTTTGCCCTTCTTTACATGGTTCAATATCTACTTAGCTCCTTTGTATTAGGAGATTACAACACCAGTAATAAAAACTGGCCCGGTCGTCACATTTGGCGCAAAACCTGCCGGGTCAGATAAGATCATGGACTGGAATGAAGCCCAAACCCATTTTTTTTTTTTTTTTGTCCACCTGTGAAGTTGGTCATTGGATCAGTGCAGGCTTTTGTGTTGGGCCTTCACCATTTTCTCAACTGCTGTTGAGCTTTTTGTGTTGCTACTTGTGCGCCGGTCTCATCTTTCAGGAAACGATCGTTAGGGAAGGGATTAGAATCAGTACAGGTCAGTCGCAAAGGACAGAAATGAGCTCGACTGAACGGTGGACGTCTTCGCATTTCAGCGTGGTTTAAGACCGGCTGGGTGGTTTTGCCACGACTGTGGAAAAGGCAGCCCGGTGCGGGATTAGCTTTAGCAGATGGAGAGCTTAACGAAATTGTAAACCAGAACGGATCCCCACGGCGTAAAGGCTGCTTCAGCGTTAGGCTGACCTGACACGTCCCTGACAAGATCAATATAAAAAGTCCCAGTTTTTTGAGCTGGTGTTATTCCTCCGTATCCACGAGTCTATACAAGATTTCATCTCTTGTTCTTCTTAAAGAGGATTCATGAATCAGATGCTGCAGCGCATGAAGAAAGCAAACAGTGCAGTTAAAATAAATTGGGTTACGGTGAAGTGTAAATATTGGGTTTGGAACTTAATTTTGTGTGAACTTCTTGGTCTACGCAGTCACAAGATGTGCCGAGATATGGTTTGCACTGAATCAGAGGCTCTTTCTGAGAACAGATGCAGGATCTCAAACAGGCGTCAGGCTAGGCTAACATTAGACACATGCTCAGGTTTCAAGAGATCTTCCAAGTTCCCTCCAGTGGGTGTGGTCTTCAAGCTCATCCGTCCATCCATGGGGTGGTGTTGGAGCCCATCAATGCATCTATCCATCCATGAGATGGTGTTGGACCCTATTCATCCATCTCTCCTAGCCTCCGTAAGTCTATCCATTCATAGGGTTCCCTTTGAAACCATAACTACATCCATCCATCCATCCATCCATCCATTGGATGATGTTGGAGTCCTTCCGTCCCTTCCTTTTATCCATCTACCACTCCGTCCTCTGAGGCACTTAGCATCCAGCTCATCCATCCAGCCATCTGTCCAGACATCGATTCATTTAACCACCTTCCATACATCTTTAGAATCACCTCTGAGAGGTCACAAGTCCACCTGTTTCGGGAAATACGTCCCCCACACGTCCCTTAACCCACTCGAATCCCGTCCAGCTCTTTATAGAGACGGCGCAGACTTGCTGATGTTCTTTAGGGCTTCCTGCGGCTAATAAAAAATTACAAGATCAGAGTTTTTCCAGTGTGGGGTTTTGGTCCGTTTCATTAAATTGACCGTCCTTCCTATCAAAGTTCACGCTTCCTGGCAACACTGAGATCCAGTCATGGTTTTGAGGGAGCTACAGGTGTCCTCTTCCCTGAAATGGTCATCACTGGTGAGAGGATTAGAGTCGAGCCACGTCAGGCTAAACTGAAGATGGTGTAGCATTTCATCTTCAGAGACCCTAAACCCAACAGTCTCTGTTTGTCCCCAAACCGTCCAGCCTCATAACCGACCAAACCGTCCCTCTCATGAACCCGTTCCTAACCCTGTCCATCCTCGTCCCTCCCAGCTATAATAGAACACCCGTATAACATGGCCGGTCTCACTATTAAATATCAACGAATTAACTTTGCCGTAAGTCAGATGAGCTGCACGGTACCTTTGAGGCGGTTCTTTCTAAACTTCACCAAAACTCCAGCTTCCTCGAGTTCTTTTTGATTTCGTCTGCTTCTCTCATCGTCTCTGAACAGCTGACGTTTAAGCTGCACCGTTTCCGCTGCACTTGCAGCTGCGATTCCTGAACACACCGTGCACTCGGAATTAATTTGTTCAAGGTGCAGGACGGCTCCGTTAGTTCAGGTTAAAAACGGTGCTTTGATCCAGCTCCTCTCGGTACTGACATCGATTCTGCACTATTGTGGGTTCTTTGGAACAGATGAATGTGGTTTGTGCTCTGGGGTTTACAGATGAATTTGTCTAACGATCAAGGGGTTTAGGTGTACCTCTCTGTTAAGCAGACGTTGATTTACAGCCACGACTGTTGGAGCACATACTGTACCGTCCCTCGTTCCTTTCAGCAGATCGGCGCCTCTATCAGAGACTCTGATAGGACAGTACGCTCAGTCTTTCCTTTTCCAAATGTTTCTTTGTTTTTTTGTTTTTAATAGCCGTCTCATTTCGGCTTTTAAGATCTGCAGGCTGCACCATCCCGCCAGGAGCCCGGTTACAGCATGACAGCAGGCCTTAGCCTGTCTGCCTGGCAGGACTGGCACCGTCCTGGCAGCGGCTCTGCTGTGTGGGTGGGACGTGCACTGGCACGTCGTCGCTCTACTCCTCTGCGCCAAGGTGCTGAGTCAGGGCTCAGGTGCTTTGGGTCGCGCTCTTGCTAAATAGGGATTGTGGCGATAGAAGAAAAGACTTCCGTCAGAAGGATTGTAAATTTCCACACCACACTTTGATAGGTGACGATGGAAGATTCTCAAGCAGCACCATGTTTCTAATGTTTCTAACGTACTCCAGCCATTCGTCACGGCCCGTGTCCCATCATGCTTTGCCAGACTCTTGGCGTTTCCATGATCTTCCCCCATTTAGAGAATGAATGGAATTGTTTCTCAGTGTTGTTGATTATTATTCACTTCATTTGGATTCGTATTTGAATGGTGGGGAATTGCTTTAAAACAGTAAGAGCCCATAATAAGTTTAGATTTGGCAGAATTATTGGGGTTTTCATTGTGGTCCACTTGAGAAGCATAATAGATCTGTCTGTAAATATTCCCTGATGACTTTGTGTCGTCATAAAGCAGTGGTCAGTCCATTTTTATAGGCTTTTTTTGACTTTTTTGACCACCTTAACGGGAGTCACGTGCGGGAGATCATGTTGAGTAGTACGTGCTGTGCAGGTTTGGCTGAACATTTTCTATTATTATTATTTTTTGTGAAATCCTTTATTTTGGCCCAAAAAGAGCGGTCCCGTTCTATATCCACTGCTCCACCTGTAACTCCATGCCCATCACCAGTAGCTCAAAGTCCACAAGAGTACAGTTGGCCTCGTTCTTCATCGGGTGGCTCGAAAACCATATCATGAGGTTCTCAGCAGCTCTGATGCTCCTTGGCTGCTTGCTGTTGGGCCACAAACCATGTTAAATTGAAACATTTATATGCAGATCCCAGGCTGTGGGCAATGGCTTCCCAGAGTGCTCTGCTCTGTGAGATCTGTGGGACAGCTCTGTGTTAAACAAGGCTATTAAAGCTCTGGCAGGAGTCCCTCAGAGCCGGAGCATCTCTCCACACACCATCTGCTGACCAAGCCTGCAGCATCGCCCTCGGTACTGCAACGGGCCAATCTGGGCTTAGGGTCTGCCACTGATTATCGGACCACTGCGTTTATTTATGACGCATTAGTGCTCCGGCAGGCCCTGCAGACTGTAGTAAACGGGCTGATTTTAATTACTGCCCCCGTGTGCGTGGACAATTCTGATAAGCTCTTTTGAAAAATCCCCCAGAACATGCCTTGTCCTTATGCAATGCACTTTATGGACTCCTCGTCATCACCATCATCATCATGAGCCAAATTCAGAGGTCTTTCCACGCCTCCTTCACCAAACCTCATGTCTGGGCACAATTTGCAGTTATGGTCCAGTGTTGGACAGTGGTTCGTGGAAAAACAAAATCGGTGAACGTATTCTGAAGAGCAAATCTGAAGATCTGCTCTACGTTCTTCAACATCATCTCAGGATTAAAATGGGAAACATGCCACACCCATGTTCCAGACCTCATGAACATTTTGTTTCCTTTCAAGCTTTAAGCCCCCAATGAGATGTGCTAAGCTTCTTAGCGACTAAAAAAGCCTGGAGCTTCTCTTAAAGTATAGAATTGCAATTAGATTGAAGTCACAATTTGGATATCGGCCTTCACGTCCTGACAACTGAGGTGTCCAGGTGTCTTGAGGGCTCCTGAGTTCTCACCATCAGTATGAAGCAACAAAATACAAATGCTTGATCATGACACTCAAGTGGAGTTTTCAGGTTTCACAGACTCCTTACTTTAGTCTAAACACAACTGAGCGAGAGGACAGGGAGAGTGGACGGTGGAGTTCAGGGTGTGTGGAGTGTGTGTCCGTGATGGAGAACTAGTAGAGACGGTGATGAAAGTGAAGCGGTGAAGTTCATGTGGATTATTTTCAGTAGATTGTTTTTATTGGAGTTGAAGTTCGAGGCTTTAATAGTCTTTAATTCTATTAATATGGAGTGAGATTCAGTTCACTTTCAGCACAGACAGACGCTCCAGACGTCCTTCAGAGGAGACACGTCTCACTCTACACTCTCAGTACACTCCTGTACTTTTACTTTACACTCTCAGTACATTCCTGTACTTTTACTTTACACTCTCAGTACATTCCTGTACTTTTACTCTACACTCTCAGTACATTCCTGTACTTTTTACTTTTACACTCTCAGTACATTCCTGTACTTTTTGCTTTTACACTCTCAGTACATTCCTCTACTTTTACTTTATACTCTCAGTACATTCCTGTACTTTGTACTTTACACTCTCAGTACATTCCAGTAACGGGCAGTGGTGGTCTAGTGGTTAGGGAGTTGCCCCGCATCAGAAGATTGTGGGTTCGATTCCCTCACAAGTAGGTTGCCCTGAGGTACCCCTGAGCAAGGTACCGTCCCCATCACTGCTCCCCGGGCGCTTTCAATAGCTGCCCACTGCTGCACGGTGTTTGTGTGCATGGGTTAAAAGCAGAGGTCCAATTTCGTTGTGGTTCACGCTTGCTGTGCTGCGACCTCGCAATGACAAGGGTTGTTACTTGTACTGGGTAGAGAAGTTCTTCTACTTACTTTTCTACTTTCACCAGTTATTTTAAGCATCTGTTAACTCGGGCGTACATTTTTGCCATCTCTGCTCATGACTAACACACGTCTTGTGTTTGTGGAAATGAACCGTCAGAAAGAAAAACCAAAAGTAAGATTTGAGCGATAAGGCTTGTAATGCAAACCGTCTGGGTTTTAGGGTCCTGATCTGAAGTGCTGTAGGAAAGAGCTGATGCTCCCGACATCTGGTGGCAAACACGCCGATGAAAGGACGCGTCGTCGGTCACGGAGCGTGTATTTCCATCTGCGCTTCATTTGTTTGTGTGCGAGTGTGGTGTTCAGCCAGACATGATGATGACATGGCTGCTGATGTGTATCTCCTCATGCTCTGACAGTCAGGCCGGGGATTTGCTGCGTCCTCTTGCACAGCGAGAAACGTCCTGACAGTCGACCTCTCGCTCTCTTCCTTCCTCGTCTCCGTTTCTCCTCTGTGTTGCCGTTGGACAGACCACAAAGAGAAAATCGTGTGGTCGGCACCACGGGGCACTCATTAGAATGAAACTGAGGGGACCCTGTGTTTTCTTTGATTTGGTGCAGTGTAACAAACACTAGGAGATTCATACTCAACCGCACACCTGGCCAGATGTGTTTTTGTGGCCCAGAGGAGGAAGTCCGAGACGAGCTGCCGCAGCCCATCGAACTGGGAGGAGACAGGAGGTCAAGTTCAGCAGTAGGTTGACCAACGTGATGCTGCTTTGACCTTTTGGGACCAATCGTGTCAAAGCCATGTCCTAAACGGAGGGAACGCTGACGTCTGAGCACCTTTTCTTCTCCACTGAGTATAAATAAACTCAGGGAGAGAGAGTGCACGTCGGGCGGGTGTCATCATCTGCACTTTCGTGGTTTGTGGAACTTCTCCAGCTCACTGATGGCTTTCTTGACTGCTTGGGCTGCTGCCCGCCCGGCCTGTCCTGCACTTCTTGTGCAGCTCAGTGTTTGAGTTATGATCATAACAATCAGGTGAGGGGAGTTACTTCGCCTGGTCCGTCGATGAATGTGGGATCATTTTTATCTATCAATCCTGATTTTAAACAAACTTTTAATTCTCCTACATTCTGATAATAATAATATTGTTATTATAAAACAATGCAACTTTTCTTTATTACATACCTTAAGGACCTTTCTGACTGTGATGGTGTATTTTTTTGCATTAATACCTACACATGGGATATTTTTAGCACTTTTATCTTTTATTTTGTGGCTCATATCTAAAGCTACACTGTAATCCTGAGGCTTCAGCAGGAAGTCAGAGGACTCTTGTGTTTCTCGAGATTCCTTTCGCTGCAGGTCACACTCCGAGGGTTTTAGCGAACACGAGCGAACTTTATTTTCCCACCTAATCTTATTAGCAAAAAGCAAAACTCCGGCCCTGCAGTCCCGGTCGGGTTACGAACGGGGCGTGCGTGAGGGGGAGGTTTATTTATTTCCCTGCGTATGGAATTAAGACTCACTACAATGCTGGGTCCTGCGGCTTCTGCGTTTGGGTTTATTTTAAGCAGAACTTTTCAGATGCTGATAAGAGAGTAAAAGGCCAGCGTTTCCGCTGCGGGAGAATGCGAAGCATCCTTTATTCATATGCATGAAGGGAAAGCAGGAACAGAGCCGTTCTGTTCAAATCCACAATCTTTGAAACGTATCTATACGGTGTTTCCTCCATAAATACATTTGGAGAGGAAGAACCCTCGGCTGAAGCTCATAATCCGCCACGTGCGGTGCGGTCGCGTTCAGATGCCTTTCTTTTCCAGGGTTTTTGTCTCTCTGCAGGGCAGGGAGATGGTTAGCTGTCGGATGCTGTTTGAGGAAGGATGCAGCAGAGTTCTCTCAGAACTGCAGACAGAATGTCCACGCCCTTGTCCTTCCCGTCCTCCGTGCACTTTTGGGTGTGTGGACTCAGCGTCGTCGTCCCTGGGTGTCAGAGAGGCGGCTAAAATGAAATATTTATTGTAATAATCGTCCTGTTTGGTGTTGATAGAGTACTTGCACCAATTTCTTTTCCATTCCGTCCACCGCCATGCGTCCAATATTGACATCGGGGACAATCTGTCCCCTTAATTAAAACAGAGCTGTGCTGGAACCTCATTTCTTTATTCTGTTCTGAAAGTGACACAATCTCCAGTCTAAGCACAACGAGTTTCTAACCAGCTTTAAAGTCAATATTCACCACCACCACCACCATTATTCTTCAGCACAGCCGCAACTCTCTTAGACCAGCTTCTTTCTTTAAGTTCAGGAACACTTCTCCAGGCTTCTTGAAGGACGTCCCAAAGCTCTTCGGCTGCCTTTGGTTTTCTCTGTGGAGAAACTGCTCGGGAACAGAGACTGGACTGAAAAATCATCTGGAGAACTGTCCCTCAACAATACAGTGAAAATACAAAGATGGCAGAATATGGAGAAATAACTTTTACGCAGGACTGTGTGTGTGTGTGTGGATGGCCAGTTTCTTCTTTTTAACTGAAAATGGAGAACAGAAGTTGTTCAGACAACAGTGGATGTCAGGGGACACAGCTAAACTGTGCCTTGTAGCCAATTATGGCTGATTTATTCTTTAAGTATTTTAATGAGGACCAAATGGATCAAATGAAGTAATTGAGTTGTGGTCTAAGTGAATGGGCTAAAGGGCAGGACGTAGGTCAGCTGGCCAGTGGACAAAGCTCATTTGTGGAGCTCCCCTGCTGACGTCAGGTGGCCCTGCTGCTTAATCAGAGTCTTGCACAGATCAGACCGTCTGGCCTGGACTTCTGCTCTGTCACCGCCTTGTGAATCTCTGTGGCGGCGGGACAAATGTGGGGCAACAAGCCCGTCACTGCATTGTTCCACCCTTTTGCTGAATGTCCCACATCCTCCTCCTGTGTTTGCCTAGGGGACGGGGGTTTGCTCTGTTGGGGGCAGGACAAAGAATACACAAGCTAAGAGACTTGTTTCCATTTCTTTCAGCTGTGTCCCACCAGCTTTGTTTTTCTCTTCCCTTCACTGGTCTCATGAAGACTGGGGATCACTCTAGTTTTTGGGATAACTGGGAAGACCATGCCGAAACGATCAAAAACTGCATTCAGCTTTTCCGACCTGCAGAAATACTGCACCCGGGCCTCTTCCAGACACAACGGCCGTCTTCCCTTAATCTAGAGCACGGCCTACCCGGTTGGTGGCTGCGGGTCAAACAGAAGTCCCGCTCACTTTCCAGAATGTGTCAATAGCTGTTGACCTCTTTCCTCGTGGGATCAGCACACTTAATGCACTTTCCAGAGGAGCACTTTCCAAATGCTGGCCATGTGTTGGACCATTTGCTTTGCGCATAGTGTCCCCTACTGTATTGACCATTCAGGTGGTCTATGACCCTACACCCCCCCCACCCCCCAGACAGAAGAATGTCTTCAAACGTCCCCAAGTAAACACTGCTAACGTTCGTTAGAAACCCCACAGGAGGACCTTTAGCCTCCATCCCGTTTAACCCGATTACTTCCTAAGAGCCTTAGAGCTGGAGGTGTAGACCAGGTGTCTCTGCTCTGCAGAGCCGGATTCCACTGGAAATGTTTTCAGCTCGTTAGCCCCAGAGCAGCAGCCTGTTGCCCCTCGCTCCTGGTCCCATTTGCATCCCATTGATTTTTCCCGCATGTGTTCAGACCTTTATCGAATGTGTGCGCAAGCGTGAACGGCAGATCCGGAGAAGCTGAAAGACTGAGCCCTCCGTGTTTTCACATGCTCACTCAAGTGGGGAAAAAAGCAAACATGGCTTTGGGCGTTCAATGGGATTCCCGCCGATGCAAGGAGACATTTGAACAGGCGCGAAACAAATCCTCTTTAGAGCAGCGCTGTCACTGGTTCAGATGCAAATGCTCGCTCAGGGTTCCCAGTGAACTCTTTTAGGAGGGAAATTAAAATGCAGTTTACAGAGGGAGAGCTCAGGAGAGGAATCGGCACGAACCCGGTCCCCGGCTCGGTTCCGTTGTGTAACACATGCCGGAGAGCTGCTGTGGGACGGGGGTCCATGTGGGTGGTTTATGGACACGGATACAGTGAAAAGGCCTGCTGCAAGCTGTGTGTGTACCTTCCCAGGGATTTCTTTGTTTTCCTAGCCTCTGACCCCTTGGCACCATTTGTAAGTCTGTGTTGTCTGACATGTTGAGGGACAATGGCTTTCTCAGTTTCCTCAGCGGCTCTCAGAGTAACTCAGAAGTGACTTTCCATGAAGAGGAGGACAGTTTCACTATTGAAACTTTGAAGAAATATTCAGTATTTTGAGTCATTTTGGACAATTTCAATTGAAACTCATTCCAGAAATGATCTAGAGCATCACTTTAGTCAATACAAGTCAAGACTGGGATTAAAAATGAGCATTCCTTTGGCAAGTTGCAGAATTTAACCCTAAAAAATAATAGTAAAATAACTGCTTGGACAGTTTATACAACAAGTATGATGGTTGGAAAGTGCAAGTAACGAAATGCAGCCTCTATATTTCACACAAACCTACTATGCAGCAGGGGGCAGCCATTTCAGGCACCTAGGAAGCAGTGATGGGGATGGTACCATGATAAAGGAACCTCAGGACAACCTACTGGTCCAGCATTGGAAACCCACGACCTTCTGAAACACTAGACCCCTGGTGCTCCTAAACCGACCAGATCACCTGGTGTTAAGGAGGATTGGCCAACGATGAGGAAGTCAGTTTGTCTGAAAGGACAACCCAGCCAAGTTTCATCGCTGGCTTGCGTTCGTGGCCAGCCTGCTAAGCATTTGTTCCGAGTTTCTCAGAGTCGCTCAGTTAGCATGGGGCCTTTGTCGGCAGCGCAGACTGCAGTGGGGTCCGGGCCTTCCCTGCTGAGAATCAGCTTTCCAAAGTCCCTGTTTATCCGCTCAGTTCCTTTTGCAGATTACCGCCAGCCTTAGCCGAGCTGGGGATAAACTTGTCTGGCGAGGTTTGTGTGGGAGACGGGAGACGAGATAATGATAGCACCAAGCATGGCTCAGTTGCTGTCGGTGCCCTCCGTCCCCACGCTCTGATAAATCCTGGAGGTAATTTTGGTTGGTGCTAATGGCCTCCCGATGCTGCAGAGGAGAGATTCCCTTTCCCCGGCCTGGACCCGACTCTCGAAGCAGCTTGAGGGAGGGAGGGAGGGAGGGAGGGAGAGGGGTGTCTGCAGACTTTTTAGTGCTATGAAGGGCGAGGTCACTCCCCACAGGAATGGCTGGAGAATGATGTCTTTGTTTGCCCCTAAAGCAGGTGAAAGCTTAAAGCCAGCTCAGGTTGCCCGTGTTTTCCCCATTACAGCCGGAGTCTGTGTGGGTGAGGCTTGGAGTGGCTCCTTGAGATGAAGCAAGAAAGAGACCTGGAATGTTCACCCAGTAGGAGTGAAAGGCATCACTGAACATGGCCTGTGGGTTGTTCTCGGACGTGTTCTCCACTGGGCTGACCCCAAAACATCTAACCTGATCGGTCCCTCTAATACACTCATTTCTAATCCTGTCCATCCTCGTCACACCCAACGAACATCTCAGCATCTCTAACTCTGACACCTCCACCTCCTGCCTTTTCATCAGTGCCACTGTCTCCAACCCGTACAACATAGCTGGTCTCACTGCTGTCCTGTTAACCTTCCCTTTTACTCTCGCTGGTACCCGTCTGTCACAAATCACTCCAGCCACTCTTCTCCACCCGTTCCCACCTGCCTGCACTCTCTTCTTCACCTCTCTTAAATAATGAAATAAGTGAAATGATGCCTATATGGAGGTTTATGGAGAATAAGATGACGGCGTTCGCATTGGGGACATCACCGCTCCTGATTCCATTATAAAGAAATCTCAGCCAATGAGCCATATTCCCACTCTGAATCTTCTTTAACCCGAAAAAGGGTGGAATCCTCCTGCATTCTGTTGATCTTCGCATTTCAGTTCAAGCATTTCAGCATCAGAATCAAGTCTGAACATTATATTATTTATTTTTTGGACTTTCTGACCTCTTGGAATTCTGCTGCGCTTCACCATGCTGCATTCAGAAACAAGATAATCCGGACACACAAGCTTCTCCCCGCGCGTGCCGCTCAGCGTTTTGCTGTTAAATGAAAGCCAGTTTGAGAAGCTATAGTGGGGGATTTGGCTCTAAATGTATTTCCACAGCAAGGACTTTAGTTAATGCAGTTGAAAGCTGCTGGTGTTAATTTAACTAATAGTCATTCACATTGAAAGGCTTCTGGGTTCGATTACCGGCCCTCGGCCTTTGTTTTGATTGGCTGCCCAGGTTTCCAATCCAAACATGTGTTTGACTGGCAAACTGTTTAGGATTTCTTGCCTTCCACCCTGTTAGAGCTGGGAAAGGTTTCAGCGTCCCGTGACTCTTGTCGGGACGTCCCATACTGGCTAGATAGGTTGTAAGTTGGGGTTGCTCTTTGAAGTGACTTTATTGTGAACCGCGACGAAATACCACCTCGGTATTTCACACACACACACACACACACACACACACACACTGCAGCAGGGGGCAGCTATATCCAGCACTCAGGGAGCAGTGCTGGGGACGGTACCTTGCTCAAAGGTACTTCATCGCAACCTGTTAGTCCTCGGATTCAAGCTTGCAGCCTTCTGATCCTGGGGCGCCCCTCTCTGTGTGGTATCTGTATTTCGTCCCGTAACTGCGAGACATGGCCTGTCCTGTCTGCTCGACAGTGAGTAATTCAGACAGTCGGGTGGATGTACTTGGGCTGAATTTTTCCACATGGCCGACACAGTGGCATCTTTATGGCTGCGCCTTCAGTGCAGCTCTGTAGAGCGACTCGAGGCGGAGAATCCCATTTGATTGCTCGCTGTGACTGACAACCTGTCAGAGTCCCGCAGCTGCAAAGCGGGGGGACGTCTGAGGGGCGTCTGTTCTGCCAGCGACTGCACGTTCCGTATCGATCGAGAGATGTTCATTATGGAGGCTGTCCCGCTCTCTCCAACAACAGAGGGGCATTTCTTCATCCTCCTTCGCCATTCCCCTCGACAGGAGGAGGAAGCTCCTCTTTGTTACGGGCGACGAGACACAATAGCTTTTTGTGAGACGCTGGCATTTCCATGATTGCCTTTGTGCTGCACGGTTGTCGTCTGTAGTGTCGGACAAGAAAGGCTTCACTTCTGAGGGTGCTAATTAAAGCAATTGGCTCGGGATTGTAAATCGGACCCGCGATCCTGAGCGTGCGCGCTCGTCACGAGCCGCTATCGCTTACTCTCCATCGCGGTCAATCCATCTTTTGTGTCTGGTTGCTTCAGAGGGCTGAATTATTAACGTCCAGCCTAGACGTGTTAATTATTGACGGGGCTCTCCGACAGGGCTGCTGGAGCTGGACCGCAGGGAGGTCTGACCAAAGGAGTAAAGAGACTGTAACCACCTCTGTGCCTGGAGTAATAACAATGTACCATTTGAGGCCCTTCTCTTTCCAATGGGGAAAGCCTCGCAGGCTTTGGGTCCTTCTCACTTTTTCCAGCTTCTCATTCTGTGGAAAGTGCTGTCTCACCATGTCCCATTGGATGTGACGAGGCAGACCTCAGTACCATCAAAGTATTTAGGACATCCAATAGCATCATTTCCCTAATATCCTCTTACCGTTTTTAGGGATTCTGGGAGCGCTCCTCTGCCCGGGAGTCTGGCTGCAGTTTCCCTCCCAGGCTGGCTGAGCGGCGGTGGCATGGAAAAGTTCCATGTTCTCATATTAAAAGAGCAGCCAGGCAGAAATAAAGACATTTCACAGACGTGGGACGGCTGCACTTATCGTCCTTTCGGGAGTTCGGCCCGCCTCAGCTAGTTTTTGCTGGGCTCCTTTGTGAATCATCTGTCAGAGCTGGAGATGGTGTGTGTGTGTGTGTGTGTGTGCTGAGAGCAGAGTGATTTTCAGAAAATTGTCGCAGACTTTCATGATTGCACGCTTTCATTTTTCGAAATATCCCACCACGAGGCAATGAGTCGTGAACTTGGCCCTCTCCTGAGCGAGGAGGACGTCTTTAATGCGGCCGTTTTTAGAGGAGCGCAGCCTTTCAGGGAGTGAAGGAAAAATAAATCTTTAATGTGCATCTGCCACAACATCAAAAAACACCAACGACCCTGCGTTCCCTGTAATCTGGTAAATTCGCCAAAAGCATCTGTTTACTGTGGTATTTTGATGGCCTTCCATTTTGAAATTCCATGACTTTATAATCTGCTTGGCTTTCGCTGCAGCTTCTGAAGTGGTTTTCATGGAAAGGTTGTGTGTTGATATGGGAGTGAGTCTCTGTTTCTATACCAAATGTTCACGTTCCACACTGTGGTGGTCTATTTTTAGTCATTTCTAGAAAAAAAGAAAAAAAAAATCATCCATCCTTAATGTTAGTTTCATGGATTCGTTCTTGATCTTTAATCAGATCGTTTGTTCGTTTGAAATCCTTAAAAATCGATTGAGGGGCAGCGGTGGTCTAGTGTTTAGGGAGTCGGCCACAGCATCGGAAGATTGCGGGTTCAAACCCCTTACCAGTAGGTTGCCTTGAGCAAGGTACCGTCCCCATCACTGCTCCCCAGGCGCTTTCATAGCTGCCCCCTGCTGCAGGGTGTTTGTGTGCATGGGTTAAATGCAGAGGTCCAATTTCGTTGTGGTCCGCTGTGACCTCGAAATGACGAATAGTCACTTTCACTTCACTTGTTCCAGGTGTATTTATAAAACTATGCTACGCTCATTAGTAGCAGGATGGGGATCAGGTGTTACCCAGAATGGTAGTTCATCCTAAAATTATGGCATCGAACATCAGGTATGAATTGCACCCATCACAACCATGGATGGCGTTGGAAGCATGGTAATCAAATTTCAGCCAATAAACAACGTGGAACCATTTCGGACCTTCTTGAAGAAAACCCTGATGTAATGGTCATCAAATCCCTGATATGGCCATTAAATTGGATCAGGTTTGCTGAAGAAAGGGTGGTTTTTAATAATGATAATAGGTTTTCAGGAACGTCCTGTGGTGCCCAAGATGGTACATTGTGTGTTCCGTGAATAGATCATTACATCTTGAAGAAAGCAAGCTTTTGATGTCGGATTTCTACGTGCCCTCAGTGCCTTTTTTTTAATCAGTGGCTTGTGGACAGTGCAAACACGGTCTGAATCACTGCTGTAGCTGGCAGACTAAAAGTAGGGTCAATTATGGAAAAGATTCACTGGCACTTAGAAGTCAGAGGAGTGACGCCTCTGGAGATTGAAGCAACCTTTCGCTCATGTCTCGTATGGAAGAACCAGACGTGATCCACCCAGTCCTACCTCAAAATTACACTTAAAAGTTCACCAAAATGGCACAGTAGCAGGCAGACACCCTCAGCCTCCGAGACGACGGGCCGTTGCCTGCTGAGGAACCACGGCTTCATGCCTCCCACTGTAAACCCTGTTTTGCATCAAGTACGTTTCGTTTATTTTGCAGGAAGAGTTTAGCCTAATTTAGCTTTCTCCATGTTTGCTTTTGCATGCTTTTGCAGCATTAAGACTGTAGCTGTTGTATGTTTAAGTTTAGGCCGACTTTGTTTTAGTTGTCAGTGGCCTGTGTGATCGGGCGAGGAGGGTCTAACGCAGATTGAAGTGTTTAATCTCCTCCTCCGTCCCGATGAATGATGCTCCACAGAGGAGTTGAATGCTCTGGGTTCTTGCCTTCCTGGCTCCTGCGACTCTAATTGCAGTAACATGATGAGAGGGGAGTGATCCTCCTGTTGGATAAGAGGCGCGTTCAGATAATGCCCTCCGTCCTCTTTTACCTTCAGTCCCAAATCTCAAGGTAGAACTGGGCAGACTGGCAGCTCCCAGAGGGATGCAGACCGAGAACTTGAGGCTTTTGGAGTAACGGAGGCTGATTTTGATAACGGTGAAAGATGTGAAAAAGTCTGGCACCAAAGGGGGCATTCCTGGACTTGAAGATCTTCTCTCTCCCAGTATTTTTCTGAAAATAAGAAAAGCTGTTTTCTTACAGAAGCAAGTCGCTTCATTTTGCTCCTTAATTTGGAAACAGGAAGCAGATACCAGTGTGTAATAAAATCATTTCCACGTTCTAGCTTCGGGGGGTTGTCCAAGGAGCACAGGAGCAGAGCGTTAATCCTTGTGGGGCCAGCAAGCCCTGACGACCTTCTAGGCGAACCGAGCTTTAGTGCAGCTCTTACCCTGGTGTTGGAATTGAAACTCCAGCTAGAGATCTTTATTCAGCACCAAATCAAAAAAGAAAAGCAAAGGCAGGTAAGGCAAAAGCAAAATGTAACTTTCATCTGATGGTGCGTCGGGGACAAAAATTATAGCCTGAAATCCTCCCACCTTCGAGACGCATCCTCAGAGGAGAGTTGGGAGAGTCCTGAACTGCATAACATCACTGCCTCAGCATGGAGCTGAGAAAGCATGACGATTGGCTGTTTTCCTGAAGTCCTTCAGAATTTCAGCATCAATCAGGGGAATTTGCTAGACGCGTCTCCAAAGTATGAAGAGATGCTAAAACAAAGGAGGTGCGAAGGAACCCGCTGTTTAGTCTAACTGGGCTAAAGGTCGGCCGAGACGTCTCAAGAAAGAAGAGAGGAAATGGATAGCATTCTTATCAGGCCTCAGATTAGTGCTCAGGATTGTGCTGCACAGCTTTATTTGATCACCTTGCCTAGATATGAGTAGATGGGTCCCATTAGCCCGATGTCAGTTTCGCTCCTGGAGTAGAGAATAGAAGGACAGCGAGGCGGCGGTGTCAGTTTCTGCCATTCCTCGTTCTGTTCTGTTCTCTCTGACAGCGAGAGTGGATTTCACTTGGCGTGCTCTGGTACACGTGCAAGGACTGCAGCGTCTCTGTCCTGACAAAAAAAGATAGATGTTGGCTCTTCCTCTCCTCTTGGGCTGCCTCCAAATGTGTTTCGGCTCAGAGAGAGGCAGGGCAAACAGACCGATGGACTCTTTAGGTCTGATAGCCTTGCTATCTGCGCAGCAGCTTTGCACTTCGTCAAGCGCCGACCAGGGTGATTGGATATGAATCTCACCCTGACGGCCTGGCCGTTCCACGCCGTAGACGAGAGAGACATCTACGGCGTTTGTTGCCCGGTGCTTAATTGCGTAAAAAGGTTAATGCTCTTTCTGGCATGAACCACCACTTTCCACCCACGTCCGGAGAGCAGAGTTTATTTGGAAGCCGACCAACCGAGCCGACGTTCTCATCGTACCGTCGGGGTTAAGGATCCCCCGGTTTTTCAAGGAGTATCCGCTCCTTCTGCGAGCTTCTCTGCCTAATTACGTTCCACCGAAGCACTGTCCAAAAAGATCGCTGCCCGGTTTCCCTCTGCTAATGAGGTGCATGAGCTTTACAGTGTTTACACACCAATCCGGTCTCTTTACCGGAAGCCATGCTGAATTTCTGCTCCATTTTTCTTTGCCCGTGATTTTTTTCTTCAACAATTTCTCTTCCTCGTCATAAAGGAGGGCCGAGTTTATTTGGTGAAGCTCCGAGTTGTCTGGAAAGAGCCTTGGAGCCGCGGTGGTCAACAAAGCACAGCTGGCTTCGACTTGGCACACACTACTAATCCTCCCTACCCTCCTCCGTCCCGGCTAGGTTCTCCGTACCGCTGCAAATCTACAGGCCTTTGTTACTATGAATTAAATTTGCAATTAACCTTTCAAAGGGTGAAATGAGGGCAGAGAGAAAGGAAAGGAGATTATCTCGCCACATACCGAACCCATTTCACTTCCTTCATCAGGCACAGCGTGAGGCCTATTGTGCTTCCCGGTTGGACGCCGGCTCCACTGAAGGTTGATAAACACAATTAATTAGACTGCACCACGTGGGTCATGTGGAGCCAAGCGCCATCAGGTGCTCCTGTGTGGGCTTTCGCTCGCGCCAGCTTCCCCGGATATCGCAGATGACGGGGAAAGAAATCGGAACAGTCGGCCGAGTCTGTTTGACAAGTAGCCGATCGTGTCGTTCGGCCACCGAGCCGATCCGAGACCGGTAACGACTTTGGGCAGCAGATGGTGGGATTGTCTTGGTGCAGGCTGGGAATTAGAGGCCATGTGTTTTGGCCGTGGCCGTGAAAGAAGTTTTTTTTGGCTGTGGTCGGTGAATTTGTGAAAAGAAAGTGGCCTAGCGGTACGTCCCTTCTGCACTTACCCATCACCGTAATGGCCCTAACAGCTGCCACATCCTGGCGGCCACTCCCAAAACTCATTTAGTGGAGAAGACTAGCCTATCCGTCTTTTTCATTGTTCTTCTGTCTTCTTGTCCCTCCCTTGCCGTCTTCGTATGCTATCTGAGCTTTTCTCACAAAATTCTTCCAGGCCTTTCTAATCTCACTCCGCTGTCTTTGCAGCTGCGACCGTTTTCCTCTTCGGCGATCCATCCTCTAGGCTGTTAAGCCTGTTTCTTTCAGCTTACACATCAGTACGTGGACAAGAGCATGAGGGAACACCAGTGAGATCATAGTGCAAGTCATCCGTTCCCACCACGCCGGTGCCAAGTGTGCATGTCTGGACAGCATGTGTTTGTTTTGCAGCTGTTCCGGTACCTTTTTCTCACCTTCCGCCGCTCAACCTGTGCGATCAAAGGACTCCTGAGTCATGTCAACACCTTGTTTCAGAAGCACTGCATCCCACCATCCTCCTGAGATGCCTGTCTTTCACCTCTCTGATGTGCAAGCTGCTCTTTCTTTAACCCTTCAGCAGATTGGCAACATCAAACCGTTCCTAAACAGGCCTAGAAGGCTCCCGAATCAGCTGCTCCTCCTACCAAGCCAAGAGGAACATCACACCGTTTTGTAACATCAAGACCAGAACCAGTTGACATCTGCAGACATGTGGTTTCAGGATGGGATGTCATCCAGACACGATGTTTCAATTAAAAGGGAAAGTCTTCGGAGACTCATTCGGCACATCCGAGATGGACGTTCAAAGCGTTGAGCTTCGAGTCTCTGGGCCTAAAGCGGCCTTGTTCTCCAACGGTGTCTTCTATCACTGTGCAATTAGCACTGCCTGTGAGTGAAAGCTTCCTCTTCAGCAAGTCTGCAGAACTTGATCAGTGGGCAGAAAGTCGGCTTTAGCCCGAGGGTTACACACGTACCGTTCTTGCTCTGCAGTAAACACAGGTATCGTTAAAACAAGAAGGAAGCGATAATGAGTTGAGCCGCAGGAAAGCTTCTGTAATCTACGGCGTGAAGAAATAGTTTGGCAAAAAAAAAAAATAAAATTCAGTTTTTTACTCACCCCTGATCAGCCAGGACATGTTCAGAGTGCATATTTTGCTATTTTCTTTTTAGTTCTCGAGAACAGGCTTATGGGCGAGGTATAGGACGGGGTGTGATCTACAAAAATAAACACCTTCACAGTTATTGTTTAGATTTCAAAGCTGGAGAAGACTGATCCTGGAACAGATTTCTCCATGATTATGACCATTGTTGCCACCAAAACTGGTCGTGGATCAGCCCAGAGGTATTTTTTTTGGAAATAGTCCATGTTGATGGCCTTAAAGAGCTGCATGCGGTTTGACCATGCATGTATTTATAGAAGACTTTGGCGAAGATTGATCACAAGTGGTGTGTAAATTTGGTAGAGAGGTCCTCCGAAAGAGGGTTCATTTGGGATCCCTCTCAGATCATCTAAGGAAAGCCTGTGGTGGGATTCTTCTAACTGCGAGAACTTAACCTCCATCACCACTCTTGAATGTGGGAAACTGATCTCTTCCGGGCCCGTCCCATACTGTGTTTAAACATCCATTTGTGGCAGTCCTCTGGGTTACTCTGGGATTCTATAAACTGTAGCGCTTTAAGCAAGCCCTGATTGGTGGGAGTCTGAAGCTTGTTTAGGACTGAGACTCGCCTGGACAGATTACATGTAATCAGGGCTCTTTTGGAAACATCGTTTCTCCTTTTGTTTCACTTTTAATCTCTTAATTCTTATACAAAACTCTCCCAGTTGCTTGCTTTTAGTCCTCAAACACCCAGTTTCCAGTTCCTCTCCTTTTCTATGGGTGGCACCTCTTAATGCTAGGCCAGTGGACGGACCACCAACACTCCATGTACATCGCAGGACACAGCACGACTACCACTGTCCAGAAGGAGTGGCTTTGTTCTTTAGGGAGTGAATTCTGGCCTAGTTTAAGGGCGTACTCTTTTCTTTATTTATTTATTTATTTATTTGTTCTTTTCTTAATTTATGGACATTATGTAACCTGTAAATCTTCAGTGCTTATTTGCTTCTTAAACCTTTAAATATTTACTTAATCTTGTCTTATTTGCTCATAAAGTTTGAGAATAAATCATATTTGGAGGGAGCTCATGTAATCACTCAAAAAGCATAAACCAGACCTGGTCTGTCTGAACTTCACCTCGAGCTCTTCGATGGGTTTTGTATTTCGTCGCTTGCGGCTTCATTGTGGCCGAGCACGGCGATGTCCCACCCTACCGTCTCCTCCCAGAAGTGTCCCAGTGTCCAGCTGGGTATTTTTAGATCTGCAGAGGAAGGAGAGCAGGCCTCTTCTGTTCTTTTGCCACTTTTTCTACTCCAGTCAGAAAGAACAAACTAGCACTCCGTCCCACAGCTTCCACGACTCTTCCTTCTTCGCCTCGTCTCGAGATGCAGCTTCCCATAACATGAAATCTGGAGCCAGCTGCTGCTGTATATTTTGTATTTCTTAAGTGAAAGGTGGTATTCTGTGGCCTTTTCTAATTAATATTGGCCTTAATTATAGTACAAGGTTGATAACGACATGCTGAAATCAACTCCAGGCTTCTGCTAAAATCGTCATTTGCTGGATATCTAGAAACAAAATCACAGACTTGGCACATGAGACATTCTAGCCAGCAGCCCAGAACATGGGACTCTTAATTGTAAGAACCCACCCAAAGGGTGGAGATCATGACAAGAGAAAGATCTGGAACGTTCTCTCTCGTGTCTCTTACTGAATTAGTTCTGGCGGATTTTGAAGATTTAAAATGGAGAGCTTCTCAAGTGTAGTATCTGTTCTTATCAGGGCAGTGGTGGTCTAGTGTTTAAGGAAGAGGTGTCAGAAGATCGTGGTTTTGAATCCCGGACCAATAGGTTGCCCTGAGGTTCCCTTGAGCAAGGTACCGTCCCCATCACTGCTCCCTGGGTACTGGATTTCTCAGCACAATCTAGTGCTCCCCCATTCCATCCATTAGCTCAGACTCCAAATATCAAACCATACCACCACTGTGGAGAAGGTGAAGGTGAGCAGGTGCTTCCTGCAACGCACTCGGAGAACACTAACTCCATCCATCCATCCATCTACCCAACATCACACACCTGTGTTGGCAGGCATCGTGCTGAGTGATGTGGGAGAAGCTTGGCATCCTGCCCACCCAGAAAGAGAGGAGGTGCCCGTAGAGACTCGGCTGCTTCTCAGGCTTTTATTCATCCTGTGTCTTCTGGATTATCGGCTTCCTGTGACTAATGTCCCTCCACCAAAAAGGCAGGTGGCACTGTATGTGATGGATGGAAGTACTTACTCCGTGTCCACAGCGCCCAAAAAAGGACTTGGCATGGTGTCATGATGAAGGGCAGGCTGCAGTTTATAGCAGCAGTTAGAGGGGAAGCTTGGCTAGAAGGTGGAGAACATGGCACTGGATGGTGTCCACCTTCTCTTTCGCGCATTCGCCATGTCTGTTCTGCTGTTTGGTATTCATGTCATTATTGCAACAGGGCAGCGGTCCCTTGATGTTTAGGGAATAAAGTAGCATCTCCTTTATATCTAAAATGTTGCTTCCAGCTTTCTTTGGTCATAATTCATCTTTTCCATATCTGTGTCTAATGCGTATCCGCATACTGGCTTTGATCCTTCCCAGTATCCTTCATTTCCATCTCCACTGATTCATGACGTGTCGCTGGAAGGAACCAGGTCGATATGACGGAGTGTCTTTAATGCATGAAGGCAGGAAACAGGATGATGCATGGCACTGATTATCACGCTGCGATACTTGCATATAATTTATTTATATAGAATTTAATCTTTTTAGACACTTAGATGTTTCCTTTAAAGGGTTCCAGGTAAGAATCGATTGTTCTTTACGCTACAGTTTGAACACACAGTGGTGGCCCATGGTTAGAGTGACCAGAGGGTCAGTCCTGGACCAGTAGGTGTTCCTGAGGCACCCTCGAGCACCGTCCCCAATGCTGCTCCCTGGACGCTGCATTGCAGAGAAGCATTTTGTTATTTCGTGGAGTCACTTTAACTTCAGGTTTTCAGCTTCGATGTGACATGTCTGATCTTCCGTGTGAAGGTGATGATTCTGCAGTGGTCTCAGATACTCAACCTTATTTAAATCTGATCATAAAAAGCAGCTGAGAGTGTACTTCCAACAAATTCTAGACTTCTGGACTCGCTCCGGTTCTGAGCTCTGACTCTGAAGGGCTCGTCAGCGCTGGTGTCTTTGCACATCTGCACATGACGAATTACAGATGTTGTGCACATGTAGCAGGTCCAGCAGCAGTTCTTCAGGTTTGTTCATCGCTGCTTTCACCCGAGTGTGATGGACTAATGGCCTTTGCTCTCGTATCACACCATCGATGTGCAGAAATATTCAACGCTTTGAAGGTCTCCTGTGCAGGTGCTTTCATTGTTCTCGGCCCCTCAGACAGGTCCAGTGTGCTCGGCTTGTGTGAAAGTCCTCAGCGACTGTGAACCCCGGAGTTCTTCTCAGCACATCAGAACCCTGCGGCTGCGGGTTTAGTCAAGTTGCTTTTCGCTGGTTGTCAAGGAGCAGAAGAGCACCTGCAGTTTCCACAGCCTTGGAGTTCCTGACCTGGCTCTGCCCTCCACAGTGAGCTGTTCCCGGACCTCCTGAATTTCCTCCACTCGCTCGAGTCAGATTTGCCTCAGTTTACAGAAGCCAGTGTAACAGCCCTGGTTTGAAATGAGCTTTTAGAGTCGGGGATTTTTCAGCACCATCCAACCCGCGTGGATTTTGGGATTCTAGATTTCCAGGAGACCACAGCAGTGTTGGCTAATGTTCTGGGCTGTTTTGGCTGGTTTGAAAATCCAAGAGGACACCGCAGAGATGAAAAGCTCAAAAAAAGACTAAACGGTCCCAGTTAGTCTATTCTAAATGTTAACCCCCCTTTTGTAGCATGGATTAGACATTGTCTGCGGAGAAGGTTGTCCTCTTCCACCCAAGAGAGAAAAAGCAGATGCAGACGTTCCGTTCGCTGGTGGGTGGATTTAGATAGCGGGATTGTTTTGATTGCCTGGCGTGTTCGGGCATTATGCCACCCTGTTTGACTTCACTCTCTGGACGGCGTCACCCAGAGTGATCACACGGCGCCTGGCCTTTCTGACCGAGGAGAGAGCAGGACCTCCTGACCGTCTTTGCAATACACACTGTGTGCCTGAGCAGAGCCAGGAGGCTCTTCTTAGTTCTCTCTTATCTCCACAGATAACAGGCTCTGTTTACTTCATATGTTTAGATAAAGCCCATGCAGCGCTAAAGGCTTTATTTACTTTCTTCATTCATTGCGCCATCCTGGCTGTCCTGGTGTTTTTCCACTCGGGCTGCAAAATAGAGCCGGACGATTCGGTTTTTATATCGAAATCACACAATCACACTGCAGATCACATCATCCAGTATTTAAATTTCTAATCGGGGGTGATAATTGAGAATGAAATGTGATGATGCAGAGCCTGTGGCAGATTAAATTTCGTTTAGAATTAAAAGCCTTGGGGCTGAAAACGAGCCCTGCTGGTGGAAAAAGCTGAAACATGTTTAGATGGAAATACAAAGACGGGTCTTGCAACTGTTTTTTCCTCCAGATTTTTCAGTCCTAACGGACAAATCAGCGGCATGTGATCAAATAATGTGGGCTCCTTCAGCAAGGGGCCGAATATACGGGGGATATAGAACTTTAATATTTTCTAAAACACTCAGATGACTCAGTCAGTTATTATTATTATTTTTTAAGGAAGATCTGCTTCCTTCGGCTGATCCCGTATCGGGGTCGCCACAGTGGATCATCCGTTTCCATTTCTTCCGGTCCTCTGCATCTTCCTCCATTGCACTGACCACCTGCGTGTCCTCTCTCAGCACGTCCATAAGCCTCCTCTTTGGGCTTCCTCTTCTCCTCTTTCCTGGCGGTTTTAAAGTCGCATGTTATTCAGCAAATTCAGTTAATGACAGAGATCTCGATACGCTCAGAAAAGAATGTGGTGATATAGTTTATTACAATAAATATCTTTATGGTGCCCGGCCGTCTTTGTGCTCTCCTCTTTCAGTTTTACCATAAACGTCCTGCAGGCTGGACGCTACTTTAAAAATGCACCAAAAATCAGCTTTTATTTACTAATTTTTAAATCTTTCATCGATAACGTCGAGTCATGCCAGCTCTGGTTTCTGACATATTCAACGGACCCCCAGGTCTGGTAGTGTGACAGGCAGCCTTCTAACATGAGGGTCATCTGGCAGACCCTGGTACAAATCCTAATCCCAGAGACTTGCTTATTAACCCAGCTCTAAAAAAAAAAGGAAAAAAAAAAAGAAAAGGCCCAAGAGTTCAAGCCAAGATGCTTTATTTATGCTGTAATTTAAATATTGCATGAAGCTGCGCTCTGGTGTTTACCAGAAGCTCGCCTGTAGCCAGCCTGGCTGCTTCACCCAGTCCACACCAGTGGCAGAAGTAGGTCAGACTGCCTTTCCATCTCCAGACTTAATACTCTTTTCCTCCTTTCCGTTTTTTCCTTCATCCTGTGTCCAGGGTGTGGTCAGGCCCCTGGACACGGCGGTCCTTTGAGGTCGCGCTGCAGATTGCTGTTCCCCTGCAAAACTTGTGCAAAACCGCACGACTAATTAATCACCTCCCACCTCCTCCGTCCTGCTCGTGGTCCAACCTCGTTTGTTTCACTTGGAGGGAAATGGCGTGTCTCTTCTCGCCAACCACTTCTCCCAAAGAGGCATGTTGATCATGACTTCACTGGCAGCAAGAGGATGGCGTGATGACTCTAATTTTCATATCCCTTTTTGCTGCCACCGTGTAGCAAATCCCATTAAATAAGCAGCCGGAGGCTTCGAGGACATTTGCGAAGCCGTGCCTGAGCGTTGCTGCTCTATTTAGGAGCAGAAAGCAACCTTTCAGATGCCTCTCATCACTCCACTCATCACGCCAGTGTAATCCGAGCCACTTTCATACGAAGGGTGCCGACAGACGAGCTTTCTGTCCAAATGGAGGAGCAGGATTCTCCGGAGCTGAAGGATGGACGAGACAGATGTGCGCCCATGCTTTCTTCCCCCTAAAGTTCTTTCACCGGATTGTGAAAGCAGTAAATTATCGTTAAAGTCCTCCACGGCCGCTCTCCCTCCTCCCCTTTAGAAAATTAAAGGCCGCATTAGGTAATGTTTTGACCAAACTCCGCGGTGGTCTCATAATTTTAGTCCTGTCTGGATACACCTCAAGATTTTCCAGGCAGATGTCACCAAGCGAGAGCAGCGTGTGATGCCACTCACCATATTTAGTCTCCTAGCGTGCATATCCACATGAAACACCTCCCAAATCGTGAGACATTTGCTTGATCTTGGTGTGAGACGTTCCTCTCAGGTTTAGTCTCTCACTAGGAACAGGACAGTCCTGTTGGGAGACTACATGTGGACGTTATCATCCTGTAAAATGATGCTCGGGAACAGCCATGTTCGTGAAATACAATCAGCTAGAAACTCGATCGTCCTGCTGTAGTTGGATACTTCTGGATGTGGGAGATTTAGGACTGAGGAAACGGTTATAGGACGTCCCGTAGATATACTGATCCAGATATGGGTTATATTCCCGGCTGTTTGCTTTTCAGCTGTTCCTTCGCATCTGATCCAGCGGGTTCCAGTCCAATGTTCGCTAGATCGAAACTTGAGGTTGAATTTGTTGGTTTATTTATTGATTAGACCAAAACTGTAGATGGACATGATGTCACAGTTTCTCTCTGAGCTCCGATTGTCTTCTTTAAAGGATTAAACCCAACGCCTCCTGTTCCCAGTGCACTTAAGGAAGCCTATTAGTCACCAGCACGGACAGTTTCCACAATCTCCTGCCTGAGAATGATCTCAGTCTCTGTTTGTCTCTGTGCTGAAAGAGTGTCTGTGTGGCTGTTCATTTTATCTGACCACGTCGTCCAGCCTGGTTCTGCACTGCACTACACTCAACTACACTTGGCCATAGCAAGAAACCGGCCCACAACCTGCTAGGATTCATTTCTTGTTTCTAGCACTGCAGCCAGAGTGGAGTAGTTCTGTTCCTCGCAGTGATCTTCTGCTCTTGAGCGTTTTTTTTTTTTTTTTTTTTTCTTGAATAATCAGGTGCTGGATGAAGCCATCAGTTTTCACCCCCCAGTCTGGAATGTCATGGCTATGAGATGCTTCAATAAATGGAGTGATGATTAAAATGTCCTCTTGCTAAGGTCTTGGCCTTGCCTAGAGGCAATATGTCCTTCGCAGAGTGACCTTCAGGTGCGATTATTTGCTGAAGTGCTTCGGTCTGTGAGCGCTGGTGGCTAGATCGCTGGATTTTCATTAAAAATGCAGTCTCCATCCCAGAGGCTTGATTACAGGAACCTGAGGGGCAGTTGAAGAGCTCCGCACAGGAACAGTAGGGCCATCGAGAGCTAGCTTCAACAAAGAGCCAAGAGTGTGAGATGCGGTGAGAGGACACGATGTTTGAGAGATGAAAGTGCAGAGGAAACTGGCCAAAGAAGTTCCCATCAGCTACTGGAACACATCTGTGGATTACTCCCAAAAAATAAACGAGTCTTGAGACACTTTCTCATGACCTTGCTGACCTGTCACATTGCCTGCGCAGGAGCTTTTTATCTCAAATATCATTTTGTGGTTTAAGGTCAAAGCAGGCTAATGCTTGAATCATTGGGGAGGCAGGAAGTTGGGTTTTGAGGCACGTTTAAGAAGTTAACTGAAGTTTTTGGACTCTTCAGCTTTTGTTTTTGTTTGGAGGAATGGGGAGGGCTTACCTACGCCTTTAGGCAGGCGCACTTACCAGAAAATGGAGCGACAACGGCACAGTCCCTTCTCAACCAGTCTAATTCCCATCATTCTCCCTCTGGAGGCATCTTCTCATCTTCAGCAAACACAAACGGAGCAGGCACACGTGCGAACACACGCTCTCGGCCATGCAAATTCCGACACGACTAACGAGGCAAGTTGTGCTTTAGGAGAATGCTCGTCTTCAGTCAACATCCGCATCGTAAAACGATTATTAGTGTGCGGGTTGTTCAGCCACTGGCAGCGATGGAGAGGCAGGCTGGTACATCTTCATGTTCAAGTTCCAGAGAACAGAAGAATGCCTGTCAGCACACGTTCAGGCTTCCTAGGAGCTGAAGGTCACGCAATCACAGGATCCATCAAAGTGCTTTTGTTCACTTTCTTCTGGTGATCTCCTGGAAAACCCCTTTAACAGATTCAGAGCCGTAAAAACAAACCAGACCTGTAACGCACACGGCGCGCTAATCAAGCCTCGACGTCCGCCGAGAAGGTCGCCTTTGATGTTTAGAGTCTGGTAGAAAAACAGAAAAGGTAACTGTCGCTCATTATAAACCTGAACACCAGGACCTGTTTCTCATTTTTAGGAGCAGCAGTGGCCTAGTGTTCCAGGCTCCAGGATCAGAAGGTCATGGGTTCGAGTCCCAGACCAGTAGTTTGTCCCGAGGTGCCCTTGAGCAAGGTACCGTCCCCATCACCGCTCCCCAGGTGCTTTAAATAGCTGCCCCATGCTGGACACTGTGTGGAGGATTTCGTTATTGTCATTGTGAATCACAGTGAAACTAGTCACTTTCACTTCAGGCCTAACGGCTTGGTTTTTCCAGCGTCCCTAAACCGAGTTCAAGACGTCGTCCTTAAAACGCTGGCTTCGTGTCGTCTGCGCGGTTTTAATATCCTGCCTTTCGCCTCTAATATCCTGACTAAGACTTCAGTCACTTTTCAAGTGAATTTTATTCAAATGAGGCCAGACGGTTCACTCTGCAGCCTCTCCGACTCCGCAGCGGCTCCTTTCTGCCGCCGGCTGTAACGGAGTGGGATTTGAGTGCGGACGGGTGTGAATTTGTGTGAACGTGGCTGCGCACTCTCCTCTATTTTGTGTTTATTACTGAGTTAATGCACCTTCTTTGGTCACTGCTTTTGGAGGCGCCGTTGAGTTTGAAGGGCACTACATTAGAGGGGTATATGTTCCTGAAGGGAGGGTTCCGAAGCTGTAACGATGTAAACGCCCTGTTAGATGTGACGAATCAGGGCTCTCCGTAAAATCATCATCTGAGGTACATGCATCGTGAAGACAGCCCATTTCTTTTGCATGTGATGTTTTTCCGTGTTCTGCAGAATTATTCCTCACGGGTTCAGTCCGGCTCCCGCTGTGATCTCCCAGTGTTTAAAGAGGAATAATGACTGTTCAGACGAGCTTAAAGCTGCGGTGGTGATGTCGATGTAGGAACGAGGCTGTTGATTGGTGCTTGTTGAACGTTACGCAATGCAGTTCCGTCAAATATCGTCATTAAAAGAGGGATTGTTCTCCAACATGAGCTGCGGATGTAACATATATGGCTATTTCTCGTTGTGGGAGATTTCATGTTAAATCCAGCAAATAGATAAAAAATTGCACTTAATTTGCAGGAAAGTGTAGTTCTGTTCTCCTTGAACCTGACTTGGCTGGATGAAGCACACTGGTACTGTGAGACCTGCTGATGTTGACCTGACCAATGACATTGCAGCAGCTGGAAGAGATTCACCCATCAAGCTTAGCAGCCAATCCATGGGAACTGTGCGGCTGGTTCACTTTCCTTAATGGTCGATCTCAACCAACCAGCCGACTCTTGTTTTGCCTTCCTGCAAGACCCAAGTGGAGATTTTGTGGAGTTTAAAATGGGCCTCCTGAGAGATCAGTGCCGTAGCCTCCAGAGTTCCTCTTTTAGGATGTTTAAGATCAGAAGAACGGTCTAAAATAAGGGCCATTACACTGCAGGCAGCCAATTAAAAAGCAGGAATGGCTTTTTTCTATTAGATCTGCATGAGTGGCAGCGCTGTGGTGGAGCAGAGCTCAGAGCTGCACCTTCAGGCTGATGGATGGCAATGCAGTGGTGCTGCAGGGCCACCGCTGACTCAGCATTGCCTGTCAGTGGGCAGTTATTTACTAGGGACAGCATTTAACAAACACACACTGACTGAACGGCTGCCCTGGAGAATTACAGCCTACATATGAAAGTAATTCCAAAACACTGACAAATGAAATTACAGCTGATTTCTGAAGAAGTGGCTCTTGTTCTTTGAAGTCTTACCTTCTTTCATGGGTCATTTTATTCCAGTAATGGAGGAGAAAGTAAATACATTTAGTCTGGCAGCAAGTGCTGCTGGTTTGGGTGCTTTAATGACCCGAACTGCAACACGACGCTGCCCGAGTGCCGTTGTAATTGCGCTCATTCACACTTCCTTCGAGCCTTTTCACCTCCAAGATGACGAAAGACTGTAAAATGTCATCAGCGTGATGCTAAATTAAAATGAAAGTGACGGTCGTTGTGAAACATGGCAGCGAACCACAACAAAATTCAACCTCTGCTTTTCACCCGCACTCTCCGTGCAGCAGGGCACAGCTCCTGGGAGCAGTGATGGGGATGGTACCTTGCTTTCACAGCAGAAAGGTACCTCAGGACAACCTGCCTGTCTGGGATTCAGACCCACGACCTTCTGATCCCGGGGGCTCGTCCCTAAACACTAGGCCACCGCTGCTTGATCTGCGTTGGTCTGGCGATCGGTTCCCCGGCCTTTTGCTCTAGAACCCCCATTGAACAGCAGCCACCCGACCCGTGGAGAGAACTCAGATACGGGGTCGCCTTACCGTTTTTGTATTAGTCCAGCCATTTAGGTTACACAGTCCATTAGTCTTCGGACTAGCAGGTCATTATCATGTCAAAAGCACATCCGTATGAAGTTCGAGATATTATCGATCGTCTCGTTCACAGAGAGTCTTTTCAGGGCTCCAGCCCTGAAGGGGACCCTGGTGATTAAATTGCACTTTTCCCTCCCTGAGCTTTAAATGGAGCTTCAGTCAGGCTCAAATGATGACCTTTTATGAGTCTTATCAGCTTGTTGGTGCGTCCGTTCTGTCAGCGTCTCCGACATAAAGCTTGAGGTTTTTTAGAAAAATGCAATCGATGGGCATTACTGCCGGCTTTTGCCTACCTGGACTGAAAAGGCCAGTAATGGAAATGCAAAGTGGTTTGACAAAAACCAGGCGAACGCTGTCCTTCCCCCAAGTGGGTTCCTCGGTCTTATCTGTAGGCAAGAAGTGCTTTTGTCTTGCTGTAATGTATTTGTTCAGGGACGGCGGAGGACGCCGCTGTCGCAGCCCTCGTCAATTTTCTCCCTCTTTATTCGTCCGGTACCTTGAGTTCATTCCTCTGGCATTTCGCTCTGCAAGGACGCCTCGGCTGCCCGAAGGTCACGGTGTAAATGTTTTCATAGCGTTGCACTTGCGTCAGCCTCTGGATGTGGCCCTCAAGAAAGCTGAAAGGGAAAGACGTTTACCAGTTTGATCTTTTCAGAACTTAAGTGAAAGGAAGACAAATCTTGTCAGAAGTGCAGACAAAATCAGGTAAATCTCTCCAACACAAGGCAGACGCACTCATGACCACAAACCCGAGCAGGTCATTGTCCGTGAGGGAATCGTTATAATGAAGCACTAATTAAGGAAGAGAAACCAGCGGTTGGCTAATTAGAGGCTTTACTAATGATGACGGGCTCAGTAGATCCAGGTAGGAACGTCCAGACTGCTGCTGCCTCCCAGCTGGAAGAGGCTGTCCTGGGGTCACTCGGACTCCCTGTCCTCCTCATCCCTCTCAACCAAAGCTGAAAGCCGGTGCCTTTAGGAGCCCAGCAGGAGTCTTGTTTTCACCTTTTTTTTGCTAATAAGTTACTTTATTCCAGGAAACTTGGTTTTCAGGCTGACAAAAAATGTTTAGACCATTCGTAGTGATTTGAATTTTGTGAGAGCAGACTGCTTCCTCGTGGCCCAGCTTATCTGCCGACTCATTCTCATGGTTCTACTGACCTTTCAGCCTTAAAGACTTGTTTATTCCACACTTTGCCCAGTCGTAATGGGTGGAATATCAAATTCATCATCTCATTTTCCTGTCACAATCATAATGTTGTGACCTCATTCCAAACCTGTTTTTCAAACCTCTGTCTCTTCCTGCTGGAGATAATGGATTTGTCCCCCCTTTGGCAAAAGGATTCTCTTATTAATTTGAAAACATCTTGGCAGCACTCGGCTACCGGTGAAGGTTTTTGGAGCGTTTGAGCTTCTATCCTGAAGTTCTATTTTACTTCAGTGAATTGTATCTGCAGTACCGGAGCGTTACATGTTACAAAGTTTGTAATGGTTTTCCATTTTCTCTTTCAGATGCAGCAGCTCTTCTACGAGAACTATGAGCCCAACAAGAAGGGTTACATCCGGGACCTCCACAACAGCAAGATCCACAGGGCCATCACACTCCATCCCAACAAGAACCCACCTTACCAATACCGGCTGCACAGCTACATGCTGAGCCGCAAAATCGCAGAGCTACGCCACCGCACCGTTCAGCTTCACCGGGAGATCGTGCAAATGAGTCGCTATGGGAACACGGAGGTTCACAAGGAGGACCTGCAGCTAGGCATGCCTCCCTCCTTCATGCGATTCCATCCTCACCAGCGGGAGGAGGTGTTGGAGTGGGAGTTTCTCACTGGCAAGTACATTTACTCTGCTCTGGATGGACAGCCTCCACGTCGAGGCATCGACTCCTCACAGAAGATGGCGCTGGATGACATCATCATGCAGGTTATGGAGATGATTAATGCCAACGCTAAGACTAGAGGCAGGGTCATTGACTTCAAGGAGATTCAGTATGGCTACCGAAGGGTCAACCCTATGTTTGGAGCGGAGTACGTGCTGGACCTTCTGCTACTTTACAAGAAGCACAAGGGGAAGACCATGACCGTGCCTGTGAGGAGACACGCTTACCTTCAGCAGACCTTCAGCAAGATCCAGTTCCTGGAGGAGGAAGAAATGGACGCTCGAGCGCTGGCCGCTAAGATCAACCAAGACTCGGACTCGCTTTCTTTCCTTTCCAGCTCCCTTAAGATGTTCGTGCCATTCAAGCTTAGCGGCTCGGGTGCGGAGCAGCATGAACCCAAAGAGAAGAAGATCAACATCCTTGTGCCGCTGGCGGGACGCTTCGAAATATTTGTGCGCTTCATGGCCAACTTCGAGAAGGTCTGTCTCATCCCCAACCAGAACGTCAAGCTGCTGATTCTTCTCTTCAGCACCGACAACAACACGGAGCGCGTGAAGCAGATTGAGCTGATGAGGGAGTACCGTCTGAAGTACCCCAAAGCGGACATGGAGATCAAGCCCGTTTCCGGACCCTTCTCCCGCGCCCTGGCCCTGGAGGTCGGCTCGGCCCACTTCACCAACGATTCCTTGCTCTTCTACTGTGACGTGGACTTACTGTTTACAGCCGATTTCCTGAAGCGATGTCGCGGGAACACCATATTAGGGGAACAAACTTACTTTCCAATCATCTTTAGCCAGTACGACCCGAAGGTCGTCTATGCGGGGAAGGTGCCGAGCAACAACCACTATGTGTTCACGTCCAAGACCGGCTTGTGGAGACACTACGGTTTCGGCATCGTCTGTGTGTACAAAGGGGACTTGCTCAAAGCGGGCGGCTTCGACGTCTCCATCCAAGGCTGGGGGCTGGAAGACGTGGACCTCTTTAACAAATTTGTCCAGTCAGGGATTAAGTTGTTCAGGAGCACAGACACTGGCATAGTGCACGTTCATCACCCCGTCATATGTGACCCCAACCTGGACCCTAAACAGTACAAGATGTGCCTGGGTTCCAAAGCTTCGTCCCATGGTTCCACACAGCAGCTGGCTGAGCTGTGGCTTGAGAAGCACGACCATGGCTTCCAGAGGATCTCTAGCTCTAATAATGGATCAATGAGGACAGCATAGGCCCCTGCAAACATGGACTTGCTCCTGCCTGTCTTCCTCTTTACGGTCTTTTCAACTACCTAATTTATTTTTTCATAGAAAAGACTTCTGTGGATATATTTTCAAATAACTCCTTTTATAAAGTATCCCGATAACAGCAAAGAACGTAACTCTTCAGACCTTTTTTTATCAACGCTTGGTTGAAAAGGCTCCTGAAGGGTTGGGACATCCTTTGGTTTTTCCACAACTCCAAAAATCCAATAATGAGCGTTGTATTTATGGCTCCTCGTTGAGGACTCCAGGTATGCCGCGTACCTCAGTGATGTCCACACCAGTCCCGGCTTGTTGCTGAGGGCCGTCTCGTAAAGAGGGGAAGGTTTCGGATGTGCAGATGCGGTGCTGGGAGGTGTATTCTTATTCGTGAATGTTTACAGGAAGCCACACGTACAAGCGACACATCTTTCGAAGCAAACGTCATGATGGCAGTCGAGGGCCGCTGACCACATCGATTCATCCTTTCTGTTGATTTCTCCTTTTTTATGATTTGTAACGACACTGTTTTTGTTTTTATTTTATTTTATGTTTCCTTCTTGCAAATTTTGATTTGTGAACCGAACTGCTGGATCTTGGTTTTGACCTTTCCGACTCATTCCCACTGTCTAATTTATTGAACACGCTCTCATGTACGGTATCAGGCTGATGTATATTACAGATTGTACAACCATCTCAGTCAGTCTTTCGTTCCTTTTTTTTTTCCCCATGGTTTCATCTGTTCCAGATTAATTTGGTTACCAAAGACTTTTTGCACAGTTGCTGTAGGTTTTTGTGTGCGTAAGTGTGTGTTTGTGCGTGCTTGTGCGTGTGTGTTCACAGGCGTTAGAGCTGTCATGAGCACACAACTCCAGGCTGGCGGTACTCGATTGCAATTCTCCGAATCAACACCGACTTCTCCAATTTCTCCGAGAACCTTTTGTTTTTGTCGTAGAACAATTCGCAGGATAGATCGTTCCTCCCTGATGGAGGTCTGGAGGGGATGATCCCACCGCCTCTTCTTCTGAACTTATGGACCGCTTTCCTAAAACGTTACACACGCGCACACACACGCACACTGTCTGGAGCTTTTTTTTTTTTTGTACTTCTGTTCTCTGTTAGCTCCCATTTGACTGGGTAAAGGTTATATATTTAATTAATAAATAGAAAAAAAAGGTCCATGTATTTTGTCGTTATTTTCGTGGCTGACGAACGTTTTTAAAACCCCTCAAAGAGACGCTCAGCAAACAGGCTGCTTGAGGAGGAAGAGCAACACGGAGGGGTCCTCGAAACATTAAACGATTAGAGCCCTAATTACATTTTCTCAAGAGCTGCGGCTTTTAAGGGATGCCAACAAGGACCGTTTGCCAGCAGGGCTCACGTTCCAGAAAGCAATTAAGAGAAGAGGCTGTTTAGGCGTTAATGTGACGAGGCTCACCTTCACTAAACCTTTCACTCACTCATTCAGTCGGGACGATTCTTCAGGAAAGGTTCACGAAGGAGGTTTGCGCGTAAAGGGCGACTGATTTATAAGCACTCCGAAGCACACTGGTCTAAAGCTGGACTGTCCAAACTGGGGAGCTCGATTCAACACTTGCTGTTTCACCCGAAACACAGTCTGTAACCCTTGGTAACCTCGGATCAGAGGAAAGAGGAAATGTGCCTTGAGTCGAGGTCGAGGATTGTAGTTTTGGACTAGTTTTGTGTCACTCTTGTAGAGAAATAAAGTAAGCCCTTATTAATCATTGCTCTAGTCTGTGGCCATTTTCAGCGAAAGTGACTGAGTGTGAAACGGCACACCGTGAACCAACGAAATCCAACCTGCTTTTCACCCACACCCACGTGCGGCAGGAGGCAGCTATTTAGAGCGCCCGGGGAGCAGTGACGAGGATGATACCTTGCTCAAGGGTACCGCCGGGCAACCTACTGGTCTGGGATTCGACCCATGACCTTCCAGGTTTGGGGTCAACTCTCTAAACACTAGACCGTCGCTGCTTTATAGCAACTGCCTGAGAGAGAGAATATATTTAAGATCCATAAATTTGTAACTTGAACAGAAAATCTGGATAATTTCATTGGATCGTTTCACTGAGGGAAGCGGTGGCCTTGTGTTCAGGATGTTTGGATTGGAAGTCATGGGTTTGATTTCCAGATCGTTAGGTTGCGCCGAGGTACCCGCAAGCAAGGTACTGTCCCCATCACTGCTGCAAGTTATCGCGGTGTGCCGATTAACGATGACAAATTTACGATTCATATTCACTCCCCTTTACGGTGGAACGGGAACTATTAGAAGAAAGCTGCAAATTGGACGAGGCCTCCGTTGCATTTTCTCCAGCATAATTTCAAAGGGTGCCTATAATCGAGGTACTTTAATCACTTTGCCACTGAAAGGTTAGTTCTCAGTGTAATTGGGGTAATTGCATGCAACTTCCCCCCGTTATCTTTGTGTATAATTCTCTTTTCATTGCCTCAAAGGGCAACTGCGGCCCTTGTTGCCCCTGTTGGATGAGATAATCTTGCTTCAAAGAACACTTCCTGTAGGTGTTGACATTTACCGATTCTCACCTGAGTCATCGCGGCTTCTTGTGTCGCCTTTCTTGAGTCAAATCCTGTGATTGCGCAACAGCCTCGTGATTGCTTGATGTGACTCTGAGATTTGGCAGCTGTTTAGCACCGTTTGCCAGTTATTTTGTCATTAATACGAATCGAGGCAGGAAGTGGCGAGTCAGCGCAGTGTTTTAATAGAGTTCTTGAAGATCGCCTCACCCTGAGGAACTGCTTTACTTGGCTTTTTCAGCTTCTTCGTCTTGTCCAAGTCCAGAACGAAAACTTTACGTTGGCTTCGGGCAAGCGGGACGCATCAGCGTAGATCATAGCAGATGATGAGGTTGATGAGGTGGTGGCCTGTCAGCAAGTGTGCAGTGGCTGGATCGAAGGCTGGTTTCCTTCCTGTCCTGATGTGATCCCCAGAGATTGGAGAGAAACAAAATGTGATAGCCCTTCATAAGCCAGAGTTGTTGGTTTTCAAGCAGCAGGATACCTCGTCATCAATCTTGCTGGACTTTTGAGAAGGGACCTTCCATTTGTGGTGTTCTAGCAACAGTGTCATTATCTAGAATCGGATCCATGCCATCTGATCTTTTGGGATTGAGATGTTTTAGTTTTCCCCCAATGAAATAGGGTCTATTTTCCCCTACTAATGTCCTGCTTAGATTGCTCAGTGGCTGGGTTCCAAGTTTGGGTGTTAGAAGAAATGGACTTTGTCTGAAGAGGCCACATCCATGTTCTGCTTTAATGAACATTGTTATTGTGCCCTTGAGCTAGGCAGTAATGCCCACCATGCTGCCCACTAAAGCCATCCAATTCAATCTATTTCCTGCTCTCCAGGGTGTCCTTGTAAATGAGGAAGTATTCTCAGGACACGTTCTAATAGAAACTCTCCCTCTATTCCCTCTACTGGACCATATGACAGGCTCACAGTAGCCCGTCGATATTTAAGCACCGCCGGTCGTTCCTTCATTTATCGTCGTTCTATGAACGACCTTGCTTATGCATTGGAGCTCCGTTTCCTTGTTAGCATCCGTCCCTAAAATTCGACACAGCCCTGTTACTCTGCAGGCTAGGACCAGAGCCAGCACTGCCTTGGGCCTCGTCCACAGATTGCAAGCCCGTGCTCTCAAGGACGCCACCGCCAGTGTAATCTTAACTCGGCTCGCGCCATGTTTCAGGAACAGCAGCACAATGGAGCACTATGGCAATTCTGAAATTCAAAGAGATTATTATTTGAGGACCAAAGGAAAGATTTCACGCTTGCTGACTTGTGAGCGGGAAAAGGGAAAATGAGGCATGACATCTCGCGGACGTGCTGACAGTAAACATCTTTTTAATTTTGCAGTGACTGTCACATTAGCCAGGTGGCGAAGCTGAGAGCTTTTACACTCTAGACAGCGAGGAAAAGCGGCTCCTTAATCGCTTGTGATGGTTCATATCGTATTTCCTATCTCGGTGATGAACGTCACTATATCCATCCCTCTATCCATTATCTGAGATGCTTATCCTAAGAAGGTTCATGTGGGTACCGCAGCCTTTCCCAGCTAGAAGCAGAGCAACACCATGGCCCTGTATATACAGCGTCCCAAATTATCCTTTAAGGTGCTCTTATTGGTTAATGTTCAGTGGCACCAGTAACAAGACTTGACTTGAGTGTATCGGTGCCCAAGCATGGGCCTGTGGAACAGTAGAAATATGTTCTCTGGAGTGATGGAGCTCCACTCATTACCTTCAGGATGACTTGGGTTTGCTTTTGTGATCCATCTAATATCAGAACCTGACCTCACTAATCACTGAGGCTAAATGCTGTCAAGTTCTCACAACTATATTCCAAACATCTACAGTGGTCTTCCTAAAAGAGGTTATTGCAACAAACTGGAGGACTAACTCCTCTATTACTACACTTTGACTGTAGAAGGAAAAGGATTAGAAGGTGTCTACAAACTTTTGGACATGTTTCTCACAAGAAAATAGAGCCTCAGTCATTGCAACAAAGCGCTGTTTCTCAAGGTTTTCAAGTAACGCACTCTACCGTCTACATCTTCACCAAGCTGACACTCCTCACTGCCTTGAACGTTTTAGACAGCCCCTAAGCTGCTCAGAAGTTTTGTGTAAGTTTCGCATCTTTTGCCTTTTATTTTACATTGTCTGCAGACCCAACTGAAGTTGTAAAACACCCCCTGTACGTTACTGCCACCTCCACTACGATAAAAGGCTTTACAGAAACTGCAGCCACAAGTGAATAATAATCAGGCCTAATAGCCAATAGTCCCACTAATAACAGTGGATAAACGGCCGAGGACCCATGTTAATGTGAGGAGGGGGCGCCAGCATATCTGCCCAGCTTGGCAATGTTCCACCGCAGGCTCACATGTTTCTCCACAGCATCCAGCCTTGCATCAGATTTAGTCTGAAAGCAAATCGGAGAATCCAGTTCACTTATTGGATAAAACAATTATTTCCATCAATTCAGATTCGGCCCCCTAGAGGTAGTCGGCGCACTCCCGGGGAAACACTGCCATGAAATATTACTCAGAAAGGGATCTCACGCCATATGAACTCAAGGTGGTCTAGAATTCGCAGGTTTAGATTCCTACACAAACAGGAAGTTCCTGAAGATCAGATGTTTGGTTCAGCAGATTTGCCATAAAAGGCTTCAGAACCATTGAAGAGCAGCTTTTCTCAAAAAACAAACTTTCATTTTGGAAAGTTTTGAGACTCCGTAACGAACTCGTAGACTTCTATTCATTTGTAAAAGATTTTTTCGGGTTTTTGAAGTGCAGCAAACCCTCGTGCTGGGCCTGCGCTGACTGTGCAGTTTCATAACATCACTTTGTCCTTCAGCTGGAGCATCGTTTGCTGGAACTGTGCTTATATTGCCGTATCCACCCTGTCAAGACTTCTCTTCAACCACGAAACATCTGCCAGACTGCAGGTTTCGTAAATCAGCTTTAGGCTGAAACTGATACTCGGGCAGAGAAGATCCAGCTGTTTGGGAACGAAAACACGACGACAGCCAAATCTGCTGTGCCTCTCCGAAGGGCTGCCGGTTTCCGTCAGAGACCGAGCGCCCGTCCGCATCTTGTCTTTGTGCGTCACTCATTGTTCGGTGCCATAAAGAAGCCCCAAATAAACTCTGAAGCAAATAATTCCTTTTGGGCATTACAAATGCTGGACATAGCTGCCACAGAAGAACCTCATCTTTTGTTTGCCCCATATTGCTCTTGTTAAGTGGACTGGACGCAGACGAGGCGACTTCCTTTCGGAATGAAGGGAGTGCATTTCTGGCTTGCAAGGCGAAAGAAAGGTACTTTATCTCCACACATCACCCAGTGACGTTCTGTCATCATCTCTCCAGACGCTAGATTTCACTAAAGAAGCTTTTTCTGGAGATACTGGTGCTATCATTCCGTTCACGGATGTCATCTGGGAAACACATGGAGCTTCTCTTTTCAGGTCTGGTTCGGCTTCTGCTAACTGGATGGGCTGTTCCAGCGTTCATTCGCTGGGCGGATTGTGTCAGGGGAGACTGACAAATTAGCCCATCTGTGTGTGACAGATTGTTCGTCTATTGAAGTGAAGCCTGCACACCAACACTTCGAGACCCTTAAAGAACTCCATCAAAATGGCTAAAAAAGGAAACATTTTTCAGTTAATTAAGAAACAGTGAGCTTCTTTCTTTTAATATAAAAGATAATTGCTACATCTGCTGTAAACATGCTTGCTGGAGATGTAGTCGTGTCGAGTGTTTTCCATTTAAAAGGCTGGGAAAGCCCAGTTTCTGAGGAAATTCTGAGAACGAAACACTCTCGGGTGGGCTGTTAGGAAAGCTGTTTTTGAAGTTATTTTTGGTCATTAGCTTGGGACCGTGGTTGTCTAATGGTCCTGGACCATTAAGTTACTGTCCCAAACACTGCTCCCCGAGATCTGAACAAACGGCTGCTCTACTTGGAAGGTTTCAGAGGATGATGACATTTCCGTTGTGCAATTATTGGTGTGTTCACGCTGACAAATAGTCACTTTCAGTTGATTAGCTTGCAGGTGGCTAACGTAACTACTGGGCCACAGTATCTTACTACCTCCACATTGCAGCGTTAACTGTGTCCAGTTTATCACTACAGTAGTATGACAAAGGCCATAAATGGCTTGTCAGATCAGGACAAAATAAGTAAGGCGCCTTCCTGACTATCTGGAGGCTAAAAACTGGAAATCAATTATCCCAAGAATTGGAGGCAATGGCCGACGTTGCAATAACAACTTGATGATTTTGCATTAGTCTTTAGCTCAGTGATAAGGTTGGTTGATGACAAAGGGATTCCCAATGGATGTCTGATGTAGTGAGAAAGCACAGAAAAGACTGCAAATTAGCCATTCAACATGTAAAGGTTTAGACAGGATTAGTTGAAATCCTAGTCTCAGCCAGCCTGTATCTTTTCACACCGATACTGCACTAATTCAGGCTTAATCTAAGAGTTTCTGAGTTGTGTTTCATTCAAATGATTTCGAAACGAATGGGCCCAGTTCCAAAAAGCTCGCTTGAGCTGCGTGAGTCATGCTTGTCTTTCATAAGAATGGTACGGGAATTGTAATGACATGCTTTTCCAGGTTAAATATCTTATTAAGAAGTAAATTTGCATGTCGGTCCACACAGCATCTCTCAGTGCTCTGCGTCGACAGGTTTGACTGTTCATGAAGTGCCTCCTGTGAAGGAGAACGTCAACTGTTTGTGATCTGGAAGGGAACGGAAAATCATATTGAGTTGGTCCACAGTGTTCCTTCATAGGCGCACACACACACAAACACAGCCGGGTGACATCAGAGGTGATCATGAGTGCCAGAAGCTAGGCTTTGGGGAGAGCTGGCGATTTAGAGACCAAAAGAAGCAGCGTCTGCATCCCGGCCAGAACCTTTCCCAGCAGTATACTCCCCAGAACAACAGGGCCATTGTTCTGGCCCCAAGGAAATGCTGCGTTATTTATATATTTAAGAGCCCTCTTGAATTAGGCTACTCAGCTCCGCTGGTTATTCCACGCTGTCTCTGGGCCAGTATGATGCACTTAGCATAAAGTACACTTAACCCCTTAAACGGCCACTTTTTAGGTTGAAGATCATTTGCAGTAATTCAGATCAACTAGTTGACCAGTACAAAGATGATATAAGCACCTTGATAGGGTGGTGCTGATGTAATCTTGGCTTAATTGATGCCGATTCTCGTTACTGGTAGTCCGTCTCCTGCTTGAGAGTCTCTTGTTAATGCATCCTGGAACATTTAAGGTTTGAAATCTTTTATTTCTTGCTGTAGTCATGTGATTTAGTCCACAGTCTCCTACATGAGACTGTAAGATTGCCAACTATCCTCTGTTCACATATTTCTTTTGATGTCACACCCAAGGCAAGAACACCTGAAGGACAAACAAGACTTTGTTTCACTGCACAACTGCTGGTGTCTAATTTCAGTAACTGATTATGCTGAACCTCTTCAGAATCCCAGAGATGGTAGATTTGTGCTATTAGGCGTGTCTCTATCTCTGGAAAGGCAGTGGACACCAGTAGTTCACACATCTTTACTTCATTCATACTTAACACTAAAGGTTCATCTCAACGGCTGATGTTTGGAAAGAAGAGGGGAGCTCACCTTTTGGACAGAGTTTCTTGTCCTTGATCTCCAAAGAAGCAGCATCGTCTTACATTTATGGCATTTAGCAGACGCTCTTATCCAGAGCGACTTACATGTCCTAATCACAGGGACGGTCCCCCTGGAGCAGCTCAGGGTTAAGGGTCTTGCTCAGGGACCCAGTGGTGGTAGTGCTAGAGGTGGGATTCAAACCAGGGACCTCTGGATCCATAGGTCTGAGGGAAGTACCCTACCACTAGACCACCACCACCCTGACGTCTTGACTCGTCCATACTGAAAACCCACATAGGTGCATGCCCTTCTTTAAACTTTCATCCTGATGGCAGTGTACGGGGAGGGATTCTCCACAAGATAGATTCAGACGTCACCTAAGTGGAGCTCTGATAGGAATTTTATAACGGGTGCTGGATCGAGAGCCCGATTTGGTCTCGTATCTTTGTTTTCTTCTGTAAATATAGTAAATAAATGTGCTAATTTGTGGGGCAGTGGTGGCCTAGTGGTTAGGGAGTTGGTGCTGCATTGGAAGATTGTGGGTTTGATTCCCACCCCAGTGAGTTACCCTGAGGGACCCCTGCCCACTGCTGCATGAATGTGTATGGGTGAATCCCATTTATGGGATTATAAATAAAGGATTATTATTAAAGCATTAGAGGTTTTTGATGAGTGGGCATAAGGATTTACATTTACATTTAGGATTTCCCTTTTTCCCCTGGAGACACTCAGGGTTAAGGGTCTTGCTCTGGAACCCGGTGGTGGTGGTGGTGGTAGAGGTAGAGGTGGGATTTGAACCTGGGACCTCTTGAGCCATAGGCAAGTATCCTACCACTGGACCACCACCCCGCCCACCAACCATGGCTTGTTCCTGGTATACAATGGTTAGTAGATACCAAACGGGCTCCAAGAAAGAACAGCCAGTGAACTTGATCAACAGCACCCAAACAGCATTGATGTGCGGGTGAGGGCTACCTCGTCTGCTGTGTCCTGCTGGGACACCTTGTGTTCTGGCCTTCATCTGAGTGATGAGTGGTGAAGGTGTTCCCTAATTTCAATGGCCTCGTTCAGCAGGTCGGTACCGCCTATCACTTGTTCAAGAACTGCTTGATTGAGCAGCTGTTGAATGTGCTGGACAAATTAGTCCAATCCATGGAGGTCCCACCATCCAAATTAAAACTCTTAAAAGATCTGCTGCCAATGTTTTGGTGCAGAAACCGCAGCATACCTTCAGAGATCTTGTAGAATTCCACAAGTCAAAGCTGTTTAGGTGGAATGAGGGCACCAATGTGATGTAAGCTATGGGCCACTGGTGGCCTAGAGATTAGGGTCTAGGCCCTGCAATTGCAAGGTTGTGGGTTTGAGTCTCAGACCAACCAGATTTGTGCAGGTTGTTTTAACATTAAGGCTGATTGGTCTGAATGTCCCACATGTTGCTGTCAGAACTCTCTTGAGTTGCTGTAAAGATTTTCTTTTGGGCCATTTCCACAGAGGCTGCGGTTAAGCAGATTGATACCTCCACCAAGTACTATACAAACTACATAACTTGCTTTCCATGATGTGCCTTCAAACTCGTTCTAGTGTTGAACTGATTAGATTTTCTGAGCTGGCAGCCTGCAGGCCGGTTCTGAAGAAGTGGAATCACAGCAGGGTTCTCCGAATCCAGATGTGCAGAAAGGAAGGGAAAAAAACCCCCAGAATTTATACAAGGGATGTTTGTCTTTGCCAAAGCGGCCTATGATAGGCCTTAGTCGCTTTTTATTGTATGCTACTGTCATCCACTCAGTTGTAAAAGAAGGCTACATTTATCTGCTGCTCTCTGATGGGCTCTCCGCCGTGCTCAGCACGCCTGAAGAACAGGGACATAGGGAAGGTCTCATGAGCTGAGACACGCATTTCTTCCCTGCTACTGAGCCTGCCTCACTGTCTGCGATCTGCAGGGACAGAGCGCTCAGGAAAACAGTGGCTCCAATAAGTTGATCCAAATGCTGGCCGCGACAAAATGACCGAGGGAATGACCGACTGCTGCTGAATCTTCCCACTGTTTAGGAAGGAACGGTTTCAGCGTTTAAGTCCAGTGTGAAGGAAAGGGAGTGAAGGAGGCTGCTTGTGGGGAAGGCTGTTTTATTAGCATGCAGAGCATAAGCCTGGCTGCGCCTCAGCTTGATGGAAGAGGATAAGAAGGAGGGCGGGAGGAGGAACCTGGAGTGCTTTATCTTGCTGGTAGTAGATCTTCATTGACTCGTCTTAGTGAGGTGGAAGTGAAAGTGACTACTCGTCATTGGGAACACACGGCCCGGCACACCGTGAACCACGACCGACTGCATTCACGCTCTGAGCATGTAGAACACACCGGAATTACCTCCGAGTTTTTAGAGTTACTGACAGATGTTTCCTGTTAGTTCTTGCATTTGAACCCAATTATCTGCACTTCCCGCTCCTTCAGAACAGACTCCTTACTTTAGTCTGATTGGATTCCAGGTGAACACAACACATTTCCCAACACTGTCTCCTCTATGTCTGGCAAAAACTCTTAACATGCATCTTCAGCGTACGTGCCAAACGCTCTAGTTATGTTTACAAGCAGCAACATGTAACTTTTTTCAGTTCTTAGTAACAAAAGTTACAAACTATCCTGCGATGCTTTAACTCTAAAGCCCACCTGATTATGTGTTTGTATACTGGGTAACACGAAGTGAAGGTGAAAGTGACTGTCATTGCGAACACACAGCATTCAGTGATCCATGAGACCTCTATATTTAACCCACACACACCGTGCAGCAGTGGGCTGGGGACATGTGATGGGGACAGTACCTTGCTCAAGGGTACCTTGGGGTAACCTACTGGTCCAGGTTTTGAACCACGACCTTCAATTCCAGAGTGGCGCAGTGGAAGTGTGCTTGGCCCAAAACCCAGAGTCTGGTGGAACGAACCATCCTTCTTTAAGAGCTTTAGGGCAGCGGTGGCCTAATGTTTAGGGCCCCAGGATCTGAAGGTTGTGGGTTCGAATCCCTTGAGCAAGGTACCGTCCCCATCCCTGCTCCCTGGGCACTGGATATGGCTGCCCCTTTCTGCACGTGTGTGTGGGTTAAAAGCAGAGGATGTATTTAGTTGTGTCTCACCATGTGTGCTGTGTTCACAATGACAAATTGTCACTTTTACACTTATTGATTTTCTAGAGCTTTCTAACTCATCAACAGGTCTGGGAACAGGTTTGTGCAGGGATATTAAAACCATTGTGTAACCATTTGGGTTTTGTAACACTGAAAAAACTGATTCCAAAATTTTGAAGTGTGTGTGAGTGAGAGAGAGTGAGAGAGAGAGAGAGAGAGAGAAAGAGAAATGCCTGGCCCCTTTCCTCTGACAGTTCCCTCTCTCTCTCTCTCTCTCTGCCCACATGCTGATTGGCTCTCGCCCCAAGGACGCTGCTGCAGCTTCTCCAGGGCCTGTGCCACATGGATATCATTACTGCCCTCCTCCTCCTCCTCCTCCTCCAGCACCCCTCCCCTCTGCAGGTCTCCCTCTATACTGCTGAACGCAGCTCCAGCTGCGGCGAAAGCGCTGCTTGGTGCAATTATGCCACAGAATGAACCATTCACCAGAATCGCGCTGAGCAAACGAGGCCGAAATGGTTTTCCCATCTCGCCGTCGGCTGTGATGATGCAAATCTCTCGCAAAGTCTATGAATATGTGCTGTGCTGTTGCCTGGAGGGGGAAGCCTTATGTTTTATGTGGGGGACGAGAATTTCTTTGACCTCCTGTGTCTTGTTTATGGGATTGTTGTCTTTATTTTAAATAACGTACAAACACTAAGCTACAAAAAGACATCAAAATAGATCATAGCTGGGAACTAAAGCCCTAAAGCCCGCCCACTTCTGCGGAGTGTTGTTCCTGCAGAATGTTGTGGTAAAATCTTTCCAGACTTTCTAAGGATCCATTAGGCTGAACGGCAGTGTTTCAGCCTGGAAATAAAAAAAAAAAAAAATTAAAAAAAAAGGAAAAAACCAAGGCAGCCAATCAGAACCGTGGTAATTTAGACACATTGAAACACAGACCGTCTCAATCTAAGCCTGAAAGACAGGCTGGGGGAAAAATATCATGTAAAAATGTGTTGTGTTTGGAACAGAGAACCACAAACATGGAGGGGCAGAAAAAACTTCAATTTATGTGTGAAGGCTTGAGGGCATCCGAGACTGTTGTCTGCATGGCCTTATAAGGGGAGAGTGGTTCAGCTGGTAGCTTAGGCCTCGTACAGAAGAATTTGGCTTTGTTGCATAACTTCTGTTTGCCGTGAAGCTACACAGAGCCTCCTTAATTCTTCTGGGTCTACTTGATGATCTTGGGCTGCAAGGAGCCTGCACGTAAGCCACAGTAAGATCCACTTCTGGAGCCTTTTTTAACCACAGCCTCTATATGCAGTTTGAGGCCAGTGATTCATCCAAATATGGCACTGTAGTGGGACTGGCGGGTCAGAAAGAGGCAGGCAGTTCAGCCTGTAGTGCTAAAGTCAAGCCAAAGCTAGCAGTGCTTCTGATAAAGGTTTGGGTGGACTTGGAGTCTGTGGTTAAATCAACGAATCCACTGAAGTGGCCTGGGACCGTATTCCATAAGCTATGAAGAATCCAGCATATCCTCTAAATATTCACAGATGGCATGGTAGCGGTGGCCCAGTTCTTAGGGACTAGGACCCAGGATGTGATTTCCAATCCCAGACCAGTAGGCTGCCTTGAGGTACCCTTGAGCAAGGTACCATCCCCATCACTGCTCCCTGGGTGCTGGATATGTCTGCCCCCTGATGGACGGTGTGTGTTAAATGCAGAGGATGTATTTCGTTGTGGTTCACCGTGTTTCACAATGTCAGTCACTTTCACTTCACTTTCACATAGTTGCCAACTAATGTTATTAAAGGACTTTAGAAAACGATGGCAGGAAAAGAATTAGTTAAAATCAGTCAGAACTGTGCAAACAAGGTTCTAGATAAAGGGCTTCAAACCATTCAGCGTTCTGCATCAGACTAATCACTGGCCTTTTTGAGAGAATACACTTTCATTTTCTCTAAACCACTACAGGACAGCCCAAACTGTCCATGCAAGACCAAACCAAGTCACACACTGACCTGCATTTTTGTCCAAAAATTGCAAAAATACGTAAGTCTTGGTCTTATCTTCGTGGGCGTTTCTGGACCGTTCTCAAACATCCTCAGTTTTCATGCAGACACACAAAGTGGGTCAAAAATGCCTGCCCGAAGAGTCTGAAGGTGATTTACTGCATTTTTGCATGGAAACGGAATTTTGAAAGTTGCACTAAATTGGTTCCACCCTGAAGAAAAATGCTCCTATTTCAGAAAATACACTTTAATTTCACTTAAAATCTTTGGAAATCCCTACAGGACAACACAAACAGTCTATTCAAGTCCATAAGAAGTCAAAATCTTACCTTGATTTTTTGACAAAAAATTGTAAAAACACGTAACACGTCTTACCTTCACGAGCGTTTTTGGACCTTTCCCAAACGTTCTCAATTTCAAGCCAAGCACACTTAAATCAGGTCAGAATGCCCGAAGAGAGATATGATTCATATGATTTTGGCAGTTTTTTGGGGGGAAAAAACTAATTTGGAAAGTTTTGCAAATTTGGTTCCACCCTGAAGAAAAAAGCAAATAATTCAGAAAATACACTTGAAAGTGAAAGAGTCTCTACAGCAAGCACATCTTAATACATAATTATCCTTCTTTATTCGTTTAATTTGCCTTTTATAACAAAACACGTGGCCTATTAAGGAGACATACAACGTGCCATTTTTTTTTTAATGAGCTGAAATGGGCTGTGTAAATGAAACCTCTTGATATTCATAATATTCTAAAACATTCTAAATAATATCTAAAAATAATCTAGCATAAATAGCAAAACAACTGGAATTTTACGTCAAAATGAACAGAAACGAATATATTTAGCCATGTTCTCTGTAAAAGGTTCCGTGTTCGATTCCCAGTCTGGGCTCTTTCCGTGGGAAGTGTTCTTCCCAGCGTCTGTGTGGGTTTCTGGTCCAGTTTCCAGCAGGTGGACTGAAGATGGCCCTGCGGACTGCAGCAACACCCCTGCCATCCTGGTTAGGATGGATGTCAAACCCAAGGTCACGTTGGAGAGCAAAAAATGAAAAACTGATCCAGGAGGGGGGAACTGGAATAGCCAGACTGAAGAATTGATCTAGAACGGCTGACGATTCAAATCCGAAAACGTGTCAAAAATCATGATAATTTGATGAATATGTAAATAACATTGTAACCGTGGCCACCTATAAAGCCTTCTAATCTTTCTGCCCGCCTGTTCGTCCGTGGCCTTTTTCAGCCTCCCTTCCTCACTCAAAACACCAGCGATCGGCGGGTCTGACCGATGGTGCACCTATTTTGGAAAAGCTGTGAGAGCTAAATCACGGAGATTATATTTGACTAATACATATCATGCAAAAACAAACAGCAGCAGCACTGTGGTACAGAGGCACATTCATGGAGCCCCGTTCGCAGCTCTCTGTGCCCAGTGTTGAGTAAACCTCTGGCATCCATTCCACAAGGCTTGTTTACAGCAAATCGGAGGCCGTATCCGAGGAAATCGGGCAGCATTCAAGTGAACAGGCTCGCCGATGGGACGCGTGTTCAGTCATTTGTAACGCTTTTTCTTGCTCGTGCCTGTGCGTGTTCCTTATCAGATGATTTGGATGCTCTGCTAATTGTAACCGATCACTGATAAACATCTAAAGACAAACAGGAAGCAAAGTGGTGCCCAAACACTTCATTGTACTCGTGTTTATATGAGTCGGTGACCAAAGGAACGATACAAGCCGTGTATAATTTTCTACCAGTTTAAGATTATCATCATTAGAATGATAAAAACTACATTTATGATTTGCCCTCAGCCAGGGAAAGTACATGCTGCCTGTTGAGTATTTGTAATTGTTCTCAATTTTCTGCCTGAATTTCATCGCTTCAGGTTCTGCCAGCTAGCTGGTACTCCACCTGTCACATGACGCCCACACTGGGATGGTGGAGGTGAGAACTCGCTTTCTGAGTCGCATGAAGTGCCAAACAATGTTTGAACTGCTCTACACCAGAGCACGCTTTCAGGAGAGCACTAATTCTGCCACGCCCTCTATCAGATGCCTGGCAAGTGATGGGGGAGCGGGAGGACCGTCATACCCACCCAGAGACGGTCTCCCGGCAACTTTTGATCTCCTGATGATAGAGCCGACACGCTGCTGATTATAAGTACAGCTCAATAGCAATAAAAACGGAAGTGTTTCTACACCGCAAACAATGAGAAACAGAAAATCGGTGGCATTCTTTGGAGACATGGTCTCTCTCTCTCTCTCTCTCTCTCTCTCTCTCTTTCGGAGTTTGTCATCCGTTCGTTCTTAAAAGTCATTGTTATGAGGAGGATATCTTGTTTATTATGACTAATTATTCACAATTATGCTGGCATTAGCATAGTCCATATATGGGATGAGGGTATAGAGGAAGTGTTTGTGTGTGTGTGTGTGTGTGTGTGTGTGTGTGTGTGTGTGTGTGTGCGCGCGCGCGCGTGCTCGGGTGTTGAAACGTTCCTTTTAGTTGTGTGTATGAGCCATATCAACAGCTCTCCAAACTCATCGATCATACTACATTTGCAAGCAGGACCACAGAGCTTGTGTGTGTGTGTGTGTGTGTGTGTGTATTTGGGAACCTTGGATGAGAGCGGTTGTGTAAATCTAAATGGAAGGTGTGTTAGATACACAAGTGTGTGTTTATAAATGGTTACTTGCTTCTGAGGCGATTAAATAAGAGCTTTTAATCCGGAGCTGAGCAATATGATGATATTCACGGTGATTGCAGCGGTGGCCTAGTGGTGAGGGAGTCGCCCCGGAACGGAAGATTGTGGGTTCGATTCCCAACCCTAGTGGGTTGCCCTGAGGTACCCTTGAGCAAGGTACCGTCCCCATCACTGCTCCCTGGGCGCTTTCAATAGCTGCCCACTGCTGCACGTGTGTGCATGGGTTAAATGCAGAGGTCCAATGTCGTTGTGGTTCACTGTCTGCTGTGCCGTGACCTCGCAATGACAAGGGTTGTCACTTTCACTTTCACTTTTCCACTTCACCACATTCTTTTCTGAGTTAACTGTGATCGTCAGCAATTAAACAACACTGGCCAGCTGCATGTTTTCATACAAAGAGCAACATTTGAGCAGTTTTACTGGATTGATTGCGGTTCAGTTTGTGAGATGTTGATTAAAAAGCTCATGTTTTTGCTGAGATCTGCTGAGTTTCCTTCATTCATTCACTGATGTCCAAAAAAATAAACAGATGAAACATATGTTCCCTACACTCAATGCCAAATATATATATATAGATATAGATATGCATTTTAAGATTGAAAAAAAAGACATTAAAAGAGAGTCAGTCCATAAAGTCTGGTAGGCCAAATAAAACTTTAGAACTTTTTAATCAGCAAGACGGAAGGTGGGTTGTCTGGTAGATCCGGAGAATAAAAAATGTTGCATTTAAGTTGTTTATAGTAAAACTATTATTAAACTACTTCTTGGTTCCACCCCCCACCGTAAAGCCAGAGCCAGTTTCAAGTTTCCCTACAATGAATCTCACATTAAAACACTTTCATTTTTAAAAAGTTCTCAAGTTCACGTAAACAAATGAAAGTCCTCTTTAGTCGAGGTTGGATTACATCAAGGGTCAGCTCTGAGCCCGTTCTTGTTTGCAGTAGTAATGGACAGGTTGATGGACGAGGTGAGACAGGAGTCTCCGTGGACGATGATGTTTGCTGATGATATTGTGATCTGTAGGGAGAGTAGGGGGCAGCTTGAAACTGGAGAGATGGAGACGCTCCAGAGAGGAGAGGAACGAAAGTGTGTAGAACAAAGACAGAATACATGAGTGTGAACGAAAGGGAGGACAGTGGAGTGGTGAGGATGGAGGGAGTGGAGGGGACGAAGGTGGAGGAGTTTAACTACTCGGGATCAACAGTTCAGGAGACCAGCGAGAGTGAGATGTTTACAGGAGGGTAGTGAGACCAGCTATGTTTTATGGATTGGAGACCGGCAGTGGAGCTGGAGGTGTCAGAGTTAAAGATGCTGAGATGTTCGTTGGGTGTGACGAGGATGGACTGGATTAGAAATGAGTATTTTAGAGGGACAGATCAGGTTGGACTTTTTGGACACAAAATTGGAGAAGCAAGATTTCTTGGGTTTGGATGGAAGACTTTCTTCACCTTCTTTCGGCTGCTCATGTCACCACAGTGGATCAATGTCGTCCATCGTCTCCATGTCTTCCTGTCCTCTGCATCTTCCTCCTTCAAACCAAACGCCTGCCTGTCCTCTCTCACCACATCCATAAACCTTTTTGTCCTTCCTCTTCTCCTCTTTCCCGACAGCTCCATCTTCAACATCCTCCCCCCGATATTATCCTCGTCTCTCCTCTGGACACGTCGTCTCAAATGGACTTGCTTATGAAGTAATGAGCTAAACACGATCACAGCGTTGTCTTCATATTACCAAGCGAGTCTTGGCTGATTAACTATATTTTACACACATGTATGTACATATTATATAAATAAATTGTCATTACATTGCTTTCATTTGAACTCAAAGCTTTTGGAAAATGATGCAGCACAGAACACGGTGGTCAAGATCAATTTATTTGTATTTACAATATAGAAATACTCTTTTTACACATGCAGAATTCATAATAAATACAATCCAATTCATTTTTACAAACAATTCTGTTACATATTTACAACAGCAAAAGCGAACATGCTGGTATATCTGCCCAGATCCGAGTACAACAGTGTAAGGGTCTTGACGTTCGGCTGCAGTAACTCCGTGAGCTGATTTTTGAACCTCTGCTGCAAACGGCTTGTTAATGTTATAAGGGCTCGTTATTTAACCCCCAGAATCCAATTTTAATGGAGAAGCAGTGGGCCTGCTTCACTGAGGCCTCGGCGTAGACAGAGGCTTCTTTCAGGGACAGAGCTAAAGCTTACATTTTGCTGTTATTGCTGGTTACATTCAGGCTTAGAGTCACACACACACACACACACACACACACACACACAAATAATGCATGGGCTCTAATCCAGACACATGTCCAGTTTTCCACTTTAGTAGAGCCGGGCCAGCGAGTAGGCTGAAACAGAGAGACATCATCTGTACGGCTCTTTCTCGGAGCTGCTATTTAATCAGGTACACCCACCTTATAGGTGAACTATTATCATTTTTTTAGCTAATATTTCTCCCCAAGTTTTTCTGTTTCGAAAATGATCGAAGTGAGAGACCATTTTGAACCAATGTATGAATTTGGGAATTGTTACAGCAATATGGGACACACACACATTATATATATATATACACACACTTACACACATGATAAAACTCCAGCTGGTAGGCTGGGCTGAGGTAAGGTGGCAGCCTCTTATTTTAAATTTTAGCTTCATGAATGCAGCACTGATGTCAGGCTCAGTCAATAGAATGGTGTGTGTGTTGGTTCACACTGTCCATATGTAAGGGCAGAGAGTGTATGTGGCAAGTGTGTATCCCTGTTTGCATTCTGAGGCCTCCAGCTTCATGTCAAGGAGTATATTCCCCCGTTCCTACACTTGTGTTTGTGTGTGTGTGTGTGTGTGTGTGTGTGTATATGTGTGTGTGTGTTACCTAAACTAAGGTCTACTCATACATACATTCCCTAGATCGGAGCCCTTTGCCTATACGTGTGTGTGTGTGTGTGCGCGTGTGCGTGTGTGTGTGTGTGTATTCCCTCAAGTCATCCTTAGCCACACAGTGCCGCGATTCTGCTTTGGGGGCGCACACACACGCACCCACACCCACACACAGCTACCTTCTTTTCCTCATGCTGGTCTCCAAGCGGCCCAGTTCCTCGTAGCTCTGGTAGAACAGCTCCAGCTCGCGGCCTCCCCAGCCCCTCCAGACAGCCAGGCACCAGGCCATGTTTTCGTTACGAAAGCCGCACACAACAGTGTCCTTTGCAACCAGCGCAGCTTCCACCAGGGTCCTGAGAAAAGGGGAGGGAGAAGAGGGCGAGAGGGTGAGAGAGTGAGTGAGGGAGATGTGCGTAAATGAGCGTTTTTCTTGAGAAAGCTTGAAATAAACCATGTGGACTCTTCCTAGAAACACAAGAAGCTTTTTGACCTCCTTGAAACGTGTTAAAAACCCTACACGTCCAAGGCCTGCTCTCAGAGGCTTTCCCTCCTGCAGAGCTGGAGCTAAACTTTAATGGAACACACCTGATCCGGCCAATCAAAGCCTTCAGAGGCGCCTTGGAATTAGATCCAGGTGTGGAAGATTAGGACTTCAGTTGGACTCTGCGGGGGAGAAGATTTCTAGCTTGGGTGCCCCTCTGCTACAAAAGGCCAGTGAGGGGCTCCTGCTGAAAAGAGCTGCTTGCTTGATTAATTACGGGGATGAACAGGATTAGAAATGAGTAGATAAGAGGGACAGCTCAGGTTGGACAATTTGGAAAGTTAGAGAAGCAAGATGGTATTGCTTTGGACATGTCCAGAGGAGAGACCAGGAGCATGTCAGGAGAAAGATGTTGAAGATGGAGCGGCCAGAAAAGAGGAGAAGAGGAAGACCAAAGAGGAGGTTTATGGATGTGGTGAGAGGACATGCAGGTGGTTGGTGCGAAGGAGGAAGATGCAGAGGACCGGAAGAAATGGAAACAAATGGGAGCAGCTGAAAGAAGAGGAAGATCTTTTCAGCTTTGAGGAAGCATCTCAGGATGGACCAAATGATCAAAGAAAAATATATAAAAATGGTCACTTTCACTTTCAAATGATATTGTCCAGTATAAAAAGTACAAATTTGAAGTCCAATGGAGTGCAAACTGTTTTTCACAGCGTATAGTGATGACTTCCTTATATTCAATAACTCACTTTAAATGGATCTTCTTGATAAATACAGCAATTACTGGTAGTTTTAGACTTGATATTTAACATTTTCCTGATTCAGGTACAATAAAAACATACATTTCTCATCATATATGGTGCGTAATTGTGTGATGGCGGTTTCTTAAAGGGTTACTTGTTATTTTTAAGCATTTTGGATTAAAAAGAATCTTAATTGTTGAATACTGATGGCAAGTGTCAGTGAAAGCATCTCATTTGAGGAACTACTGCAGTGATGGATAAACAGTGTTTGGAGTGGGAGGGGGGTTTTTTCGCCATGCTTTAGGTTTTATTTGGCAAACATTAAGCTTCTCCTGCGCTATCGCTCTGTTTGCACAGTTTGAGCCCGTCTCAAAATTACCGAAAGCAGAAGTGCTGCACTGCTACTACCGCTAATACGTCTAATAAAAATAGCAACACTTTCCTGCCAATTTTAAGATAAACTCAGCAGCAGATATGGGAGAGAACACACTGACGCTTAATCTTGGTCAAATAAAGAGCAACACTGCCGTGCAGATGAAAGTTGAGATTGGAGCAAACGGTCATTTTTAATTCACCATTAAAGTGTCATTAATCCAGAAATAAAGAAAGGACTGTCCGGGCATTGTAAGAAACAAACAGGGCTTTGCAGAGAAGCGAATGTGGGTTTTCTGACGCTGTGGTCGGAAGATGCTGGAAGATCCAAAGTTGGATTTAACACCCATGGTACGATTAACAGGATATTACAGGGTAAAACGTTAAGCAATGTTCATATTGGGGAAAACCACTTTGTTGCTATGATTTGCATGAAATAAATCAATAAAATAACTAATTATTAATAATGAATTAGTGGTCACTGGGCAGAAGCCTTATGAAGCCTTAAGAATTATTTCCAGAAAAATAAACATACAGTGCTGTGCCTTGAACCAAAATATAATTTGATGCCTCTCAAACCGTCTAATCTCTGGCATACTGAAGTGAAGTTGAAGTGAAAGTGACGATCACAGCAAACAGTGAAACAACAACTCTGCTTTTAATCCCACACCCCGTACTGCAGGGGGCAGCAATGAAGGAGACGGTACCTTGCTCAAGGGTACCTCAGGGGAACCTACTGGTCTGAGAACCGAACCCACAACCTTCTGAGCCTGGGGCCTAGTCCCTAAACACTAGACCACTGCTGCCCCAAAATCCTAAAATCCTAAAAGAAATTCATTGAAGAATTAATGTTTTACTGCAACAGGCTGCAAAGTGTTTATACTCCTAGTGCTGAAATACCAAAAATAAGCCACTTCTGCTTCATAAAATAACTAATATTCAGTAAAAATATTTAAAATGCCTTGAATATCGAATAAACGTGCAGCCCGTAATGATAAATATTAGATTCATTAAGAGCATTTAAGTAGGTTTTCGCTTTCACTTGCCAAAAAAGGTCTTTGACCGTGTGCTCAGTGCATCAATCTCTTGACGGATTCGCGGATCGCCCCGCTAGGCACTTGCTCTTATTATTTCCTCTCGTTGATGAATTGGAACGAAGCCTCTCTGGCAATGCTTCACTAAAAGGATGAAACACACTGAGAGGGTTGCCAAGTATATTTTAAACAAACGCTCAGTCTGGTAGAAAACTGTAAAGTGGAACTTTTGTCATTTTGTAGCGCTGAGGCCGATTCGGAGTTCTCACTTTGTAGTTTATCGTGGAGTTTATAGTCATTTATAGTTTAAAGCTCACCATGGATGTTGAAAAATGGACCCATGAATGGGTCTTTCAACCAAAAATGTATCAAAAATACCACTTCCACACTTGCTGTTGGAACAAAACCTCATATCCCTGATTCTTGCTGTTTTTGATTACATAGTGCCAGCTGCCTTTAATCTTGGTCAAATAAAAGAGCGCAATTCTGCAGTTCCGAAAAAGCTGAGCCGAGAGTAAACTGTCGCTTTTAATTCAGGATCAAAACTGTCGTTGATCGAGTAACAGAAGGGATTGTATAAAAGAGGGGACGGAGTGTTCTTAGTTCCTGAGAACCAAAGCGAGTTGTTCTGATGCTGCTGTCTGAGGATGTTCTACAATGTATGCATTTAATGTACGGGAACACTCGTGTAAGGTCTGCTTGAAATAAATCAATAAAACAACATTTGAAATGTAAAAATAATTAAGCACAAACTAACCCTGGGAATTTAAGCACTTGGGATCAACAGTTCAGAGTAACGGCGCGTGTGGAGTGCAGGCAGGTTGGAATGGGTGGAGAAGAGTGGCTGGAGTGATCTGTGACAGACAGGTACCAGCAAGAGCGAAAGGGAAGGTTTACAGGAGGGTGGTGAGACCAGCTATGTTACGCAGGTTGGAAACGGTGATGAAAAGCCTGGAGAAGCTGGAGGTATCAGAGGTGAAGATGCTGAGATTTTTGTAGAGTGTGACGAGGATGGACAGAATTAGAAATGAGTATATTAGAGGAACAGCTCAGGTTGGACGAGAAGCAAGGTTGCGTTGGTCTGGACATGTCCAGAAGAGAGACGAGGATTATATCGGGAGGAGGATGTTGAGGATGGAGCTGTCAGGAAAGAGGAGAAGAGGAAGACCAAAGAGGAGGTTTATGGACGTGGTGAGAGAGGACCTGCAGCTGGTCGGGTTGAAGGAGGAGGATGCAGAGGACAGGAAGAAATGGAAACGGATGATCCGCTGTGATGATCCACTATTAATGCATTAATGAACCAAACCAGGCACTAAGCAGGAATTACAAACAGCTGCCTTCAACATTGTGTGAAAATGTTTGGACCAACAGAAAGGGTCTAAAGTGAGACAAACATCTTGTTGCGTTCACTTAAAATCTAAAGTCGTTTTTTAGCATTATTTCCTCGTCCTGTAGACGACTGGATTCTACCCATCTCTGGCTTTACTGTTGCTTCAGACTCAGTAGCCACGTCTAAATAAATCATCCATAAGTAGTGGAGAATTAAGCAGAGTGAAGAAAGCATAAAGAAAAGTCCGTCTTCATTCTTTGTTAATGCAACTTCTTCACCAGGGCTTAGGAAAGATTATATAGCTTGTGCCTTTTCAAGGTAAACATATGGGGAAAGGGATGGCATGAAAAACCAGGCCAGATCCAAAACCACACAGAAAAACCAGTGTGGTTAAGCTTAGTGAAACTTCCAGAAACGGTCTAGACAGGCTGGTCTAGGAAGAGAACCTTGGATGACCAGATTTAAACACGGCGGCACCCGTTTAGCCGAGGGGGCGCGATTGCAGAAATTCAAAGTGAAAGAAAGTGAAAGTGACTATTCTTGTCATTGGGAAACACAGCACAGCACACAGTGAACCGCAACGAAATTACACCTCTGCTTTTTACCCACTCACAAACACGTGCAGCAGGCGGCAGCTATTTAAAGCTCCCCGGGGAGCAGCAATGGGGACGGCACCTTGCTCAAGGGTACCTCAGGGCAACCTACTGGTAAGGGATTCGAACCCACGATCTTCCTATACAGGGGCCGACTCCCTAAACAGTAGGCCACCGCTGACCCTTGTTGTCAAATAACTTCACAAGTTGGACTCCGTTAGAAGAACCGTTAGAAGAAGCAAGAGTGAGAGGAAGTCTCGACAAGTCCCAGCTGAAACAAGTCCCATCCTTTTTGATTCTACTCTCAGCGCCAGTCTCAGAGGCTGATGAGAAGAGGCAGGTAATCTTCAGCGTCACTCCAGCATATGGGCACTTATTTAATTGGCAAGATGAAGATCGCCTGCGTTTAAAGCAGGACAGAATAATAAACTAGTTTATGACAAAACGTATAGAACGTCTTTATAAAGGGCCTCTCCTACACACAGACGTAAACGCTTCGTCTGGAGGCTTCCTCACTTCAATGAGCGACAGATCAATGAGTGCTAAATAATTCATGCATCATGCTTTTCATTATCGCCAGAAATAACGACGAGGATTTATATCAGGGTTGAGCTTTCTCAGCCAGCTGCTGCGCAGAACGGCTACAAAAGACTACATGATGGGCTTAGGAAAGAATTTGCATTTGTAAAAATGTGTAAGCTATTTAAAGATGCCAAAGCTTCTAAGAGGCCATTAAATGTCTTAAAAGTACCACTGAAAGTGTGTGTGTGTGTGTACACTGCTCTATTAAGACTCCATAAGAGTGTTCTCAGCAGATTTACTCAGGGTGTGGGCTTGTTTAGTTCAATTTATTTTGGCAAAAAAAACCCTCATCTCTGGTGAAGTCTGTGGACATGTGTCTGCTGTGACCCAGGTGTGTGTGTGTGTGTGTGTTCTCTCTCTCTCTCTGTCTGTCTGTCTTTCTGTCTTCTCTTTTCTCCCTCTCCCTCTCTCTCCAGCTGCTGGGGCTTTTATAGATATAATTACAGAAGTGCTGTGAGCCCTTAAGAACATGATGAATGATCGCTGTGTGCTTTATTGAAGCTGAATCGGCAAATTAATATTCCACGCTGCCCCAACTCCCTCTCGTTCTCTGGTCTGGGGGTTTAGGGACATTTAAATACCTTTCACAAATCTGCCTTATGAAACCCTGATGAAGGAAGACCATTCTACCCTCCACACGTCGACTGGGAGCCCTGCTCTTGATAGGGCGGCTCACGTTTGTCCGTTTTCACTCTCTGCGCAATTTTGACCTTGATGTGCCCAGAAAGCCCCATGAACCTGTGTGCCTTTGCCTTGGATGTTTTTATTTTTTGTGTGAACTGAGGCTCTAAAGATCGCCAGTCCTGTTATGCTCCTTACGTATCAAATGCATCATCCGCGTCGAGCAGATCAAATGTCCACGGTTTTAAAGAATTTGCAAGCTTGCATAAACGTAAACATCAAGAAGTGGGTGACGGAGGTGACGGGATGTAATTGGAGAGCTTTAAACCATGAGATTAAGGTCAACCTGAGCTCAAATCTGACCTGGTCGCATCAACTAAGCGAGAAAGTTCTTGTTTTGATGTAATCTTCCATCCGATGAGGCGTGACTTTTACCCTGCTTCTCAAATGTCTTGTGTGTTTTGTGCGCTCAGGCAGGTAAGTCATAGCAACCAATAGCATCGTGTTTCACCTTCCACCCATCGCTGAGAAACACTCAGCTCCAAGGTCCTCCCTAGTGCTGTGTTTCACTTCATGGTCCAGTTTCTTTTGTATTAGGAGTTCAGTATCTCTGTGTGGGATGGGTTTACCACTCACCCATACTGTTGAACTCCTGGGACGGTCAGCACAGCAATCACCCGCCCTCTTAACACCCCGGATTGCTCCTGCACCTCGATCACCATTATGTCTCCTCCACGTCTGCAAAGAGAAACGAGACAACATTCCATAAACTGTTCCTTTCCAACCACAGCGTAATCGGAAAACAGAGATAAACTCCATCCTCCAATCATAAAGGCAATATCAGAATATATACAGGCATTTTAACCTAGACAGCGACCCGGTACTAGAAAATGGATGACGGATGGATGGATGGTTGGAAGAGAAACCCATATCGACGTTATCTGTTGATCTGCTCTCTTTAATAGAACTTCAAATTCTCAAGTAACAGAAGATCATTTTGTTGTATCCCTCAGTCTCAGTTCCTGGCCCAAAACAATACTTTCAGATAATCCCTGCAGCTGTTTAGATCAATGAAGTGGATTGTACAGGGATTCCCAAAAACAAAACGGGACATTCCCTCATCCATGTAACCAGGCGAGTCTGGGAATATTCGGCTTAATCCATTTTCAGAGCACGGTTTCATTTGGGCAGTGGAGCTGATTGCTGAAGAAACACCTGTTTAACTGGATTACTTTAAAACTCAGGATTACAGAAGGAGGCTAACAAAGAAGCTGTGAGATCTGGAGACAAAGGCGTGTAAAAAAAGTCTGTATCGAACAGATATTCCAAACTTATATTAATGCTGAATTTATCGCTGATTGTTTAAGAATGCAAGGCTACAAGCCTTTCATTTTACCCAATCTTTAAGTACTAGCAATGATGTGCAAGTTAGATTTCTTCCTAATCCAGGCTGATGAAATCCCAATTTCTGTTTTGTTTTGTTCCTCTCACTGGCATCAGTAGGCATGAAAATGATCATATTAAAGATGCACTGAAGTGAGACTTCTCACATCTGAAGTTTTATTCACAGTAATGCCGAGCAAATGAAGAAACTGTGGAAAGAACAGATTTCGGTCCTTTCAGTCCAACCTTCTGTTTACAGGAAGAAGTGTAAATGTTTAATTTGATGAAGGGCAAACAAGGGAGAAGGTCTTCTAATTCCCGTCACCTTTCTGCTGTTATTTGACATTTAAGAAAATAGAAAGTGATTTCCCAACTGTCCCTCCATTTATTTATTTCTGCTACTTATCCTGACCAGGGAGGAGGATGCTGGAACGTAACCCTGCACTTGGTGGAGGAAGAGAAACAATATGTTAATTCTTAAAACTTTGTAGAATTCTAAAGGTTGTAGGCTACGATATATTATTACCTTTCCTTACGAGATTTAAAAAAATAAAAAATAAATAATATGCAGATATATATTTGACAGAAAATGACACCAAAGCCTCACAGTATGACACTCATCAGTGTTCGGTCTTGATTTTTTTTCTGCCCTGTTACACCTTTAACTCGTCCATCTTTCCCATCACAAACCAGCTTTTGCAGCTGTGTCCTTCCAACACTTTGCTTCGCTGTCACAGAAGACGATGGGACACTGAGACGTGAAGCTCTTTACTGAAAAAGGGATGCAGACAGAAAGGAACCTCTAAACTGGAGATGTAGAGGAAGGTTTTCATGGGCTGATGAGTGTTAAACTGGGGTTAACTTGGATGGAAAGAAGCACCCGTTTCTGCTAAAACAGTGAATGAGGGTCTCCTAATTAAAGCAAAAGGGAGGACAAAACAAATCCTTACATCTCACTTTATGCCTAGTTGGTGGGGCTGCTGTGCATTTTTGGAATATGTTTTCTGATAACTAAAAAAAAAAATGGTGATTCTGCATAGAAATAGAATTAAAAAAGGCTTTTTTCAGTACTGCATCATGAGAAATGGCTCATATACTACCAACATGTATGTTGTTCTTTGCCTGATAACATCATCTGCAGTGTGCCTTTGGAAAGAGGTAGTATCTGGGCATGCTGGTATTACCTGGGCACCCATATTGTGCCTTTGACTGGCACCACATTATGGGCCTGGAGGTAGGGTAGAATGTGGTTGTGAGGAACTGGCTCTGTGTTTGCTGGAGGCGAAGGCTCAGATGAAACCTGCTCGTCCTGAGGCTTATCTGCATCCTCACAGTCAGTAGAGAAAGGCATACTGCTGGAGCTAGCCAAGGAGCTGAGGGCACCTGAGCTGGAGGCATCGAGATTGCTCAGGGCAAGCTGGTCCAGCTGCTCGGAGCTGAATCCTGAGGAACTGATGGAGCAGTAGTCTAAAGAGTCCTGCTGCCTTAGGATCTGGGTTCCAGCTTCTTTACTGTGGATGACAGTCAATGCTGCCTCAGCTTCTGGATCTAGTGGGACGGGTTTATCTTCTTCTGGCGGCGCATCTGTTACATCTGTGATGACCCTGGATGGAACCTGGATTGGAAAAACGTCCCGCAGAGGGTGCAAGTCCCCGCAGTTGTAGGTGGCACAGAGCTGGTAGCTCGCAGCATGGTACATCAGCAGGGTGTTGGTGTGATCATCCAAGCACCAGACAGCCTCGTCGCCTCGGAAACTGGAGCTGGATGCCATGGAGACCACACAAGAGGGAGGGAGATAAGGATCCAGGCGACGAATGGGCTGCAAGGATTGGCTGTCAATCACAAGCACACCTGGGCCATTTGTGTACCACACTTCAGAGCCGGTACGGACGGGGATGATGCTGACAATGGGATACGGCCTTTGCCGTGGGTCCGAGTCCTCAATCCCAAACAGGGACTTGTTTAGAGTGTGAGAGCAGACGTAGGTCTCTCCTTCCACCGGCATGTCGTCTACCAGAGCGTACATGGCCAACATGCCGTCCGCCATGCCGGCAAAAACCAGCGGAAGTGACTGTGGAGAAAAAAAATAATAGTTTTAGGACATTCAAGGATATATTTTCAGGATGGTAAATAGTGATAAATCTGAAAGTAGGGTGTTCTTTGGAAACTGTTTTGCTTTACAAATGCTCGTATGTTCCCTTGAGGTCCATGTATGGACTTTTAAAAAATCTATTTTTTAATTTAGGCCAAAATATTCGCTCCAGCATGTCTCAGAAATGAGGCAGTGCCTTCATAACGACTTCAAACAATAAGGAAGCTTTTAGTGAATGCCCCTAAGACAGGAGTGCTCAGCTCCTGGGGGGACAGCAGGGTTTGGTCACCACATCCTTCAAATACACAAATTTAAACTGGTAATAAACGGAGGAGTTTAAAAAGGTCAATACCATTTACACTTCAAAGAAAAGAACCTGCGGATCCCTGCTCTAAAAGCTTTCTTATAGTTAGAAAAAGCATTTCAAAGCTGACCTGCTTTACTTTGCGTACATCTGAACTTTCATCCAGAAATCGAGAAGAACTGGTGAAGTGTGTCCCAAACTGGGGTGCCCAATTTGAGTGTAATAATTTGTCTGATTTCCCTCCTCAAAGAAACACAGCACACAGTGAACGACAACAAAATGCAACCTCTGCATTCAACCCATATTCAATATTGCAATATTCAGCAGTGGGCAGGGATCCAGCCTCTGGGGAGCAGTGATGGGGACAGTACCTTGCTCAAAGGTACCACAAGGCGACCTACTTGTCTGGGATTCCAACCTATGACCTTCTGATCCTGTGGCCTAGTGCCTATACACTGGGCCACTGTTTTTTTTTTTGTTGTTTTTTTTTTCAGAGTTCAGAATCAAGTGTCATAGAAAAAAAAGTATTTTACTCATTATCTTCAGGGTGGAAGTTGTTCTTTAAATGCTACAAGGGCAGTCTCCATTCTCGTCCCCTCACAGCTGCGGGTGGAGGCCACATCAAAGCATGTAGGGGAGTCTAAGTGTGTGTTTGGAGAGAGAGAGGTGAAGAGCAGGTCTGTCATTGTTGTTGGAAGGGCCATCTGCCCCCGCGATCTGCAGTGCTAACACCTGGACTCTGGACACTTCAAACAGGCGGAGTTTGAGGAGGGAGCGAGGTGGGAAAATGGACATCGTAAAGACCCTTTCTTCCCACAATGCCTGAGCAGGGCGTGGGCCGATGCGAAGTGGCTTATGGCAAATTCTCACAGAAGACGAAGAAGACGTTTTAGTGGCTGCAATAAATCTAATTGCAGCGAAGGTGATATTTATGTAAACTGCACCAATCAGTGTGAGCCTTGAAGATGCAGACGCTGCACCATCTGCGTTAAAAAAGCCCTAAAATAATCACCCAGAATCAAATGCGCCTTGGAGGCACTTTGACTTTAAAGTGATAGTTTGGTGAAAACTCTAATTTACACTTTTCTCCAACCCCAAATCAGACAGACACGTTTGGTGTCTGAAGTGCTTGGATTTATGAGACTAATTTATGTAAGAAAGCTTATGCAGAAGTCATAAGACATCATACATAACTTTTTTTAAAACATTTCCCAACGACTTTAGTGCAGTCTATTTTTATCTTCTGAGTAACACATTAGTAAGACTGCTGGTGATCTGCAGTGAGAGTGGGGAGTAGCTTGAGGAGAACCTAGAGAGATGGAGATCTGCTCCAGAGAGGAGATGAATGAAAGTGAGTAGGACAAGGACAAAACACAAGTGTGAATGAAAGGGGGGGGGGACAGTGGAGTGGTGAGGATGGAGGGAGTAGTGGTGGTGAAGGTGGAGGAGTTTAAATACTTGGGATCAACAGTTCAGAGTGACGGCGAGTGTGGAAGAGAGGTGAAGGAGAGAGTGCAGGCAGGTTGGAATGGGTGGAGAAGAGTGGCTGGAGTGATCTGTGACAGACGGGTACCAGCGAGAGTGAAAGGGAAGGTTTAGAGGACAGTAGTGCGACCAGCTATGTTTTACGGGTTGGAGACGGTGGCACTGGCGAAAAGGCAGGAGGCGGAGCTGGAGGTGTCAGAGTTAAAGATGCTGAGATGTTTGTCGGGTGTGATGAGGATGGACAGGAGTAGAAATTAGTATATTAGAGGGACAGCTCAGGTTGCACATTTTGGAGACAAAGTTAGAGAAGCAAGGTTGCGCTGGGCTGGACGTGTCCAGAGAAGAGACGAGGAGTATATCAGGAGGAGGATGTTGAAGATGGAGCTGCCAGGAAAGAGGAGAAGAGGAAGACCAAAGAGGAGGTTTATGGATGTGCTGTGAGGTCAGTTTGAAGGGGGAAGATGCAGAGGACCGGAAGAAATGGAAATGGATCATCTGCTGTGGCGACTCGTAAACGGGAGCAGCCGAAAGAAGAACCAGAAGTAACATATCAGTGAGAAAATAAAACAAACATAAAAATGTGCCATAATGCTTGCGTTGGCCACTTTATTTACAATTTGACATTTGTTCCCCGATATGTTCAACTCAGCGAATAAACAGCACTTAAACGTGTCTCTGTAGAGGATGTGAGCCTTTTCACTCTCAGAACACAAAACATTTGCATACAACCAAACGGATCCCAGTTAGATCTTCAAGCCTCAGACTGCCGTGCGGCTGACCTTACACAGACTTGCCTTGGTGGATTCGAAATGAGTTGCATCAACAAAAGTGGACGGTTCTGGAATTGATGTTACTAAAACCTTCAGAGTCGCGTGTCCGTTTGCAAAGCAACGTTCAGTTCAAATGTTGCAACTCAAAACCTCAACCCGACGCAACCTCCTTCAACGCTCCGACCCTGCAATCCACCACAAGTTCACCACCCACATACCGACCGCGCTGCACTCCTCCTCTACTGCGTGTTCTGTTACACACATGCACAATTTAGAATAAGCAGTTTCAAGCTTCTGTACCAGTTTTTACTAAAAAAAGATATTTCTGTGAGCATGAGTAAGATGAGGCATGGTGGTGCAGTGGTTTGGGCCGTCCCGAGAAGGTTCTGGGTATGATTCCCAGCCTGGCAGTGTGTATGTTCCACCTTTGGCTGGGTTTCTGAGAGCACGTTTCCACAAAAATTGCAAAGAACCGAATGATCTGGACTTGAGATGCTAGAGGAGATGTCTGAGTGTGTGTGTGTGTGTGTGTGTGCGTGTGTGTCTTGTGATGGATGAGTTCTTTCCAGTGTTTCTATATGTTACATCCTGGGTGTGCTGTGCACCAGCACCACCTGCGACCCGGTTCAGGATAAATGGTTTAGAGAATGAATGAATGAATATAAATCGTTTAAGTTATTGCGTTTCAACAGTTACACTGGTAGAACCAAAGAAAGTTCTAGTTTAGGATTGAAGGCACACTGCAAAAGTGTTGAAAATGGCTGCATCTCCAACCTCAGCAGTTTTATCAGTAGATTAATATATACGACCAGCTCTAAGGTGGACTGACCTCTGTCCTGGCTGGCAGCAGCACGAGGCAGGTGACCACAGCCGGACAAGACAGCAGCTTTTGCGGGTGGCTCAGGGGACACATCTCTTTCAAGCTGTAGATAAGGACCTCCTGCTCCTGAAAACGGCCACAAGAAAAAAAAAAACAAACAACATTTCTCACGGTATCAAGATCAAGATAGCATCTCCATTCATTCTGCTGGCTCCCCTGTGGAGCACCAAGCACGACACAAGCTAAGTGAAGAACAGAAAAGAACCGCCTCCTAGAGAACACAAACCCACGCGGTCTTGAAATCCAATCTAAGAAGCTCGTGCGACGGTCAAGAAATCGTGGAATTATTATTAGTTTTTTTTAATCTGATGTCCTTTAATTGCCTTAAAATGGTCAAAGCCCAAGAACCGTGAACAAATTCTGTCCTCAGGTGGCCATTTTTTCAGAAGAATTTCATATCAGTGTCGTTATGATCATGACAATATTTATTCTGTTTGGAAAAAAACACGCGATGAGAAAACTTCATATTTGTGTGCAAACCAAACCACGCCTCGGCACGTACTCCTCCTAAGCGGCGTTTCCACGGCAACCCACCATGATTTACCACCTAAGAGGGTTTGGCCGGGGACAGATCAGACAGACGACGTGTCCCGGAGGACGCCCACCTCAGTGGCGGTCCACAGGGTGTTGTCCATCTTCAGCTGGCAGGTGAGTCGTGTTCCCGGGCAAGGCATTCGCTTCACTTCCACCTGGCCTTTGGCCACGTTCACCACCGTGTAGTTCCTATCACACACACGCACACACACACACACACACACATGGACATCTTGGCCAAGTTTCTACAGTCTCAGCTGCTACACTGAGAAAAGGTTATGAGCAGTCTGGGAGAAAAAGGGAGAAAGAATAATGGGAAAACGTTTACAAGAGTTTTTATTTATAGACGGTCATTATTCTTTTTTTTTTTTCATATGGATACATTACTCATAGTCAGATGGGGACCCGGGTTAAACTGTTATTATGATTTAAGTTTTAATTTCATTTAAGAAACAGATGTGACTCAATCTGGATTCCGACAGCCCTTCTATTTATTACTTTCTAATAACTTATTAATTACAATAATAAAAAACAAACAGTGTACGCTTATCAACTGCTGCTACGTGTCGAAGTAACCCGGCTGTAGTTTTTTTCTGAAAACTGTAATTAAGCTTGAACCCAAGCGGTTGATTTATAACTTGTTTCCTGTCTGTACTTTTATCACAGACATACACTGTGATGGGCAAAAAGGATTATTTGTTTCTACAGAGGAGGAACAGCCAACTTTTTATTTACGCAATTCATTAATTCATTTATGGAAGTGGAACTGATTCATGACTTTAGGTCTGAAGTCATTAATGCGGTTCTCTCCGTCTGGGTGGATTCTCCAGATGGTTCGCTCCATCACTTGCCAAACCTCTGTTGTTCAGAACTGTATTGCTGAAGTTTTTAATCGAATGACTTTATTAGGTGCATTGTTTCGGTCATAATAGATCAATCTTGTTTGCCCTATTTGCATAATCTAATTACTGCTGTCACAACCTAACATTCTCGTTCTCAGGGGTCTCAAACAGAAACGGACTCCTTAGTCTTGGTCCCTTCATTTTTTAAATGTTCCAGATTTGTATTATTGTACTTCATTTTATAAGCATTTTTATCCATCTGTCTATTCATCCATCTATCCCTCTCTGTCTATCTATCTGCCCATCCATCCATCTGTATTTAGAGAGCCCAGTCTTTGCAGAGCCCAGTCTTTGCAGAGCCCAGTCTTTGCAGAGCCCAGTCTTTGCAGAGTCCAGTCTTTGCAGAGTCCAGTCTTTGCAGAGCCCAGTCTTTGCAGAGTCCAGTCTTTGCAGAGTCCAGTCTTTGCAGAGTCCAGTCTTTGCAGAGCCCAGTCTTTGCAGAGATGCTACTGATGTTTTATAAGGGATTTGAGTAAAGCCGTGAAATCTTAATATTGGATTTATTGGAGATGGGCACTAGGTTGGGCAGTATATAGTGGGTTTGCAAACTGGGAACTCTCTCTCTCTCTCTCTCTCTCTCTCTCTCTCTCTCTCTCTCTCTTTTTCTCTCGGCTAAAGCAAGACAAAGCCCTCTTTCTCTTGCGTCAGTTCCCAGGCTCTGACTGCGAATTACAGCAACCTCCACTGCGTCTAAGGCAGCTCCGTCTGACATGGCCATATAGCAGTAGCGGTAATTGCCAACACCTGGGCTTCGAGATAAAAGCAGGGCGTTCGGATGGTGCCGACATGTTCTGCGAGGAACCTTCAAGTGGGTGGCTTAGAAACGTAAACAGAGCAGCCGTTCCTCATTTCACCTGGAAGCCATCTTCTGAGATGGGCTCCAGGCCACTGCCATTTATCTTACAGGAACCAGCTCGTGCATGTCAATGAGTTCATGTACACGCTCATGAATATTTAAATATCGCGATGGCTTTTTTCTTCCCCTCAGGAAATGTCATTAAACAGCCTTCCGAGGGCAAGGGTGCACCAATTTATTTAGTGTACAGGTCCTGATTTATTCCCATTTAATCGGGTTAATGAGGGTGTTTGTTTCAGGGAGCGTGCAGTTCAAAAGTGGCAATAAGAGATAACGAGAACGAGGCCCAAATCGGCTGAATATTCAAGGGTGTTTGAAGGGTGTTTGCTGTGAAGGTGGAGGAGGATGCAAAGTGCGAACGGATGCCGGTAAATATGCAGGGAGCAAACAGGACCGAAAAGGAATCTAATGGGACATAAACGCTTGTCTTTGAGTGTTTTATATGTGCGTATATTTTTATAGCAAACAGTCATTTAAGCGCAGTCAAAATCACTGGGTGGGATCAAAATGCTTCCGAAGGGGTTTCGAGAATAGCAGCAGTAAAATGTCAGCATGTTTTAGAGTAATTAACTGCTGTTCAGCAGAAATTATGCCTCAGCTTTGTGCGCGAGGCGTAGCCTGCACCTGCGAAGGAGAACTTCTCAAAGCGCTGTTTGTGCAGATGCACAAAAAAAGCAAACAAACTTGCAGGACGGAAGAAAGGGAAGTGTGGCAAGTGAAATGCTCAAAAAATGGAAAAGAATAAATGAATCTAATCTTTGCTGCTATTTATACCCCCTCACACACCTGTCATCATTGTCTCCGTCCCAGAAGACAGCGCTGCAGCCTTGCAGGGGGGAGAGGAAGAGCTGGCTGTGCTGCTGGCAGGGTAACAGGTACCTCAGGCATGGGAAAGAGGGGTCCTGCATCTGTCTCAGGAGCGGCAAGGCCAGCGGACGCTGCAAGAGCGAAAACACAGGACAGATGTGTTGCAAATGCTCACTTTTCTAAATCTCAAATAACATGTTCTTGGGATTTAGAGATAAAACACAACAGTAAGCCGTTTGCTCAGTACTATATGAGCTTTAGGCTTATCGATGCATAAAATCAACTGAAATATCTTTTCTTTTCGATGTTTTCATACACTCTGGTCCATTTACATTAGTGTTGAACATTTTCCAGTCTGCCTGATCCGATGCTGCTCAACGTCTCACCCAAAGATACTGTAGAGAGAGCAGGTTCATACCTTCTCTGGTTTGGTGTCCCAGCACTCCTGCATCAGAACCTGCAGGCAGTGAAACTGCACCTCTTCTGGGTTACCCAGAGTAGGACGCACGCCTTTAGAGAGTTTTTTAGCGATCTGCAGCTGATGTTGCCCCAGTGCCGGCCTGCGGCCAGACAACAGCTCGTACAGGACCATCCCATAGGAGAACATGTCCACCTGAGAGAGAGACGTGAAGAGAGCGATCAAAAAAAGGAAAGGGAAAGGAGAACCGAGGGAAACCAAGAAAGAGAGAGAAAGGAGGGTTGGGAGCGAGATAAATATAGATAAATATTTCAATAAATAAATAAATAAACAAAAAAGATGTGTGTAGAAGAAAAAAAATTAAAAATACACAGAAATCCTGATCAGTAAATGAAAATGCAGTTTTCTAATGAGTCTAACGAGAGTGACAATGGGTGAAAAGAAGGACAGAGAGTAAAAGAAAGCCTCTCCAACACATTCCACAGGTTTAATTCCTGGTTTATACGCAGCGGGACAGAATGAATGCAGGTCCTTTATGTGTAACAGAGGCATCACAGTAAGTACGCTTGTCTGAGGAATGGATAAACAACTGGATTATGTCCTTTCTTCAAAAATGTGGACCACACATTGCTTAAGGTACAGTAGCTCAGCCTGACTTCACTGTGGAAGTATTTGAGCTATGCAGGAAGCTGCTGTTGAAGATCCGTGGCTTGTCTGAGCCATGTGTCCACTTTCATACAAGGCAGTGGACTACATTCCCTCTGTACCGTCTCACTGACTGGTCAAAAGAGTCCCCGACCCCCACTGTTGGGACAGGCGGTATCACAGCTGTCTTTTTTACACTTAACATTATGCGACTTATTCGCGAAACAAGTCCCCCAACACTGGATGGCGACAGCGTAGTGGATAACTGCCTCTTCAGGCAGGAATTGCTCGCCTTGTTGGCGTTAGTAGCATTGTTATGAAACGGAAGATTTAACAATTATATACAATCACGGAAACACACAAGCATGAAGTCTGCTGTTTATTGTAACCTATAATAATAATAATAATAATAATAATACAAATGATTGTTATTATTATACTTGTTTTTAAATGATTGATTGACTGAGTTACTTTATTACTTTAGGTATTAAACCCAAAACCTATTACAATTTTGCTTAGAACAGTAAATATTAGTAACCGAGGAAGTAAAACCCGAGATATTGGTACTAATAAAGAAAACGTCTGCATTTATTGATCAAAACCTGAGCGGTTTTTAAGTTACAGTTTTTATTTTTAATGTATTCTCTGCTGCAGTGCTGGAGTATACAATCCCATGCAGCTTGCTTAGTTTTGTTTATTCCCGGAAAACAACTATGGATTCAGATCATTTGACTGATTTAAGCTTTGAGCTTTCATAATGTACTCCCAACTTGCCTGTTTCCTTCTTCCTGGGGTTAGTACATGTTGCCAAAAACAGTTAATCCATGGAGCTTATTTGCATTTACAGGCTTTATTTAAGTGTCCTTTTAAGCTTTGCATAATTCAATATTGCGCTGCGTTCTCTGCAAACATACATTCCCGTTTGGCTCATGAATAATGGAACCGTGTGTAGTTTGTGTGCATGAGAAGACGCGGTGCATGGGATCTAGTGATAGCAACCAGCACACACGGTTGCCTTACACTCAAATCAACTCCAAATTAAACCAGGAACCCTTATTATTGCACATTACTGAGCAGGCGTTCTACACAGGGCAGCATTTTAGCTGGAGGAGCTCTTCAGGAAAGCTGAGGCAAAGCAAAGTTAAAAGAGGTGAGCTGGAGAGATGAGGAGGGTTTATTGACACTGCAGCTTAACTGGATCTATCGCTTTTCTTTGAGGGCTACTGCACCGAATAGGCAGGCTGAAGGATTTAAGGCCTTCGCAAAAACCTGCCGGCTCTGGAGGCCCCCTGGGGACGCTGCCGGATCAGAACCACAATCAGCTGCACTCATTAAAGAAGGCGCCATGGAACATGGAGCTGACTGAGTATTAAGCAGGGCTTGGATTCACTTAAAGGCATATTTTACAGGTCTTGAGGAAGAATGGAAAATGACAAAGATGGTCATCTATTTTGGATGTGTATTCCCGATTAACAACCGGCTGATTTAATTACGATTCCTAAAAAAGTGGTTTTGTCATGAGTGCACACTGTACTGTGCAGAAATCCTGAGCCACCTCTCATTGCTTTAAATTTTGCTAGAAAATCAACTTCTTGGTGCAAAAATGCTATGCTATGCCTGTCCTTGACATACTGAGTGGATTCAATGAAAGATGGGAACAAATGTTTCAACACGCCAGGCTGCAAAGTGCCTAAAGATACAAGGTTCTAGATAAAGGAGCTCCAACCACTCAGCGTTAAACGAATCCCCTGATCATCTGGAATCATCTGCTCCTGCTTCGTGTCTCAAGTTAGACGCTTTGTTCTGCTGGAGGGTTCAGACGTGGATCACCGTGTCGCACTGTGCATGATCCGTACTCCCCTACTACGCACACCAAGCGAGGTAAAAGGGAAACGTGCACGCCCAGGACATTTGTTACAGGAATAAGAGGCTCACGTGAAAAGTTACACTAGTAGTTGTCATGCTGTTACTCATATGCAGGAACACACACCCACTTCATTACAGGAATAGACTCCTAAGTGTATACACTTAAGAAGGAGGGCCAGAGGAAGCAGAGCACGCAAGCATGAAGTCTGCTCCTCACAGTGGCCCATAAAAAAAAGTGAGGGGACCCAAACTCAATTACAGGAACAGAACAGTAGGAGTGGAAAACGGGAAGCCGCCCAAACACATCAAACACAGGCCTGTACATTCATTACATCATCCCCTCACGAGAAACCGACTCCGGTGATATTAACCCGGCTGATTTCTGCGCCGTTACCATAAACAGAATAGGGCTCCGTTATTAAAGGATCGTCCTGACTAGCCAAAATGACTAGTCCTGGTTGCAAAGTCACGGCCTACAAGTGTTCAACTTTGTCTCCAATTGCAGAGAGCGTCACATGCAGAAAGAGAAAAGACCGACTTCGTCTTTCTGTGATGAGGTCAGCAGGTCTGGACCGCTGGTCTGAGCTCAGCTAGCGAACGGGTGGGGACGTGGTGAAGCTAATGAGGTCAGCTACCGTTGCAGACTGGTGAAATGCTCATGTGCAAGCCTGGGCCAGATAGGTCAAGCGGCTTAAAGCGATTGCAGATGATAACGTCCAGCTGTTTGCGGTACACGAGAAAATACATTTTCCCCCGTTCCCTCATATATTGTGGTGGGAAACAGTGAATGATTAAGAACAGCGTCAGTGTTTATCAGCCACGGAAGCCGCATCAATTGCTTAGGAGAGCCTGAGACTGGAGACTCATTCACAGTTGTACTTTTAAAACAATGTTGGCATGACAAGGCCATGCATTTCATTCCTGATCAGTGCAGAAACCTGCAGCAGGTGCTGGTCAGTATTATTGTTTTTAGCCGTACAGACTTTCCGCAAGTCATTTTCAACAGCTCGGTGGCTTTTAGTTGCCTAGAAACAATGCACTTACTGGATGAACTTCATGTCTGCATCATTTTAGGTTTGACTTTTGCATTTTCCCTTCAAAGCACAAGCCTAAAGGGGTCAAACCAGCGTCTAAACTGTCTCTCTTTTCAATAATCTAATCATAAGTAGCACCTAACTGAGGACAGACGCTGTGTCAGAAGTTAGAACCTTTGTGGTTTTTCAGAACATGATTTTTTTTTATGCAAATATAAGAATATGAAAGCAAACTGTGGAAAAAAAGGTTTGAATCCCACCTCCAACACTACCACCATTGGGAGAAGCTGTCCCTGTAGTTATGGACTGGAAGTCTCTCTGGATAAGAGCATCTGCTAAATGCCGTAAATGCAAAATGTAAAGCTCAAAAAATTTATTTGGAATTTTTTCTTTTTCAAATCACAATTTTAAATGAAATTGCAACTTAAAAACTTTCAGCCAAAACTGGGTCCTTCCACAGGATCAGATTTAGGGCCTTATTGTTGATAAAGCTCTGCTAAAAGCAACTTTTTTCATTTGAATGAAATGAAGGAGGCTTCATTTATGACCTATTTTTCTTGCATCAGGTAAAAAGGATCATTAGTTATAAATATAGTGCACTTAATAAAGTATGAATAATATAAAATCAAAAAGCAAATGTTGCAACATTATGAATTAAAATGTCTGGCAAATGCTCGAGGCAGGCCACGGCAATCATTTAAACGGCTGTGTTCGGTAAATGCAATAGAATGCAGGCTATTAGAAACATTAAGTAGCTCAAAAACCTCTTATACAATAAAATATTATATTACATTAGCAGATCAGTGCTAAAGGATTGGGTCTGATTTGGGTTTTGCAGTATGAATCCACGATGACGATGATCATGTTTTGCTAAAGATGCGGTGTGGATGTACCTTCTCATCATAGACAATGCCAGGCCGGATCTCGGGGGCTTGGTACCCCGGTGTTCCCTCCACTCCCAGAGCTCCCTCATGGAAGGACTGGCGGGAGATGCCGTAGTCAGAGAGCTTGAGGTTGACCGAGTCCTTCACCTCCAGGGACCACACCAGGATATTGTCGGACTTCAGGTCGCAGAAGATGATGTTTTTTCGGTGCAGGTAAGACAATCCAACTGCAATCTGATAGGCTGCTTTGAAGGTCAGCATGTGGCCAAGCGGCAAGAAATGAGCACCTGTGGACAGCCGGGTGAAGAAGGATCACAGAAGTACAATAATGACACAAAACGATGACCATTAATGAAAAGATGCAGAAAAACAGCATGAGGCCTATTTGAGAAGATCTTGGTGGAGCCCATTGTTGCATGCAGTGAAAAAAAAAGTAGGAAAAAAGCGGAATGCACACTTGACAGAATTTCTCATCTTGGGTTTAATTCCTTTATGAAAAGGATTTCTCCCCTTCTTTTCATCTGATGATCTAAAATCAGTCTGTAACCTGACACTGATCCTGGTTTGTTTATCCCACCTTTGCTGCGTTCCTCCAGCACGGTGTTGAGGCTGCTGAGCGGCGCCAGCTCTAAGGCGAAGCAGAGCGGGTGGATGCTGATCCCCACCAAGGCCACGATGCAGGGATGCTGCAGAGTGTGCAGCATGCCTGCCTCCTGTCTGAACTCAGAGAAGCTCCTGGAAGCGTCCATGGACTGCAGGTGCTTCAGCATAGTGTCTGTGAGGATGGAGAGAGAACGTCAGCTGCAGGGATGAGAACATGGTTTCTGCTAATAAGAACACCATAATATACATCTGGCCAGGACTGTATGACAAAGATTAGTCACTTTCACTTGGGCGTGAGAGGAGGGACAGGATTAGAAATGAGTATATTAGAGGGACAGCTCAGGTTGGACGTTATGGAGACAAAGTAAGAGAAGCAAGGTTGCGTTGGTTTGGACGTGTCCAGAGGAGAGACGAGGATTATATCGGGAGCAGGATGTTGAAGATGGAGCTGCCAGGAAAGAGGAGAAGAGGAAGACCAAAGAGGAGGTTCATGGACGTGGTGAGAGAGGACATGCAGGTGGTCGGTTTAAAAGGAGGAAGATGCAGAGGACCGGAAGAAATGGAAACGGATTTGTGGCGACCCCTAAACGGGAGCAGCCGATAGAAGTAGTTGTTAAATTTAGGTAAATGGTAAATGTGCTTTCGTTCCACATCCTGTAACAACAGATTTGAGTTGGTTCAATAAACTTGACAAATCAATCCAATTGGAATAATACGCCAAACTCAATCTCCTCATCTACACAAATGTGGCTTGAAGGCATAAAACCTGCAATTCCACACAATTTCTCCACTCGTTCAAACAGCTATGAGTGAGAAATGATTCAGCTAACTGCTACCGAAACTCAGGTGGAAGCTGTTTCTGCTGCTGACATGGAAACAGAGATAAAAGACTTGTATAAAATATAGTGAAAGTGTTTCTGGTTGTAACAAAACTGATTCTTTCTATGCCAAAACCCATGACCTCAAAAGAAGGAAACAACCAGTAGCCGCTTTTCTAACCTAAAACTAGGGACTTCCCCAGAAGTTGAGCTTCACGGCCTGGAACAGCCAGCTGCTGTGCTGAAGCTGCTCTGGGGTCAGTCTTTGCACCCTGACCTTAATGAGCAGGTATACAGTTTCTGTCCAGCTGCGCTGAAGTCATATTTTGGGCCCCAAAGTGGTTTTAAGCCCCAAACGCTAACCTGAAACCATTCCACAGGAAGAGTCTGCAGGCTGGTGCAGAAAAGGGCCGCAAGTCATTCTGGAGTGGATTTAAAGCGAGCTGATGGATAGACAGTCGACCAGAAGATGACAGGGTTGGTCCTCTAAGTGAGCAGGAGCGATTCTCTGTTTAACTGACTACCATCTGACCCTTGAGAAGAAGGTGGATCAAGTGGGATCTCCTGTTTTCTATCACTTTAAATAAGATGCTTCCTCCTGCCTTTATTGTAGGATGTGCTGCTATATCTCGAAGCACGAGTGAGCACGTATTCAGGGTACACCTCCCATTACATTGGAAATACTGATCACTGATTTGTTTGATCAGAAAAGTAATAAAACAGGCGGTGTGAAGTTCTTGTTCACGTGGTTTGATGCCCAAAACTGTATTTAGAAAATATGAAAATCCAAAGCCTTTTTTGCACAACGTTCACGATAAATAAAAAGCAGACAAAATGGGTTCGTGGATCCTCAAAATGGCAAATTGAAGAATATAGAGCTGGAGAAAAGATCTGGTTAATGCTGTTTAGGAAACGACTGGTGACTAAGATGGCCTGTGAGTCATATTGTGGACGTTTGGTCTGCGTCTTCTACGCATTTCAATGACCTACTCTCTTTGTGTGCTGACAAAGGGAATCGGGGGAACTGAGAAAAATATCAACAGAGACTAAGTTTAAAACACATGGTCCAGTACAACCACATCCCTTTTTCATCTCAGCTTTACAGAAGAAGTGAGATGTGAAACAAGCTATGGTGAAAAAACCACCAACGCAAAACTGATGTGAGGAAGGGAAGTGGTTCTTTAAAGGCAGAAAGAGCCCCTCACTGGTTGCTCTGGGTAGCGTAGGACACTCCACCTAAATATGCACGAAACCATATAATAACCAGTAATCCAGTAGACTAACCATCAAAATATTTCCAACAGATTCAACCAATCAAAAACCAAAAAAGCTTGATGAATGATTCAGAACTGTAGATCTGATTTGTTTATCTGCACCGTTGAAGTCATTTATTGTTGCTCATGCAGTTTTATTTATTTAATAAATAATAATATATTTTGTGTCTTAATATAAACCGTGGTTGTTTAGGCTGTTGTGTACGGCCAAAAGTTGAGACTGAGACAACAGTTTTATTTTTCACAAAGTTTGCTGCTTCAGTGTTTTTAGATCTTTTTGTCAGATGTTTCTATGGTAACTGAAGTAGACTTAAAAGCATTTCATAAATGCTTTCAAAGGCTTTTATTGACAATTACATTAAGTTTATGGAAAAAGTCAAGACCTCTGCAATTCGCCGTGACATGCTGTCAGTCAACTTCTGGGCCAAAACCTGACTGATGGAGTCCATTTCTGCATAATCAATGCTTGTCAGAATTCGTGGGTTTTGGTTTGTCCACCCGCCTCTTGGGGATTGACCACCAGTTCTCAATGGGATGAAGTCCTGAGGAGATTCCTGGCCATGAACACAAAAGGTTGATGTTTTGTTCCCAGAGACACTTCATTATCACTTGTGCGTTATGGCACAGAGCTCCATCATGCTGGAAAAGGCAGTGTTCTTCACCGAACTCTTCTTGGATGGTTGGGAGAAGCTGCTCTCAGAGGATGTTTCGGTGCCGTTCTTTATTCATGGCTGTGTTGTTCAGCTAAATTGTGAGTTAGTCACACCCTCGGCTAAGGAGCTGCACACATGAATGGTCTTGGGATGTTTCACTGTTGGCAAGACACAGGAGTGATGCTGATGTTCACCTTTTCTTCTCTGGCCAATCTTTACCCCATTCCTCCGAAGTCCAGTCACTGAACCTTTGGCAGAATGACCGTCTGTCCCTGATGTCTGTCTTGGAGAGAAGTGGCAGCGGTTGCCTAGTGGTTAGGGTCTAGGCCCCAGAATCAGATGGTCACGGGTTCGAATCCTAGAGCAGTTGGTTGGCCTGAGGGACCCTGGAGCAAGGTATCTTTCCCAACACTGCTCCCCGGGCACTTTAAATAACTGGTCCCTGCTGCACGGTGCGTATGGGTGAATCTGGGCAGCGGTGGCCTTGTGGTTAGGGAGTTGCCCCTGATTGGAAGATTGTGGGTTTGAGTCCCTCACTAAAATGTTGCCCTGAGGCACCCTTGAGCAAGGTACCGTCCCCATCACTGCTCCCAGGGCACTTTCAATAGCTGCATGTGTGTGCTTGGGTGAAATGCAGAGGTTTAATTTAGTTGTGTTGCGCTGCCTTTCACAATGACAAGAATAGTCACTTTCACTTTCTTGGCTGCCCTTCTTGACACCAGCCATTCTACAAGTCTTCTCCTCATTGTGTGTGCAGATATATTCACACCTGCCTGCCACCATTCCTGAGCACGCCCTGCACTGGTGGTGCCTCGATCCTGCAGCTGAATCAACTTTAGGAGATGGACCTGGTGCTTGAACGTTCTTGGTCGTCCTGAAGCATCTTCACAACAGCTGAACCTCTCTCCTTAAAGTTCTTGATGATCTGATAAATGGTTGATTGAGGTGCAATCTTACTAGCAGCAATATCCTGCCTGTGAAGCACTTTTTGTGCAAAGCAGTGATGACTGCATGTGTTTCCTTGCAGGTAACCATGGTTACAGAGGCAGAACAATGATTTCAAGCACTTTTTAAAAGCATCCAGTCTGCTATTCTAACTCAGTCAGCCTGACAGAGATATCTCCAGCCTTGTCCTCCTCAACACACTCACTTGGGTTAATGAGAGGATCACTGAGATGATCCTTTTGTGGATGCAGTGGAAATATGTTTTTTTTAATCATAATGTTCTGGAGTTTATGCAAATTACCATCATAAAAACTGAAGCAATAAACTTTATGAAAACAAATATTTGTGTGATTCTCAGAACCATGATGCTTAAAGACATATATACAAATCACAATGCACTTTATGATGTTCTCTTGAAATGAGGTTTGCTCAGCATCAGCAGTACACTTAAGACATGAAGCAGTAAACAGGAGCAGATGACTCCAGATGATCAGGATGGTGATTAAGTTAGACGCTTTGTTCTGCTTGTAACTGCTCAGGTACAGAGACTGGACTGAAAATCAGAGACAACAACACTGTCCTTCAGGAAGATCTGGAGAACTGCTCAGGTACAGAGACTGGACTGAAAATGAGAGACAACAACACTGTCCTTCAGGAAGATCTGGAGAACTGAGCCTCAACAACGCCACACAAGAAAGTCTGGATCTTTGGAGGCAAAATATAAAGAAATGAGGGGCTCAAGACTGCACTGTATATGAAATCTGGCAGTAGTCCTAAACCCCCTCCTTTCCATTGTGGTGTTTTGTATGATGTAGTTCTGAGCTGGAGTCGTTTTGATTTATGGTTTGGTTTTGTGTCTACGACAGGAGGGGAGGACTATTATATTAGCTCACCATGCTTTATTAATATGGGCTCGGCTGAAATAATGCAGGATTTTTGTGGTTATTACAGATGCACTTGAGATATGAACGGACTTCCATTCCAAACATCAAGACATTTCTTGGATCCATATGGAAGAATAAACCCGGCTCACAAAAGTATGATTTATATTTAGCTGTTACTATAAACAAGGGCATATCATTTGTTCATAAATAAATCAAAAGAGGCATAAAAGTGGAGGCTGTTGAGTGGCCCATTCATAAAGTTGTAAAGACGTCTGACATGTAGCAGTGTTCATAAAAAAAAAAAGAAAAAAAAAAAGAAAAAAAAGAAAAATTCCATCCCAGCTAGCCTTGCAAACAGAAAGAGAACGAGAGAGAGACAGAGAGAGGGCGAGAGAGGGGATCGGGAAGTTGTGGGTTAAAATCCCAGATCAGTCAGTTACCCTGAGGTGCCCTTGAGCAAGGTACCGTCCTCATCACTGCTCCCTGAATGCGGGAAATGGCTGCCCCCTGCTGGACAGTGTGTGTGTGTGTGTGTTAAATACAGAAAATATGTTTCATTGTGGTTCACAATGACAAAGTCACTTTCACTTCACACCCTATCTCCGTGTGCTCAGAGCAGAATGTTATGGTGTAATTTATCACCATAAGCATCAGTATAGTCATTCTGCCCAGCACTACACACTCACATCTAAAAGTCTCTGTTACAAATTTATCTTCATATTTACTGATGATGCAGACTAAAAGATCACTAGCGGGACACCTCAGGCTACTTCTGCTTAAGAACGCTATTTGGAAACAGCGAGAGGGCCAAAACCATATAAATGCAAATGCTCATATCTAACAGCATCTAACCTGTAGCAGTGGGTTAACGACACCCGTGGAGTTCATTTCCTGCGTGTACAATCGCCAGCGTTTAGACTAATTGTGTGCGTGAAGATTCAGTGTGTTGTCCTCTGCAAAAAACTCCTTTAGTCCATTCCCCAAAGAGTAAACATAGAAATAAAAATGTTGCAGGGAGAGACAGAGTGAGAAAGAAAGAGAAACCTTGAGAGTGAGAGAGAAGAGAAAGGCGTATGACAGATTGAGCCTGCTATTCATTCGGCAGTTGGAGCTCCTGGTCTCGGTTTCCCACTGTGAGAAGCTCCATGTGGACTTGAGGACCAACTTTCTGACTTTTGAACTTCAGCACAGCCTGGAAGCAAGCTTCAGATTAAAGGAAGCAAGGTTACTGAGCAGCCACAAGGCTGCCTGGATCTACGCCTCAGATCGGAGCTCTGTGATATATAGACCCAGGCGGTGCTGGGCTGACAGAACTGAATGATTAACTGAAGGACTTTTATCACATTTGGGTGATGGATAGGGCTGCTGTGGACTTACCCTTAGTGCTGTGGAGGGACTGCTGTCTGCATTTTTTAAAGTGGAAGCGTTTGATGGCCACAGACTGGCCTCTGTACTTGGCTCTGTAAATGATGGTGCCGCTGCCTCCTTGGCCCAGGATATCCCGCTCCTGCTCACTGCACTCCAGGTCACTTTTCTCCAGGAACAACCTAGAAACACACAAATGCTCAAAAACACCTCAAATGAAACCACGTATGATCTTTTAGACACAGCGGATCTGCTGGGTTAGCTCTTTCCACAACCCTAAGATTTCTGATCCTTTAGATTTCTAGACTGATTTCGCTTCTCAGAAAAAGTTTTGTAATGTAATTTACCGGGATTTCACTGACTGATGTGGCAATCAGTGTAATTTCCCCAAATTCCCAAAGTGCCCAGACTGAAACATCATAACCTGGAGAGAAAGGCTCGAGTTGCGGTTCACTGTATGCTGGGTAGTCACTTTCACTTTCTAGCTCTGCAGTAACACAGTGCTTAGATAAGATCAAACCTCCCTTGACAGGAAAAAAGTGAAAATTCTCACTCTTGGTTTTAAGTAAACTTTGGTGCTCTGCCAACTCAAACCCTTTCCACTTTCCCAGCTGTTCTTCAAAGCATTTCCATTAGCGGTCCGCGTGGGATCTCAGAGCTCAGGAAACATCCATCAGGGACCCCTTTGAAGCTGCTCCCTCTAATGGTGAAGTACCACCCTGAAATGTCTTTTAATGGTTTGCTGTAACAGAACGCGATCATGGCTCGTCTTAATTGCGCCTGCCAGCAAGGCCAGAGTGTTCTTTGTGCCACTGCATAAATATTTGGAGCGACTGCTTCAGATCCTCACTTTATTGTAAACAAGACTTACGCAAAAGCTCCTTGTAAAGGCATAAGCCACACTGACGTGTTGAACATCGCCGAGGAGGAACCCGCTGCTGCACCGGTTTATATCCGCCGCAGCGCGGTGTCGACAGCTGTGTGGATCTCTTAGGAATTTGACTTCGAGTTTAACAGGGGTGTGACACAAAACTGTAAGTCTGGCTCAACAGTGAGTGGAATAATTTCCACATGAGTGTGGGGGCAGTGAAGATGCACCATTTCCAGTTCTGATATGAAGTTCGCTATAGCTTATTCAGAGAGCAGCAGCAAAGTGTTCGCTCATGGCGCACTGCTTTTTTGGACTGTGGATTATTAAAACAAGTTAATGATTTAGTTAAAGATAAAAACATTTGTACGTAAAAAGGTCCCCAATTATTGCACATTTTCTCAATAGGTCTAACTGAGTAGTAGGCATTATATTTATTTTCCTTTTTCCCTTTTTATAATAGGAACGGTATTACATTTCTGTGCATTCTTGGTTGAATAAAGTTACTCCACCCCTTTCTGTCATAGCATTAGAAATGGACCTTAAGGAGAATGTTGAAATTCTCAGACTCCACTTAAGGACGATTAAGTTTGTGTGGTATCCTTCAATACCTTGAGGTTGAAGACGATTACACGTGGATTTAGTGCGAGTCCCAGACCAGTAGGTCATCCTAAGTTAATTTGAGCAAGATACCGCCCCCATCACTGCTCCCCGAGTGCTAGGTTATTGGCTACAGCTAGTCGCTGTGAGCCGTGCTGGGTCTTCACAATGACAATCACTTTCATATTCCTTTGGATTAACCTCCACCTCTGAAAAAAATTCAAAAATTCGCGAAAATTGCTCAAGAACGGTTTGAGGAACATGCCAAACTTGGTGTTGACTTGGCCAGATTTCAGCACAGCAAAATGCTTCTCTGCGTTTATCCCATTTCACACAGTGCAGCAGTGGGACGGTGCTCAAGGGAAGCTCAGGGGATTCAAAACCACAACCTTCTGAATACTAGGACAATATCTCTAGTCCACCGCTGCCCAGTGCATATATCATAGCGCACCTTCAGAGGTCTCGTTGAGTCTCGCTGGCTCAGAGCTGCTTGAGGGGGATCTTTTCCAATAGCACGCTGGTGGTTTTAATATAATGGCTGATCGCTGCACTTAAAAGAGGATAAATTGGGACACAATCTGTGGAAATTGGATGTAAATAAGGTACTTGTTTGCAGGCACGTCTTGTCACGCACTGAGGCTGATCTATCAGTTTTGCTCAAATCACTGTTTGTTTCCTGAAAGGACACAGGGTACTTCATGCATCATTTAAGGTGGTCAAATCGACTCTTGTTGCTAAGCAACTCTGCTAATAAGGGCAAAATTAGATTTCTGGCTTTTAAAAAGTTGAAGCAAACAAACTTTTCAATCAAATCAACAGTGGCACATAATATAGAAGTAGGGCTGTTTTAAATGTAACATTTGAAAAGATAAACAATTTGAGGAGAAACAGAAAATCAGACATTGTGACCTGAAACCAGGCACTTGTTACTCTTTGGTCTCTACAGTTCATCATCTTTTTCTTTCAGCTCCTGTTCTGCATCTCCCACCTTCAAACTCGGACATCCGCCTGCATGTCCTCGTCCACAAACCTCCTCTTTCCTTGCAGCTCCATCCTCCTGATGCACTCCCCATCTCTCCTCTTTACAAACTTGCTTCTCTAAAATGTCCAACCTGAGCTGTCCCTCTAACATGTCCCTCCTGATGCACATCTCAGCATCTTTAACTCTGACACCTCCAGCTCCGCCTCCTGTCTTTTCATCAGTGCCACCGTCTTCAACCCATAGCATAGCTGGTCTCCCTACCATCATGCAAACTTTTCCGTTCACTCTGGCTGGTACCTGCCTGTCACAGATCACTCCCATCACCCTTCTCCACCCATTCCAGCCTGCCTGCACTCTCTTCTTCACCTCTCTTCCACACTCGCCATCACTCTGAACTGTTGAACCCAAGTAGTTAAAGTCCTCCACCTTTGTCACCTCTACTCCTTCCATCCTCACCACTCCACTGTCCTCCCTTTCATTCACACTCATGTGTTCTGTCTTCGTCCTACTCGCTTTCATTCCTCTCCTCTCCAGAGCATGAAAAACAATTAAACACTGCATGCAAATCCTTTGGGTGGGGGCTACATCACGAGCTTACACGAACGCTCTTAAGAGAACGGCTTTGTCTTTTTCTTTTCAAGCAAATGATGACAAACGATCCCCTCCTCAGTATAAGATGGGGACATGTATCACAGACGCAGCGGTTTGGATTTGTGCTGGTTTGCTCAGCAGTGAACACCGGCCTCCTGCCTGCCTCCTCCGACGGTGTGCGAGAAAGGTCATTTGATATGAAACAAATGCATCCTTGCAATCATTTGTGTGTAATGTTCAAAGGTTTGGAATCCAACTGCAACAATTTGCTATCTTATTAAGAGCAATAACACAATGTGGATGTAAATGAGCCTTGCTTTTTAGCTTGCGTTTAATATTTCCATCATTTTCATTCTGTTAAATTAACTATACTGTTCCATGAACACGATCTTAAATCAACATTTGTTTCCGGATATACATTTTTTCCACAGCTGCACATATTTTGCACATATTCCTTCTAATGATCTGGAAGTGATCAGCAGGTGAGTCCTGTCTTCGAATTCATTGCACAAATTTATGATATGGTTTTACGATGGTCACAGATTCCAAACTGCTGAACAGTAGTGCTTCCCTACATTACAACCCCAATCGTATTTACAGCTCATGAGCGTTACTCCTCCTTACTTCACTTCCCAGTGAGGGAATCTGCGTGGACGACAGCTGCAGTATACAAGCTTTCACGCTGGCCCCGATTCAGCATGCACGATTACTTCATACGAGACAAAAATTCAGGCTTTTAAAGACCACTGCTGTTGCTATTAGTTATGCAACGTGCTTCTGCCCGTGTTTATACATAACAGTGGGACAGAGAGTGCCGGAAAACAACACGAGCGAGTCGTTTTGACCTTTTGCTGGATGTTAAAGATGTCTTGGCGGATAAAGAGCACTTGGCGTAAAGGGGGGTAAATTTGTATAAACATTTTTTTGCCAAAACACTGCATAACTGCACCAAAATAAAGACATTAAGTTTCATCTTTCCCTGCCAAACAACACTTCCGCTCCCAGCTGTTTCTGCCCCTGAGGGTAAAGATTGTGCACAATTATTTTCCTCTCGTTTTATCACTCTCCTGCAGAAAGTCCCTTACCGTGAGGGAAAGTCGGTCATGAAAAGCTCCGGCACCAGCTCCTGCAGGGCCACGGGCTCTTTGGGGTGATTAGGGCAGGTGATGTGCTCTTCCTCGGCAGCGGCCAAGACGCAGTCCTCCATGTTGAAGTAGTGGATGGTGGACTGGTTGGAGCTGGTGGATGGGATGGGGTCCGTGTGCCTGGAGGTGGCGCTGCAGTAAGGACAGGGCGCGTACTGCTCAATCAGCAGAGACCCATCGTTCTCGCTGCCCGTGAGCGCTGCAGAGACACAGACAGATCACATCGACCATTGATACCACACCGGATGTTTTAGATACATAGTCATTCAATGTATTATATTAGGACATGATGAATGAATGCATGAATATTTATAGAGTATATATTTTTTGTATGTATACTACGCTCTGCTCAGGGAGTCCCAGTATAATCAGCAGCTCCTGTCCAAGACCTGGTTTGCTTTTGTGGAACTGTCATTAGCGCTAGCAGTGGCCTAGCATACAAGGAACTGGCCGCAGGATCGGAAGGTCGTGGGTTTCGAATCCCAGACCAGTATGTTGCCCCGAGGCACCCTTGAGCGAGGTACCGTCCCCTTCACTACTCCCTGGGCACTTTCAATAGCTGCCCCCTGCTGCACGGTGTGTGTGCATGGGTGAAATGCAGAGGCTGCTTTTCATTCTAGCTCCATGTGTATTTGCAATGACTAGCAGTCACTTTCACTTTGCTGTGAAGATCCATGCTGGATATGCTCTAATTTTAAGGCTATACTGATATAAAAATGAAGTAAAATCTAGTCTCAAAATAGAAATTGTAACACCCCATCTATCATCTTTCTTGGAAAACACTGATTGGTTAGAGGCTCATTTGCATATTACTTGTGGGACATCGGTATCATGGTATTAGCAGATAGTATATCGTGCAGTGCTAAATAGAACCACGTCCTATCGTAAACACAACAAACATTAAATTCTCTTATACTTGTCATGTCTATGATCTGTGGCTTTTCCTGCTTCCTGAACGCAGTGATTTGCAGGCGTGAACACACAGACAGCAAAGAGAGCGCGCACTCCCTATTTAAACACCTTGAGACACGCCCGCGAGCACGTCCGCGTCCTTCCCAGTGCATCTGCGAGTTGTCCAACACGGCGGAAAGCTCGTTTACAAGTTTGCATGTTTGTTTATTTGTTTTCTGCACGCTTGACTAGAGAATAGGATGGCACTGGAAGGAAAATGGAGCAGAATGAATCATTCATTCTTAAACAGTCCCAGACTGAGCAGGTGTGCTGAGGCATGAGACTGAGAGACTGGCTCTTTGCACTCAGATGAAAAAGCAGCGAGGCTGAATACACTAACCTATGACTCATCCTCACAGTGAAAAACGATTGCCATGGAAGCGTATTATACATCACTGAGCCACTTTCAAAAGGCTGTAGCCGTAGCAGGGGAAGAGACGTGCATTGCTTCCGAGCAAAAAATCTACTGTGCACCTAAAAGCAAGGTTACCACCTCCACTAGGGCACTTGATCCTCTTCTCTAAATTAGGCAACAATAAGGGTGAGATGCACTTAAATGATCTTGATTAATTGCATTCGTTTGGCGTTAATAACGTCATCCATTTGTTTCATTTAGACCTTTTGCATTTACATCTACACGCTTCATAAAAATGGTATAACTTTAAGAGCACAATTGCAGGTTAGAGTGTGTGCTACACAGTCAATAAGGGTTAATATCGCACTGGGCAAAAGTTCTCCAAAGCTTCTGAAGTTTTTGTTTCTCATTTTCAGTGCGGTCTGTCCCCGAGCCGTTTCAGAGGATCGTCTTTTGTTCATTAAGCCACACGGTGATCAACGTACGAATCATTCAAGCAGAACAAAGCTTAAAGAAAACCCCATCCAGGGCTGGAAGTCCAAAGGTGTACAATAGGCTCGCTCTCTCTGGTGGCTCAGGATGGCCTTCCATCTTCTCCATTTCTCAAAGTCACTACAGGTGGTTGTTATCCGACTACCGAATTTACAGTGATTGTTCTCCACCAGCTGTGTTACGCTGTCCAATAATGGAGTGCTAAAATCAGTTTGAGAAGTTTCACAGAACATGCTGGCCTTCAACGTCCCAGTGTTGGGAGTTGGGTGGAACTAGAGGAGAACTTTGGCAGAAAAAAGGCTCTCCAGGACCTTAGTGCAACTTGAGTGCAAAAAAGAGTGAGAGCAATATCATAGAGCAGATACAATATCACAGGTCATTGGAGGGAAGAAAAATAATCTGGCAACAAACCTAGCCTGAAACAGCACGCACCCATACTGCCAGTCCTTTTCCACAGGAAACCAGCACCGCTCTGGCTCAGGCCACAGTTTCAACAATTTGATTTGACCAAAACTATTGGTACTGAAACCTGAAACGTCTCCCACTGATAGCAAAAATTCGTTTTTTGTTTTGGCATGTCGTTTCTTTGTTGGGATGTTGACACATCCTTAATTATACTGGATTCACTCCAAATTGTTGGAGATGTGGTTCGCCAGAAAAGGCCCAGGTTTTAAAGAATCCTGGGTTGGTTCGAGAACTGGCTCTCTATTGGTGGAAAAGCTCTTGTAGCGGTCTGTACCCGAGCCGTTTCAGAGGATCGTCTTTTGTTCATTAAGCCACGCGGTGATCAACGTATCAATCATTCAAGCAGAACAAGCTTAAAGAAAAGAAACGTTCCCTAAAAGAGCGCAGGCTGGGTTGAAGAAAGGCCAAATATTGACTTTAAAGCTGGTTAGGAATCTACAAGCTCTTGTTGTTTACATGAATGTGTGCACATAAATCACTGCATCTGTTGTCTCATTGTACGAAGCAATAAGGGGTGGATGAAGACTTGCACAGAAGCGTTTATTATATGTAAAGTAAAATAGTGTGTGTCATTTATAAAGTCACACATCATAAATATTCATCTGAGAGTATCAGCGGAAGGTTCAAACTCGGTGGTTAACAGTCTCTCACCCTCGTTCTTAAACTGCTCTTAAAAGTGTGCACGTAATTTCTTTTGTCCGCTTGCTGCTTGTTGATTTATCCGTAGTCGTTCATCACAGTCGGCTGAACGTTTCAGTCTAAAAGCTGCATGTGTGCGACAGCTGGGCTGCATTACGGATGCTTTGAAGGGTCAAACCAAGAAAATATGGTTAAAGTATTGAATAAAATAATATTTCATTATGCTGACTTTGACATCTTGGGTTAAAAAGAACTTTAGGTAAGTTTTTGATATAAGGATAACTTTATCTAGCATACAAATCTCAATATTAAAATATCAGTGCCGACAATAACTACACAATAAAAGACTATTTTATGCTGTTAGAGCTGTTAGTATTTCCATGTACTGGTTTTTATTTGGCTGAGATGTTGACAGGTTCTCCCTTTTTGGAGTGTTAGTCCATAACGTGCTAAGATATGGAAGTTCACATGTGGAGAATAATGCAGTTCTCACCAGGAAACCACTGCTCTATAAGAGCGTTGACGTGATCGGTGATGAAAGCCATGGCCGAGAAGTCTCTCATTGCTGACTGACAGATGATCTTAATGCCACCACTTTTCTTTCTCTTCCAGTTCAGGTCTGATGACTCAACACTGCAGGAGAGAATGGAAGGAAGGAAGTATATTATAATAATAATGATAATAAAAAGCACACTCTGGTACATTACATAGCGTACCCATCCCTGAGTCTGACTTCTGGCCAAAAAAAATGGGTGTTGGTGGAAAAAAACATTGACCTTTTAACTTCATTTGAAATACTGGGAGGAAAAAAATGCAACTGGAAATTTCCCCCAATTCTTTTAGCCCTAATTTGAAATTGATCATTTTATCATTTTTATGGCATCAAAACAACCCCGTCATTCAGAAACAACCCCGTCAATAAATGCAATTGTGGAATTATTTTCATTGGCAAGCCAATATCTGATATCTCAGTTATCTTGAGAAGTAAATATCCTGAGTATCCAACCTTAAATAGCCTCCATCAAAGGTCACCAGCAACCCCTCTTTCCAGTAGATGGTTTGACTCCGGCGCACTCGGAACGTGCTGCAGCGGTTCCTCTGCTGGCTCCCCGCAAAACTATAGATCACCGTGTTCCTGTTCCGGGGGCTCCGAGAGCCTCGCTTAGTCTCAAAAGCCTAAAACACAGCAGTGAGGACTAATAAGACAAATAACCTAAAGCCCAGACTAACCGGCACACTTAATCCCCATTCCCAACCAGCTCAGGAGACTGATTAGCTCATTTTCATGCTTTTACAGGGTGTATTTGTGCAGCAGAGCACTAGCCTGTGTCTAGGCCAAAGGTTAATAAATGGCTATGCAATAAATGACTGTGAACGGTGCCAACACTTCTAGAAAGATCTAACTTCATCTACAGTTCTAGGCTGTTTTAGGCCTCAGATAAATAGTACAAATACAGGCGTCCGTTTTGAGTGGCCACGCATTTCTTTATATTCAGCATCAGCAGTAAACTAATCATCATCCTGATCATCTGGAATCATCTGCTCTTGTTTCTTCACTGCTTCATGTCTTAAGTTAGACGCTTTGTTCTGCTTGGAGGTTCAGACGTAGATCACTGTGTGGATTAACCAACACAGAACTATCAAACTGCTCAGCTACAGAGACTGGACTGAAAAGGAGAGACAACAACATTGTCCTTCAGGAAGATCTGGAGAACTGCTCAGGTACAGAGACTGGACTGAACATGAGAGACAACAACACTGTCCTTCAGGAAGATCTGGAGAACTGCTCCTCAACAACACATTAAAGATTAATGAAGAAAGTCTGGATCTTAAAGAAAAGGTGAGTGATGAATGATGAGTGGCTCAAGTGGCATCCTTGAGTGTCTGGAAAAATGCTGTGTAAATATTACTATTCATTTATTATAATAAAATTCTTTACTATTATTTTTGTAACTGTTACTCTTATTTTCTGCACATAAAGTTGATCTGTTGCAATAACAAATAGAAAATATTAACTTTAATCTGTGCTAATACAGCCGCTTATTAACATATTGATGAGATTTCTTTTACACCCCAACCAAAGACACTCCAACTTCTTCAGGCTTTTAAATTGTCAGGTGTAGCAGGCATGATAGTTATCTTGTATTCATGTGTTTATCAAAGACAGAAGCGTGTGCTGACGGCTGTTGACGGGTTTGAGACGGCACGAATGTGTGTACCTGCAAGTCCATCTGGTTCAGGCTGATCAGCATGCGGGCGATGAAGCGTTCCCAGAAGCCTGCCGGCACAAAACTCATCTTGAAATGGCGCTGGATGGTGTTGCTGCTCTGCTGGCGGAAGCCGTGGATATCCATGGCTGGCTTTGAAGGCAACAGGTGTGGCAAGAGATAACTAGAGGAATGGAAATATGACATGATGGAGAAATTAGACCGTGCAATGGGGAATGACAAGAAAGATGTTCTTTTATGATCTTATAACATTTACAATTGCTCATTTGTATATGGCTGATTCATCTAAAGCATGCCAAAACTTGCCCAACCATTTTAACACCAGTTGCTGCAGATGATAGGAATCCAGTACCAGCGAATCATATTGTTATCATATATTTTTTTACAATGAAGCAACCAGGTTCCTCCAAGACCTCAAGGAACATGGTTTGGGGCTCCCAAATGAGAGAGCTCTCTTAACACTGGCTCTATCCGGTTAGTGATGTCAGAAAAGGCCCGGGTTTAAAAGAACCCTGCACTGGTTCAAGAACTGGTTCTCTGTTGGAGAAGACAACTACAGGTTTGAATTTGATTTGAAAATTGATCATAATTCATGACATAGCCATATAATTTATAATTTAAATGATTTGGCAAACCATCAATCCCAGTCAGTAAGCTTAAAAAAATAAAAATAATAATCCAGATCTACTGTGGGGTAAATGATCAAGTGGCTTGCTTGGTGTATGCAGTTACACGAAGCCCACCTGTTGCTGGCTACAGGGAGAGCGATCTCAAACTTGGCAAGGAACTGGAAGTACTGCTCCTCTGTCTGCTGGGTGAAGCCTGTGCCAACCAGGAGCATGCGTAGGTCCTCCGCCCGGATCACGCCGTTCCGGGCCACGGAGCGCGAGCTCTTCAGGTGGATAATCCGCTCCAGACACTCCGACAGCCACACAGCGTCCAGGAAGTAGAGCTTACACAGGCCGTGACTGGTGTCAGCGAAGTGCAGCATGGTGCCTGTCTCGATTAAGAAGCTGATCGCTGTTGAAGAGAGAAACCAGGGGCTCATCAGGAAATAAGACAGAACTTCCATAGTTCAGGACCTATGTTCGCTGTTGAGGGTTAAATGAACATGTCAGCCGATCGTCGACAAACAAAATGAGCTGAATTAACGACTACCAAAAAATATCCATGTCTGTTGATGCAATATATGTGAAGAATCTGGAAATGTACAATATTTTTCATTGCAGATAAAAAATAAATAAGTAAATGAATAGAAAAGGGAAAAGTTTGTGAAACGCTGTCTCAAGGTATCAAAAGCTCAGTCCAAATTGTGGAGCCACCCCTGATCTTTTATATATATATATAAAAAAAATAACTAGATGACTTTCTGGTATTTTTATGCGTCATTGAGGAAAAGTTCTCCAGATCTTCCTGAAGGACAGTGTTGTTGTCTCTCATGTTCAGTCCAGTCTCTGTACCTGAGCAGTGTGGGATAATCTCCATAGAGAAAACAAAAGGCAGCCAACGTCCAAAGAAGAGCTTTGGACGTCCTTCGAGGAGCCTGGAGGCCACTTAAAGAAAGAAGCTGGTCTAAGAGAGTTGAGGCTGTGCTGAAGAATAATGATGGTGAAGTGAAAGTGAAAATTCTTGTCACTGTGAAAGTCGACACAGTGAAACAACGAAATTACACCTCCGACCATTACACTTCACACACGAGCAGTGGGGGGGAAGCTATTGAAAGCCCCCAGGGAGCAGTGATGGGGAAGATACCTTGCTCAAGAGTACCTTGGGGCAACCTACTGGTAAGACTACAATCTTCCGATCCTGGGGCCCAACTCCGTAAACACTCCCTCAACACTCCACCGCTGCAGGCGAATATTGACATTAAAGCTGGTTAGAACGAAACTCTGTGTGTTTAGACTGGAGTTACAGGTGTTTGTACATAAATCGCTGCACCAGTTCTCAATTTTCCACTGAATACAAAGAAGGGGTGGCTCAAGACTTTTGCTCAACAATTGTTTAATAAAACAGCTGCTGAATAAATAGAGTGAGCTTTCTGAATTTATTTAAATGATCTGTGATGACAGTATTTCAAAGGCCAGCATCCTGATATATCAGGCTTTTAAACATGTATTACCAGTCTGAAGGTCCTCATAGTCTTTGATGTCACTGCCTGGGCTCTGTTCAATGATCTGCTCCAACTCCAGGTCAGTGAGATACTGAACCTCATCTGCAGAATCTCTCCTCTGACGCTCCGCCAGCACTGCCTCCTGCAGCATCAGGTAGCTCTTGGGGATCTACCACAAAAACACACACACACACACACACACACACACACACACACACGTTTGTAACATGCAAAAACGAAACGAATAAAATGTTGAGTCTGAGACACCATGAATTAACCAGTTAATTAACCAATTAACAATTAACCAAGAGTTAATTATAATCTTAAAAATATGGGTTTAAATGAGCTCTTACCAGTCCATTAACGGAACTAAAATCTGCTTTTAACGTCATATCAATATTTAATGTTTAATGCACTCAACTTTTAAGGTAAAACAGCATTTTTTTACAGTGTAGGTGACTTTTATTACTTTTAACATGACGGGTTTACCTAAAATGGAAAGATCATAGGCATTTAATAGGTATCTATAGATCCAATAAAGGTCACAGGTGATATTTTGAATAATATTCTAGTTTCAAAGGGAGGCTCATAGTAAAGGTTCACTGGGTTTGAGCTAGACCTTACCAGTCTTCCCACCAGCTTGTGGCTGCTGGCTGGATTACCGATGTCCTTCATGGAGCAGGCCACCTGATACAACAGCCTCTTGAGACCATCCATGCCTTCCAACGTCTTACACGACACCTCACTGTCAGACGCACACACACACACACACACACACAGTAAACCTTTTCAGCTCAGTTCAAACAAATGCCTGTGGTCTGTCACCGTGGCGAGATGCTGATACTGACTGCAGGTGTTTCCAGGTGATGTCAGGGTAGCCGCTGGCTCTGGCGCCCGATGGCGTCCTGCAGAGTGCCAGGATGTAGGCCCGCAGCGTGGCTATCCGTTCAGTGCGGAACTTCGTGTCGATGAGGTCAAGGTGGGTGCCGACCACCACCACGGCGGAGTTCGGGGCACGTGCCTGCCAGTGGTATGAAAAAATGAAGCACGATTATAAATATTAGCACCCTAAAGTGCCAAAGACTCAAAGACTTCTTCTCCTTCTAAGCCATGGCTTCCAGGGGCAAATATAAACTTAACCATTATCCTAAAGAACAGAATTACAGTATTTTCCTTCATTGTCAGTAAATTAAACTGATTCTATTAACGGTTCCATATCCTACATTTTCTTCTGTGAGAGTTTACAATGTCTGTTTCTGTTTTAAACAAATAGAATTCATTTTTACATTTAATAGCCCGTCTTTAGTGCCTCTCTTTTGATGCACAGACACTCCAAAAGCTTGTATGAAGCCTCACTGAGAGACTGGAAGCTGTTGTGGCTGCAAAGGATAAACTCTGTATTGATGCCCATAGAATTAGTACAGGATGTCCCAATTGTTCCTGTAGGTTTGATGGCCAGGTGTCCCAATACATTTGTCAATTTAGTGTATATAGGGCTGACAACATATTTGTTATTTCTGTTTTTTCACAGATGTATTTCACACACAGTCCCTTCCAAAAGGATTAGAACAGCAAGGCCAATTAGTTTGTAACCTGTTACAGTTCCATTTGAAGAAACCTTTGCATACAGTTGAATTTCTACTTTGTCCATTTTTAAGCATCACCAATCGGTTAGATTGTGTGAAAATTTCTCAATAATCCCGCCCATAGAAGTGATTGACTTCGTCTTGGAGTTTATTTAAAACTTAACTTACGGAAAGTTTATTTTTCCTTCACTACACATCACTGTTTTGAGATACAAGTTTGTGTATCATCAGCAGTGATTTTTCGAAGGTAGAAGTAATAATAATGTACACATTCAGTGCAGGCCTTTCTGACCTCGATGTTGAGCAGCCAGGACTGAAGGTTGGCTACAGCCTCTTCTCCCAGAGCCAGGTTCCAGATGACGATGTACAGAGCCTTATCCGTGAAGAAACACTGGTTTACGGTGGACATGCTGGCTGGACCACCAATGTCCCAAACATTGAAGGACACGGACTCCACCTATTCACAAGAGAGAAACCTCAGTCCTCACAACACTTCATAATATTCTAGAGTTCTAGCGCTGCCCCAACATGTGGACACTGCACTGGAAATACTCTGTAGTAAGATGCCCTGAGGTACCCTTGAGCAAGGTACTGTCCACATCACTGCTCCCCGGGCACTTTCAATAGCTGCCCCCTGCTGCATGTTGTGTGAGGGTAAAATGCAGAGGTGTGATTTTGTTTGTTGCGGGCAGCGGCGGCCTGGTGGTTAGGGAGTTTGGCCACAAACCCCTTACCAGTCGAGTGCCCTGAGATACCCCTTGAGCAAGGTACCGAACCTGTCACTGATCCCCGGGTGCTTTCATAGCTGCCCCTTGCTGCACGATGTTTGCATGGGTTGAATGCAGAGGTCCAATGTCGTTGTGGTTCACTGTGTCACTTTCACTTTTTCACTTGCACTGTGCTTCACAATGGCAATAGTCACTTTCACCTTCACTTTAATTCGGTAATTCAGGATCTCCAATCCAGCTGACGCGCAGGTCTTGGGACAGTGGGAGGAAACAAACACAGACACTGGAGAACATGTCGAGTCCGCAGAGGAAAAGGACCCGGACCGTCCCACCTGGGAATCAAACCCAGGACCTTCTCACTGTGAGGCGACAGCACTACCCACTGCCACACCGTGCCGCGCCATTTTTACACCCATATTTGTTCGCTTTCTTACGTAAGAGATCACCCTTATTTCTTTATTTCCTTTGCTTTATTCCCTCTCATGCATGCTTACTACTTGTTTTTAGTTGAAAGTCTCGTTATTCGCCTTGAATCGACACGTCACTGTCTCAACACAGCTCTGCTGCTCGTAGTGTATCGATGACTAATGAGAGTTGAAAGAGGTGAAAACAGGCAAATAAAACCAGACACTGAAGATTTCATTTATTCTACCACTGATTAATAAAAAGGTTGGATGTTTACAAAATGAGCAGTGTGTGTACAGGCGAGTCCTGCCTTACAGCAAACAGGAGGCTGAGGAAGTGCTGCCAGTTGGAACTCAGAGCTGGTCTGTCTTTAAAGCGAAACTGTAACTCATCACGTTACGTCATTTGGAAGTCCAGGGAGAGAAGCCTGGGGACAAACTCACAGTACCTGGAGTGTTTGAGGAGGGAATAACACATGGACACAATTTTGCGCAGAGAAAAGGCAGACTTTCCTGGTAAAGATCAGTGAATCTGTTTGAATGGAAGTGAAGCTATTAAAGCCAGCATGATGAGTAAACGGTACCGGAGAGCAGCGGTAGGACGGGTTACCGCAGCTGGCCGGGCTGAAGTGGCCAAAGAAGGATAAATTGTAGGAGTTTTCATGGTTTACAGGCGTTTCTGGATTTTAAAAAATAATAAAAAGAAAGTACTTTTTCCCCCTCAAACTTCAGTGACGTTTTGTTGATTCTCTATAGGAAACTAAGAACGAGAAAATAAATGTTTTTCAAATGTATTTCATTCATTTGTGTGACCTACTAGAAAATCTGGACAAGTAAAGGAATGTGCCAAACCAAAATCGCGTATTAACGTGTTACAGAAAGGAGAGAAAACTGGTTTCTTGTTTCCAGGTCCAGTTGGGCATGGAGGGTTATTTTGGGGGCTGGGTGTTTAGATAAGCCGCTCAGTCTGTCCGTGACTCAGGTCCCAACTCAGACAGGGAGGAAGCTGAGCAGACTAATACCGGGAAACCAAACGAGACCACCACTGGCGCAGGGGTCAAAGGACAACTGGAACAGCGGTGCTGCTGCTTTTCATATTTTTGAGACTTGCAGCTCAAACCAGGTCCAACAGCTTCTGTTTTACAAACAAGTCCAAAGAGTTTTGCCGGATAAAGTTTTAGGACCCCGTTCAATAAAAAGAGACAGTAAACATGGAGACTGGACTCCAACACGTAATGATTTTGGGGGTTTTAAACCCACCCTTCTTCAGCGCCTTCACGTTTGTTTAGAGAAGCTCAGCAGCGTCAGAAAAGACGAGGGACACGATGTAAAACTACAGACAGCATTGCTAACTGAAATATAAAAAATAAAAATGAGTTAAAATGCTGTGCAATAAAACCTGACGGTAGAGCAAAATATTTAATACAAACTGTGGCCGTACAGAATATAAATGTGTTCAATTGTTACATGTTTCTGTATCTGGTACTCAGATAGCGATCGTTTTCTAACCCTTTTCTAATAGTTTTCTGGCTCTTTCTGACATTTTTATCAGCGGGAAAGGCATCGCTGTTTACACTCACTGTTTTATCACCGTTTCCCACAAAACCGAGAGAAAGAAGATAAAAAAGACACACCGTATCCTGGCGATATAAGGCTGAATACACCCAACACCACACTTTAACAACTCCCCCTTTTCTTTGTAAGACTGAAGAGAGATCTGTTAATAAAATATATCTAAATGGCACAAAAGTGAAAGTGAAAGTGACTGTCACCGTGAACCCCAATGAAATGAAACCTATGATTTTAACCCACACACACCATCCAGCAGGGGACGGTGCTATATCCAGAACTCGGGAGCAGTGATGGGGACGGTACTTTGCTCAAGGGTACCTCGGGACAGCTTACTGGTTTGGGATTCAAACCCATGACCTTCTGACCCTGAGGCCTATTCCTAACTACTGTTTTGGGTGAGGAACATAGTCTGATGTGGTTTAAAAAGAGTGTTCCCATCATATTAACGGCATAGTGAAGTGTGTAATACATGAAACATGAGTGTGCTTGTGCTCACGCCAGTTTTGACCCCGGTGGGTCGTTCCAGCTCCCAGGTGGATGTGCGGACACTGCGCTCGGAGGGCAGGAACGAGGAGGATTTTCCAGTCTGAACGCCCTCCAGCAGAGCGCTCTTGCCCTGCCGCGGTGGCCCAACTATCATCAGCTTCAGCAGCCTGCAGGCCTCGGCCCGCCGCAGCTCCGCACGCAGAAATGCCAGCACTGCCGCCGGGCCTGACAAACGCATACGAACACACACACACACACACACACACATGCACAGAGAAAAGTGAAAGTGACTCTCTTTGCCATTTTTTTTTTTTATTGATTTTTTGGAATGGTAGACATCACGAGTTCCTTTCATTACCATTGCAAAGAAAGGTAACTGTCCAGAACTTCTCTACATAATAGATGTAACAGATAATAGTAATCGAGGGTAGAGGGCTTATTATGCCGTCCTGGACTCTTGGCCATGTGGCATCTTTAGACTGAACTTGCAATTTTGTCCCCAAGCTTAATGCCTGGATGGCTGCAACACTCAGAAGAGCTCCAAATTTTTTATTACAGCTGAAATAAACCTGCATTAACAAGGTTTATAAGGCAAATTCAATGAAGAGCGATGAGCTTTTGTAAATGGGTCATTTGTCATGCCGTCCTTGCTTAGCACTGCCCCACAGCGTGGCGTTATCATTTCTAAAACGGTTTAAAGCAAGCGTGTGGTGACTGTGAAATAGCGGTGCTAAGCCTTTTTTTTTTTTTTTTTTAACTCGTCTGCTACATTAGCCCTGCCCGTTCTGACCAATCAGAGGCAGACTTTTTACACCATGTCTGTCTTGGGTGCTTTACTACAAACGGGGGAAATGAAACTCCAAAACATAGCTTTAAAGTACCGCTTAGTACAAAGGACAGCTGAGGAGTGCTAGTGTGGAGACAACACATCCTCACTTCACGCGTGCAACATGAAGCTTTATAAGAAGAAGCTATTTTGGCCGATTGTGCATTAATGTGTTGATTTAAGTAAGACATACTTTGCTTAATTACAGGGAAATCTCCCTGGAGCTGTGTGGGATTAAGGCTCTTGTTCAGGGCCTGGAGAGCCAGACTAGAACCCACAACCTCCCACCACCTCCTTTAGGATGACGTTTCTTACTTTAAGTGCTGAAAAGATGCTGAGATTTTCGTGGGTGTGACGGGGATGGACAGCAGTAGAAATGAGTATATTAGAGGGACAGCGCAGGTTTGGAGAAGTTAGAGAAGCAAGGTTGCTCTGGTTTGGACGTGTCCAGAGGAGAGACGAGGATGTGGAAGATGGAGCTGCCAGGAAAGAGAAAGAGAGGAAGGACAAAGAGGAGGTTTATGGAGTGAGGAGCATTCAGCCTGCCATCCCAAGCCATGACCTTCTCGACACATCTTCATAACTTCCATATAAGGAGTTGTTTTTTGTAACCGCTGAAATTCACACGTGTTGCATTCCAGTGCTTGGATCAGTGCTGGAGGTCCTTCAAGGATTAAAAACAAACCCGCGGACTTCCACCTTCTCGTCTTATCTTGCAGAACGGTTGGAGAGATGTGGGGTTTTGAAAAGTGAGAGCTGATCAGCTCCAGCTCCTCACTGACACGCTGCCACTCACAACACACTCCAGTGTTCCGGGTGCTGAGATTAAGCTGATCCAACAGAAATAGGTCAGCGTATGCGTGTGTGTTTGATGGATGCGCGCCTTCGTGAACAACAAACTTTACCGAACGCTGTCGTGCTTGTTGCACTTTTTGTTTGTCAAATGCTACAGATATTCAGACTGATGTTTATGCCCAGCTCCAGCTGGACCTCCACGAGTGGACTGACTCATAAAGGAATTCAGCGAAAGGAAAAACACAAAGTAAATGTAATATCTGGACGCTGCACGGGGGAAATATGGAAACAAATCTAAGCTAACGAGATTTGGAAGTAGGGTCGGCAGCGTACCATCCTTGCGGACGTCTGCGGGGACATTGCTGATGTTCAGCTCTTCGATGTCTAGCTGCCAGAGGTTGGAGAGCTGCCCAAGCTCAGCAGGAAGCTCCTGGATGCCAGGATTACTGCAGAAAACCAACCAGACAGGTTTATTGGCATTCAATCATCTAGTATATGAACCAAACATGGAATCTGCTGCTCACGACACGTTCGTTACCCTCATGCAATTTGCTGAAACAATCAATCAAGACACTGAAAAAATAGAAACGGTCCATCCAGATGTTTACATCACTTTCATACAATGCACATCAACACATTTATTGCAAACGTAAATAAACACAGCTATGACTCAGTGGGGTTAAACGGCCAGTTTCCCCCTTACCACTTTATAGGCCATTTTCCCATTTAAAGTCCTAGTTTGGCCCTACAGTACTCTGCAAAAGCCAGTTCATTTATTTAATTTCTAGTCAAAACAGCCATTAGACACACTTTATTAATTTTAGTGTCAGATATAAGCAATAAAATTTTACAGTAGCCTCCAACGCTAAATATAATATCAGATTTATTGTGTCCACCCTTTGGCGTTATTACACTTTTTTAATTTAGACTCTTATCCGGTTCAAGAAGATTTTTCCAGCTTACTTAAAACTGCATTTTCTGCTTCTTACCATCCAGATCATACCAGTTTTACACTCATCAGCCCATAAAACCTTCCTCCAGCCTTGATATAATACAGAGCGTTGGAAGCTTTGTAGAATTTTCTGTTAAACATTTGTTTCCCGCTTTGGTTCTTAACACTGAAAAATGACTTGTACCTAATGACTGGAAATAAAATTAAAAAAAAGGTGTGTGTGTGTGTGTGTCTCTCTCTAAAACCCTCGGTAAACTGCATCACCAGCTAATTCAAAGATCTGGAAAAGAGCTGATCTGTTTGATGTGTTACTTTAGTCCACACTGTGTGCGCTTCGGGAAACAAAATAAATAAATATGCAAAAAAGCAAACAGAAATGTGCCAAAAATAATTTGCCTATTAGGACACTGAAAGCAGAAGCCCAAATTAACGATAGCTGTACACACGAATAAGGATCAAGAGTCGACCTTCCTAAATAAACAAAACCTTAAAGTTGCATTTATTCTTGATAATAAATCTGCTGAGGCTGCACCATTACATGGCCTAGTGGTTAGGGCGTTGGCCCCAGGATAAGAAGATCATGGGTTCGAATCCCAGACTAGTAGGCTGCTCTGAGGTACCCTTGAACAGGGTACCATCCCCATCACTGCTCCCCGGGCTCTTTCAATAGCTGCTCTCTGCTGCACAGGTTAAATGCAGAGGTGTAATTTCGTTGCGGTTCACTGTTCTCTGTGTTTCACGATGACCAGAACAGTCACTTTTACACTGAACATGCAGATTTAAGGCTACATCCAGGTTTTTTACTATTCTAAACCATGTATTCTCAAAAATGAAGACTTCAGAAGGAGCTCCTTCACTGAAGAATCACTTTTGGTTCCCTAAGATCTCCAATTGTTCAACATGAACATTATGAAGAACATATTTAAATGTTTAGAACTTCCATATAATGTAAAGTTTCCTGAAATAACCTTTAAATTGCTAAAGTACTTCTAAAAAGGGTTCCTCACACTTGATTCTCGCTTCCATGAATGGTTTTTCAGCTGAACTACACTGGTATTTTGATGGAATGGCTCATGGACCCCATTCTTAAGTCTAGCCAAGCATGATCTATTCTACACATTCTTAGTGACGAAATCGAACACAATCCTGCGCGGCGAAAGTAACTCACTTTGATAGATAGAGTTCGGAGAGGTTTTTGAGGGCACACACAGATGAAGGCACACACTCCAGCTGGTTGTCGTTCAGGAAGAGCACTTCCAGCGAATCCCGCAGAATACTGGGAAACTGGACAGGACAAGCTGCCAGAAAAGCACAAGAGATTTAGCATAGCCACACGCTCTGCACCAAAGAACTGATCAACAGCCTAAGAGGGGCACGGCGGAGAGGCTGTGGTGTTGAACGGATGGAGAGAATATTTCTCCCGTGACTGAGCTGGATAAAGCTAATGTCATTGCCTGAAGTGAAGACGATGGGAACTTGAAAGTGGTGTTGAAGGCTGTTGCTAACGCCATGCTTCCTGCAAATGTGTTTTTTAGAGGAACAAATAGACCAAAAAAAGTTCTGTTCACACTTTGATTCCAACGTATTATTAATGTTGAGGAGCAGTTCTCCAGATCTTCCTGAAGGACAGTGTTGTTGTCTCTCATTTTCAGTCCAGTCTCTGTACACGAGCAGTTCTCCAGAACGTTAGAGATGCAGCAGTGAAGTTCATTTACTGCTGATGCTGAACACTGTGGTGGAACCCCTTTATCTAGAATTTATCTTTATCTATCTTGCGTGATAGCTAAATATAAAGAAATGAAGCTTGGAACATTTGCACAATGCTGTAAACAAAAGCTACAAACTAAACCTAAATGCAACGTCTGTGTGACTCATACGAGCTTTATTTGAATGAGAGGCTACAATCAGAACTTCTACAGTATCACATGGTGCACAAGCAGCAGCAGCAGAGCTTCACCCATTGGTAGACTGTTGCCACCTACTGGATATATTTTGAACTGCAACTACAGACATTTTTCATTAGGATTAATAAACCATTTAATCTCTTTTTTCTTTGAGAACTGAGTATTTTTAATAATAGCCTGTGAAAGCAATTCGGACTAGTCCGAAAATCTGCACTGTGGGTAAACGGTACATACCTGGTTCTGGGTCTCTGCGATGCCACGTAGTTAAAAAGGCAAGTTTTCTGGTCTTGGTGTTTTCCTCTGTTCTGAAAACGACAGTGTTTCAAAGCTTCAGCATCAGATCGTATGAAACGGAGGGCAATTTAACAGCGTGCAGGGTTATTATGATGATTCAGCAGTGGTCAGAATTAATGGAGTGGATGTCGGTGGTCAGGGCGTGGAGATGTGTGTGTGAGTATAATTCTTTTGTGTATGTGTGTGTGACCTACTTCCCCAGCTGGTTTCTGGACAGATCTAGTGTTCGGAGTTGAGAGCATTTCCATTTGTTGGGCGCAGGCAGAGTCGTGATTTGATTGCCACACAGCTTCAGGGAGACGATGGCCTACAGCAACCACACACACACACACACACACACACACACACACATTAATAAGCCTATTTGGGACTCCTCTTAAAGCTGGACGCTTGGCTTTTTCTCTCATTAAATCCCAAGAAGAGTCTTTTACGGTGTCTGCGTCTGCAGATTATTCTACACACACCCACACAGTGCTACAGGCCTGCAGCAAAGGCCCACACCTCCACATAAGACTGCAAAAAAAACAAATGCAGAGCAAAGCACATACAAGCCAACTTATTGCACACTAGTTCTCTTAAAAAATTATTTAACTAAAGGAAAAAGGTGCACGATTCCAGAAGAATCGCTTTTGGTTCCCAAAATATCCCACCAGATGTGAAAACCTGTGAATCTTCGAAATGAGCTTCTTTAAAACCTCCATATAACAAAAACATTCTTAAAAGGATATTTTTCCATTCCAGTCACACCATCATCTACGGCGTTTGAGTGAGAGAACGATGGTGGAAAACTACTAAAAAATAGTTCAAAAACACAGACACATTCGTGAGATGTAAAGAGTTGGTTTTAGTGTAATAACTAGTGGTTACGTTGTTAATATGATCGTTATTGGGCATCGGCAGATAAATTCAGAAGCTTGAAAATTGATAATGGGATTATGTTTATATATACTCATTTCTTTCCCCAATAAAGAGAAGGAAAAATACTTCCGCTAATGTAATAATATAAAGCGCTGAGAGCTCCAGCTTACTATCAGGGGCTGCTGTTCATTCGTGGCAACAAATGTATTATCCAAGCTGTTTCCAAAAGGCATCTAGCTACAGCCAATCATTTCCCAGGTGCCAGCATGCAAACCAATCAGCATCACAATTAGCCAAAATGCCAGCATCCTTCCCAAAACATGTAGAGGAATGAAAATATGATGCTAATTTACTTTTATAGGCAGTGAAGCTTTCTGGAAACTCTAAAATGGTAATCAGATAAAGAGTTTTATACAATTTATTATCTGCCTCTTCATTATCAGTAAACAACCCATAGAACATAGCTGGTCTCACTACTGTCCTGGAAATCTTCCCTTCTACACTTGCTGGTACCCGTCTCTCACAGACCACCAACCTGAACTCTCTTCTTCACCGCTCTTCCACACTTGTACTGTCCACCCCGAGCATTTAAACTCCTCCACCTTGTCACCTCTCACCTCACATCCTAGCCACTCCACTGTCCTCCCTTTCATTCACACTCTTCTGTCTTTGTTCAACTCTCTTTCATGCCTCTCCTCTCTGGAGAAGATCTTCACCTCTTCAGGGTCTGCTCAAGCTACTCTCGCTTTCAAACCTGTTTGAAAAAGAAATGTGTGAATCTGTTTCCAACCCTCACTGTTTTAAAAAGCCTGCTGATACTGTAAAGGTACTGAGAAGAACCAGGAAAAATGGTATAATAAATTTCCATTGTATGAAGGTTCTTCGCACTCACACATCTCTCAACAGGTCAGGAACCTTTCCATAAAGTTCTTCATTCTCACGTATTTGAAACGTGGCTCTTTAGGGAACCGAAAGTGGTTCTTTTATGGTATCAGTGGAGGGACGCTCGGCACATTGATTTTGTTGGTGTCATTTTCAATGGGTTAACAATGTTAAATTTGATTCTCCTCAGTCAGCAGCAAATCCTACCTGAGAGTGTGTAAACATTCTGGAGTGTGAGAGTTCTTACCTCTTCGGTTTGAACTGCTCGAGCGTTAAATTGCATTTGGGATGTTGGATTATTATCCTCTCTTTCTCTCTCATACCAAAGCAATCCCCTCTGAGCTTTTCTGAGAGCAGTTAACTCAGAACCCAAAGAGAAGATTTTGACAGATCTCTGTGCTGCTGTTCTACTGCTATACAGTAACACTGCTTTAGTGATTCTTAATAAACTATTACCTCTTATTAAAAAACACATTTTAGAGTCTGTTCTCTGCACCGCTAAAACACAACGTATCGTCCACGGGAGGATCTCAGTGTCTCGGTGTCCAGGCTTTTTAAATGAATCCTTCAGAACAGCAAGACACGGAGTGAACACTTTGGGATCTGAACAAAATCACCGATGGATGGGTAGATGGATGGACGGTGGATGAACAAGAGAGTGAGTGAGTGACTGAGTGGATAGATGGATTGGAGGGTGAGAGAGTGGATGGATGAATGGATTGGAGGGTGAGAGTGGATGGATGAATGGATGGGTGGATGGATGAATTGGAGGGGGAGAGAGTGGATGGATGAATGGATTGGAGGTTGAGTGTGGATGGATGGATGGATTGGAGGGTGAGAGAGAGGATGGATGAATGGACGGGTGGATGGATGGATTGGAGGGTGAGAGAGAGGATGGATGGATGGATTGGAGGGTGAGAGAGGATGGATGCATGGACGGGTGGATGGACGGGTGGATGGATGGATGGATGGATGGATTGGAGGGTGAGAGAGAGAATGGATGGATGGATGGATTGGAGGGTGAGAGAGGATGTATGCATGGACGGGTGGATGGATGAATGGATGGATGGATGGACAGGTGGATGGATGGATGGATGGATTGGAGGGTGAGAGAGTGGATGGATAAATGGACGGGTGGATGGATGGATGAAAGGTAGTTGGGTGAGTTGATTGCTAGTGGATAGTGGCTGGGTGTGATAGATAGTTTGTTTTTTGGATTGATGGATAGATGGGAGTTTATGGCTGGACTGATAATTTGATGAAAAGATGAAGGGATGGATAAACAGTCATTGATCTCCTAACAGAAATCTGAGTTTCAACCCACTTCCAAAATCCGAGAGGAGATGGACATATCACTGCTGTTATTGTCTCCATCCTCCACAGAGCTCAGCCCGGCGGCGTGGTCATGCAGATACAGGAGAAGGCGATGGTAGTTAGTGGAGCAGAGTTTGTGCTGACACGGCACTTGCCACCGATGCTGGAGACTGCTCCATGGAGATTTAAAGCCCTGAATCATCATGGCATTAAGCACAAAGCTCAGCAATCTGTCAGCTGGAGCACATTTTGCCAGGCATACACTGAAAAGTACACCCAGCACTGAATTTATTTCTAATTATGACTGATAGTAGCAAACACATTTTTGGTGACAGACTCCATAAATTTGTATCACCAGGTAAATCCCACGGAGACTTAAATATTCAGTAAAAGCTTAAAAAAAAAGCCAAAAATCTAGACACGCTAATGACGATCAGAGGATCTTCTCCAGATACACCACAAAGGAAAATCCATGGAAGGTGGAGACACACGAGATGGAACTCAGAGCAGCACAAACAATGATATCGATGCCATCATGAGGCAAAAAAGAGAATTACATGCCAAAAGAATGGACCGCAATTTTTGACCCCAAGTGCATTTTGATTCATGCAAGTCTCTCATATGTACCAAATTTATTATCCAAGCCGTTTCCAAAAGGAAAAGCTTTTCTTCACTCGGCTCACGCATCGAAATATTGCTTTCGGAACAACCTTTTTTCGGTTGCTCATTCTTCTGCATTATTCCATGATGACCTGCTATTTACTGTCCACATATGAAGAATTGTCCAAAATGACTCTAAAATTCAAGATCCATAAAGTTGCATCGGTCACTGGAAGGATACGAGACAACATCTGCTTGATCTTAGTTATGTGTGCTCACCTCAAGCTCAAATATGTAAGAAGGCAGCTCTTTCAGGACATTCTCAGAGAAGTCCACCTCCATCAGGTGAGTCCTCCAGAAGATAGAGATAGTGTCGGGGAGGCTCTCGATTTGGTTGTATGCAGCTCTGCAGAATTTCTACACAAAAAGGATGAATTTGATTACACCCATCATCAGTAGCTTAACCCAGTAACTACCTTTTTAAACTGTGCACAACTGTCCAACAAATATTAACAGCGACCTTTCTTTATACTGTAGCACTTCAGAGAAGGTCCATCTAACTATAATAGTGGTGACAGATAAGAGAATATTCTGGGCTTTGATATCCAGGTTATTCCTCTTCCAGATAACTCAGGAAGGGAAGAAAGCGTTCGGATTATTATTCGCCTAAAATACTTTGAGAAGCAACACAAAGCTGCTCGGAGAAGGAAGAAAGGGAGGAAGGTGAATGCTGATGGATGTGGGAAACGCACCAGAGGGCAGGCCCAGGGGTCGGGGAAGCGGCCGAGTCTGTTCCTGCTGATGTTGAGGCTGCTGAGGGTTTTAAAGCAGTGCAGCACGGCGGAGGGCAGATCAGTCAGACCGTTATCAGACACGTCCAGCTCCTGAAGTCTGCGCAGTCCGATCCAGTTGGTTCCTGCAGACGGGATGCAGGACAGAGTGAGGAAGAGATTTTACCCACCGTCACAGGATTCACCTGAATCAACTCAGACACGGGGCAGCGGTGGCCTAGTGGTGAGGGAGTTGCCCCGGATCGGAATATTGTGGGCTCGAATTCCTCACCAGTAGGTTGCCCTGAGGTACCCTTGAGCAAGGTACTGTCCCTATCACGGCTCCCCAGACGCTTTCAATAGCTGCCCCCTGCTGCACGTGTCTGTATGGGTGAAACGCAGAGATTGAGATGCGTTGTGTAGTGCTGCGTTTCACAATGACAAGGGTAGTCACTTATACTTTCACATGCTTGAAAGTGAAAGTGACTATTCTGGTCATTGTGAGTACACGGCACAGCACGCAGTGAGACGCAAAGAAATGACACCTCTGCTTTTTACCCACACAGAGGGGGCAAATGGGGCAAATATTTAAAGTGCCCGGGGAGCAGTGATGGGGACGGCACCTTGCTCTACCTCAGAGCAACCCGCTAGTCTGTGATTTGAACCAAACTTCCATTATTTGTAACACTATATCTTAAGAAACGTCTGGAAACAGCCTACATGCCTTGGCTCACTGATATTTTTGTTGAAATAACTGAAGTGCAACTAAATTTGAGTTATTAAAAGACAGCGTAGTTAAATTTTACTTGCTAACAGCAGTTAAAGAAGCCTGTTGTCGTTAAACAGCACAACAGCAGCTGTGACCCACGTCGACGGCACTGCTACATAACCATGTGCTTTCCCATAAACGTCATGATGGAATTTGATCCACACATTTTGGCTCCGACTTAATCTGCCACTCTCATCAGGACTCCGGCGCAAACTTATTCTATCACACTCCACTCGAGCCGTTCCTGCGAGTAACCCAATACGAACACGGCTGCGACGGGTACGGATCATGGAAACGGATGCTTGTGTGTTCAGGCGTGTGCTTGTGCATGGGTACCTTTGGGGATATTGAAGAGGACGGAGAGTTTGTTCTTGGCTGCGAAGACCTGCTGGATCTGGGTGAGATGCAGAAGGCCAACCGGGAGGCTCTCCAGCTCGTTCTCACACAGGTTGACCTGGCATAATCTTCAGAGAGAGAGAGAGATTACATTACTTTATACAAAGCTCGGAGCCACAAATAACCTAAAGGCAGATGTCTCAGATGGGGCAAATTTTGTTCTACACTTCGGAGTAGAATTTCTTACTTTCCCCATCAAGTGGTGAGACAAAGCAGAGTCTAGGATGAGAAAGTACAGCAGGATTCAGAGAACTGCAGTGAAAGAGGCGACATTTGTTTCCCCAGATTATGGAGATTATTTAAAAAAAAAAAAAAAAAGGCACATTGATATAACACTTCCTCTCCAATACCTGGGCAGAAGTAGAGGTAGTCTAGTGTTTACGGACTAGGCACCAAGAGGTTGTGGGTTCAAATCCCATTAGGTTGCCCTAAAGTACCCTTGAGCCAGGTACCATCCCCATCACTGCTCCCCGGGCTCTTTCAATAGCTGCCCCCTGCTGCACGGTGTGAAGAGCATGGGTGAAATGCAGAGGTTGTGTCTCACTGTGTCCTGTTTCACAATGACCCAAACTAGTCACTTTCACTTTCTTTTTCACTCAAGGAACCCTATTCAGTCTCCAACCACTTTCAGACGACCACAATTAGAAATCCCAAACCTAAGCTTCCATTAACTGGCCTTTTAATTCAGAAATGCCAGCTTTGTGCTTCAGCATGCTGCCCATTCTATCAGAAACATGCTGACCGTTTTATTAGAAACCCTAAACTTGTGGTTCCACATACTGGCCATTTTATTAGAGACCAAAAGCTTGTATGTCCCTCACTGAGAACTTCATTGAAACACTTCTGGTTTGACACTATTGGGGAACAGTAAGCAGCATAACTGATCGGTCTCCCCTTCGCCTCAGTCCCCTTGAACGTTTCGGACAAGACGACTGCTGTTGATCAGATAATATATAGGTGGTGGGTCATTCTCAGCACAACACAGACAGCGACATGGCAGAATAGCGAGTACCCTGCTGGTATTTTGAGAACACTCATATTTGTGTGGTTTTAGCTGTTGGGTTGAATGAGCCAAAAAAATAAAAATATACAGCCAAGTGTGGCTCTGTGGTCAGAAACCGAGGGGCAAACCCAAACAGTACAGACGTGTTAAAGACAATAACTGTACATCAGAAGTTTGAACCAGGCGTTTCTTGTAAAGTCACTTTTACTCGACTGCGACTAAACAGCAGATACAAGGCTGTGCAAAAGTCCTGAGCCGCCTCATTTCTTTCATTTTTGCCCAGTTTCACAATTTATCGTGATCCGTCACAACATATGCAAACGCACGTTTATACATGGTCTATAGTGGTCTGGGAGTTGCCCCCACATCGGAAGATTGTGGGTTCGATTCCCTCACCAGTAGGTTGCACTGAGGTACCCTTGAGCAAGGTACCGTTCCCGTCACTGCTCCCCGGGCGCTTTCAATAGCTGCTCACTGCTGCACGGTGTTTGTGTGCATGGGCTAAAAGCAGAGGTCCAGTTTCGTTGTGGTTCACGTGTGCTGTGCCGTGACGTCGCAATGACAAGGGTTGTCACTTTCACTTTTCACTCTTATTCTTCAGCACAGCCTCAACTCTCTTAGACGAGCTTTCTAGTAATGTTTGCAAATCGTCTTCAGGAACAGTTCTCCAGGCTTCCTGAAGAACGTTCCAAAGCCCTTCTTTGTTCTGTTCTCTTCATACATATGTTCCTTAACAAAAATATCCTCTGAGAGTGGTCAGGTACAGGGGCTGGAGTGAAGTCTTTCAGGAAGCCTGGAGAAATAAGGAAATCTGGCTCTTCTGGAAGCAAAATATGAAGAATTGAGGGGTGGCTGAAGACCTTTGCACTTCTACTGTAACATACTGCGTTTAGCTCTACCTGTTGCAGATGATCTCCTGTGATGACTGGGGTGTGGGCAGCTCTTTGAGCCGGTTGTGAGATAGGTTGAGAGTGTGAAGGTGGATGAGGCCCCATGGCACCACAGAGGGCAGAGTGTTCAAATTATTTTGGGACAGATCCAGCACCGTGATCCTGGAGGACACCTCTAGGAACCAGTCCAGCTCCATCCACTGCAGCTTCAGTGCTGACCATTGCACTTTCAGAGGCTGGAGAAACACACAAACACATTCAGGCACTCATCTCCTCACTCAGTTTTCAACCACAAGCTACATTTTTGAAAGAAAAACTGAGTTTAATCCATCATTTCACACACGGCATTGAAGAATATTCACAATATGCTCAGACATGTGTGCATAATGCACGGTTACCACTATCTACCATTGATTAGCGTGGAACTGGACTAAACTGGAGAATAAACAGAGAAAAAAAAAAGCGTCTTCAGTTTTTTATTTTAATAAAAATGACAATTGGAATATTTAGGCAAGACAAGACATACTGGAGATTCTGTAACAACTGACCCTACTAAGCAAAACTGAAGTTTGCAAAGAAGAGGGGGCATGTGTCGAGCATATAACCCAACTTCTGGGCATTTTTGTTAAAGAAATATATTATTAAAAATACATTTCTGATAAAAAAAAAAAAAAGTCTGCAGTGGACACATTTGTTTCTCTGCTTATTCTATTAGACATCTTTGTAGCAATATCCTCAATAGTAGCAATATGTTCTCTTGTGTCGAAGGAGGAGCATGAACTCCCCTTTGAATATGGAACCCTCCCATTGGTTCTTCCTTCAGTTTTAGGGGGTTTTGCCTCTGCTGATCACCAGGGGCTCAGACCCAGTTTCAATAAAGCTGCTTTAGGGACAACAGCAGCTGTGTTTACAGAAATGACTGGACTCGGGCCACGTTTAAAAAATTACGTCACATCTAAGCGTCGGTCATGTTAATGTAAGAGTGAGCCCGTGGTGCCACGGCTGTCCATGGCCTGGAGGCCTGGAGAGCACAATCCTACTCAGCTGTCTTTGGGTGGGAAGTGTGACCCTTTCCCTCACTCCTTCTGGGTGGAACTGGACACGAAAACATGTCCACGGGGGTTGGAATGGAAAAAAAGTGCCAAAAAACCCGAATACAAAAGACTTTATTCAGAATTTCCCACAATATGCTGCACTAAATCCAATGACACCGTGTTCCTGAAGTACTGATGATCTCAACATGCTCAGAAAAAGCACCGACATCGCATACATGTCCCCGCCAGTGCAAACATTTCCAAACACACCGTCACACTCCCACTCACACTCCACTGACATAGAGGAAGTGTTTCTCAGTGGCAGAAACTTTGTCACGCTGCGAGGAACACAAACCTCTCACTTGTAATCTGAAGCTCACACATTCTTAACAGACCTTACATGGTTAGCAGTCATCTTTCCACTGACAAATACAACCATTTCACACAATTACACTCTCACCCAACACACAGGAGTGTTTGTTTGTGCTCGTGTAGGCTGCTTTACCTGTGCAACCTTTACAGGCTTTACAGCCACGGCTCAGAAATGAATATTCCACCCAGATGTGGTTGATCTGCATTTCTTGAGGCCAAAATTTGAGTTTAAAAATGGAGCTGTGAGGCTAATGTTGCTAACAAACACTACAAATCAGCAGTCCCCCAGTCAGTTTTATAGCAGACAGTAAATCAGGCTGCACCGGATTAAGACCTGGGATGGTTTCTGTAGAACGTTTGGAGGATGAGATATTTGGGTGTCAATTGACTCATCAGCCACACTGATCCAGTGTTAAACTAAAGAAGCAGAAACGACACGCCAGACATGCCTCAGCTGGCGGGGAAGGTGCAAAATGTGTGCAGATATAAGTTTATCAAAACCGTTCCTCTCTGATCTGCCTAGCAGACACGAAATCCCTGCACTAAGAGCGACCAGACATTCAGTAAATGAGGAGAAGCTCACTGGCTGCATGCTCCCGCCGCACTGTGAGTCTGTGTCCTCCAGGAGGCGCTGTCTCAGCAGCTCCCGGCTGAACTCGCTGTGGTCCATTAACGTGTAGGAAGAGAAGCCGGCGCCATTCTCCAGCAGAAAGTTGGCGATCTCCTTGTTTCCTGAGAAGAAGCAAAAAGCAGCGAGAATACAGCTGAAAGTTCCGCCATAGGAAGTGTTACGTGATATACACTCTCTCTCTCCCTCTTTCTCACTTTCTCTCTGGCTTTAAAGAGGAACTAATTCATACATTCGCGAGGAGCAAAGCGAGAAATAGGTGGTGTGCAAAAAGGATTTGATCCTCAATGGCTGATGCGGCTTCTAATCAAGGCAAAATCAACAGTACAGTTACAGTGTATCAGAGACACTATTCCTAATGTAATTATTTTATTGCACTAATCCTGCAGGGTCATAGAAAATCAGTGGCATAATCAACTTAAATGAAGCAATCACTTCCTTAATCTGGGCCTAATCTTGCCTTTCCACATGTGCCTTTACTCAATCTAGTACAAAAGTCCTCAATCTTCATTTCCTTTTATTTCGCTGGGGAATCACCTCCAAAACCGTCTTCTCTTTGTTATGAGCAAATTAAAGATGTTTAACGAAGCAGGGCTGTTTGGGATATTGTCTCCTGTGATGTAGCTCTCCAGAAATGACAGCGAAGGTCCATTATTCTATTCTGTTATGATTCAAAGTTAAAAAATTGAAACATTAACACTAATATGTCTCTTATTTACTTTAGAGCATCTTTTTTACCACCTCTTGTGTAAAACAATGCAGAGGCTCTCTCACTGAACTACATCAGGAAGGCAGCAGGTCCATGTATGATGGACACGGACCTGCTGAAATGTCTGGGAATGATTTCGGTTCAATTCGTAACCAGATTTAGAATCAGCTCGACTGGTTATATCAGTGATCTAGTTATTATTGTTTCATTAATGGTGCAATTAAATGAACTGTGCAAAGGTGCAGAGCCACCCATCGTCTGTATCTGTTACAAACAAGTCGAGTTTAGGTTATTTAACAGCCTCTATATAGTGGAGGAGCTAAAGAATCCTAACTTAAGGCACCAAACATGTTTTGGCTGATCGGCTACATTTTTGTCATTTGAGACTTTCCAGAGTTGCTGCTGAGAGGAGTCGTGGAAAAAAACACTGCCTGGAATTTCCTTCTGAGCTTGAATCTGGTGCTGAAGTACCTGCTCTGGCAGCAGCGTACAGCGGCAGACCAGTGATGACTGCAAACTCGTCGCTGTGTATGGCGCAGTCTTCTGCATCGGCCTGGTATCCATGAACCAGCAGCTTCACCACCTCAATATGGCCCTGCTGGCACGCCGTAGCCAGCATCCAGTTCAAGAGGTCTTTACGGATGAAAGAACCTAAAGGAAAAAGGCAGAGAAGTTTGAAAAGTAATGGTCATATCCACAGCACTGAGCAAAGGTCTTTAAAAAGAGAGCGACTGTTACTTAAAAATCAAATGTTAAATACAGCTGAAGTGAAAGTGACTATTTGTCATTGTGAACACAGTGAAGCACAACGAAATACAACCTCTGTATTTAACACCGTCCAGCAGGGGGCAGCCATATCCAGCACTCAGGGAGCAGCGAAGGGGGTGGTACCTTGCTCAAGGGTACCTCAAGATAACCTACTGCTCTGGGATTCGAAATCCACAACCTTCTGAGCATGATCTTCCTGAAGGACAGTGTTGTTGTCTCTCATGTTCAGTCCAGTCTCTGTACCTGAGCAGTTTGATAGTTCTGTGTTGGTTAATCCACACAGTGATCTACGTCTGAACCTTCAAGCAGAACAAAGCGTCTAACTGAAGACACGAAGCAGTGAAGAAAGCATTGCAGATGATTCCAGATGATCAGGTGATTAGTTAACTGCTGAACGCTGGGTGGGTGGAACCCCTTTTATCTAGAACCTTGTATATTTATATACATATATCCTTGATATAACGATGGTAAGACCGTTTGACAGGCAGAAAATCTTACTTCTTGTAAGAAGGTGACTCCCCCAAAAAGATGAGTGAGGGGTGGCTTTACACAGTATTTTAAATCAACCAGAAATGGCATGAATGAAGGTAAACATGGTGACAGTTCAACTGTGAAAGTTATTGAACCATTAGATGTAGATCTTTGCTTCAAATCTCAAAATATGGTCAACAAAAGAGGAAAAACAGAATCTCTTAAGGAACTAGCTTCATCATAACTATCTATTTTAATCCTAAACTATGCACATCAACATTTTTAAGAAGTTCTTGAAGCCTTACTAGCCATTTCAACATACACATATGAAAAGCCCTTTTTTGTGGAGATCACACTCAGCATCATGAAATAATCTAAGCATCTGTAACCAGGTTTGAGCTCATGTGGCTTTCAAAGTTGACCATCTTCTAATGCAAAACAGCGAATCAATATTTCATAACAGCAAAACAGGACTTGACTGAACTGACTTGACTCCAAGGTGTGCAACGTCTTCCCCACAAGCACAGCGGTGGTGGAAATTCCGGGGGGAAAGGAAGTTGCTTTGTTGCGACACGTCACCACCATGGGCTTTCACATCCTGTCACCCAAGCTTCGGTCTCTGGGTCGCCACAGCAAGCAGTAACTGATTTCTGAGCTTAAGCATAGCAAAGTGGAAGTTTGCTTGCCAGAATGACACATACAATCTTTTGGCTTCACAGCTGCCTTCCCACCGATGTGATCAAAGCTCGCAACCTCTTTGTTTTGTAAAAACAAGAGTTGTTTTATTTCCAAGGATGGAGAACATCCAAGTACGAATAAGTGATACGAAGATATCATTACGGGTCATAACACACTTTCCTTAGCGGATTACAAAATAGCACATGAATGCACTGTATTTTCAAGATTGCAAACTGTACAAATTAGGATTGCGTAAAAATGAGATCACTGGAAAAAAAAAAAAAAAAAAAAAAAAAGTTCAACGATGATGTATTTCATTACTGGCCCTCCAGATTCTTTCCAGATTAGATCTGTAATCAGAAAGTAGCCTACAAAGGCATAGTACACGTTTCTGATAATGGACAGTGAGTAGGTGTACCTAATGATAATGAACACTCACGTGGAATGGAGTCCAGTAGCTCCTTGACCACAGCATGCTGGCCGTAATGTGCAGCCAAGATGGCTGGATTCCCCTCGTTGGGTTCCTGAGGAAACTGAACCCTTGAGTCCTTCAGCAGGAACTGAACACTCTCCACGTCTCCATGCTGACTGGCCGCACACAGCAGGTCTAACTGCAGCGAACACGAACATGAAGATAAATCAGTCAACATTACAGGGCTGGACGACACGTACGAACACCAGCAGTGCAGCTATATTACTAAATGTTGAAACTTTAATATACTAAATCATGTTGGAACAGTCATGTGACATGGTTGAAGATGGGCCTTCATTTTTAACCAAAACATTTCACTTTTATTGGATTAAATTGGGGCTGCTTTGCTATGTTGATTAGAACTAAATTTTAAAGAAAATAAACCAACATATCAGCTTAGAGATCTATTGATTTAAATAAAAAAATAGGATGAATGCAATATTTTAAAGCGTTGCTTGTTTTTACACAAGGGGAAGCTTTAAGCACTTTTGCATGAATCTCTAAAAGAGAGGAAACCCACACCAGCAGGACCTCACAAATATATGCACAGTTAATTTTGGTGTTAAAAAATGTTTATTCTTTAAGAAGAAGAAGAAGAAATTTAATTTGAGAGCCCTAAATTAAATTAAACTTAAATTTAAATTAAATTTAAAACTTAAATTAAAATTAAATGCCCCCATTTAATTTGGGGGCAGTGGTGGCCTAGTGGTTAGGGCGTTAGCCACATGATCGGAGGATTGGGGGTTCAAACCCCTTCCAAATAGGTTGCCCTGAGGTACCCTTGAGCAAGGTGCTGTTCCCGTCACTGCTCCTGCAATGACAAGGGTTGTCACTTTCGCTAAATTACATGAACGTGTGTAAGGAGCTCATGAAGCCTTTGAAGCTTCCTCCCCATTGTGTTCAAAGCAAATTTGTATCCAATCATAACAAAGGAATAAGTGATGAAGAATACATGCGCGCAAGCCTGCAAAGAAAAGTGTTATTAATTGTTAGAAATCAAATTTTGCACATAATACTTTCGAATAATTTCCCCCAATCATCTATCTATCTTTCCATCTATGCGTCTGACTTTCACGTGAAGGGAGAAAAGTGGCTTCAGATTAGAGAACACTGAATTTGAGTGGAAACAACAAATTGATGCTCGATCAACTTTACTAAACAACCAGATTTATACCGTTTGAAATATTTTCCATTATCTGGATCTCTTTTTACACCTTGACTCGGTCATATTTATTGACAGTCCCTTTTTTTAAAAAGCAGTCCAAACCTTTCCGGCATTTTGGTGAAGAATGTCAGCGGTGAAGACATGCAGTTTGATACGAGCTTCAGCCCTAATGATTGCCTAGAAACCCTCACTCGGTACTGTAACTGTGCAAAATGCACACTAAGATGAGCACGAGCTGGAGTGTAGTATAATAAGATGGGTTTCAAGGCTCCTGTGCATATTATAGCCTTTGAGTCCAATTCAGGAATCACATACGCCTTAAACATCTCAGTGTAAATAAGAAGCAAACAGTCCGAAGATTCTCTGTGGTGTTCGCTTTCATGACTCATGAAGCTCATTATGAACTAAAAACTAACTGAACAAATTAAAAAAACAAAACAAAACAAAGCAAAAAAAAAAAAAACACTTCCTCCTTCCCCTAGTAATGCCACATCAGATTGTATTTCTATTGTGCAACACTGAGGATATTATCCCCTGAAAATGAATCACTGAAAGCCTTCATTTGTGGAGGGCAAGAATACCTGTTCAACGAGAAAAAGCATCATGGTGTTTTTTACTGCACATTTCTTCCCTTTTCCTTCATGTGCAAACAGAAATCAAGGCTGCTCGACCGGTTTGTGTCTTTTTGGTTTCACCAGGAACGAAGAGACACCAAAAATAGAAAGACAAGAAGACGTTCGAGGAAAACAGGGAGGAATGAACAGTCTTAAAGCGAGCCACTTCCTTATGCAGCTACATAAGTGGCACAGCTACATTCGTCTCTTCCATACGGCAAAACGGTGGTACAGGTCTGCATCTACACTGAAAAAGTCAAATTCAAATAAAACATGAAAATTTAAGTGCATGAGCTACACCTATATAATAACAGTTATTATATTTAGCTCCTCTAAATATAATACAGTGAAAATGAAATCCAATCCTTAAATAGTCTTATTAAAAAACTAAAAAAACAGTGAAGCATGCTCTTCAATGGAGCACTCAGCCACTGGGTGGCGCTGATTCAACACTGGGATCATCCTGAGGCTGACGTGTAAATACAAACTCAAATCTTGAGCACGGATTAATCTTTGGTCTAAATAGCAATTTCAGTGATGAGTCACCATTTAAAATCATTATTCTAGGGTTAAAGTCTGTGGGGTTAAGAGATTAAACGAGTCACTTTCTGGACCCCAGTGTTTGTGTTGTGCGTGTCCAACGTTTAAACCCCATAACTGTTCAAATCAGTGTTTAAATCAGTAACTGCAAATTCCATATGAAGAGAGCGAGAGTACTGCATGATTCTTTTTAGATACATTCATGATTGCATTAGTGCTGGATTATCAGGCCTTGGATTAATAATCCAACCCCAATCATCTCAAAAGGTACTGGATGGAGCACTGTCCCTTCAGGGCAGGTGCCTCCTCTGCACCACAGGCCCATGATGGGAGGAATTAGACCACTCTATCTGGCTCTGAGATTGGTGAACTTGGGTGAATCTGTAGCTGTTTGGATACTTTTGGGCATCTAGTGTATATTAGGTGTACTGTCATGATAACATTTCCAGAAACAGGCCAAAGTACCCAGTTCTGAAGGCCCAAAAAGCCTGAGAACCTCTCCATACCAGGGCAGATTTTCCAGGGGTCAACGCAGCTATTCTGCATTAAATCCCGCAGCTGGCGTGGGCCTTTAGATGAATCAGCACTTCTGGCTCTCTTAGCCACCATCAGCTCACAAATGGAAGTGACCACTTCCTACTTTTTTTTATTCTGGCTTAGCATTGGCTGAAAGTTTCCAGCTCTGGTGGCTTTTTTTTTTTCTAGTTTTCTTCAGATCACAGCATGTGCTATTCTGTTACTTCCACTTAAAATCCTTAAATGAGATTCGTACTTTGCAGTTGTGTTCAAAATATAAAAATTATATTTGCGTGTGGAAACGCATATGAAACTTGCAGCATTATTTGCATGTGGGTGAAAAAATAGGTCTGGTTTCAGTGCTGTTTGCTGAATGAAACCGATTTCCAAAAGCTGATCTCAGCAGAGGGCCACACAGTGTGGCAGCCTGGATGCTTTCTGGATGAGTGAGCACATTCTGCCCACATCAATTGGACCCAAGATACTAAATCGCCCACTAGGTGTAACTGTATCTGTCTGAGTGCCTGCCCTGTGATTGACTCCAGTGACCCTGACTAGAATAAGCGTCTAGTAGATGGTGAATCTCAGCTGACCAGAGTTGATCTGGGTTTAAATATACAGTACTGTGCAAAAGTTTTAGGCAGGTGTGAAAAAAATGCTGTAAACAAAGAACGCTTTCAGAAATATAAATCATGATTGTTTATTTTGATCAATTTACAAAATGCAAAGTGAGCGAACAAAAGAAAAATCTAAATCAGATCAATATTTGGTGTTTCTACCTTTTACCTTCAAACCAGCATCAGTTCTTCTAGGTACACTCGCACAAAGTCAGGGATTCTGTAGGATTATAGTCGGTGTCTGATCAACCAGTTTTACCAAACAGGTACTGATGATCATCAAATGTCACATGTAGGTTGAAACACAGTCATGACTGAAACAGAAACAGCTGTGTAGTAGGCTTCAAACTGGGTGAGGAACAGCCAGACTCTGCTACCAAGGTGAGGTTGTGGAAGACAGTTTCATGTCATGGCAAGATTGAGCACAGCAACAAGACACGGTAGATATACTGCATCAGCAAGGTCTCTCCCAGACAAAGACTTCAAAGCAGACTGGGGTTCAAGATGTGCTGTTCAAGCTCTTTTGAAGAAGCACAAAGAATCGGGCACCGTTGAGGATCGTAGACGCAGTGGTCGGCCAAGGAAACTTAGTGCAGCAGATGAAAGACACATCAAGCTTATTACCCTTCGAAATCGTAAGATGTCCAGCAGTGCCATCAGCTCAGAACTTGCAGAAACCAGTGGGACCCAGGTAGACCCATCTACTGTCCGGAGAAGTCTGGCCAGAAGTGGTCTTCATGGAAGAGTTGCAGCCATAAAGCCGTACCTCTGACGCGGAAACAAGGCCAAGCGACTCAAGTATGCATGAAAACAGGAACAGGGGTGCAGAAAAATGGCAGCAGGTGCTCTGGACTGATGAGACAAAAGTTGAAATATTTAGCTGTAGCAGAAGGCAGTCTGTTCGTGGAAGGGCTGGAGAGCGGTACAATAATGAGTGTCTGCAGGCAACAGTGAAGCATGGTGGAGGCTCCTTGAACGTTTGGAGCTGCATTTCTGCAAATGGAGTTGGAGATGGTCAGGATTAATGATGTTCTCAATGCTGAGAAATACAGATAGATACTTCTCCATCATGCAGTACCATCAGGGAGGCGTATGATTGGCCCCAAATTTATTCTGCAGCAGGACAACGACCCCAAACATACAGCCAGAGTCATTAAGAACTATCTTCACTTCCAGGAGTTCTTGTTGTTCTTTATGCTGATGTTGAGATCAGGGCTCTGTGGGGGCCATACCATCATCCAGTGTGTCTGGATCACATGAAGAGACAGAAGGATGTGAGGAAGCTACATCCACAGAAGATCTGTGGTCAGTTCTCCAAGATGTTTGGAACGACCTACCGGCCGAGTTCCTTCAAAAACCGAGTGTACCTAGAAGAACTGATGCTGTTTTGAAGGCAAAGGGTGGCCACACCAAATATCGATTTGATTTAGATTCTCTTTTGTTCATTCTCTGCATTTTGTTGATTGATGAAAATAAATGATCAACACTTTCATTTCTGAAAGCGTTCTTTGTTTACAATATTTTTTCACACCTGCCTAAAACTTAAATACATGTATATATTCCAGTTCAGTATGATTATCAATCCTAAAGTCAAGATTTAAAAAAAAGTTTAATATTTTATTTTTGCTATAAAAATATCTATAACGCATATAATAATAAAATCATTATAATAAAGACTGTGCAACACATTAAAAAAAACGAACACAAATAAACTGCAAAATATCATGTCCTTGTGGAAGATAGTGACCTTGGCAGGGTCAAATGGAACAAAAATAGATCCGCATTTGCAAGAAGATTACATTTCAAGTGTGCTGCTGGGTGAATAGATCTCCTTTTATTCTTTTCCAGCATAAACCTCAAACTTATCGCTATAAAAGACCTTTAAACTGTGTGTGAATGACCCAGTTACAAACACGGCAGCCTGCGCTGCATATAACGATCACATTGAAGACAATGAGATTTGTTTCGGTTTATACCATTAAATAAAATGCTTTTTTATTAATTTTTTTTTTTTGCCTTGAAAAGCCACGTAAACCTTGAGGAACACATTAACCTTTCTGTATAACTTGTCACATTTTTTAGAGGTTGTTCATTATTTTCAGTGCCGATTTTGTCATGGCATCTAATCAATGGGTCAAGACATATGCAACGATAAGGTTTTCAAACAGTTATTAACCTTGCAAATGCCGTTATTTCAAATAGACAGCAATTACTAACCAATCAGCACCAAGTTGGGCAGATCTGAACTGCGATCAGTCCACTGTTGGGATGCAGAAGCTCAGGTGCAGCAGGAGCTTGACGGCTGGTTAAGAGGCTGTTATGGAAGAGCTTTAGAAGCTCATAACTGTATTAACTGTCGATCGTTACATGATACCATGGGCATAGTCAGAGCCTTCAGCCTAGCCTATAATCACCTTACAGACAAAGCCTTACAGGAACACAAAAGCAAGAATTGTACTGAACTCTGTTCCTCCGTTTTAATCATCAACATGTAACCAGAAGAGCAACGTGTGTGAATGAGGTTAAGCAGTCTTGTTTCATGGAGGGGATTTAGAAAGTGAAAACTGCACAAGAATAAACCTGACTCACTTTTATTACACAGCAGCCTTGTTTTCTTGTCGTTTGCTAATGAAATAATCAGAATTTCGCCTATAAACCGACAATATTTTGTAATGATTAAACTACTAAGGTGCGTGTAGTCTTTTCAGGGAAGTTGTCCTGTAGGTTAGGGCACTTTTGCCATTATTTGAAACTAAAATAGAAGGAAAGAATATGGTGCACGTGCTCAGTAATTGGATTACACGTTCATTAGTGGCCTAAAGGAGTAATTACATTTAAAAAAGTGTGCGATACTAATTACAATTAGCACTGCACTCCTCACATCTGAAACTATACGCACTGATTAGAAGCAAAACTAGTTTTTTTAGGCTAACTTTGTAAAACAAACCCTTAATGAACCCAACTCAAATGTCTTCTGCTTTAACAGTTAATGTTGTACGGATGGTCGTCAGCCACAACTAGCAACGCCAGGGCCCATCAGTGTTTCTGACCATGCATGGCTCTGATCCATGCAGTGGACTACGTTTATAGATCTAAATGTAATAATAAAAATGGGCTTAGACACCAGAGAATGAGGTGCATTCAGAGTCTACAGGTTCAACAAAGCGTGCCAATCAGTTGTCAACTGGAATTGAAGGTCTTGTGCATGACTAGGTACGCCGTTCGAGGCTTGATGTTTATTCAGATGAGCACTGTTGGCCTGTTTTGCTGTAAATTGACTTCCAACAGCAGAAAACACTTCCTCATCTGGCAGTATATAGAAGTTGGCGTCTAAATACACACGTTGCATTTCGCCTTTCACTTCTCAGTCTGTAAAGTGGAATTTCATCACCTATTCACAACTCATTCTCCCTGAAACAGAGACAGAGCTTGTCTTTTCTGAGTCTAAATGCTGACCTGTAGATAAAGGGTACAGGGTCCAAACAGGACTATTTTTATGTAGACTGCAAAGCATTTGCCTCCACTGTAAAGAAATCGATGCACATTTACAGTGTAAACACTGCAATTCCTTAAAAACAGCACACTGCTGTAAGAAGAAGTCCATTCCTGGAGAAATGGGTCATTTCTTGGCAAAGAAGTTGTTAGTTTCTTCTGCAATGAGTAGTTATCAAGCTCCTCTCATTGTTCTGCAATTGTTCACTTTCCAAAGGTCAGCAACGTGGGAGTATGTTCTGAATTTAACCCGTTGATTTTGACCCATGTAACGCCTATATTTGTAAAGAAAATTTAAAAAAAAATCTATTATATTTGTCCGATACATTATGAGTGCTAGGAATAAACACTACCTCTTGAACGGTCTTATGCAGCAGATTTACACGACAGCAGTGCGAAAGATCTATCAATAGCGGATCAATAACACTCTGTAAACACGGTTTCGTCAATGACGAAGGTAACTTTCCCGGTCAGGCACTCTACCTAAAATGACTCGCCTTTGCCGGACAGCCTGCTTATTAGTGCATCAGAAAAGTCCAGCCTTATAAGCCCTAGTGAGCCAGCATGCACACGGAGATATGAGAGGACAGACACACTGCAAACCATCTTTTATACAGACTCGGTGTGCAAAGATCATCTGCATGGAAAAAATGCTGTAAACAAAGAACGCTTTCAGAAATATCAATAATGATTGTTTATTTTGATCAATTTACAAAATGCAAAGTGAGTGAACAAAAGAAAAATATAAAATCAGATCAATATTTGGTGTTTCTACCTTTTACCTTCAAACCAGAAGTTCTCCAAGATGTTTGTAACGACCTACCGGCCGAGGTCCTTCAAAAACCGCGTGCGAGTGTACCTAGAAGAACTGATGCTGTTCTGAAGGCAAGGAGTGGTCACACCAAATATTGATTTGATTTAGATTCTCTTTTGTTCATTCACTGCATTTTGTTGATTGATGAAAATAAATGATCAACACTTCCATTTCTGAAAGCGTTCTTTGTTTACAGCATTTTTCACACCTGCCGAAAACTTTTGCACACTTCTGTACATTTGGAAACTTACATTTGACTTTAAGGTGGATGAACACAGAAAATAAATGTTAGGAGCTACGCCCTGCCATCAACTAACAGATGTTTTCATTTTTATTGTAAAAAGGAAGCCATTTTCCTTTTAAGGGTTCCTAAAACACATTTACATGTTTCAAAGTTCCAAAGAGGCCCTAGTTTTATTACTGTACATCCTTTTCTTCCCTGTTTTGATCCTCTGTCTGAAAGTTTGTTAGAGCTCCTGTTTCTTTAAGGCCTTCCAGGCGCCGTTCCTCTGGCCTGGGTGCCTGTTCCCACTGATAGGGCTTGCATTTCCTCCTATTGTGCTTCTACTGCTATATATTTGCAAATGGTGAGCTTAGATCTGCAGCTATTTGTGTGTTGAACACCTTTTCAAATCACCCAGAGAGCCCGAATCAGGAAGAGCTGGGATTGCTTAGGATGATAACCTTCTTCTTCTTTCGGCTGCTCCCGTTTAGGGGTCACCACAGCGGATCAACCATCTCCATTTCTTCCTTTCCTCTGCATCTTCCTCCTTCAAACCGACCCCCTGCATTTCCCCTGCATAAACCTCCTCTTTGATCTACCTCTTCTCCTCTTTCAACATCCTCCTCCCGATATAATCCTCGTCTCTCCTCTGGACGTGTCCAAACCAGCGCAGCCTCGCTTCTCTAACTTTGTCTCCAAAACGTCCAACCTGATCTGTCCCTCTAATATACTCATTTCTAATCCTGTCCATCCTCGTCACACCCAACGAACATCTCAGCATCTTTAACTCTGACACCTCCAGCTCCGCCTCCTGCCTTTTCGTCAGTGCCAACCTGTATAGCATAGCTGGTCTCATTACCGTCCAGTTAACCTTCCCTTTCACTCTTGCTGGTACCTGTCTGTCACAAATCATTGCACACAACTGGGAATCCAATAAGCAGATTGAGGGTGTATCTGCACATTGCAGCTTTCTAATAATATTTTGTTGCTGTAATTTTGTGGCATTATGATGAAAGTTGTGTGTCCATTTCTGGGATCCCTGCCCAAGTCGGCCCCGTTATGTATTTGATAGACCCATTATAATGTTACAACCACGGCTGACAGGAAACGAGTATTACATAATAACCAATTCAAACATCAAAGCTTGTCAGGAGCAAATGACATTCCATTATTCACTGAAGGTCTTTTTTTAAATATTTTATTTATTTATTTTTTTTATTATGGTGGGCACAATGTGGCACCCATAAGATCCTAGTTACACCACTGCATCTCTACCATTATGCGTCTTACCCCGCCTGGCCGTCCTGTTCCGTTCTCCTGGCAAGCAATTCGGATCATCTCACGTGCCCTGCAGCCCTCGCCGTCCCCGTAGGCCGCCCGGATGTTCTCTAGAGTGGGAGACTGACCCAGGGGGGCGCTGCCACCCACCGACTGCTTGGCTCCCATCTCTGCGCCGCCTGTAAATGGGGCATAACAAACACACAGCAGAGTTCAGCAAGACAGAGGTGGGTGCTGCATGCTAAAGATACAGCTAGCACACACACACACACACACACAGCAGTGGGGAAACAAGTCCCAGTTACAGCAAGGAGAGGGAGCGGCAGAAAATCAGGTCAGCATCATGAAGTATTCACACGCCTCTCCCCTCGGACTGGAGTGGTGGGGAGTGTGTTTGTTTTCATACATTTACAGGACAAAAAAAAATAATATAAACCCCAGAGAAAAAAAACAAGGCTGTTTTTGATGTTTGAAGATGTTCCTGACTTTGTAAAGTGGATTTTACAGCTCAACGATTCATTTCTTATTTGGTTCCTGAGGTTAAAATTACGGTTATACTTAGAAAAACCTTATAACAACGTGCATGTTAGGTGGACTGGAGTTGCTAAATTGTCCCCTAGGAGTGAGTGTGTTTATCTGTGTGTCTACACTGTGATGGCCTGGTGAACTGTCCAGGGTGTCCAGCCAGCTGGGACAGACTCCAGCGTCTATGATCCTAAACCGAACAAGCAGCTATGAAAATGAGCGAGTGACGGAATGTTTGATTGAATAAATAAATTGTGTTGAAACTTTAAAATCACAATTACATATTTTCCCCAAATCGCTCCATTTTGTAAATCCTTCCTTCCGAAAATCTCACAAGTCTTTGAAGATGATTCACTGTGTCATTTTGTACAGTGGTCGGTCATTTATATCATTAATTAAATGAAATCACTTATTAGATCATTAATATAATTTTGTGGAAAAACAGTCCAGCAGGTTTTCATGATGCAGTCGTTTCCTGATATGAAAGTGAAAGTGAAGTGATTGTCATTGTGTGCTTTCTCTGCATTTAATTCAGACACCCAAGCAAAGCAGTTGGCAGCCGGGGAGCAGCGTTGACAACGGTACCTCAAACTAACCTATTGGGCCGGTTCTCAAACCTATGGCTTAATCCCAAACCAGTAGGCCACATATTTCCCTGCTGAATGTCCCATTTGACTGGAATACATCATGTTAAAAAAATGCATTGACATCTATTCATATGAGCTGCCCTTCGTTGTGCCTTCATCAAAAAGCAGTTGAGGGATAACATTACTTATAACTTCAGCGTGAATGGGCGGGGCTAATTTGCTTTTGGACGAACAGACAGATTTTCTTTAATTAAACATCTTATATTTCCATACTGCCTGGGACAAATAAAGTTATATGAAAAAATGAAAACTTTCAGTTTAAATCAAAATTTTTTTAAATCAAATGCTTGCTCAGGCAATAATCTGGTTGCTGCTCAGCAAGACTTAAATTCCAGGAATAAAAAGCTACATGACTGCCTCCGATTGTCTGCCATCTTTAAGCCATTTTCCAAAATTAAACGACTTTAGTAAACACTCAGTTTAAGTCTGGTGACGGAAGAGTTGATCTGTAATTATGTATTTTCCAGAATGTAAACACCAGGAGCTTTTTGTGGATTAAATCGTTTTCTCATTGTTTCCAGTCTAAAACTGGGAGGTACAAAAACCATAAACCAGTTTCTAACAAGCACTGGTCTTTAGGCTTTTCCACCCAGTTCTACACTTCGCTCTCAGAAGCACATGAGGACCAACAGCTGAAGACCGGGTGACTCGACATGAATCTGGGTGTAGTTTGCATTTTAGAAAGTCTGAGAGGGTAAGAAGTTTTAAAGGTGAAATATAATCCCAAATTAAAAAAAAAAAAAAAAAAAAAAAAAAAAAAGCCTGAAGAGTGAAAAGATGACAAGATTATGAAGCAAAACAAGAAATATATGCTTATTTATGAATCACTTAAAAAGACATTTAAGCCACAACAATTAACAGACGCCACCATAATGTTCATCATTTCAGAACAATGACCAATCAACATCTAGTGCTTTACGGGGCGGCAGGACTGGCTTTTTTTACGACCATACCGACTGTTGAGGCATAACTACTAAAGCTGAACAAGATAAAAGGTTTTCCGCAGAAGCCCAGTCAGTAAGTAAATGGTAGTTTCCCTCCATGATCTGGAGCAAAACTACAGTGACTCTCTGAGAACACGCAGCTCATACTGTAAACGATGCGTCATAATGAGATCATGTTCCTTTAAAAACAGCACTAAAGCCGATCACGTTACATCGTTGACTCCTCTCTGGAATATTCTCAGAAGTGAACGTTCCCAAGAGGCCTTTAACGTGGTTTAATTTCAGTTCTTCACAATTTCAATCCCTATTTAGGCCAAAGAACTACGTGACTGTCACGAATATCATGATTATTTTGATTCTGGATAGCTTCCAATTCTAAACCAGTCTGACTCCAGGTTTATTCTCAAATAGAAATTTCAGAGGAAAAAGGCAAAACCCCAATCCAGAAATAAAGCCCTGTCATTTCAGTTTGTTAGTGCAAGCCCCTCCCATTCCTGTCCTCTTTACTCGGATAGGCTACATGCAGATGCCTAGTTTAATCAACATAATCAATAGATTTAAGTTCCAATTCACTGTTGGAAACATCCGTCCATCCATATACACAAACACATGCAGTATATACACACAGTACTGTGCAGAAGTTTTAGGCAGGAGTGAAAAATTACAAAATGCAAAGTGAGCAAACAATAGAAAAATCTAAATCAGATCAATATTTGGTGTTTCTACCTTTTGCCTTCAAACCAGCATCAGTTCTTTTAGGTACACTTGCACAACGTCAGGGATTCTGTAGGATTATAGTCAGTGTCTGATCAACCAGTTTTACCAAACAGGTACTGATGACCATCAATGTCACACGGAGGCTGAAACACAGTCATGTTTGGAACGACCGACCGGCCGAGTTCCTTCAAAAACTGTGCGAGTGTACCTAGAAGAACTGATGCTGTTTTGAAGGCAAAGGGCGGTCACGCCAAATATTGATTTGATTTAGATTCTCTTTTGTTCATTCACTGCATTTTGCTGATTGATGAAAATAAATGATGAACACTTCCATTTTTTAAAGCGTTCTTTGTTTACAGTATTTTTTCCACAGTACTTTTGCACAGTACTGTGTGTGTGTGTATATATATATATATATATATATTTCATTCCTTTTTCAGCTCATGCATCAGTGGATTATAGTGTAATGTATTACAGGTAGCGGTGAGACTCCCCACCCAATGATAAAATCATGCACACCACCTTAATCGCTAATGGATTTCACATCAGTCCAAACATCTGACACAGAAAAGCAAATAAACAGACTTCCTCGCCCTTTAACATGGGTGCAGTGAATGATCCCAGAGACTGACTGCACTCTCTAAAAGCAAAGCAGCTGAAAGTGCAGCAGCCAGTGGTGAAGAGCCTCTATTTCAGTCTGCTTTTAATATAAAAGGGCTCCCATGAATAATTGAGTGCGCCAGGACGAGAGATAGGACAAAGCCTGAGGGAGGGTAACCATTAGACCAGGCCAGGCTCAACGTCGATACAGTCTGTGGACTTTAGGCTTCACTGCTGGGATGGGCCTTAAGCCCTGAAGGGCATCAGGTCTACACAAGATGGACAACAACAGAAGTAAATTTGTGGTAGAAGTGGACCTTTGACGTGATTATATCTTGTGAATGCCTTGATCCATCTAAACACCCGTCCAAACACTCCTGAACGTTGAAAGCTGCAGTCATACTTAAGCTCATTAAAATAAACCCTTTAAATGATTTAATGCATCTTCAGCACCTTCAGCAGACCATACTGATGGCCCTATAGACACGTTGGTCTAGTGGTAGGGTGCTTGCCTATGGACCTATGGCTCAAGAGGTCCCAGGTTTGAATCCCACCTCCAGCACTGGGTTCCTGAGCAAGACCCTTCACCCTGAGTGTCTCCAGGGGGACTGTCCCTGTAATCAGGACATGGAAGTCGCTCTGGATAAGGGCGTCTGATAAATACCGCAAATGTAAATGATATCACCTTTGTTACTGTGATGAGACTTCAGGGTTTTTAGAAGCTGACCAGTCCCTGAAAAGTCTACACTAAGTCAAAGTGACTACTTGTCACACAGCATAGCACATAGTGAAGCACAACAACGAAATGCACACGCTGCTTTACAACCATTCACATCGTGCAGTAGGGGGCAGTTATTTTTATTCTGAGGGAGCTTTGAAGGGGACAACCTACCTTCGAACCCATGACGACCTGATCCTTGGGCCTAGTCCCTAATCACCTGTACAATACAGTGTAGGGTAGAATATGCTCTGGAGAAATGAATAAACACAACCAGATTTGCACTCTTTACTAAACATAGTCTCAAGTCTGCCTGAGCGTTAATTTCCACACTGGTCTTTGTAAAATTGACGTGTAGCTTAACGTCTAGCTAATGGGCGGTACGGTGGTGCCTCACAGCGAGGAGGTCTTGGGTCCAATTTCCAGGAAGGTACGGTCCTTTCTGTGTGGAGTTTGCATGTTCTCCCCAAGCCCATGTGTGTGTCCTCTACCGCCCTGCACGTCAGGTGGATTGGAGATGCCAAGTTGTCCCCTAGGTGAAAGTGTGTTTGCCCAGTAATGGACTGGGGACCTGTCCATCGACCTGTGAGAGCTGGGATAGGCTTCAATCCCCACTAGGACAAGCGGCTCATAAACTGAGTGAGTGAGTGAGTGAAACTACTCAGAGACTATTGAAAATGAGAGCCAAATACCCTTCAGGAAGCCTGGAGAAGTGTTCCTCAGCATTAAAAATACAACAAAGTTTAGCTCTTTTAAGCTAAACATGAAGAATTAAAGAGTGTATTCATGGAAAGTGTATTCATGGAATACAGCAGTGTATTCATGGAAATCGAAACCAACCTAAACTTGTTTGATTGTTGTTTATTTCTTTGGCCTGAACTTTTTCTAGGCATCGTAAAGGCAACATTATATAATGAATTATGGCGAAACGTATGGTTTGTATGCTCTGATCTCAAGTTTACTGCTTTGGCATTTGAATGGGTAGCGAGTGTATAATAACAAACCTTATAAACATATGACTGCAATATAAAGCACTGTAGACCTGACAGACAGGGAGGTGAGCTGGTGATCAGGTACCAACACACATTCACAGGTTACAATCAGAGAAGAGACCAAAACTGGAAGAGGTTACTGCCTTTAAAACCAATAAAAAAAGAGAAAACTCCTTCCATTTCATGCCTTGGCCTTGAAAGCATAAAAATAAACCTTGAAAACTGAATCAAAAGGCTTGGTTTCACTTTGAGAATTACTTCGCTGTCAACAGCAATTGACTTTCATTATGAGCGAGATCTAAGAAAGTCCCTTCTTGAGTTTTTACCACGTAGGATTTACACTGTGGAGACACTTGAGTAATTCAGTTTAACCAAAACCTTATTATACCCTCTTTTCCACCTCGGTGTCTTATCCCAGGACAAATGTGCCCTGAATAGCGGTCAGCTATAATTGGAAAGACGTAAGACCTAAATGCTCAGCTGTAACTGAGCTCGTTATGTTTTTAAGCCTAATTCTGCAAGGAAGGACCTGAAAGTATTATGAGCTTAGTGTGTTAACACACGACCACTGTGGGAAAATGTGTGTGTGAGACGTCAGCGCAAAATGCATGGATACGGACACACTCTTCACATCACCTTAAGTTTGAAAAATTATTTCTGTAAGTAAATTAATCCTCATTTTCTTAGCCCCATTACCCAAAATCCTCACCCCAGGAAGTGATTCAACTACTCTTCCTCATCACAAATGCCCAGAAAGTTTAATATGATTTAAAAAAAATTTGTTTATGTATATAATATAAAAACTAAATGCATTCAATAAGAAAGAAAGAAAAAAAAAGCAGATAAGTGCACAATGATTCTAAAATACAGGCCTTGTTCGTCTTCCAGCGTTTTCATTTTTTTACTGAAAATAAGAAAATAAATTAGAAATTTTAGACAAGCACAGAATGGTGCACAGAGTGCTTGATTCTTTTTTTTTTTTTTTTTTTAAATGACAGGAAACCACGATGATAAAATCTGTCTATAAAATATAAAAAATAAATCTGTAAAAAATGTCTATAAAATCTACAAAAAATTGAGGCATTAAAAATCCTATAAATAGATCACTACAGTGTAATAGTTATATATTTTCTTGATATATTTTCTAGTTTGAAAGAGTTGGTAATGTGATAAAATAACATTAACATAATATTAACATTCAAAAAGCTGCAGACTTTTGAAGAATAATGCAGATCAAGTGGAAACTAAAATGATGTCTTCCTGTCAGATCCTTTGCTTCAAACATCATGAAAAACATTTTAAATGTGTGAAACACACCCTGCAATCCACTGAATAGTCAGTGATCTCAAAGATCAACAGCAGCCATATTGCCTGTGTTTAAGATGTTTTCACTTTTACTCTCTCCCCCGGTACGGCTGAAAGAAGAAGACAACGACGATGAAGACATCCGGTCTAAACAAGTTGGAGCACGCAGCACACTGGAGCATGTTTATTCAGTGCTGCTTGTAGGCTGAACCGTATCTCGTCAGGAGAGACAGCAGATCAGACATACCTTCTCATGCTTCACGAGAGCAGCCGAGCATCCCTAAATATCCTTTACAACCAGCAGACGAACGCATCCTCGTCCTCCAGCTCACAAGCACCGTCTGAGGAGTCTCCAGAAGTCCAGCGTTAGCGTCACCTCAGTCTGCAAGCGTGGAAGGATGCTGGTGCACAATGTTTTTAGACTCGGCTCCCTCCTCCCTGACGGACGCTGCTCAAGCCTCCACCCCCACCCAGAAAGCGGTGAAATCCAACCCTCCCTGGCCTGCTCCCAGTGGGCTGCAGCGAGCTGGTCCCTGCGTCCCTCCCTGGATGACTTCAGACACACTCCTTCATCCTGCTCTGCTGCAGAAGCCCAGCTAAACCAGATTAACACAGCTCAACCAGATTATCATGCTGGAACCTTTTTAGTGTACAACACATGTGGCTGACACACACACACATACACACACCACTGGAGACGTGACAAAACTGAGACATGAGGAATGGATGAGTGCCTCACCGGTCTGCCATGCTGCAGGAGAGCACACACACACACACACACACACACACACACACACACACACACACACAGAGGTAGAATCACTGCTGCTGGAGGCAGTGATGCTGAGAAAGCAGGAAAAAAATAAAAATAGCTAGTGCCCAAATTTCACCTTCACAAGGATTCCCATTTTTATTTAAATCGTTACTTCAGCTTTTAGGCTTATCTTCATCCAAGATGTGCCCCCAAATCATCTCAGCTGGACAATATTATCATGTGTCTTGCCTGAGAAAGCTCCTTCCTCACACCACCATGGAGGGTTTACAAGGTTTGGTGGTTGTACGTTTAGGTCACTTTTTTTTTTATATATAAAAAAGCATTTCCAAATTGTTTATTTGACTTGTAAGGCAGTGATGAGTAATGTTTATTTAACGTTTGACTGAAAACACAGTTTTATTTAAAGGTGGTGAAGAGCCATGTTTGTTCATTAGACTAGGGGGGGGGAAGCGATTATTTTTAATTTGCTGGCTGCAAAAAGCATAATTAAGCGATGATGATGAGTAAAGTTTAATAAAATTGATTAAATATAGAACACATTTAAAGGCCGGTGCTGAATCATGTTTGTTGATTTGATGTTTTTGAATTATCGGGAGATGTGGGTTTGATTCCCACCAGTAGGTTGCCCCGAGGTACCCTTGAGCAAGGTACCGTCCCCGTCACTGCTCCCTAGGCGCTTTAAACAGCTGCCCCCCGCTGCACGTGTGTGTTGGTGCCATGTTGAATTTCGTTGCGTTCTGCTGCGTTTCACAATGAGAAGGACGGTCACTTTCACTTTCACTTGGAGGGTGTTGGAGAGTAATTGTTTAACTGAGCTAATCTCACGTCAGTACCACCTTTAAAGAAAGGAGGGGAGGAATGTTTGTTTAATGTTTGTTTTTGTTGACAAAAATAGCTTTAGAAGGTGGAAGAGCGTGGCGTTCTCTCAGATTCGGGTTCGAGCTGGGACACGGTGCCATTTAATATTTCTTAAGAATGGCCATAAAAAAATAAATTGGTGCTTTGCAATTCTAAACAACCAAAGTATTTATAAATACCCGCGACGTCGCCCAATGTCAAGCTTTTTATATTAGTGGCTCGCTTCATGCGATTAAATCTAATAACGCATCCATGGTTTCTTCCGATGAACTCTAAATTAGTCTCAGATAATCATCAGCATGAACAGAGTGGTGCATTATCAACAAATACTTGGAGCTTTGGTGCGTTTCACTTCTTTCTTCTATATTTAAGATGCAGAGGCCGAGGTTCCTCAAACCATAGTCACCACACAGATGGCTTTTTCTGAGCGCTGTACAGTACTGAAAGCAAAACGAGCCAACCGTTCACTGGCTGCGGCGTCTGTATAGAGGCCTCTGATTCTGGCACACGATAAGGTTCGTGGTCTCGTATTTCAAATTGACGGTGCCAGCGCAGCCCGAGAGGTCTGTATGAACTGTACGAGTAGCCTGCCGGTGCTAAAGTGAAAGTATCACACATGGACAACTTCCTCAGCAGAAACATTCAATCGTAATTCAGTCGTTATGGGTCTGAGCAAGCACTGAGCGCCTCCTGGAGAACATGGTGGAGGAACCTGTCCAAAAACCACGGCTTCAAGGTCCATGATGGAGAAAAGAGCTCCCTCCAGATTTAACTGAACAAATCATCTCAGTGACGTCACTGATGAAGTTCCCTAAAGAACCGCTGTTAACATTTCATTGTAATATACTTGTGGGTTTTGGGTTTGAATCCAAGACCTGCAGGTTACTCAGAGGTATCCTTTAGCAAATACCGTCCCCTTCACTGCTCCCCGGGCTCTGGATCTGGCTGCATAGCGTGCGTGTGTGTGTGTGTGTGTGTGTGTGTGAAATTCAGACGATGCATTTCACCAGAGTGCTGTGGTGAATGCGCGCAATGACAAATAGTCACTTTCACTTTACCACTGTCGCAATTTCTGGGGTGAAACCGAAAAAAGTGACACTCGGAACAAACCTTCAGAAATGGTAAGTTGATGGTAGGTTAACTGAAGAAATATTATTTGAATATTATTATGAAGATTGAGCAAAACTTCAACTTTCATGTATTTAAGAAAGTAAACTACGGAGCACCGCTGACCTTCCCTTTCACTCTCGCTGGTCCCCGTATGTCGCGGATCACTCCTGCTCTTCTCCACCCATTCCCACCTGCCTGCGCTCACGTCTTACCTCTTTTCTGCATTCCGCAAGTATTTAAACTCCTCCGTCTTCACCGCCGCAACTCCTTGCATTCAAACCACTCAGCTGTCCTCCCTTTCGGTCACACTCATGAATTCTGTCTTGGTCTTACTCACTTTCATTCTTCTCCTCTCTAGAGCACATCTTCACCTCTCCAGGGCCTCCACAAACTGCTCCCTACTCTCAACACAGATCACGGTGTTATCTGTAATCTCAATCTCAAGATAAAAGGGCCAACAATAACGCTCGGGAATTCCAGAGGTGGAGCTCAGCTGAAAGGATGTTTTCCAGCAGTTCAGTTTCTTCCACGTTTGTGTTAGCGTTTTTAAAAATGTATGAAAAGTCACTGTTGCATGTGCTTGTTTTGTCACCCAATATCATCAATTATGACACACATTAATGACAATTTAAGGCCTTAATTGTATTTATTTACTTATCGAAGAAAAGGTCTTACCATCTTGCTCTGCTGTGCTGCAGGCTGGCTGTCCTTCAGCATCTTCAGCTTCTCCAACATTCCAGTATGACATCTTACAGCACTACAGAAAGCATTTCAGACTGACGAGGTCACCACAGATCTGTCCAGGAACGTCAATTGTACTTTCTGAAAAACAGGAGTGAAACAATCTTATAAAGCTGATTGGTCGGTTAAGGGAAAGCACTGTTTTAGGGCTCATTATCTCAGCGCTACAGATGGTGCCAAAGGTTCTCCTTGCTGATTGCCGGAGATCAACAAAATAGTCACACAAAGGACACCATATAAGTCAATTTTGCTTAATCATCTGTGAGAACCAAGTGTCCCAACACAGGTAGTTCAACAACAACAACAACAACAACAACAACAAAAAAAGCTGCATCTTACATAATACAGGACTGGGATTAAAATGCTGCATGCTTGGATTGTTAGACACCTCGTAACTTCAAACACCTGGATTACCAATTAACAGACCATCCAATGAAGGAAATTTGAAGGTTTTAGCGTAGTAGCCAACTGGTCTTCCTGAGCTCTTGATGTGTGAACTGAGCAATAGAGCTCACGGATGAATGTGTTTCATTGGAGGAAAAATCCGCACCAATATTTAAACTGTTTCCAAAATTTAGCTGGACATCATATTTGATCTCCCTTCGATGGGCTGGCGACCTGTCCAGGGTGTGTCCCCGTCCTTCGCCCTGTGTGACCTGAATGGACTCCAGCACCCCCCCGCGACCCTAATTAGGACAAGCAGCCCAGAAAATGACTGACTGGTCATATTTGATCTCAGCTTCTGTTCCAGATTCCACATGCTTATGGGATAAACACAGAGAAGCCTTTCATTGTGGTTCTCTGTGTCTTCACGATGTCAAAGTCACTGTCACTTAATATCCTTCACAGCCGATTGTGTGTTCACACCAGATTCAACAAAAACAACCCTAACTTGTTGGTGGGCTAAGCGCACTAGATGTCGCTAGCAGTCCACGGTGCCAGATTAAGGCCTCCAACAAAGGCCAACAGTCTCCAACAGTTCTGGGGAAAGCATGCAGGCGTTCAGACGTGACTCATTTTTCCTCGGCCTGGAACACTGAAGTCATTGGTCACGGTTACACACAGGCCGGGCCTTATTTTGCTTCTACAGTAGACCATTTACACCCCTGTCAATGAGGTGCCAGCGGGCGCTCCGACGGCACCACCACACGCCGTTTGTCCCGGTCTGTGAACGCAGGTCAAAAGCGTCCCGTTTCTTTCAGCATGCACGAGCATCGCGTTTACTGAAATAACTGTTGCAGTAAGCCTCATCAAGACAGCATGCTAAGGAATAACAGAGTCACAAATACTTCAGCATCACAACCTAGTACACGCCTACTACTTCTACAAAACACATTCAGAGATGAGAGGAAGCGTCTTATATTAAGAAACATGTCGGTCAAGCGAGGGTTGAGGTGTCAATCGGAGTGGGCACAATGTCTAAAAAACTAATATACCAATGTTATTTGTTAGTTTAACCCACCAGTGAGCCTACATGCCTTCTGAGATTAAAATAGAATAACAATAGAAGAAAAAGCATGGTACATCTTAATCCAAACACTGGATCAGGGAGCATATTCATAACCGGGCGGCAGCTTTCCGAGGCATCAGAATCAGATTTTACACACTTTACACACCATCAAGGAATCTATAAACCACTGACAAACACACGACAGACACACGGTGGATGAATTACAGCTCGTTTATAAGCAAAGAAATCAGCAGCAGATCCATCGTGAACACAAAAGTAGCTCTGCCTGCTAAAGAACCGAGCGTGAACCTCTTCAGACGTCTGGTTCCATTCACCACCGCTGTGACTCGGTAGGCGTCTCCCAGCAGAACACTTTCGATGAATCTTAAGATGTTAAATCTTGCAGAAGAACCGCAGGAGCTCAATTTGAAATCAGCGTGAAGGTAGGAATGAATTAAACGACACTTTTACTGACAGCTTAGTGTAGTTGTGTGTCTACTTTTCATTTCTGATCATAAAGACCCCAGAAGAACGGGGCTTCAGAGACATTTAGGGGCATCTTCACGGAGATCATTCCCTGGGCTGAGGTTGATGGAGCTCTTCTGCAGGTTTCCTCCTTTTTATTTTCCCTTATTTCTTCCTCTAACGGAGCAGGAACGAGACGATTTTCTTAGTTTTCATCTCTCCTTGCTTTAAAGTAGCTCCATGTGCCAAAATGAGGTTCCAGTCTGAAGAACGGTATTAAGATTTTCGGGTTCCACCACCACTGGTGAGGAGTATTTCACACCAAAACACTCCGTTTACACCTGAAACGTTCAATTTTGCAGAAACAAAGCGATTCAGATTCCACTTTCAAAAAAGGTATGAATGGAAAAAATGAACCAAATGACACTTTTCCTGGTCATTGGTGAGAGAGTACTCGTTTACTCGTTTACTCACCGAATCTGAATTTTACCTCCCACCAAAAAGCCTCCAGAGCTTTAGAGACATTCAGAGACATCTGGAGACGTTCTACAGATACAGTCCCTGGGCTGAGAGTGTTGGATGGACAATTTGCCTCGTTCCTTGTTATTTTTTCTTCCACCTGAGCCGAAGCGGTCGCCGCCGTCCTCTGTGTGTCCTAAAGACAGTCGAAGTGTAGAGTATTCATCTCGTCTTCTCCACCAGTGACTCTAAATACGACATTTTACAGAAATCTGAAGCGATTGTTCCCATTTAAAATATTTTGGAGGTAAGAACCACTTAAATGTCACTTTCACTCGGGGGGAGTGCGATTAGGGAGTCGACTCTTTCGTATTTGACCTCAGAACCCAAACAGACTCCAGAAGAACAGCGCTCGAGAGACACTGAGGGACATTTAGGGACACGAAGACATTGACAGACATCAGTCTCATGCTTCTTCTGAGGTTTTGCCCTGTTTTTTTGGTATCTTTTACTTCCAGCTGAGCAGGAACAGCGACAACGCGTTCTTCTCCACGTTCTTCTCCACGTTCCTCTCCACGTTCCTCTCCACGTTCCTCTCCACGTTCCTCTCCACGTTCCTCCGTGTAGCTCTGCGCGCTAGAGCGGGTCCAAATCTGAAGAACAGAGTGTTCACACGCCTGGTTCCACTCACCACCTCCACAACCTTCCACAGACCACCACGTCCTCCGGGTTCGCTTGGAACAGAAACATGACTTTTTGGAGAAATTTGGAAAAAGATAGTTCCAAATTTGAAGGTAAGAATCACTTAAATGACACTCTCACTCACAGCCGAGGTGATCACTGCTGTATTTTACCTCAGAACAAAAACAGACTCCAGAAGAGCGGAGATTTGGGGAGATTTGGGGACATTTTGACAGAGATCAGTCCCTGTGATGAGGCTGCTGAAGAACTGAGGTTTTTAGCCTGTTTTTATTTTATTTGAACTTCTAGCTGAGCAGAAACGGCGTCACTGTGTGATCTCTGCCTGCTTCATTGTAGCTCTGTGAGCTACAGAGGACACAAAGTCTAAAGAAGTTACAAAGTATCAAGTCACTCTTGACAGAAGAGGAGTTTGGGGTGTTTTCTCCTCAGCTGTGCTCGCAGCTCAGACACGAGGAAGATTCCTGAGCGAATTAAAGGGCACTTACCAGGTCTCGAGCCCCATCCGAGCAGTCGGACTCCCAGCTGAAGGCTCCAGAAGCTGAAGGACTTCCTGGTGCGGCTCTCAGGACTTCAGCCGCGAAGGAGCGGGAGGGACGCGTTCAAATAACCGCCCCGCACTCGCATCGAGGGCACTTCACACCGAGCACTCTTCTCTCTCTGCTCCCTCGAGCCCTTCGCCTTCCCTCGCTCCCTCCTCTCCTTCATTAAACGCGTCCACGCAGGTGGGGCTCCTGGAAGTGGACATTTTGCTTCATACCGTGAACAGTTTCTCTTCCTTTTCGTCCCTGTGGAGAGAAAAACAGACAGTTTCAAAAGGGCTTCTATTCACAGACAGTCCTTTAATGCAAATCCAGAAACAAAAATAGCCCCGATGGAGGGGAGCGTCTCTGTGACGTCATCCAAGCCCTACTCCAGCTGCACGTGCTGAACATGAAAGTATGTGTGTGTGTGTGTGTGTGTGTGTGTGTGTTGGGGGGGGTAGATTGATGGGCAGATAGATAGATAGATAGACAGTAAGACAGACAGACAGACTGATTGATTGATTGATTGATTGATAGATATAGACACACACACACACACACACATATATAGATAGATAGACAGGCAGACTGATATATAGATAGATAGATAGGCAGACTGATTGATAGACAGACAGACAGACAAAGAGATAGATAGCACACACACACACACACACACACACACACACATATATATATATATATAGATAGATAGATAGATAGATAGAGAGGCAGACTGACTGATAGACAGCCAGAGAGATAGCTAGATAACACACACATATATATAGATAGATAGATAGATAGACAGTAAGACAGACAGACTGATTGATTGATTGACAGACAGAGAGATAGATAGATAGCACACATACACACATATATATAGATAGATAGATAGATAGATAGATAGACAGGCAGAATGACTGATAGACAGACAGACAGATAACATGTTATCTCCACCTGTAGTTTGGAGTGTGTGTGAGTGTATCTGTGATCCGTACAGGAAGGTCAGGTTGTGAATGTGTGTATGTGTTAGTCTGTTTATATGAATGTCAGTTTGATTCTCCTCTATTTGCTGATACAGTTTGTGTTATTTTATGCAAAAAATGAAAGGTGCAGCGATTTACCGCAACACATACAAACACACATCCCGACTAAACGGAGTTTCATTCTAACCAGCTTTAAAGTCAGTATTCACCACCACCACCGCTATTCTTCAGCACAGCCCCAACTCTCTTAGAACAGCTCCTTTCTTTAAGTTCAGGAACACTTCTCCAGGCTTCTTGAAGGACGTCGCGAAGCTCTTCTTTGGATGTCGGCTGCCTTTTGTTTTCTCTGTGGAGATGATCCCACACTGTCTCTGAAACTGCTCAGGTACAGAGACTGGACTGAAAGTGAGAGACAACAACACTGTCCTTCAGGAAGATCTGGAGAACTGCTCAGGTACAGAGACTGGACTGAACATGAGAGACAACAACACTGTCCTTCAGGAAGATCTGGAGAACTGCTCCTCATCATTAATAACACAAAGTCTGATTCTCTTGAAGCAAAATATTTAAAAAATGAGGGATTTTAGCACAGTACTCTCCATCTTGCCTCCTTCTTCCAGTCACTACAGAGACATTTAAGTCGACAAAATGTTGACAAAAAAAAAGAAAACTGAATGAGAGAGTGATTTTTGCAGAGCTGTCAGTGTAGTTCGACCCTCAAACATCCCGAGAGCTTGACGTCCCAAAGCAGGAAGAGGCAGAACATCCATTCAAAACAAAGATTTTATTTTATTTACTTTTACTTTTATTTAAAAGTTGTTAAAGCAATATAAATAGCTTGTAAAAGCTGTTTTAAGAGACAAAGTAAATGAGAAATATATATATTTTAACATTTTAAAACAGCCTCCCATAAAATCAGCACACAAATTGGAAAAATATACATCTCTCCTTTTCCTTCTTCACTTTAACTGGAGTTGCAGGCACAGCAGTGAGTGAACGAATGTTCAAAAGACACAATTTTGGGTCGTTAAAAATTAGTGTGCAAAACTCATAGGGCCCTGGATGACTGGGCTGACAAATTTACATTTACATTTACGGCATTTAGCAGATGCTCTTATCCAGAGCGACTTCCGTGTCCTAATTACAGGGACAGTCCCCCTGGAGCAGCTCAGGGTTAAGGGTCTTGCTCAGGGACCCAGTGGTGGTAGTGCTAGAGGTGGGATTCGAACCTGGAACCTCTTGATCCAGAGGTCCGTAGGCAAGTACCCTACCACTAGACCACCACCACCCTAATATTACATTTACATGGGTATTACTTTTTACTTATCTGGGTAACAAATCCACAAAAATGTATTAAAAAGAGAAACTGCTGCATGTTTTCAGTGCAAAAACCACCTAAAGGCATAACCGAGCTGCTAAATGAAAAGCGGTGAAACGCTGGTGACATTCATACCATTTGGTCGGAGGGCATTTGCCCTTTCATGAACTGCTGCATGGAAACAAACCAAGAGGATACATCACTTTTCTTCCATATCAAGGCATCCAGATTAAATAAACAGTTGAAAATCATACAATCCATTTGTATCTGTACATAATGTCTAAACAGAATCGACAGAGCAAGAGAGAAGCGTTTGTGGAAACGGAGGTCGTTTCACTGGAGAGAACGTCCTTTGCGAAAGTCTGGATGCTGCTGGTAGTCACAAATCATCCTGAAGAAACTGTGATTGGATGCGGTTTCGCTGGACCTGGCTGACCCCAGAACAGTGCTGATCCTCACATGGTGAGCTGCTCGCTGAGTTTGATGGTGACAGCTTTGACCTCAGTGTATTCTGCCAGGGCGTACTCCCCCCTGCAAACAGAGCAGGCGCGCTTACTTTAATCAGCGGTGAAAAAAGTTCCTCCAAGTATTCGAAAGTGTCCTACAGTTTCAGAAACCACATTAGCAAGTCTATCTGAGATGATCCACAGGGGATTCGTGCTTAGCTTTCCAAGGCAGACAGTGGTGATGAACGGAAACGAACATCTGGAAAGGCACCATCCCGGAGAGGTACAGTAAAAGGCTTTTGAGACATTTGAGGAGATTTTGGCCTCGATATTTATTTGTAAAATACATTCCTAGTAGAGGTACGAGCAGGGTGTTCTCAGTAATTCCTAAAGAAATTCAGAATTTCTATTTAAATAGCGTCAATTTGCAAGATCTTAGACATGTTTAGTGCAGCGGTGGCCTAGTGGTTAGGGAGTTGGTCCCATGATCAGAAGGCCGGGGGTTCCAATCCCAGACCAATATGTTTCCCTGAGGTTCCATGGAGCAAGCTACCGTCCCTGTCACAGCTCCCTGGGCGCCTTCAATAGCTGCATGTGTGTGTGTATGCGTTAAATGCAGAGGTCTGATTCCGCTGTGGCTTACTGTGCTGTGTTTCACAATGACAAGATAGTCACTTTCACTCTCACTGGTGGGTTTGGAAAGGAGTGGCTGTCTGAGTCAGGAGCACCTGCTTCAGTTCTCAGGTTTTTCTAAACAGGGTCAACACCGAACTCTGGCAAAACTAGACGAATACAACTTTAGATCTTGGGGCCTCTGTATTTAATCCACACACAGACACACCGTGCAGCAGTGGGTAGCTATATCCAGTGCCCGGGGAGCCGTGCTGGGGACGATACCTTGCTCAAGGGTACTTCAGGGCAACCTACTGGCCTGGGATTTGAACCCACAATCCTCACACCTAGAGACAATTTAGCATCTTAAGTTAAAAAGCTGATACTCACAGCTCTCGCCCGTTCCCCGACATCTTATAGCCCCCAAAAGGAGCTTGAGCATGAAGGGCATTATAGCAGTTGACCCTGCCAAAAGAGGAAAAGACCATATTAAAAAAAAAAGGAACACTGAGGACAATGTGACCCCATGCACAGTCATTTTATCATCATATAATCCTTTAAAACCACAATGCTGTCATTTTATGATGCAATATCCTATAAAAAGGTAGGCACTTAGATAACACGGCCCCGAGACTAGGCTGATACACAGCTGACCTGCTGCCTGTCCAGCAACATCACACATTAAACACGATGGAGGTCAGCGTGTCATCGATTAAACTGTAACTTTTCTGGGACACTGACGATGACTTTATCTCAGAGCTGATGCTACTGTGACTGTAAACCCAACACTCAATTGAAATATTAAACTACAGCTCCACCTGCTGGATATTTAAAATGTACCTATTTGAAAAAGCACAGAAACATTTGGAAAAATGGAAACTAATCTGCAAAAAACGGCCGTTGAATCTGCAGAAAGGCTGCAAAAACTAACATGATCTCCTTATACAGCAGTTTAAGTTGGGTTTAGGCGAGTTTAGGTTACACTGTAATCCAGCTGTTGCTGTAAGCATCGTTAATGCATTAGTGCACAGTTATTATTTAAATGTAATATATGGAAAATATATGTTTCAGTACTTTGTTGCAAATTCACTATTGCAGCCTTTAAACGTGTCCAGTAGGAATTCGCTTTCTGGACCACTGTGGTCCAATTTTGGCTCGTTCCTCTTTCATCTCAGGAGCTTTTGAAAGTCCTGGTCTGGACATATATAACATTATATTGAAAATATAGAGACTTTCACACATTTTCCATTGGATTCAGAGTAACAGACTGACCCGATCAAATGACCACCTTTTTTGACTTATTTTGGCCGGATGTTTGGGGTCGTCTTGCTTTAACGTCGATGAGATAAAATACTGTTCCGATCATCTTTGCTTTAATGTCATGTAACAACCGTTTGCAGAGGAACAATCCCATATCTTGATGCTCCAACCACCATACTATCTGATATCTGAGATTCTGAGATGCTTTGGTCTTTGACCAAAGTACACTTTACTTTTTACACAAGCATCTCTCACTGGAACAGCACAAGTTGATGAAGCAGCATCACATATTAGGCACCTACCACACAGTCCCAGACTCCAGCGCTGAGGACACACTCACGGCCCGGTCCACACTGCGGGTGAACACAGCCGCCGCCAGGCCATAGTGTGTGCTGTTGGCCCTGTCTATCACCTCCTCCTGACTTTTAAACTTCATAATGCACTGAACCGGCCCAAAGATCTACAACATTTACAAGATTAGAGGATTTGTAATTTTTTCAGTCTTAATAATAACTATAATGAATAAAAATCCAGAGAAAAGTCCAGAGAATCAATAACAAACCCTTTCGTGCAAGGTGTCTAGCTTGTAACATCCAGCAAAAGTGAAAATGAAACACTAGAGGGCAGAAAAACCTTATTCTTCAACCTCTTCACTGGGAAATACTTTCCAAATACACACTCTCTCATTCATTTTCTGAACCGCTTGTGCTGGTCAGGCTGATGCAGGAGGCTATCCCAGCTCTCAAAGGGTGAAAGGTGGGACACACCCTGGTCGCCAGTCCATCGAATGGCAGACACACACACTCACACTCACACACTCACTCAAACCTAAGGGGCAATTTGGTATCTCCAGTCCACCTGACGTGCAGGATGGTGGGAGGAAACTGGAGTTAGATGTTTCAGCAGTGCTATCTACTGAAAGTAATCTACGCGTAATATTTAGTTCACCTCCTCCATGGCGAGCCGCATGTGATCTTTGACCTCAGAAAAGACGGTCGGCTGGACGAACAGGCCTTTATCCTGCACTGCGCAACCCCCACACTCCAGTTTAGCTCCTTCCTTCTTCCCACTCTCCACCAGCTCCAGGATCTTGTCAAACTGCTGCTGATTTATCTACACAAATATTGGAGAAGAGAGGAGAAGATATGTAGATATGAGGTCAAACAGAATTCTTTTTTTCTGTAGCCAAAGCTCCACTCTTCTTAGGAGGCTTTACACATGATGTTGGAACATGGCTGTGAGAATCTGATCGCTTTCAGACGTGATGTTGGACACTGATGTTGGCTGATAAGTTCTGGATCTCAAACACTACACAGACTCATCCCAAAGGTACTGGATGGAGCTCCGAGCTAAATCCTGATTACAAAGGGTCTGTATGCAAACTTTCTTACATTTTTAATCTCTTGTTGAGGAGCGGTTCTCCAGATCTTCCTGAAGGACAGTGTTGTTGTCTCTCATTTTCAGTCCAGTCTCTGTACCTGAGCAGTTCTCCAGATCTTCCTGAAGGACAGTGTTGTTGTCTCTCATGTTCAGTCCAGTCTCTGTACCTGATCAGTTTGATAGTTCTGTGTTGGTTAATCCACACAGTGATCTACGTCTGAACCTTCAAGCAGAACAAAGCGTCTAACTGAAGACATGAAGCAGTGAAGAACCAGGAGCAGATGATTCCAGATGATCAGGTGATTTGTATTCTGCTGATGCTAGAACCTTGTATCTTTAGGCACTTCGCAGCCTTTCAGTAAAACATTTGTTCCCATCTTTCAGGTAACCTACTAGATAAGTCAAAGATAAGAGATTCTGAAAGAGAAAATATAGAGTCTTCGAAGCAAATTATGAAGACACAAAATCTTTGCACAGCGCTCCAAAGTAATGATTATTGGTGGGGTTATAAAATAACAAATCTAATTAATATTAATATAAAACTTTTGAAACCAAAGCAAGTCTTGACTGATCGACCACATTTGGGATCAGGGGGTGGAAGTGTATGTGCATTTTTTCACTTGCTGGGATACCATACCTGAGGTCCGTGTGAAGTTCGGGGGTCCATGGGGTCTCCGGCTATGATCTTTTTAGCACTTTCAACACTGAGCTTCACAAACTCGTCATATACACGCTCCTCTACGAAGACACGAGACGCAGCGGTGCAGCACTGACCCTGATTATAGAACGCTCCCTTCTGAGCCTCCTGCACTGCTAATTGCACTACACACACACACACACACACACACACACACACACACACAGACTGGTTACAAATACTTTATCATCTACTTTTTTATGTTAATATGGCCAAAGACACTCTGGAGCAGACAGTGACGACATAACTGTATAGATATTGACTCAATATTGAAAAAATCTATATCATTTCCTGGTATCTCCTGTGAAATGAGCAGTAAATTTACAGTCTGCGATCCTGAGACCAGGGAGGCATTAAAGGCACTTCAGCCACGGTTATAGAAAGAAAAAGCTTTAAAAAACCACTACTTGGTCTTTCTGTCAGTCCTGGGAACTGAACTGGCAACACTCCCATTGCAAGCCCTCTTCTCTAACAATAAGCCCTGTCCCTAAACTTTTGTCCCTTGGTGAACGTAAAATCTCTTGTTTCAAACAGAGTAGCAAACCTGGATGGATTTATAAGAGGATGTTTGGGTTTGTATGAATTTACTATGCAGGTGTCTGCAGCCTTTATCTCCTTTAACAATGAGACAACTATATTTAACTATATTTAACTATTATATCGTTCTCATTTCTTGCCGGGTATTCACTCCCTTTGTGAATAGTGTACATATTACAGTTTTATCCACTGGTCTCTTTTGTTTCAGTGCTGGACTGTAAAACCACATCACTCACGGTCTGAGTCAGCAAACACAATGAAGGGGTTCTTCCCTCCCAGTTCCAGAGTCACTCTTTTCAGATTGCTCTTAGCCGCTGCTTCTTTGATCAGCTGACCCACCTGAACACAAAGAGCACAATGGACATCTGAGAGCGAAAGAGAGGTTTAAGTCAATGGTAATGTTAGAGCAGCTCAAGTCAGCGGCAACGTGAGATTCGTCAATGGCGACACTGGGGCATTTTACGTCAATGGCAATGTCAGGACGATTCAAGTCAATCGCAACGTGGAGACACTTTAAATAGGTTGGTTGGTAGGTGGGGTGGTAGGGACTTTATTTATCCCTAAGGATATTCTGGTTGCTACAGCAGCAGACATAACTCTTATGAAGGTGCAGGAAAATCTGACACTATACAAATTACAGTACAAAGAGAAAGACTATAGTCAGGATGAAATGGACAGACATTAAAGTGCAGCAGAATTTGCAATATATTTACAAAAGGTGGGATAGACTCCAGAGGCTGACAGACAGGTGAGAGTCAGGGGAGAGATTCATTCTAGAGTCTGACTGCTGTTATATGGCAATGTCAGGGCAGTTTATGTCAGTGGCAGTTTAAGGACAGTTTAGATTAAAGGCTTTGTTGAAAGAGTTTAAGTTATTGGCAATGCAAGTTACTTTAAGCTCATGGCAATATTACAGCTGTCATTGGTGTTGTTTGGACAGTTTAGACCAATGGCATTGTTAGGATAGCCAATGGTAGTGTTAGGACAGTTTGACATATTGCCATTGGACAATTTAGATCAGTGGAAATGTTGGGACCGTTCTTTCACTTTCACTTATTGCCATTGGAATGTTTAGATCTAAGGACAGCCTAGGTCAATGGTAGTCTTGGGACAGTTTAAGTCATACCACTGTTTGGAGAGTTTAGGTCAGGGACAGGGTGCTGGTGGTCTAGTGGTAGGATACTTGTCTGTTGACCAAGAGGTTGCAGGTTTGAATCCCACCAGCACTACCACTGGGTTCTTGAGCAAAGAACCCCAAGTTGCTCCAGGGAGACCATCCCCATGATCAGGAATTGGAAGTCACTCTGGATTAGACCGTCTGCTAAATGCCGCAAATGTACATTTTTAGATCAATGGCAATGTTGAAACAGTTTAAGTCACTGACAATGCAAATATCTTTAAGCTTATTAAGCCTGGGACAGTTTAGACCGACGGCAATGTTAGGACATCTTAGGTCAACGGTAGTGATAGGACAGTGTAAATTATAGCCATTGTTTGGACACTGGGGCCTAGTGGTTAGGGCGTTGGCCACATGATCAGAGGATCGGACCTTCCCAATACCTTCCCAATGGGTTGCCCTGAGGTACCCTTGAGCAAGGTGCCGTCCCCGTCCCCGCTCCTCCCTGCGATGGGCTGGCGACCTGACCGGGGTGCGTCCCCCGTCCTTGCCCTGTGTGCGCTGGGTTGGACACCAGCACTCCCCCGCGACCCCGTTTGGGACAAGCGGCAGAAAATGGATGGATGGATGTTTGGACACTTTAGATCAGGCAATGATCAGACAGTGTAAATCAACGATGATTTTGAGACAGTTGGGATCAATGGTAGTGCTCAGACAGCTTAATCCATAAGACTCTTCAGATCAAAGGCACTGTAAGGACAGTTTTGGTGAACGGTAATGTTAGGACAGTTTAATTTTCTGACTTTGTTTGGGTGCTTGTTTAGGAACTGATGTATTCATTTCACCAGCATGATTTATTACTGAAAACATCTAAAGGCTAATCATGAATAAATCTACAGTTTAAGAGGGACGACAAGCTGAACAGTCGTCTTCGGTCTCCTTGCGTCTCCTTACCTTTATGGAGCCGGTGAAGGCCACTTTGTTGATGCCCATATGACTGGCTATGGCCGCTCCCGCTGTTGGGCCGAACCCGGGCACAATGTTCACCACTCCAGGAGGAAAACCAGCCTGCGAGGCACAAAAACAGCACCACGGGCCAATGTTTCAGCTCACGATTATTAGGAATGATGAAAGAGAACAGAGCAATTCACTTGAGACCAGCTTTCCTATCTGGGCCAAGAGTAAATTCATTAATGGGTGATGTAAACAGGTCAAAACGTTGGACGACCCAAGGCCGTTTCCTTTCCAAGCCTCGGGTTCTAGTTGAAGGTGTTGGTGAAATAAAAAGCTTTAACAAAACTGAAACGATTAAACTGCAACGGGAGACCTTTTTGTTCTTTAAAAAAACTCAGATGATTCTTTAAAGGAAAAAGCTAGGTTTCATTGTCATCAGTAAAGACAAGCATTGAAGCAAGTGCCTTTAGACGTCTATTATACGTTTATTTTCAGTCTACAAAGTTCTGTTCTTTTCAAAATGCAGGAAAAATACATTAGCATCAGTTATTTTCCATGGAAATCAGCTATGTGGGTAGATACAGCCTGATATCAATTAACATTTTTCATGAAACCACACGTCCAAGCCGTGAACCAATTATGGACCTTTATTTTTATAGTGTTTGACATTTAAACGCAGTGCACGGCGCTAATGTCAGGCCTCGACAGAATCAGTTTTGTTGCTTTGCATCCATGCAGCGGGTGGTCTCATATATTATTCATGCCCCTAAAGACTCAGTACACTGAAACCGTTCCTGAAACATTTCTTGGTCATCAGCCTGGCAGCTTTTTTTCCTCCCTAGCTTTGTTTTTCTCGGCTGTTTTCTGTGCTGCGTCGAGGCCTCAGCACGGATCAGATTACAGCGCAGTGGCCTTGTGTGAACCATGAACGATGTGCGGCTCATTTTATAGGCAGGTATTTCTCTCCTTTACCCTTTGGATTTGAAAGAACATGCATTCAGAGGGATAGGAAGTTGATGAATTGAGCCCCAGTCTCCACCAGGACATGTTTCGCGTCTTTTTGGTAAATTTGCACTGGAGCCAAGAGACTAGTGTGGCTAAAGGAAAGGAAGATTATACTTTATCGGTTAGCTTCATGCGAACTCCAGGAAAGTTCCGAATCACACATCCTATCCTGCAGAACTCCCTATAACTAGAGGGTCCTGGACCAGTGTGTTATCCTGAGATACCCTTGAGTGCTATCCCTGGCTGCCGCTGCTTCATTGTGTGGGTCAAATGAAGAAAAGGCATTTCATTGTGACTGCTGAGCTATGTTCACAGTGACATCTTCAGGATCAGAGGTGTCCAGTAATCTGTAATAGACCTCTATGTGATTTCTGACCCTCACGTTTACCTAAAAGCATGAAGCCTTTTTCTCTGTGGCCTCCAGCATCAATGATGCTCTAATACTGGCCTCATAGCTCCAGTGAAGACTGAAAAAAGTTAATTCCAGTCTTGGCTGATCATCTACATAAAGAGGAGAACTGTGCAAACTGGATTTTTTGGAGGACATTCTGAACTAATCATTTTTGCAATGTGAAAAATAAGCAGCAGACAATGACCCCGGGGCAGGAGAGGGATTAGGTATCCTGCCCATGGGCACTTTGGTCGTGGATGTAGGAGAAAGTGCTGTTCACCCACTTCCCTCCTCCAGGGGACTGAACCAGCAGCCCTCGGGATCTCGGAGCTTTAGGCCATTAGCTGCCCTGCCTCAATAAGAATAGAACCTCAGCGTCTCTCTGATGTGCGAGAAGTTCCCGTCCCCCTCTCACCTCCTTTATAAGTGCTCCAACGTGCAGCGCTGTTAAGGGCGTCTGCTCGGCCGGTTTGATCACCACTGTGTTTCCGCAGCACAGTGCAGGCGCGATCTTCCACACGAACATCAGCAGAGGGAAGTTCCACTGGAAACACAGGACAAGAAATACAACCTCAACGTTCGAATGAGCCACGGCTTTTATTTATGCCACTCCAAAGTTTGGGATCACTTTCATAAGCGTGTGTTTGGTTATTTTTGTATCTAATAATAACCTAGAATTTGCAGATGTATCTTAGAGAACACAAGGAAGACGTTATAGTCACAGCACAACACTTAATGAACTCAACGAAATGCATCCTCTGCATTTAACCAGCTATTGAAAGCACCCAGGGAGCAGTGATGGGACGGTACCTTGCTCAGGGATACATCAAGGCAAGGATACCTGCGGCCAACTCCCTTAACACTAGGCCACCGCTGCCCACATAATAATAATAATAATAATAATAATAATAATAATAATAACGGTAATGATAATGATGATGATAACAACAACAACAACAACAACAATAATAATAATAATAATTTGATGATGATGATATGACAATAATGATAACAACAATAACAATAATAATAACAATAACAATAATAACAACAACAACAACAATAATAATAATTTCACATAATCTGGCTACAAAAAAACCTGGGGAATGGAAATATGTGTTTATATATATTATTTTTTATTTCAGTTTTTAATATGAGTAAAAAATATATATTATGCTTTCAAGACTGAACTGGACGATGGCCTGAACAGTGCAGTGAATTTTATAGCTAATTGGTTAAACCTGATAAATAATTCACTCTAATTATCTGTGTGCTGTTTTCTACACGTATTTATATAAGTTACCGTATTTTTAAAATCACTTTATTTGACATTTCCTAATATTTTTTGGACCATTTGCAAGGTTTATGAAGCTTAACAGGACTAACAGGAGGTTAAAAAATACTGATTCCACACTTGTGAGTTCAAGTGGGACGAATCACATCAGTGAATACTTCTATAAATCTCTTCAGTGAAAATAAAAACTAACTCACATGTGCAACAGAGGACAGACTTCTGCATGTTTTACTGCACAAATACTGTGAATTTTTGCTGAAATTGACATATTAAAGCAAAAAATTGTGCAAAAAACCTGCGGGACAACAAAACCGTAACCATGGCGACTGTACCTTATCAGAAATCAGGGCGATGTGCTTGCTCAGATGCTGGCATCCTGGACACAGACTAGTCCTAATCTAAGATGATCAATATAGACGCCTTTTTTGGTGTAGCGTTAAGATTAATCTGGCCCCTGAAAAGCCACTGAAGTAATGAAATTCAGACTCCCTGCTCATCTGAGGTGAAACCGAATTGTGAGGGTGAAGCAGACGCGTCTCACCAGCCTCCACCTTCAGCAGAGTCATGTGATCCACATGTGAATTAATGCAGGAGCGCCGTTGAATTTTACAGCTCTTGGGAGGCAATCAGTGAAATGATTTTTTGGAGCGTTCCTGCGCTGGGAGGGAGAGAAAACTTCTTGTTATGCTTTCTCGGTGAGTCATGCTTCCCCTGTGCCAGTAATTACCCGCAGTCCTACAGTAAGAGTACAGTTTTTGTGATATAATCTTCCATTTTCAACAACAGTTGTGCTTGTTGCCAGACGACAGAAGTCCGACTTTTCTCTCCTCCAAATGGAAGTCCGCGTGCTTGTTTTTCTTGGCCCCCTCCACCACTGAAGACAGTAACGTGATACGAGCTAGATCAGCATCTGCACCCAACAACAACAACAACAACCAAAAAATCCTCCAACAAAAGCTTGCGTTCCCTTCGCCCGACTGCGTTTGTTAATTATTATCCAAAGCAGAGCCCGACGTTGTGGCAGCTTTCGTCACAAACATTCCCAGCTTACATGAAGTGTGTAGGATTAGGCTTTAGGGACGCGGGATTAAACAGAGGTCAAGATTAAGATTGAATTACTTTTGAATGTGCGGCATTTCGTTTCATCGTCGGACCTGCCAGCTGAGCACTTCAGCTCCTTCTTGGGCTTGAAAAGACTTCAAACGGGCCTGCGGGACGCTGTGTCCACATAACAGTCCGTCAGACACGGACACGGACACTGTGTGTGTGTCGCAATCACCCAAACACAGCCATCTGCGGCATTAAACCAATATCGTGAACTAGTTTGGATGGTGTGTCTGTATCGGGCCATTGTCTTCTATGACCAACGCCTTTCTAGATTCAGTTACAGATCAGTCTAGGAAACGCCCAGACACACACACACACACACACACACATATATGCACCCACCACCTCTCGTACACTCATTCACCTTGTCACTCCTGCGGCTTTCAAAAAGGTCCTTCAATAAAATTGACCTCGTCTGATAAAAATCCTGAGAATGATTATCAAACCTTGAGATTTTGGAGGAAATATCAGCTGAAATTGATGTTTTATGTTCTTTTAAGCCTTTAAAATGTTCGATTTGTTTCTTATAAACACATACGAATCATCTGATTAATGAAAATTTGTAATAATAATTGATAGAATAATATTTATCCGTTACATTCAGTCATTACGACACGTTTTACTGCAATTCCAGATCATTTAGGAACGAATTATTCATCATAACTGCTATTAATTATGCCCTGCTGTAAATTAGTCACTCTACTATAAAGTATGCAGTTCCAGCTATAAATCGTTTAGAGACTAATAAAAGTATTGATAAAAGATTAATAAAAAATTTATTATCAGAATCTGGTATCGTTTATTTAGTACCTGGTGTAAATAAGTAATGATTATAAATCACTATGAAGTATTAATATGAAGTATCTACTTTAAATCTATATTACTATCTTCAGCAACAACTAAAAACCAGGAATTATTATTTATTATAATAATAATTATTGTAATTATCGATTAATTAAACATTAAGAATAATTCATAAAAGAATCTCTAATATAAAAACTACCACTATAATATTAACCAATGCCGATTAAAACAATATGCTAATAAACTGATGAATATTCAGTATGTGGGATATTATTTTATGTCTAAAGTATGAAAATCTAACTATTCATGAATTACTAGCTGCTATAAATATACAATGATTGGTATCGTTAGTAATAACTGGGTCTAGCGTTTAGGGACTAGGTCCCAGGAAGGTCGTGGGTTTGAATCTCAGGCCATTGGCCCTGGGGCACCCAGGTACTGTCCCCGGCACTGTTCCCCGGGACTGGTGCACATGGTACATCGGGTAAATGCAGAGGTGCGTGCTGTGCTGTGTTCACAATACCAAGTTTTCACTTTCACTTCATAAATCATGTAGCTACTATAAATTACGACATATTATTCTTTTAACTGGAAATGATATCAGCTATGTCTGATTAACCAATATATATGACTTATTCATTATTCATTATTTAATACTATTCACAATTTATTCCTTTAGTTATTTATGTATTGAACTATCATTTATTAATAGGAGTTTCGAACTTTAAATGGTGTAAAACTTGTCTTAAAGCAATAATAACTCAGGATTACAAAAACCTTCTAGATTTAAAGTGTCTGAAGTTACGTGCTTTCCATCCAAATGATTTGCAGCAGGAGTGTGCAGGGGTTACGCCGCTGTGATGAATCCACCTAAAATTTTGATTTGCTTAAAGGAAACACCTCCTACATCCCCCTGTCCACTGTCCCCAGATAGGATCATGACCGTCCACGCTCTGTCGGAGGGCCGTGAGACCGCGCCGTGTGCGGCGTGTTGGTGAGAAACAGAGAGAGTCACACATACTTACAGGAATGATTGCTCCACACACGCCGACGGGCTCGTGCTTGGTGAAGCACATGAAGTTATCATCTGATGGGAAATGAAAATGAGGAATGAGTAAGCACAGAACATTCCTTTCATACGCAAGCTTTGTTTCTCGGCCCTGCTTTTGGACGCGGTCATCGGGGACAAAAGATTATAGGAAAATAAAAAAGCCTCACTCTCTTCACCGGCCCAGGAAGCAGGTATACGTTCTAGCGTTTTTGTCAAAGGGAAACGTGAAAAGTTTGGGCAGGGGTTCAAAATCTTGGCTTGCATGCACACCTTTGTTCGCCGCCCATGGTCTCCCCTTTCTCTTATTCTCAGGTGTCCTGCCAGCGGTAATGTGTTCTCTCTTGTGAGCCGGACCTCTGTTTTGGTGAATGTCACTCAGATTGGGTGATTTACCTCTTCCCTCTTCACAGGAGCCTCAGGTAAACCGAGGATCTGCTTCCTCAGCGCAACTGTGTGGCCAGTGTGTTGTGTTAGACCCTAAAAACCATAGATCTTCCAGTTCACAGCGAAAAAGCTGTATTTAAAAAAAATGAATATGGTATAGGATCGCTTTCACTTATTATTAGGACAAACGCTGGGCCGTGCAGCAGTGGAGCTGCAGTAATTCTATACATACATGTGCTAAAGCAATGCACGTGACCCAGAACTAATCATCCAACATCATTACCTATCTTCACTCACGCTCTCATGTCTGAAGGCAATCAAATTTTCACAGCAAACTTCCGAAATCTGCTGCCCGGAATAGTGGAGGCTCTTGCTGCAGCAATAGGGGAAGAATTCCCTGGTTAATACCCTTGATTTCTGAAGGAATGCCTGAAAAGCAGGTGTCTACAGACTTTTGGACATGTAGAATAATATATTTATTAACACGGAACAAAAGGGTTTGTTAAATGTGTGCAGTAAGTGTTCATAAGAAGCTCTTGCTGGTTCTCCAGCAGAGTTTTATTGCAGCTCTTGTCAGGGACGTGGGGGCGCTGAGGGGGCTGCAGACCCCCCAAGATTTCAGGGTTACATAACCACATGTGCTGAAAAATCATTTTATGGATTAAAAGAAGCGAGTTTTAATCTAAACCTTCAGCACCACAAGCTGAACCACGCTCCTCACGGCTGGCCGTTTGGAGAAGCATTGCACAAACACATAAAGAGCTTGTGATGCTCAGAGAGAAGGTGCATGCACAAGCCGGAGTGGGGCTCTTTAAACCTAAAAATTGATGTACCGTAAAAATGTCCCACACTATGAGGTCAGTCTGACTGATTCCCCACTCAGAAGACTTTTAGTCTCAACTGGAAGCTTAGGAGTAGACTGTGAGAATGAAGGCAAACGATACAGGTTCATGTTCGCTCATAAAACTGCACGATTTTAATGTACCTTCAAAGCCAGGAATGCTCTTAAGGACCCTCATGGACCATTTTAAAAACCGGGGAGCGTGCAGAAAAGACAGGCTGAATATAAAACCGTAGCAGCAACAATAAGAAGAAATAAATTTGTGGTACAACACTCCACACTGAAGATTCTGACCGAGACAGTTTAGAGTGTGGAAAGAAAGAAGCAAAGACAAAGAGCACAGCGTGAAGCGAAAAGTCTAGCACCCTCCAATCAAGACATGCTGATGATTTGATTTGCATGTAAAACTAAAAATTCCTCAAAAATAGGTAAAGTTCATAAAGTAATTGGTGAAACTCTGCCTCTGCTGAGTCAGACGGAGGCGGCAATATGACGGTAAAGCGACCCTTACGGCTCTGAAGGACATGAATCGAACCAAGTGCTTTGATCTGTCACTTAATTGCCTCATCAAAAGTAACAAACTTCAGATCAGCGCCCCTCGGCCCCCATAATAAAGCCGCCCTGTTCACCTGCGCTGCCTTCTCATTCCACACACACACACACACACACACACACACACACATGCATGACATTTCAGGTGTCACCCCCGCACGGATATGAAGGAGCCACGCCTGTTAATCTGCTAAAGCAGACCTCTCAGTGGCGTGACCTTCTCGAGTTTCCACACACTGCAGTGTGTCGGCGGGATTACAGACACGGCGACTCCCTTCCCACAACACTCATCTCTGCCTGGCATCGGCCGCTGGCTTTTCTACTGATCTCCCCGATCTGTTTATCAAAGGTTACATTTACATGGCGGATGAGCGGTTGAGGGGGATGCAAACTGAGCCCGTTCAAAAAAATCAAGCAGGGCTTTTTTCATTACGCAGTAAACCGTGAAGCCCCTTTCATTTACTGCTTGACTTCTGAAGAAGATCCACTCCGTCCGTTCCAACGTTTCCACGTGAATGATAACATATCATCATTAAAGGGTGTTTCTCAATGTACTGCAGGGCGGAGTTCGTTTAGTTTAGTTCGCATTTAGAAGATGTTACATATTAAAGGGCCCATATCAGGTATTTTTTGCAAAATGCACCATTCGCCTCCCAGCCCATACCGTCCATACACGGAACCCGACTTCGACTGTCCGGAAAACATGTACAGCAGTTAAGCCCCGCCCACTCACAGTGAAGTTATAAAAAATGTTTCATCGTAGACAGAAGGCACAATTCAGAGCAGATACCATTCACGTACATCACTTAAAGGCAATGAAAAGTTGTGTTTTTAAGTGAAAGGGGATCAAAGCATTAAAGTGCTGATCATGTGGAATATCTGGTTAAAAAAAAAAACGAATAATGAGGGATATGAGCCCTTTAATCTATTCAATCGGAATACTCTCCTCACAATTCTGTCAAATCTGACCAGCCGTTTACAAGCAGTATGGGCCCTGATACTGAATGCTTAAAAGGTATTAAAAAAAGTATTCCTAAGTTTTTCTAGGTATTTGTAAGTATTTCTGAAGTATTCCGTTCCTTCATTTGTCATTCGTTCCTGCCTGATGAAAAAGAAGAACAGATAAATCATTCCGGATGGACTACTCGAGTCTAATCCATTTTTTTGTCTGAACGTCAGGACCGGACAGAGTGACAGAGTTGTCCCCGTCAGGACTGAGCAGCTTTAACCAGGTGCTGATCCGCCGCTCCTGCAGCCCTCGCACCTCAGCGATTAGGATCAGAGCCGCTTCCTTTTCCTTTTGTGCTCCGGGCCCTTTCGTCTTTTAACACTTTATTTGAATCTAATCAGGAGGAAAGAGGAAAGCTTGTTTTGTCTATTGGATCTCCTGGAGTGACGGGAACACTGGCGGAGAGGAAGAATTAGAGAGGGGGATGAGATACCTCCCAGAATCAAGGGGAGTCCGCCTACTACCATCGGCTCAGCGCCCAGGTCTGCGTAGAATCTCGAGCAGGAGATACGAGCCTTTAATGGGTTTTTTTTCACTTTTAGAAATGAAACTCGATTTATTTGATCACTGTTTTTTTTTTAGGAAAATGAACTGTCAGATCTCACCAGTTTGATTTGGTTTCTCAGTGAAGATTAAAACTCTTTACTGGAATGCAGATGATAAAAATGATGTTTTTCATTTTTATATTTAAAATTTGAATTAAAAAATGAACTATAACGTTCACCACTGTTAGACCATATAATTATCAGTGCTTTTAGACCCATACATGCCATGTATTTGATATTTTTACATATATTACTGAATGCTCACTCACCCACTGGCATTGTTTTGCCATGGATCTTATCAGCCCAGCCAGCGTAGTACTTCAGCGTTTTGATACTTCCATCCAGATCCACAAAGAACGACTGCAGGAAGGGTTTTCCGCTGTCCATCGACTCCAGGGTCTGGAAGTGGAGAAGTAACAGACATGGTAAATATAAAACAATGAGAATCATCCATCCATCCATCCATCCATTATCTGCCGCTTGTCCGAAACGGGGTCGCAGGGGAGTGCTGGTGTCCATCCCAGCGCACACAGGGCGAGGACGGGGGGCGCACCCTGGACAGGTCGCCAGCCCATCGCAGATGAGAATCATCCAATAGCTCCATAAATTCTTAGATTCAAGTAGGGCCTAAATTCCATTTTATATCCCTGTCTACAATTTTAATTGCAAAAATCATCAGAACAGCGACCGAACAGATAAAAATGATCTAAAGTGGATCGACTTTACTCAAGAACATTTCTTTCCTCTCCTGGAAAGCAAGCCTGTTGGAGATGCAAGGTCTCCCTGGCAGCATTCCATCAGTAAAATATAATTAAAGTCTGCAGAGAACAACCAAACTCTATTTCACTGTGCTCACATTTATCATGCGAGCATTTCTGGCAAAGCAGAATGAAAGTGAAAAAAAAAAAAAATGCATGGATATTCAAGATAAACCCCCAGAAAACATCACAGATCCAGTGCAATCCATCAGAAATGCCAAAGATGGACAGAATAGGGAAAAGAAGAGGAACAATTTGACTAGACTCAAGCAGCTGAAAGAGAAAGGAGTGAAGAGCACTCATGACACTGGGAGAGAAGTCGCTGATTAGGAGGAGATTCAGAAAAAGGTGCTCTGATCCATCACTACACGCAGCATCGCCGATCAATCTGCCATCTGTTCGTTTTCTTAGGCGTCCACCGAATTTGTGTGAAGTGAAACAGACTGCAGGGCAAGCATGTCTGTTCATCCAGCTCACAAACCCTGGGAGAGCCAATCAGAAAACTGGCAAAAAAGTGCAGCCAGAGCTCCTTCCCAGCTCGCAAGAGCCGCTGGTGGAATACATAAGGTTCTGCTGATGAGTTGATAAGGAGGTGGAAACATCTGATCCAAATTTCTTTGACCTATTATTTAGTTTTTTATTGTCTGGACAGTAATTGGGGTTGCTGTAATTAGCTCTACGCCACTGCAGGACTGTTTTCAATTAGCAGTCCAAAAATACTACCTCTGTAAAATTTCATTCACAACTACGAGCTTTAAAGTGGCTCGACGGCGCGATTTGGTAATAAACACAGAACAGAATGAACACAAACAGAAAGAAAACCGAAAGAAGAGCAGAGCGTGCAATGCCAAAGAGGGATCAGAAATACAGCATTTCATTTCACAAATTTTAATGCACAGATTTTATTTATCGGGGATTTTTTTCAAGAAAACATGGGAGCATGGGAACTTGCACGGCCCCAAATTGCTCAATGTTGCAGGAATTGTCAATCTAAATATCCAGAACGTCTCCGCAGAGCATGTGAACCGAATTTCACATCCACATAACCGTGTCAGTTGACCAGGGACGCCCACACTTTTGCATGAAAGGATTCTGCTCATGATTTGATCTTGTTTTGCTGCAATTTCATAAAGCTGGCTGCTTTGCACCGTTGCACAACAGTTGGAATAAACCCTTGAATATAATAAAAGCTTGTGCACAAAAAAAACTCCACTGAGTGTCAGAAAAGAGCTTTGAGGCGACTTCTCCTCCGCCATAATTGAACCTGAAGCTTTGAAGCACTTCACAATGAGGAAAACACTGAAAAATTAATAGGCTCACGTCGCCCATTCCTCATGATTGTCCTTTTTTAATGGACTGAAGACTCAGTGCCAGTACTAACACCTGCAGCAGGGACTGACCGATGCACTCAGACAGGCGGAAAGAGGGCCGGGAAGATTAGCCTACTGTTTCCACTTACGGCCAGCAAGGTCTGGTCCCTCTCCAGCAGCTCCGCCAGTCTGTGCAGCAATCGGCCGCGGCTGGACACGTCCATCCTTCTCCACGGAGAGCCTCTCTTCATCGCCGCCTTGGCGGCCTCCACCGCTTTGTCCACATCGGCCTGGAAGGGAAACATCGCTTAGGCGACAGTTTGCAGAGAGAGATGGATGTCTGTCCAGGTTCCATATGCAGAAGCTCAATAACTCTGTTTAGTGGACCAGTAAAAATGCTGCAAATCCATCACAGTTCATGGGCCCATTTCTGCATGAATAAATTAATTATAATCATTTGGCCAATAATGCCATCATGGGTTGCTTTCGATCCGTTGCACACGAGCATTTTGTGCAATATATTTATATCACATTATATCATAAATCACATTTTCACACCATGCATTCACTGAGATGTAAAGTGTCAGTCGTTCACAGTGGTGAATGGAGTCAGGCGTGCTGGACGAAGAGTGGATGATGTGGCAAAAATATAATATCTCCAAATGTTCATGACATCATAATTTGCATTTATTGGAAAATCTGATTAAATGGAGAAGGAAGAACTAGTAATACCCCCCCCCCCCAAAAAAAAATGGAAAACACAATGTTTCAGCTTTCCACACTGCACTTAAAAAAATAAGCCCAATTAAAGGAAAAAAGAAAAAAAGACCAGTTCTGCTGAATCAGTAAAGAAACATGCAGCTGGTCGTTGTTGTTTCGTACCAACGATCATGAGACGCAAAGTGCACCAGAAAAACACACTGTAATGTAATTTATCACAATAACATGCCATTCTGTCCTACTGCTCAGCCCTGCGCTGGACGTTATTGAAAATGCATTTATTTCCCCATCATGGACATCACACAGCACCTCCAAAGATGTGAAACCGAGAGCCCGGGTCCCGTCCTCCAGCGCTACAGAACCCACTTTACAGTGAAGTGTTTCAGTAAAGGGTGGAACAGAAAATGAAACACTGATCCTGGTCTGATGCTGGTTTTAGGCTGCAGCTGGCAGGGCTTTTAAAGTGCCCTCTGTGCCCATCGAAGAAAGAAAGGGTGAAGAAGACGCCTTACTTTGTCCGCCTCTTCCACTTCGCAGATTTTGCCACCTGTTGCAGGGTCGAAGGTGGCGAAGGTCTTCCCTCTGACGGAGCAGTGCCATTCGTTATTGATGAAAAGCTGCACATTTCAGAAATGAGAGTCCTTTGATGAATTTATAGGAACTTTATGTAAACAGGCAAGACATGAAATACAGGTTAGTACTGACAGTATCAGGCTGGAAACACATGGGGGGGGGGGGGTCAAGGTAAGAACAATAACACCAATTATCAAGCAATCAATCAATCAATCAAGCAATCAATCAATCAATCAATCAATCAATCAAGCTTAAATCAAGCTTAAATCAAGCTTAAATCAAGCTGTTCTTTCCCAGCTGAGCTCCCCAGCTGCTCGCCTCTGCTCTCACCTTGGTGTACCTGATCTCTGGGTTCTTGCAGGGTTGGGGGAAAGGCAGGGCTGCAGGGACTCCGTTCTCCGTGGTCCCGTTCTGTGCCATAACAGCCTGATCGACGCTGGAAGCAGGAAGAAGCAGCGAGCAGCGCCGGTTTTACTTCTCCTGATGGAGCGGCTCAAAAGGGCTTTTAAAGGTACCCGCCCCCCTTCCCGGGGGGAGGAGCAAGCCCCGCCCACCTCCTCTCCTCCAACACGTGAGCAGATAAACATTAAAAGCAGTGGAGCTTCAGGACCTCCCAAACTGATCTATCTATCTATCTATCTATCTATCTATCTATCTATCTATCTGTCTGTCTGTCTGTCTGTCTGTCTGTCTATCTATCTATCTATCTATCTATCTGTCTGTCTGTCTGTCTGTCTGTCTGTCTGTCTGTCTGTCTGTCTATCTATCTATCTATCTGTCTATATCTGTCTATCTATCTATCTATCTATCTATCTATCTATCTATCTATCTGTCTATCTGTCTGTCTATCTATCTATCTATCTATCTATCTGTCTGTCTGTCTGTCTGTCTGTCTTTCTATCTGTCTATCTGTCTGTCTGTCTGTCTGTCTGTCTATCTGTCTGTCTGTCTGTCTATCTATCTATCTGTCTGTCTGTCTGTCTGTCTGTCTGTCTGTCTGTCTGTCTATCTATCTATCTATCTATCTGTCTGTCTGTCTGTCTATCTATCTATCTATCTGTCTGTCCAGCTGTCTGTCTGTCTGTCTGTCTGTCTGTACACACGTTATTATCATTATAATTGTACATTGTGTATATATTATGTATATATTGTGTATATTTAGTGTTTATTGTTTGTTGTGTGTGTAGTGTGCACTTATTGTTTATGGAATGGGCATATTGTGTGTTTTCAGTGTTTATTGTAACTTGTGTAAATTGTGTATATTGAATTTATTGTGTATGTCTTGTGTGTATTGTATATTTAAGTTGTGTATTTTGTGTGTTTATTGCGTTTATTGTGTGTATGTTGTGTTTATTGTGTGTATATTGTATTTATTGTGTGTTTATTGTGTGTTTATTGTGTGTATGTTGTGTATTTTGTGTGTTTGTTGTGTGTATGTTGTGTGTATGTTGTGTTTATTGTGTGTATATTGTATTTATTGTGTGTTTATTGTGTGTATGTTGTGTGTATGTTGTGTTTATTGTGTGTATATTGTACACATTGTGTGTATGTTGTGTTTATTTTGTGCATGTTGTGTTTATTTTGTGTATGTTGTGTTTGTGTGTATGTTGTGTGTATGTTGTGTTTATTGTGTGTTTATTGTGTGTATGTTGTGTTTGTGTGTATGTTGTGTGTATGTTGTGTTTATTGTGTGTATGTTGTGTTTGTGTGTATGTTGTGTTTATTGTGTGTTTATTGTGTGTATGTTGTGTTTATTGTGTGTATGTTGTGTTTATTGTGTGTATGTTGTGTTTATTGTTATTGTTTATTGTTTGTTGTGTAAACACTGTTTTATTAAAGAACCACCAGCACCCTGAAACAGATTCGTGTTTTGGTTCATATTTGGCCAATAAACCTGAATCTGATTCTGAGACGAACCAATTACATCTGTTCTGAAGGACTTTAACATCTGCAAAAACTCTGAAAAATTGTTATTTTAGAAACAAAACAATAATTTGAAGCTTAATATTTAAATAAATATGGATTCGGTATTTACAATGAGGTCCAAAACTCTGAACCCACCAACTGCTCTTGTGTTCCAAAAGGACCAATATGAAGGACATTTTCATTTCTGTGACTTTTTTAAAATTAAATAATGATTAAGATAGCAGACATTTAACATTTGTTAAATGTAATGTACCCACAGCAGATGCCTTTATATAAATATAAATATCTGCTGTGGGTACTTTACATTTAAACATGTTTAATGTCTATATATATATATATATGTGAAACCACATTGTTGGTGCAAAAATACTATTTTGTGGCTCCAAAACTGGCGTATCTTTGTCAGACTGAAGATAAAATGAAAGAAATGGGAACAAAGGTTTTAGTGCTGCAGGCTGCAAAGTGCCTAAAGAAACAAGGTTCTAACCACTCAGGGTTCAGCATCAGCAGTAAACGATTCAGCCGATCATCTGGAATCATCTGCACCTGTTTCTTCACTGCTTCATGTCTTAAGTTAGACGCTTTGTTCTGCTTGAAGGTTCAGACGTAGATCACTGTGTGGATTAACCAACACAGAACTATCAAACTGCTCAGGTACAGAGACTGGACTGAACATGAGAGACAACAACACTGTCCTTCAGGAAGATCTGGAGAAATGTTCCTCAACAATGCATAAAAAATGCAAGAAAGTGTGACATGTTGGAAGCAAAATTTGAAGAAACGCGGGATGCTTCAAGACTTTTTATATTTTGTAGATAGAATTGATCCTGCTGTCTAAATGCAGGTGAGCCAATCTGAGCAGATCATTACTTTATTCGTTATTTTCTTCATTATGTTTAAGCCATTTAGAAAATATATATTTATTTAGGGTGCACCTATTGGCTGAAACACTTATATAATAAAAAAAATATAACATAAACAGACATAATCCTTGTCAGAATAACCCCAAAACCTTCTTAATGGCAAATATGTAAATTAGGCAGCGCAGATCAAGATCATGGCCATGAAGGCTGTCTTAAAGCCCTTCCAATAAACTTCCAATAAAGTGATATTGTTCCCACTTGCCCCCACTCCAGAATTATTGGCCATGTCCTGGTGTCAAGCCATGAAAGTAACAAGTGTGAATAAGTTCTCCAGTCCAATATTTACACTGTGCCCGAGCACCTTTGATCTGTTCGTGGAGGGCCAGATTGGAGGCGACTTGTGGGCCAAAGGTGGGATCACTTCTGATGTTCGTCGCCCAGTGGGTTTTTTGCACCTGGGCCTGGTGAGGCTGAATGGAGTTGAACACATGCAAACAAATGCTTTTGTTCGGCGGGACAAAAAGCCCCTTTCCCAGCTCCGGGCTCGTTTCTCAGACACTGTCATCATTGTTTCCCCTCCGTTGCTTCTTGTCACTCTTCTTGTCGAAGTTTAATGAGGGACAGCGAAGCTCTCGCAGGCCCATTTCTCACTTCAGCGGCTTTGCTAACACTTCCTAATGAGGCCGAGGGAGTAGAGCACGGCTTCAGGCGTGACCAGCAGGGCTCGCCGTCGCTCTCACCGCCTGTGCCGACACTTCGGCCGTGCTCCTGCTGGCATGCTGTGTTTCCTAGACCCGTTATACTGCCTAGCTAGAACCCTAGCTGGTCTGTGCTTGACAGTGTTCTAATAACGCAGCTGAACACTGTAGGCACAAATTATTATTCGATGTTACTCCCTAATTGAAGCACATTAACAATGCACAGCTGCTTATTAGCAGCGGGTTCTAGATAGAACGCAAGGCAATCTATCGCAGCCTCACTGACTCATGCACAAAACACTAAAGGCCAATAGATAAATGCTGCCGCCTTGCAGAGAGAAGGTTCTGGGTTTGAATCCCTGGCACATTTCTATGTGGAAGACATGAACGTCACATGGGTCGTTGATGCTAAATTGCCTTCTAGGTATGAATGTCCATCTTGTGATGGACTGGTAACCTGTCCAGGGTGTTGAGTCCACCTTTTTCCCAGGGTCAGGATCCAGCGCCCCCCCCTCTACAACCCTGGTTAGAATAAGTGGCCCAGATAATGAATGAACTGGACAAAATCAAGTGCAGCTTTCCTCAATCTAATCCCAACAAATGCTCGGTCCTAAACTGGGACTGCCTAGAATATCACTAAAGTGAAAGGGAAAGTGACGGTTTGCCATTGTGACGCACACTGCATCCCAACAAGATGCTCTTCTGCATTTAACCCAGCAGTGGGCAGCCATACAGCCGGATCCTATGGAACACTCGGACGGTGCTCGAGGGTATCTCAGGGTAACTTACCATAGTTAGCCATAATTAGGGGCAGCGGTGGCCTAGTGGTTTGGGAGTTGCCCCCACGACGGAAGACTGTGGGTTCGATTCCCTCACCAGTAGGTTGCCCTGAAGTACCCTTGAGGAAGGTACCGTCCCCGTCACTGCTTCCTGGGCGCTTTTAATAGCTGCCCACTGCTGCACGGTGTTTGCATGAGTTAAATGCAGAGGTCCAATTTTGTTGTGGTTCACGTGTGCTGTGCTGTGACCTCGAAATGACAAGGGTTGTCACTTTCACTTTTTCACTTTCATAATTACTGATCTTGTGGGCTGAGGTACAGCCTCTCAGAATGTGATTGGATAGTACTTGGGTACTTTCCAGCTTCCTGTTGTAACTCTCCTCCCACACCAGCACAGGCTAGTTTCATACCTCTTGCACTAACATTGCTAGCATCTGTTATTGAACTGGTTATAACCCTGCCACTTGAGCTGGAATTGACAAGCCTACTAGTTTCTAGGTCCCTAATCTAATGCCTAGTAGCTCCTCCCCCCTGATCTGGGAATGGCTAAAGTCCGGTCTTGGAATTGGTCAATAGAATTCATCCACTTGCACTACTTGCACACCCGAGCAGTGGTTTGTCCTTTAGGACCTCTAGCAGGGCCCATTTCTCACTCCAGTGGCTTTGCTAATACTTCCTAATGAGGCTGAGGTGAGGGATCAAGTGGGAGGAAGACAGGAAACAAGCACAGCAAAGATTATAGTTTCCCCCTTCCGTATTCTTATCATTTCTGCATTTCTACACCGGGGAAGAAATCCAGCATGCAGCTCTTTACCCCTCTCAGAGTGCTCGGCGAGAGCTTCTGCTAAAACGGGCCAAAAAAAGGTTTAACTTGTCGTGGGAAAGCAGAGGCAGGTGCCCAAGGCCTCTAAGCTTGGCTGCTCCGGTTAATTGGCATTCCACACCTTTTTAACGAAGGTCAAGTTTTTTCCCCTCGACATGGTTCAGGGCCACTTCTGAGCATTAGCCAGCTAATTGTTATGAGCGCACACTTAACGAAAAACGCAGCAAAGTCCTGAATAGATGATGTTTAACGAATTATTTGGAGTATCACCAGCAAGGTTGAACTTAAAGGAGGACAACTTGGCTGATGCCGTTGAGTGGTTACCGCGGATCACATGCAACTGGGACCATTTCCTTTGTGAAGTAACAGTTTTACGAAGCTTACTTATAATAATGTAGATGGTCCCATATGACTATATTACAGAATACTATGTTGTGTGATCATTTTTGCCCATTCAAACCCTCGTATCACCAAATTAAGCACTTTATGAACAAAATGAAAAGAAAGAAAGGATGATTTCACTCATTTCTAACCGTGAATCTTGGCTAAGATGTTAATAAAGTAATGCAGAGCAGCAATCCCTTCTACTTAAAACTACTCAGATTTGATTGCAATGGTGGTTAAACCGAAAGTTTAATATCTCAAAAGGAAGCCCCCTCACAGAAGGTTATGAAATAGTAATGAATGACAGCACTGAGAAAACTTTGGTCAAAAACAGCGGTATGCCCCTCTTAAATGAATTCTAATATTAATAATTTGGTTCCTTCATGAAATGTTCACACAAAAGGTTTTGACAATTTTCAATTGACCAAGATTAACTGGCACAATAAAGAGCATTATGCATATGAAAGCACTGTGAATAAAGCAACACCTAGGTAAAGTGTAAAGAGTATTTTAAAATATAAAAAATGTAAATATAAAACATAAAAAAACAACAAAATTAATTGCAAAATTATAAAACAAATACACAGGCATTTCCATTTCACAACACATAAAGAATTCAGCAGCGACTGAATGAAAATCACGGTATTTTATTCTTCTATAAATCTAGTCTTTGCCTTTTAGAGTTTTACACACTCTTTGTGTTCTTTTAAGCAGCTTCGGGAGGAGCTTAAGAAGCTGTGATGCTTTTCCAGATGTTTGGGAAGATGTTTGCTAAAAAAAAAAACTCCTTTTGAGGAGTTTTCCCATCCATCCATCCATTTTCTGCTGCTTGTCCCAAACGGGGTCGCGGGGGAGTGCTGGTGTCCAACCCAGCGCACACAGGGCGAGGACGGGGGACGCACCCTGGACAGGTCGCCAGCCCATCGCAGGGAGGAGCGGGACGGGGACGGCACCTTGGACTTTTCCCATTTTGCAATTATTTTTCCCATAAAAAAAGTTCAAGCTCTTAAGAATAAGCTTAAGAATAACCGTGTGACCCTCCCAGTTAGTTACTCCTGCTTTGCTGGAACAAAAAGGTCAGACACCTTAAAATACGGACAGGAAATGTATCTTATTCATGAGGAAAAGAGAGAAACGGGCAGTCTGGATGAGAAATCTCAGCTCTAAATACCAAATATGTGTTACTACCGGATGTGTGACATATTCCCCTTCACGGTCTGGGTTACTGGGTGACCACTTGCACAATCTCAGCTCTCACGTGGTCAAAGTGGTCTGGCTGTCTGGCCCGAGTGGCTCGTTGCCCGGTATAGACCGGCCACTGGCTCGCTGTCCGCTCTGCCCGAGTTAGCACGGAGGAGCAGTCAGCCTGAGATAACCCCCTCCAGGTGTGCATGGGCCTGCAAACAAAGAGCCTTTTCAATGTCCTGCATGAGAATGAAGGGGACTTGGGTTTGGTGCAAAATATTCCGGATAAAAGGGAACAAAACTCGAGCAGATGGCAATATTCTGTTACAGTGGCGCGGCGGCCTGCGAGCCTCAATTAAGTTGGCCCTCGTTTTCCACAAGCTTGTTCATTAAATGAGCCACACACAAAATGGGACGTCCGGGACCACCGAAAGTGTCACCACCTCATAGAAACCCTGAATGGACATGAATTTACACTATTTTTTAACTGAATCCACTTCAACCAACGCAATTCTTGAGTCCAAACTAGACGTCAATCTTCTCTATCAATACATCCCCACTTCCAGCTCTTCATGAAGGTGGATCTGACTTGTGTATGTGGTTTAGGAGACAGTAGGACTTACTGTCAGACAGAAACATGAACTAAACGTTGCACCCTAAACAGGGTCTGATCCTTTTTATAGCTAACAGAAAGCCATACTGTAAACCACATCCACAAATCTTCTCCACCTCAATGAAGACGTGGAAGAAGTTTGAGAAGATTGAGAGAAGTAATGGGAACACAGGCAAGATTTGGGTGACTATTGGCTTCTAGTGTTTAATGTCTTCATAGCTCCAGTATGAAGCTAAAAAAGCAAAAAGAAACCTTTGATTGATCGACTAAATTGGGGAAGAACTGTGTAAAAGAGATGTTGGATGTTGAGGATGGAGCTGCCAGACAGGAGGAGAAGAGGAAGGACAAAGAAGAGGCTTATGGACGTGGTGAGAGAAGACATGCAGGTAATTGGGCTAAAAGAGGAAGATGGAGAGGACAGGAAGAAATGGAGATGCTGTGGAGACTCCTAACAGGAGCAGTGGGAAGGAGAAGAAGATTAATATTCATTTAATTTGTTTTAATCTGACTGAATTAATTATACCAGGGGTGTCAAACTCCAGTCCTGGAGGGCCGGAGTCCAGCACACTTTTGGTGATTTCCCTCCTCAAACACACTCACTACACCCACCACAAAGCGTGAACCAGGTGTGTTTAAGGAGGAAAATCACCAAAATGTGCTGGACTCCGGACCTCCAGGACTGGAGTTCGACACCCCTGATGTATACCATCACTGTTGGTACAGGTTCTCATATCTCTAGCACAGCAGCAGAAGCAGAGAAGCAGACCAATGCACCTTTAAGATGATGGATAATCCAGGTATAAAAACAGCCATTCTGGAGCTCTGTCATGCTTCAGCAAGTCCTTGATTTTATGAATTCTGATAATAAGAGATGTTTCCGGTCAGCTGCCCAGTTCTGCTGTCTCTTATCTGTCCTGTTTGAGTTTTATCACAAAGACCTTGAAGCAGTGAGCTCTGCCAGCTGCTTCCTCATCACTGACCTTCAGCCTCATTCACTCACACCGTGAATCAAATCAACTCCAGTTTTTATGGAGCCTTTGGTTCTAAAATAACCATAAAATAACGGGGAGTTGGTGGTCTAGTGGTAGGACACTCAGGTTCAAATCCCACTTCCAGCACTACCACCATTGGGTTCCTGAGCAAGACCCTAAACCCCAAGTGTCTCCAGGGGGGACTGTCCCTGTAGTTAAGAAATGGAAGTCGCTCTGGATAAGACTCTCTGCTAAATGCTGTAACTGTAAATGTAAATAAAATCTAAAACTAAAAGGTAAGAAGGGCAACAACATTAAACAAAAGGTCAAAGGAGCTCAATATAAATGGCAGAACATAATTTAAAAGTGTACAACCCCTAATTCCATACCATAAACTCTATACCCTTAACTCCATACCTCTAACCCTAAACCCCTAATCCCATACCCTAACCATAAACTCTATACCCTTAACTCCACACCTCTAACCCTAAACCCCTAATCCCATACCCTAACCATAAACTCTATACCCTTAACTCCACACCTCTAACTCTAAACCCCTAATCCCATACCCTAACCATAAACTCTATACCCTTAACTCCATACTTCTAACCCTATACCCCTAATCCCATACCCTAACCATAAACTCTATACCCTTAACTCCATACCTCTAAACCTTAACCCTTAACCCCTAATCCCATACCCCTTAACCAACATGCCTAAACCTACACTCCTAATCCCAAATGCCCAAACCTTCACTTTAATACCCTAATCCCATAACCCATACCCTAACCATAAACCCTTAACCTAAACCCCAAACCCCTAATCTCAAAACAAACCCCATACCCCACATCTTTTCCCCATAACTCCAAACCCCAACCCTTAACTCAAAAGCCCTAATGCGTAATCCCAAACGCAGCATCCTTAGAAAAGTTTAGTAAGAAAATCCCCCATGTCACCACCCCAAGGATGTCTGGTTCAGGGAGATCTGGCAGGTTTTACTCGGTGTGTGATTGTGTGTGTGTGTGTGTGTGTGTGTGTGTGTGTGTGTGTGTAAGTATGATTCTTTCTCTTCTCTCTATACTTCTCTTTGAAGTAGCCCTGACTCTCAGTCCGGGCCTTTCTCACCCGTCCCCATCATCATCACCTCCACACACTTTAGCCGCTCTATCCGGCGGAGTGAGAGAGCGCTTTGTGCGTAAGATCTGAGCAATTTGCAAGAGTATTGAGGAAAACAGTTGAACAAAAGAAGCTTAGATACAGAATCTGTCAGCACTGGTTTGAACAGGCTGCATATCGCCTTCCACACTCGATGAAACCTCCCGCTTGTGGAGCGTTTGGAGAAATTGCGCCGTAGTGTCTCGTGTTTTGCACGTACAGCAAGAACAGACGGAAGAGAGAGGTAACTGATATCAACTTTATCGAGAATGATTCTTTACCCTCATCGTTCAAGTTGAATCAAATAAATGTAATAATAAAATCTATAAAATGTATATAATTTAAACTTCAAGCTTCAGCTTTAGTTTCTACACACTGACACGTCTCCTCAGTGCAACCTTGCACAAAAGAAAGGTCTGAGAAATAAAAAATAGCTCCATTTAAAAAAGAGAATGGCTGAACTAATTGAAACTGAGCTTACTAATATAGTTCTGTGCAAAAGGTTTTTATATTTGGGAGGAAAAAAGACTATAGAGACTTGATTCACTGCAACTTGTTCAAACTCATAAACAAGATAATCCCACTTCCATCCATGCATCCATTCATCCATCTATCTATCTGTCTATACATCAGTCTGTCTGCCTGTCCATTCAATAGAAAGACAACCAGAACAGGTTGATGGTTGCACGAGGTGCACTAACATGCTCAAAATTGGACCAAGCATGGAGAACTATCCATCAACAATCCTTTAAAAAAGATAATTAGAAGCAAATTGTGAAGGAATTTGTAATGGTTCAAGGATTATATATCTATAAACAACTTTTTAAAATCCAAAATCATGTTATTTCTCCTGGGGATTCATGGCCTGAGAAAATTCATTATAATTATCAACATCTCGCAACCTGAGGCCTCCAGAACAGAAACACAACGTGACATTACGGCTTGACCTCCTGAATGAAAACACAACATACATGTTTCATGAGGGTACAGGATGACGGGATAAATCACTTAGCGCGGCCGGCCTGAGCGCATCACATTTGCTTCGAATCAGTTTTCAGCTGGGGGTGAAAGCAGAGGAGCGAGAGACCCCAGCACGGCTCTGAAGATCGGCCTGACGTTAATGGGGTCGGTGATTTGTGTGCTTTATTGAACACTGGGATGGAAGAGCTATATCAAACTCTTCATTATCTCTCATCTCCGCGGCTGAATTACACACCAGCGGAAAGACCTGAGTGTCTAATGAGCTGCAGGTGTGAGGACGAAAACGTCACGACAGAACCGATCGGCTCATCCGGCCCTGAAATCTGGCTGCTTGTGCTGATGAATTTTTAGTCTGTTGGATTTGCTTGATACTATTTGATATGCTTGAGAGCATCGATGAAAAAAAAAGAAATCTTTCAAACTGATGAATAAGATTTCCTGTCCGGTCCTATGAATGAGCATATTTTCATTTTACAAACGAAGGGTCTCTTTTTCTCCTCTTCTATTTTTCCCTGAAGACCATTAAGAACCGCATGTCCATTCCCAAGCTCATCCTCATCCATCCGTTCCGCTGACCATTCGTCCCGCTTTCTTCCATTGCTTCACGGTCCAGTTTGGATGATCACATGTCAGTGCACCTTGTGCAACCATCAACCTGTTCTGGATGTCTTTCTGTCGACTGGACAGGCAGACAGACTGATGTATAGAAATATGGATAGATGGATAAACGGATGAATGAGCATTTATTTATAATTAGAGTACTGTTCAAACTTCTGGATCCAATCCTCATGTCTTTATGTTTTGCTTCTATAGAGACAGACTTTCATGAAGTTTGGTCTTTTTCCAGTTCTCCAGATCTTCCTGAAGGACAGTGTTGTTGTCTCTCATGTTCAGTCCAGTCTCTGTACCTGAGCAGTTCTCCAGATCTTCCTGAAGGACAGTGTTGTTGTCTCTCATTTTCAGTCCAGTCTCTGTACCTGAGCAGTTTCAGAGACAGTTTGGGATCATCTCCACAGAGAAAACAAAAGGCAGCTGATATCCAAGGAAGAGCTTTGGGACGTCCTTCAAGAAGCCTGGAGAAGTGTTGCGGAACTTAAAGAAAGGAGCTGGTCTAAGAGAGCTGAGGCTGTGCTGAAGAATAACGGTGGTGGTGGTGAATATTGACTTTAAAGCTGGTTAGAATGACACTCTGTGTGTTTAGACTGGAGTTACAGGTGTGTTTTTACAAGTTGCAGTGAATGACTGAACCCATCGTCTCATTTTACTACAAATTATTAAGAAATGAGGGATCAAGACTTGGTACTTATTTGCATGGTGAACCTTAGATTCAGTTATTTCAGTCATACTCTTTTTTTACTGGAACTATTTGTGATTTCTCAGACCTTTCTTACAAGCACAGTCGATTGCAGCACTTCCACTGTGAAGACCCGTCAGAATGTAGAAATTGAGACCAAATGTTCACAGATAATCTTTCAAAAGCACTTTGGTCATCCTGAACACTGTGAAATGTGTATCTCTCCAATATAAACATGCAGCGTGGACACAACTCCAATTAGTCATTCTCATTTCCGAAGGCTAGGAGTTTGAGAACAATATGACCTGTATGATCCCCAAAGGAGGAGGAAAGTCCAGTCAAACTAAACAGTCGCCCTCGTCCTGGCCTCAGCCGTTCTGTGCATTTCATAAATTACACAATATGGGACAACATGGGATGCAACAGCTCGATGCCATGACAGTGGAGGAGGTAACGTGCGGTAAAAGTGGAGGTTCCTTGAAAATGAATCATTAAAAGAGCAATGGGAGAGCTATGCAGGGATGATTTAGGACTTGCCAAATGAAACAAGCATGGAGGGCCAAGTGATATAATGGGGGGGGGTTGAAAGTTTGAAAGCTGTGTAAACCCTTGGTTTCCTTGTATGCTTAGTTCTAGTGGAAAAAATAGTGTTGAAGCTAATGTGGAGGTTCCTCTGACATACATCACATTCATACATCACACGGTTCCTTAAAGAACCTTCCACGTAGCCCACTTTCACCAACAGGCTGGGTGACAAATTTTGGAACTTTGGAGGCATTCTGACCAAAATCTGGGAAAAACAAAATTCAGTTCCCAGCAAATTGTTTATTGTTTTTTCCAAATGACTTTATTTGTCTAGCCTTTTCTCCATCCTTGATAACAGTTCTGCTCCAAACTGGTGGAAAGTTTGGTTTGCCAGACGTCACCAAAGTTCAAAGAACTTGTTCCCAGTGGCTTTCGATTCAGTCCTACATGGTTAATGTGAAGTGAAAGTGAAGTAAAAGTGACTTTTTGTTATTGTGAAGAAACAGCACAGAACCACACCAGAATGCTTCTCTGCATTTAACCCTGGGACGGTGGGCAACCATACAGCCAGCACCCCCGGAGCAGTGATGGGGACGGTGCTCAAGGGAACCTCAGGGAGCGACTCTAACCCATGACTATTGATCATGGTGCCATGACCACTAGGACACTTAGTCCAGGGCTTAGTCCAGGACACTTAGTGGTCCAGGGCTGATTCCCCTGGTTCTGTTCATTGCTGGATCTGGACTTCAGGAACGGACCGGTGTTCTGTAGCATCAGTATGGCTATAAAATGTTCAGGAAAACTGGTGAACACGAGCCTAGCCAGTCATGAACCATCATTAAGCAACACGGTCGCCCCCTCGAACCCTGGAGCCTTTATCCTCTCCATGTGGCCACAGTGGGCGACTGTAGGGGTGAAACGCGGCCCGCCAGATTGTGTGTCGCTGGGGATGTAGCGAACACCGGCGCTCCATTGAGAGGGCTAAGGGAGCAGGCCTTATTGTGACTGGATGCTAAGGCTCCTTGTCAAAAGCACTCCTCTAATGTAGTGTATTGAATGACTGAACGCTGTTTACATCTCGCTTTTGGCCCTGAGAAGCTTGTAAGTGAGGAGCACCAGGAGAACTGCAGGTCTCCTTTAGCGACGACGTCAATGTCAGGTATTGTTCTTCCCGAAAGAGCTTACTCGGCACAAAACGTCATCTACATGATTACAGCAGCACGACGAGGACACTTGCTGTAATCAGCCCGACTTTTATTATCCCCCTGAGCATAATGAAAAGGTAACTGACAGACGAAACTCGTTATTAAAGAGTAGGAAATAAACAGAGAGGGGCCCATCTTGATGTCTGATGAAACCCAAGCCTCCCTTTGGTAGATCTGGGGTTTTTAATAAAGTCTGCAGATGGGCGGGCTGACGTGCGAGGGGACGCCACTGGCTGAAGTCTTCCGATGTTCTCAGAAAGTGTGGTGAGCTTTTGCATTTTACGAGCGGCTTGTTTTCAATGCTAACTTTATTTCATAGCACTCTTCCCTTTAAGAAGGATTTCGAGCACCGCCGGCGGTACCTCCTTATCTAACAGGCATGGCATGAAGCGTGGTTACCCACCGGACATTAGATCTCTCTCGACGGCGGCCCATAATGAAATCACACTCTCCTTTGGAGAGAAAAAAAAAAAAAAAAAAAAAAAGCTAAAGCTACTATCCAAGACAAAGTCCACCAGACCCGGATGGCCTTTTTTCTGAATCACTACACTCTTGTGCGGGGAAACTCGAACCTGCTCTCTGGACTTCCATTCAGGACAGCCAGTCCGTTCCCCTCCATCGTTCTGCCTGCTCTCTGCATGAGTGCCTATCCCGGCTAATGTCTCTCATTCTCTGTCCTCCCGGTCCCAAGCCTAGTGCTGAAACTCATCCAACTTTTTCCTTGACCTGGTCTGCCTCTCTTTCTCTCTCTCTCTCTCCAATACTGGAACTGTGCCGCATTCCCAAGGGAGCACATCTTCAATACGACCCTGTCAACCTCGAGGCCTGACTCAGGCTTTTATTAGCATTGAACGAATTACGGTGTCACTTGATGTATCGCCAGCACACGCGGCCGAACGGGGAAGGAAAGAACTCTCCTCACGCCTTCAGACGTTTTGCATTTTCCAAGCCTGATCTTTGGGCAGAGATCACTTTCCCACTGGCTCATGGGAAAGTGGTGGGAGGGGGGAAAAAGCTGGACTCCAATTGGAAATGCTGATCTATTTGGAAAGCGAACACGTTTATCGTAAAGCAGGGTGGGACCGGCGAGAGAGATGGCATCGCGCGCCGAGACCGACGTGAACTCCAGTGCTGTTGTACCGCAGCCTCGCTCGGGCAAGTACAAACATATACCGTTACACGGTTATGTCTCTGTTTACTTCCTCCGACAAGCAAACACTGTGTTGTGCAAATGGGCAGACAAAATGGTTTGCATGTCAAAAGCTGCCTCGAGCGAAAAAGGGGCTTCGGTTTCTCGGGCCGTGATCGTTCTCCAGTAACCTGAAACACAATCGGTTATTACGCCACGCAGTGCACGGTTTATTGCACTTTTGCAATTCAAACACGAGCTCCCTTCTTACATCCGTTTCTTTTCTTCCCCCTCTTGTTGACAAAACCATTTTCATAAAAGTATCTTAAACCTTCCTGAAGAGACACATCAGATGAAGACACCACAGGTCTCATCAGATTGCTCAACTCAAAAGGGAGTCAAATTATGCAAAAAACTGCCGCCTGGGGCTGATCTGAAGCATGCATGGGACTATCCTGGGCAGAGCATTGCTCTGTTTATGCATGCAAGAGTCTTTTAACCCATGCTTTTTTGTCCTTTAGGTCCTTTTGGGGGGTCTGGTGGTCCCACAGTGTTACTGGGACTGGAACTCGTTACAGTCGTTACAATTTAAGCAAATATATATAACAGATATTTGCTTTAACTTAATTTCAAGACGTCAAATACGTTTTTAACACCTGTCACTTAGATCGTGTGGTTCTAGCGAGACAGAGCTGTGCAGGAATGTGGGAACAGAGACATTCGTAGTGACTGAAAAGAAAAAGACACGCATGCACAGCAAGTCCACAGTTAAGTTGTCCTCAGAAGTGGTTGTAAGACATTAAAAATGTGTTCTTTTATATTCGTTGCAGAAAATGAGCCAAATGCAACAAAGCTGAGGATGAAAAAATGAAAAATTGTCATCATTTTTCTTCCTTTTCTTTTTTCTCGAACACCTACAAACGGGTCCTACAGACCCGAACACCGTACAAGGGTTAAACCTCTGCCTGTAAATGATAAGCCATACTAGGGGATGAAGTTGAGGCAGAAGTTGGAAAATTAAATGGAGCGTGGTTTTATGTGACAGATCAGTCCGAGCCTCTAAAATCATCCTTATCGTCAATGTGGGGCATATGGCAGACATGTGAAATATGTAAAATAAGTGTTTGATCTCTTCAGACCCTAAAGACTAAATAAAGAACGAGTCACTGCTGGAAAATCTGAGATCTGAATCTGAATCTGAGGCTCTCCATCTGGAAGATCAGTGGATGGGATTTTCCGTTGGAGCCAAGAGTTTTGTGAAGTGAAGTCGGTCTCCACTGAGAGACAAAATGAGAACTATTCAGTAACAAAATGCTCTAGAACTGAAGCACTAAGCAGATCCCGGAATGCTATTTGATCTGTTCTACTCCCAAAGAGTCTTGATGCTCATTTTGAAATAGGCTCACTAGTCTATCATTCACTATTTAGTGCACTATATAGCCATTTTGTTGCGCCCTCCGAATATATCAAAGGGATTTTATACAATATACACTGCATTTGGTTTCCCACAATGCATTGAGATATTAGGGTACTACCGATGTAACCTCCATTGGTCGACTATCACCATCATTCATTGTGCTAGCCTGTAAAACGATGGATGAAAGTAGGCAATTTAGCTTAAATTCTTCATATTATCACACATTTTGACAGATTTTTCGCTCTCGGAAATGCGTGCCAGCACAAACCCGCATGAATCTGGTTCGCCTGAATTGATGTAATAAACCGAGCAGAGGAAACAGCCCGAAGAGTGTTTGGATTATCTTTTTTTTTTTGATTTTGCTGATAAGTTCCCTATTTAGTGGGTAAGGAGGAGGGAGTAGGGAAGTATGGTTGACACCTGAATTAGTTCATGTTCTTGTGATTGTCATAAATCCATATTGGTTATGGTGGTATTGTATTTATAATCCCGATCATGCTGAGGGTCCGCCAGTCTCTTTCTGGATGGGTCCCAAAAATAAATAAATAAAATAAAAGACATGAATCCAAGCCAATCTCTTGAGTCTTGTTTTGCTTCCAAAGAATCAGACATCTTGTATGTTTAATGTGTTGTTGAGGAGCAGTTCTCCAGTTCTTCCTGAAGGACAGTGTTGTTGTCTCTCATGTTCAGTCCAGTCTCTGTACCTGAGCAGTTCTCCAGATCTTCCTGAAGGACAGTGTTGTTGTCTCTCATGTTCAGTCCAGTCTCTGTACCTGAGCAGTTCTCCAGATCTTCCTGAAGGACAGTGTTGTTGTCTCTCATGTTCAGTCCAGTCTCTGTACCTGAGCAGTTTGACAGTTTTGTGTTGGTTAATCCACACAGTGATCTACGTCAGAACCTCCAATCAGAACAAAGCATCTAACTTAAGTAGTAAAGAAACAGATGATTCCAAATGATCAGGGGATTTGTTTACTGCTGATGCTGGACACTGAGTGGTTGGAACCCCTTTCTCTAGAACCTTGTATCTTTAGGCACTTTGCAGCCTGGAGCACTAAAAGATTTATTCCAGTAGTTTTTAATTTAATCCACTCAATTTGCCAAAGTGAAGATATAGTTTCTTTGCCCCAATAAAATATAGAAGATGCTCTTCATTATTAGAAATATCAACCTTACGGGATGACCTGGGCATTCAGGCTAATCGTTTGAATATGTTCACGGTCTATTCTCCAGCACCAGGTCTGCTGGCGCACCACATTGTTAGCGTTATTATTGCCCCGCTCAGGGATTATTAGCCTTTCTGTCTTCTCTCTCTCTCTCTCTCTCTCTCTGCGGTTAAAGCTCAAAGTCTTTGCTGTCCCCCTTGGTGCACCTGTCCTGCGCCCCTGCCATTAGAGGCCTATAGATTGCAGCATTACGGGAGCACAAAGGCGGACAGTGTCCAGGTCCCGGGCTGTGTGGTGGCTCCCCGGCCCAGCAGGAGGGAATTCCTGCTCTGGCCTTTCACTCCGTTCTGCTCCAGAACGCACCGCCATCTGGCAGAGAGCGGCCAGCCACGGCTTTCACCAAGCAAATGAAGAGCTGTTAAAAACGGTACCGGAACAGCCGCTGCTGAGGCACCGCATGTATTTTTGCCCTGAAAGGTAGCTCACATAACGCTGAGTGAGAGTGAGAGAGAGGGAGAGAGAGAGAGAGAGAGAGAGAGCAAAACGAAATACCAAAACTCTACAAAACGAAATACATCCTCTGTATTTAACCCACACATGCCGTCCAGCAGTGGGTGGACGCACTCCACAGCCATGAAGCAGTGATGGGGACGATACCTTGCTCAAGAGTACCCCTAGGCAACCTACTGGTCCAGGATTCGAACCCACGACCTTCTGATCTTGGGGTCTAGTCCTTAAAGCAGATTGACCAACTGGACCAATTGGACAAATGTCCAACTATTTTACAACCCAGCGTCACCTAGAAAGGATGTGGAAGTGATCTGGGCTGAAATTTAAAATATATTTAACATATTTAATAAAAAGAACATATTTAGAGTAATAATGTTACATGTTTTATATAACAAACTAAACGACATTAACCCTCAGTAATTACTAATTAAAGCTCTATTAACTGAAACCCGACTGGTACAGAGGTGATGTCCCTCAGAGGGATTAAACATCTAGTGCACTTGCATGGGTTTTAATCAGAGTCACTTCCTGAGCAGTGCAGTCCAGTCGATGGAAACCAAGTTGCCACACGTTGTTGCAATAAATTAAAAACGAACTTGACTGATAGAAAAAATGACACTAATAAAGACACTAACTTTTACACCTTGACTTCAGTCGCTGGTGAGGAAATACAGACCAAATCTACACGCAGCCTAAAAAACAGCAGGATTTCTCTTATGTTCACGAAAACGAACTGGATTAAAGTCTAACTGGATTAAAAGCCAGACAGAAGGAAGATATAAAGGCAGTCATGTGACGTGTAAGTAAGTCATTTTCAACTGTGTATACACACACACACACACACACACACACACACACACACACACAGAGAAAATCTATTAACCACAGTGTGACCTGCAGAGAAAGCAGGTTTAATACAACAAAGATTAATGTTACCGTAAATAAATATAGAATTTAATATCACATGATTTATTATTCATACAAAGAAAGTGATCACTGTAATAACCTTTTTCCCGACTACATATACAGTATATAATACAAAAATATTAAAATAATTCAAGAGTTTGATTGAATTTATGTTCCATTTGTGTATATATAAAATACATATACTATCTAATATATAACTATTAACTTGAAAGTTGAAATGTATCATAATAAATATGGTATTATTTTATTTTACAGTATTATGTTCAGTCAGCAGCACACTAAATAAAAGCCTCTTTTGAGTGAGGGTAGAAAATAGAAAATGTTAACTTTATTTGGCCTAGAAATTTTAAATAAAGGGGAATATGATGCACTGGATCAGATCTGTCCAAAGAATAAATGCCTATTTCTACTTTATGATCACACATTAAAAGCATCACACCTTTTCCCAGAACCATGATTAAAGACCTTCAGGCTAATCTCTGCACTTTCAACCGTGTGATAAAGCAGCCCACAACCCTCAGATCTGCTTTGCATGGCCCATTTCCGTGGTAGCGGACCCGGCTGATTGGATCTTTCCTGTTCCTGTATGTTTGAGCGTGGCTGAGGACCCATCTCTCCGGCGGGGCCGTGTGGGGCCTCCAACAATGGCTGCATTGTGCCGCGTGTCTGCAGGAACACATGGACCACAGAGAGATGCCATTGTTTTATCATGTAACGTTACCTGCGATTTGATAAACGATAGCGTGCCATGTTTTTGTAAAAGGAATCCACAAACATATCAGCGCCTCTTCTTAGGTCACCTCGGCTTCCCCGGGCCTGGCAGTGGACCCGCTCACGCGGGTCTTGAGGGGAAGGGGGGCGGTGGGTTCCTTCTTTCATTCGGGAGCCGCATTCCTGGGAACTGCAGAGAGAAAGAGAAAAGAAGAGAGAGATGTTAAAATGATACCTGGAGGAAAAGCACTGATGCCATGCCAAGCCATGTCATTTAAGGTGTCCCATACATAGAAGCACGCATGACGCCACCGAGATCAGCGTGGCAGGGCTGGTGTTCTTATGTCCTGCCAGGGCTTTGGGGACAGCTGTCTGTGAAAGAGAGGAGGATGGAAAATGAGTGTGTTTTTTGTAATCCAAGAGCCTTGGACAGCAACAGGTCATCAGAAGGAGCAACGTTTGGAAAACTCCAGTAAAAACAATCTACAGAATCAGTAAAAAGTACAGGAATGTACAGAGAGTGTAAAGTAAAAAGTACAGGAATGTACTGAGTGTAAAGTAAAAGTACAGGAATGTACTGAGAGTGTAAAGTAAAAAGTACAGGAATGTACTGAGAGTGTAATTAAAAAGTACAGGAATGTACTGAGAGTGTAAAGTAAAAGTACAGGTATGTACTGAGAGTGTAAAGTAAAAAAGTACAGGAATGTACTGAGAGTGTAAAGTAAAAGTACAGGAGTGTACTGAGAGTGTAGAGTGAGACGTGTCTCCTCTGAAGGACGTCTGGAGCGTCTGTCTGTGTGAAAGTGAACTGAATCTCACTCCATATTAATAGAATTAAAGACTATTAAAGCCTCGAACTTCAACTCCAATAAAAACAATCTACTGAAAATAATCCACATGAACTTCACCGCTTCACTTTCATCACCGTCTCTACTAGTTCTCCATCACGGACACACACTCCACACACCCTGAACTCCACCGTCCACTCTCCCTGTCCTCTCTCTCACTCTCCTTCACTCTGTCCTGCACCGATGGACACACAGAGGGACGTCTCTTCTGTGTTTGTGTCCATTTAGTCTCAAACGGGTCTGGATGTTGAGAAGGTGTTCAGACTCAGATGTGTTCCGAGTAAAGTAAGGAGACTGTGGAAGTATGGACAGATATTTCGGTTGAATTGATGGGAGGAAAAGGAAACTGTTAGAAAAGTAAACACTGTAAGGTAAAGTACAAATACCTGAATTTGAGTGAGGGAGCCTATAGGGGCACTAACTTTTGGACGTCTAGTTCATTTGTCACAACAGTGGACAAATCTGCCTCAGCACATTATTAGAGCATTTCATAAATGATCTCACTTGATTGGTCATTGGTTGCTACGGTTCTTGTTGGTGTATCTGTAATATAATATTAATGGTTGACATATATATATATATATATAGCGCAAGAGAGAAAGGAAAGATTTACAGGACGTTCATGAGACCAGCTATGTCATATGGGTTGGAGACGGTGGCACTGATGAAAGTGGAAGCAGTGGGGGTGACGGAGTTAAAGTTGCTGAGATGTTCACTGGGTGTGACGAGGATGGACAGGATTAGAAATGAGTATATTAGAGGGACAGATCAGGTTGGACGTTTTGGAGACAAATCAGAGAAGCAAGGCTGCGCTGGTTTGGACGTGTCCAGAGGAGAGACGAGGATCATATCAGAAGGAAGTTGAAGATGGTGCTGCCAAGAAAGAGGAGAAGACCAAAGAAGAGGTTTACAGACGTGGTGAGAGAGGACATGCAAGTCGACGGAAAGAGGAAGATGCAGAGGACCGGAAGAAATGGAGACGGATGATGAGCTGTGGTGACCCCTAACAAGTCAGACGTGAACAAACGGCCTCGGAAAAGCAGAAACTCCCTTGATTTCCCAGCTTCACATCACTGAGCAGATTTTATTAGAAAGTCATCAAAGTCTAAAAAACGGGACACGAACGAATGAACAGAACAGTTACCAACGCTGGCAAAACAAACATTATGATATTCGTTTATTCACACAAGTTTACATTTTGTCAAACTAGGCAAACAGCAGTTTATGTACATTCAGTAGTTGCGGCGAACGATGCGGAAGACTCGAGATTACTTCAGCAGGAATCCCACCGATTTGGAGGAAATCATTCAGCAGTTGGGACGTTAAAGTCGTTCCGAGTGGATTCGGCGCGAAACCTTTCCTTGTGAAGAAATCGGCCAATTAGGATTTCTGCCGTCAATGGAACCGGACGTCTCAAACACTAATCCGATTTCTCCTCCACAACCCACCAGTGAGATGAGATCTGCGACTTTGTTGGTGTAAACAGTGAAAAAAGGAAGAATAAAGCATAATTCCGGGCTGTTTTTCCGTAAAAAATGACTTTTTGCGTGTCACTTAAGATTTAGTTTGAAATTCGATGGATTGAAGAATGTTTTAAGCCATAAACATTTCCGAAAATGTGCATAAGCGTTGCAGCTTTCTGTGCGGGAGCTTTAAAAGGCAGACGTCTGGTTCCGTTCAGCAGCACTTGACCCTCTAATGAGCGTTTCAAATCAAACCTACTGCGAAAGACTTTATTTACATCTCAACCGGCTCATTATTCAGATAAAATCAGCGGATTGCTCTTTAAGAGAGGATTTAAGTCCAGCTTAAGCAACTTTTCTGGGAAAAAAAGCATGAAATAAAACACATTTTGGTAAGAAGCGTTGACGTAAGCCTCGACACCCTCCCATACACACGCTGTAAACACAATGGTAGATGAAATGCTGTAGAACTCAGTCCAAAAACAAAACAAAAAAAATCAAACCACAAAAACCCTGAATGCACGCTGATATACGACTCCATAAAGAGATTCTTTCGATTGTTTTCATGCTGTACTGAATGGCAACTGCTTCAGCAACAGCGGCGGCGGTGAAAGGCAACTGGTGTTGTGTTGTGGGTTCGACCGGCGGAAGGATAATCACTTTCTAAGGGCGGGACTGGATGAACGTCACTCGACATTCAACGCAAACGAGCGGTCTTTACTCTGACGGCCCAGTCTCTCACACGCTCACCTGTCCAGGTGAGAAAAAGGCATGACTCTGCAAAAACTAGCCAACATAAGATGGACATCTCGGTGTGGTGCAGCGAGCGCTCACGCAGGTTTTGTTGAATCGTGACTCACACACCATAAAACTGAACGAAAATGCTGCACTTTTGAGCAGAAACTAAACCCTTCCATCCACGTGAAGGCACAACGTAATGCTGTGGGCCTTTTGCACTAAGCGTTCAAGTCCTGGGATCCAAAATCTCCCAAAAAAACAAGTCAAATCCAACAGAGGGGGACAAACGGTCTCAATCCGAACAGATTATTCACCCTGGCTCCAATAGGACGATAAAAAAAAAAAAGCCACGAGACAAAACAAAACCCTAAACTTAGCTTAAATAATTCTAGAAAAATATTCGCTGTACATATGACACAATTATATACAAAGTGTAGTCCTTGCTTTTTAACGTTTATACGCACGTACTCAGCTCAAAGTGGCTTCTAATGGCAACTCCTTCTCGCTCTAGCCCCATTACTCACCAAACGGATCTGGGAAAACGATGAAACATGGCAAACTGGAAACTCTTGAACAGTAAAAGGCAATGAGACGACAAAAGAAAAGTCCCATACTGAGCAAAAGCCAAAAAAATGCTTTGAACCATCTCGACAATGAAATGTTGTGTCTGTGAAAAGACTTTAATATTAGGATAAACCTAAATGAACGCCTGCGGTGCACTTGCCCGTAATATTAATGCTGGTTAGAAGAACTCAGCCGTGGTTGCAGATCTTCTCTGTGCTTCCGCCATGTTTTTTCCACTGACTGATTAGATAAACTAGGTGCTGGATGGTCGTTGTGAACACCAGGGTTCTTATGGGAGAGGTTTTTAAATATATTGTTTATTCCTATTCTACTTGTAACAAATAACCCAATAAATAGCTATGATTTCTTTGCACAGCATGGTTTCTTAATCTTTCAAACTTTGAATATTCTTCTGGTTGAACCATCACCTGGCTCAAGTGCTGCCTGATGCTGCTCCGAGGTTTCATTCATAACGCTAATTCAGTGCAGCACTTTGTCCGAAATTGAATGCGAGCACTGGATCATAAACTTTCTGGACTTTTATTAAAGAAAGGGGAAATGTAAATTGTCTGGTTAAGAAAAGAAAAAGAAAAGTAACCAGGTGTTAACCGACACTTTAAAAACGATGAGAAACTCAAACTTGACCCAAGCGAAGCGTCTTTTTCTTCCTTTGACCTTTCATGGGTCCGAAATTAAAACATGGAGCTCTGTGCTGACAACAAGGACTTGAACGAATGATCAACTTCACCTTCTCCCAAAGTCAAAAGCCATTATTAATTATAGAAATACAAGTCTACAGGGTATAAAACTGCAGCCAGAGGTCACGAATACAAAGGAAAACCAGTTTGCATAGTCTTTTCTAGAGAAAAATGTTCCTGCACATCTGTCCAGAGGTTGGAAGACCTCTGTCAGACGTTGTCAAACTTGTGTTTCAAGTAGTCCTTCATGACCTTGGCAATAGGAAGATCTTCCAGAAACTTTAAGCTTTGAAGTCCGATGCACTGACGAATCTTTATGCGGCACAAGTCCTGCAAAGTCCTGGGCTGTCCTGGAAACAAAAGAAAAGACGTGTTAAGGTCATTTTGATACTGGATAAACAGAATGCTTCGCCACTGATTCATTCCCTTTTTTCCATTTAAGGAAAATCATTAAACGGCCCCTGAGGTTCTCAGTACGAATGTGTTAATGTAACAAATCAGATCAAAGATTTGATCATTATTTTGCCTCCTTTTACCTCCATTTGTCACTTTATATTCTAAAAGAAACGTTAACGTGCTAGCGATCCATAATTCTTAATGTTTCATGACAAATATTTACGTTTGCGGCATTTAGCTGATGCTCTTATCCAGAGCGACTTCCTGATTACAGGAGCAAATCGGGGTTAAGGGTCTTGCTCAGGGACCCAGTACCAGAGGTGGGATTCGAACCTGGGACCTCTTGATCTATAGGTCCGTAGGCAAGTACCACTAGACCACCCCACCCCACCACTAGACCACCCCACCCCACCACTAGACCACCGCACCCCACCAATATAAATGACTTCGATTGGCCTCTAATAAAGCTTCGGTAAATGCTGAGAACGTTTTCCTTCTCTTCCAACGTCACCTTCTTGGAGGTGCAATGCTTGTTTAGTCCAGCATATGATATGATATTTGGTACCAAATAAAAAAACCAAAAAACAAATTGCATCTGAACTACTGTTTTAGAAAAACCTGGATATTCTTCTCCCAAGCTGTTGGACCTTAGATGCGACCTCTGCTCCTGCCTTTTGAGGAAGAATCAAAAAGCAGACTGTGAAGGTGAAAAGACGTGGCAGTCGGTCTCGGGTCCCTGCCCCAAAACAGGCATCCGGGACGCGAGCGTACTAGCTGCGTGCCCTCGTTTATCCGCCGTATTAAGGACATTAAAGGAAGTTGGAAACGAGAAGCAGGAGCTCCGTTTATCAGTAATGGCCAAAGCCTGTCCTGCCCCCCTGCAATGTGGCACAGACACAAATGAAGCCAGCTGGGAAAAAACCACTACAAAAGGCCTGGCTGGGGCCATCTGCAGACCCCGTCTACCGTCACTCCCTGTGCCTTATACGAGGCAGTAATAAGGTCCTGCATGTCACTCATGATCTATGAGACTTTACATGGCTTGGAGATGTAAAAAGAATTGCCTTTTCTAATCAATAACTGGTCTGAAACGCGATCGTGCTGAAGGTTCGGGCTTGAATAGGGGGAAAACAGGCTCTCCAGTGCGTGAGGCAGGCTGCTTTGATATGATGATATCAAAGTTGAACCGGAGCGCAGGAATGTGGCCATTGTTGTCGACTAGATCATTAGTGCTTCAGGTAACACGGCTCGCTTTTCTCAGACTCGGGATTGTTTGGTGGAGGGAATGAAGCTGATTATAGCTGTGTGTTCGGGAGGTGACGGAGAGCGCTCAACTTACACAGCTATACAACTGCTCCTGCACTCGCTCGGTTCTTTTTTTATTTCAGAAAAGGAACATACAGTCCCAGAGAAAAGATCATTAACAACGTCTGACAGCATGTGTTTAGAGACGCAGAACTAAAACCTTAGAACAAAAGAGGCGTAACCTAAACGATGAGCCAAAAATGAGAAGACATGGAAGAGGCCACAAACTAATAATGATACTGGGGTGCACCCAAAGATTTACAATAATATTAAAATGGAGCTGCTTGGAAAAGTGCAGAGAAGTATAAAAACGATAAGGAATAAAACTGCAGTTTAAATGGCCGTTTTAAAACAAGCACGTTTTGAACTTTTTGGTTCCCACACTGACGTCACAAAAGCGTGGACACCGAGGAGGACAAGAAGCTTCATCACGTCAGAGGCTTTGGGCGAAACGAAAATCAAAGCATTTAAGGTTGACCTACGTGTGACCTCCTGCAGGAAGTCCAAACAAGGCCGGCTGATGCCGGACATGCTGACCGAGACGGCCACGGGGGTCTGGCCCTCGTAGTTGCGGGTGTTGGTGTCGGCGCCGTATGTGTAGAGCATCTGAGCGCACAGCACGTCGTCGCGTAGAGCCGAGAGGTGCAGCGGTGTCTGGCCGTCCTCTAGCCGTCCCAGGTTGGTGTCGGCCCCCCTCTGCAGGAACATGCGGCAGTACGAGTGGTTGCCCTTGATGACGGCGTAGCGCAGGAGGAAGCCGTTCTGGATGTCTATGTTGGCGTTGTGGTCCAGCAGGATGCGGACGCAGCTGGAGCGCTCGCGGATGATGGCCAGCTGCAGCGGCGTCGTGCCTTTATCGCTCAGCGGGTCCACCTCGGCCTTGAACTCCAGGAGCAGACGCACGAACGAGTCGCGACCGTAGTGCGCAGCCACGTGCAGCGGCGTCCAGCCGTCGTTGCTTTTGGCGTTGATGATGTCCCCGCGATGCTCCGACTCCAGCATGAGGCGGGCGATGCGTGCACGGCCATGCATAGCGGCGTAGTGCAGGGCCGTGAAACCGCCGATGAAGTCTTTCACCGTGGGGTCCGCTGTGTTAAGCAAACACAAAAAGACACACATACACGCGTTAACACTGCGGGACACTGGTCAGGAGACTCCCACGTCCATCTGCCAATCGAATTGGGAACAAATGGCATCATGAATATAATCCTAATCTCAATGATGCACTGACTCCAAATATCCTTCTATCATTTCAGGCGCTTATCCCGACTAGGATGGCAGGGCTGTTGTCCCAACTCTCGGAAGGTGAGAAGGAAACCCTGGACAGGTCAGCAGTCCAGCTCAGTTCAGACAAACCCTAAGATATATAGATGTACGATTTTTTCTTTTTCAGGCAAAGACCAGAATGTATTCTCTGTTTGCAGCAGGAAAGATCTCCATTTAAAGGACTTCTGCCCTTGGATTGTGGGAAGTGAGTAAATATGCACCAGACTAACCTGAACTGGACAAAATGAGCTTTCACTCCTCTGTTCCCTAGCTATATAGCGCCCTCTAGCTTCTTACATTCATAATTGCACCCTAAGTATAAGTTTTTTTGAGTCAGGTATAAAGTTTACAGGGACTGTTTACACATCATGAACCTGTAAAAAAATACTGTAAAGGATTTTTAGACTGTTGGTGCAACTATTAGGTATAAAACCAAATGAATCTCTTCACTGAAGGCCATGTCAGACACAGTCTCGGCCAAAACTTCCATTTTTGTTGCCTCAAAAGTTTGCAGGTAATAAAATGATCGTCACTGCTATAAAATGGGAAATTCAGATGTGCAGAAAAACACCAGTTCACCAATAAAACTGCACAAAACAAAAGTGAACAGTCAAATATAATTTCACAATGAAATGTAAAGCAAACAAAAAGACTCCGCAAGTATCAAACTGCTTCATCTACAAAAAAAATGACAGAAGCATTCTTCTCCTTCTTCCATTATTTGGGTGAAATTGAGTCGAACGATGATCAGCGAGCGCCATGTCTTTTCCTGAAATGTTCATTAATGAAGGATGGACGATCTAACTGTAATGTGTTTTTAATTAAAGCTGGAGCTTTTGTGATAAACAGTCTGTCACTGCTAGTGAGTCGGTCTTTTTGTCCGACCCCCTGCGGAGACGGAGGACGCGGCTGCCTGTTTAATCAGAGCACCTTCTATTCTGGATGATTAGAAATGATACTGAACTCTTTTCTTCTGCTCACGCTTTATTCACGGGGATTTGGCCAAAATAAAGCCAATTTAAACAAACCGGTGTAAAACAGAACACGAGCTCGCTCAGCCCGGGCCAAACCAGTCGGGCTGGGGAACCGAGGGTCAATCTGGTGGTTTTCACAACTAATTTAGAAAAAAACTGATAACAAACAAAAAAAATTTACTGTGCTGAATCAGGTCTTTTTGAAAGGAAACAAAAATAAATTCTGTTTTTGGAAGGCAAGTCCCGAAATGGTTTCTGTATCGTATCAGCGCTGGAACAGCAGATCTGTACATGAATGATATCAGATCAGTATCAGGAACAGCGCTGGTCTAGTGTTTAGGGACGGAGCCCCAGGATCAAATCTTGGACCAGTAGGTTGCCCGGAGGTACTCTTGAGCAAGGTACCATCTCCGTCACTGCTCCCGGGTGTTGGACACGGCTGCCTCCTGCTGGACGGTTTGTGTGGGTTAAATTTCTTTGTGTTTGATCTTATATTGGCATCAACTTTTAAATCTCCCCCAAATTGTCCATCCCTGATAAATGGGGCTCCACTGCTTCGTACCTCCGTGCTCCAGAAACACGCGAACGCAGCGTTCTTTGCCCTTGGCGGCGGAGAAGTGCAGCAGCGTCCAGCCGTTGGCATCCCTGACTTTGGGCGAGTAGCCCTGCTCCAGCATCTTGCGCACGGTGTAGACATCGCCAGCCGCCACCGCCGCCTGGATCTGCAGCTCCTCCTGTAGCTCCGGGTTCCTTCTGCAGTGATGGTTCAGCATCCTGTCACATCTCGCAGTGATGGATTCAGCCTCTCCTGGGTCCCTGTCCACAGAGACGGGAAGAAATGCTGAACAAAGTGTGCCATGCGTTCCTGTGTCATGAAATATTTATTGTTTTGTTTGTTTTGGGCCACAAACATTGCATCTCCAAGACAAAAACTAAACATGATAGATTAAACATGATGGAAAAAGAAGTGTTTTTTTTTCTCCCGGTAATATGAATTAAAGGAGTACCACTCAAGGAGAGAAGATAAAGGAACCAACAACATAAAGAGGATGATCACTAGATGTCATGTCATATTTGGAAAGAAATGACAGTCTTTGCACATTTTCATGAATTTGTTTCTCAAGATGACTACGTCCAGATCGAGTCCCATCATCAAAGTTCCTAAAATTAGAACAACATCCACCGTCTCAGACTAAATGGACACAAACACAGAAGAGACGTCCCTCTGTGTGTCCATCGGTGCAGGACAGAGTGAAGGAGAGTGAGAGAGAGGACAGGGAGAGTGGACGGTGGAGTTCAGGGTGTGTGGAGTGTGTGTCCGTGATGGAACGGCAGAGATTTGTGACAGAAAGTGGAAGTGTGAAGTTCATGTGATTGATTTTCAGTGATTGTTTTTCTTATTGGAGTTAAAGTCTGAGCTTTATTAGTCTTAATTCTATTAATATGGAGTAGAGATCTAGTTCACTTTCACACAGACAGACGCTCCCAGACGCCCCCTTCTCTTCAGGAGGACACTCTCACTTTGCACCTCAGTACACTCCCACTTTTACTTTACTTCACTCAGTACATCTTGCATTTTTACTTTACTCACTCAGTACATTCCTGTACTTTTACTTTACTCACTCAGTACATTCCTGTACTTTTACTTTACTCACTCAGTACATCTCTGTACTTTTAACACACTTGTACAGTCATTGAGTCTAAGAGACTGATATATGTAAACGATCTTGTTCCAATTGGCTGTTCTGACAAGGGTCTTTTAATATGCATATATGCAAATTATCTCTTGTCTCAATGGCTGCACATCAGGCCTTTTTTTTCTTCTAGAAACAGGACATGACATACCGGAAGGCATCGCTGTTGCAAAAACTGGCAGTAAAATGACAGAAAATGATGAAATAAAACGACAGATATATATGAGTTCACCCTGGGACTAGACACATAAAGTGAAGAGCATGTCAGAAGAAACCAGATGAAACGTAACCCTGTTTAATGTCTAGCAGTCCTGAAAGGCCATTCTTCAGTCCAGCCCAACCCTGCAGAGACACAAAAACAAAAGGACCAGATGAAGACACACTCGTCCACGCAAAGGTCCCAGATTCAACACACCTGGCCATTGGGAAAGCTAAACGAGCACAAGTGAAACATCCCTGAACCGCTTCTGAGAAAACTGGGCTTCAAGCGATTTCAGAAAGAAATATAATACATCAGTCAACTCTGCACACCAGAGCGGTGCGTATATGCAAAAATATAGAAATATACAAAGATATATAACAATAAAATCTTTGCAGAAAGATGCAAATGAATGTAAATATGCAGGTAAAGAAGAATCTGTGCCACAAATGTGAACAAATATGTATTAAAACCTGCTTATTGTGCAGAAAGCACACAGAACTCTGGGAATAGGAAATGAGCACAGAAATATACAGGGATGGGTGAAGACAGGAGCTGGTGGGAAGGGTAAGAGAGTAAGACAGGGATCCAGGATGGGCTGGTACTCTCAGATGTCCTGGATGAAAGGGGGGAGGAAGGAGGGACGGGACAGTCCAGTCCAGCCTGATCTTTGTTATTGTTGTCAAAAAGCTGCCACACAAATCTGGGCAGGCTTTTCCAGCCAGGCTGGTGAAGTGGAAGGAAACCAGGGCCCTTCTGGATCCCCCAGGCTGAGCTTTCAGTGAACTGTCTCTCGTGAGGAGAACAGGTCTGGGATGTAATAAAAACCCAGATAATTCACAACAGTAAAATAGTCAAACTCTGTTAACTGCATTTGGCTCCATCCAAGTAGTGTCCACCTCCTGCACGCCTGCACCTCCTCATTCCTCGCCTTCTCGCCCAAAAGAGGCTCGTCGCACATATAAACCGTCTGAGAGACACTGCCCAGACCTGGGTTTTAATAAACACACTTCAGCTCCTTCAAAAGAAAAACGTATTAATGCTAACCTACCCCCAGCGCTAATGTCGTTAGCCGGTTAGCAGCGGTCCACTAAGATTGTCTTCTGAAGACCCCTGGAGGAAAATAAACTCCCCGAACTCGAGGCTGTGCTCGGCCGAGTGACTCCAGTAGCCCCGGAAGTCGGCGACGATGAGGAAAAAGCAGCTCAATCGCCCGAAATCGTCTAGAAAACGCAGTTGCAGGTTAATCCAGCCGTCCCTTCGACACACCTGGGCAAATCAACGAGAGCTGTCAAATCAGCGGACGCGCTCCAATAAGAGCACTGCCCTCGGTAAGGGCACTTGATCCTGGAAGGGGACTCCTGCGTGTGGGGAGACTCTAGAAAACAAAGCAGACGTGGAAAAATACATTTAGATGATTTATTTACTGCTTTTTAGAAAAAAAGAATCTGGTTTATTTGCCAAATATGAATCAACACACAACAATGAATAAACATGACGTAGCTTGTTTGGCTGGTCATAAAGGTCATTTTTTCTCGTCCTCTGTATCTTCTCCTTCACACCTGCGTGTCCTCCAACACAATGTCCACAAACCTCCTCTTGGTCTTCCTTCTTCTTTCTCCTCTTCCTGGCAGCTCCATCTTCAACATCTCCCTCCTTCCTGATATACTCCTCGTCTCTGTTCGGGACACGTCCAGACCAACTCAACCTTGCTTCTCCAACTTTGTCTCCAAAACTGTCCAACCTAACTGTCCCTCTAATGTACTCACTTCTAAACCTGTCCATCCTCATCACACCCAATGACAATCTCAGCATTTCCCAACTCCAGGCCTGCACCCCCTGTTCAGCAGTCGGGCAGCTCTCAGCACCTCCCAAAGTGCCAGGCAACTCCTGCCTGAATTCCACCTCGCAGTCCTCCTCCTTCAGCTTCCACCACTAGATCCTCCTCTCTGTCCTCACTTTCCTCTTCTTGACCTCCAAGGTCATCTCCACAGACCACCATCTCATGCTGTTTAGCTACACCCTCCCCATCATTACTTTTCAGTCTCCAACCTCCGGGTTTATCTCCTGCAGAGGATATAATCCACCTGTGAGCATCTTCTCCTCCACTCTCATACCTCTCCTCCTGTTCTTCCCTCTTCAGTGTCAGTATTAACTCACAGCCATTTCCATCCCTTCTCACAACATCTACAACCATCTGACCTTCAAAGTATTCCTCTTCCTTTGACACCATATGCCTACCCATCACCTCCTCCTCTATCACCTCTGTTCTTCACCAACCTGACTATTAAAATTCGGCACCAATCACCACCTTCCCGGGTACACCCTCTATCGCTATCTAACCCACTCCAGTGTGTGTGTGTGTGTGTGTGTGTGTGTGTGTGCTTGTGAGAATCATTAACAATGTATATTGCATATGTTTATATATGTGTATATATATATATATATATATATATATATATGTAAGTGGTGTGTGTGTGTGTGTGTTTAGAGAATAATTTACAATGTTTTATTGCATATGTTTATATAGTTAGGGTATATATATATATATATATATATATATATGGGTGTGTGTGTGTGTGTGTGTGTAAAATATATAATCATTTTGTTTTGTTTTGTTTTTTCTTTTAAAAACTACTAAACTCTCATTAAGACAGTGAAATAGTTCTTCTGTGTCACACTTCTGCTGATCTGGTTGTGATAAAAACTAGACCACTGGAAAGCAGTTTTAGCAGTCAGACAGGATTTGACCGTATGTGCACTAGGTAGTGTTCGAGGGCGTAGGGGGTAAACGCACCATTTAGAACACGTCGAGTTTTCCGTCGCAAAGAAACGGGTTTGTTTTATATACTGCACCAAAAGATTTGGTATGAAATATTTCAGCGAATTCGGAGCGAATTAAAATAAATAAACATGAACAGCGGCCTATTGTAGTTGGCCTGGCTGGAGGGACGAATCACTCTTGTCCGCAATGGAAAGTCATCCTGGTGAGTTTACGTTTCCAGCCTCCTCTGATTTCCCGTTCCACTTTGCTCGCTACACAGCAGTCAGTGGCGGTGTTAATTAAGGTGGAACCGAGAGCTAAAAACAGTGCAAAAGTAATTTAGAATGAAATGTAACAATGTTAATAACATTACATTGAAACCTGGAAACTAATTTTAAATAAAATGCAAATTTTAAAATAATTATATTTAAAACTGAATTGTAAAATGAATTAAAAATTTAATTTTAGCTGTAAAACCAGTTTCCTACTTTAAATTGTAGCTGTACAGTTACTGGTTTTAAATTTAAAAGAGTAATAAATATTATCAATATAATTAAAATCTAAATTATTTCAAAAACATCACTGATTTGTTTACATTTTAATTAAAACTACAACAACAACAACAATAATTATGTTATCAAAATTATTACATTACTATTATTATTATAAAATATATTATTACAATGCTGGCAATTAGAATAATAATAATTATTACTAAAGCACATTTGAACCTTTTTAAAAAAGGTATAACACATTTTTTTTTAGTTGTGATTTAAACTCAAAATGAAACTGTAAAACTAAGTTTAAATTAAACTCATTGAAAAATAATGAACGAATGAATGAAATCACCATATTTTTAATCCACTTCCACACGTGTATCACTGCTGGAGAAAGTTAAAGGAATGAAATTAAGACCCAGAATGTCGACATTTTAAAATTGGCCCAACTGAAGCTAATGTCCACTACATGTGGACACTGCATCTCTTCACCTTTTGCAGGTTTTTCATCACCTGTCCTTCAGGTGAAGCAGACATGGATGATCTCCAGGCAGATTTGAAGGCCTTGTTCACAGTTTTGGGGGCTGGAGGCGTCCCTGGGCTGACCAGCGAGGAGTTGTCGAAAGCAGGATATCATCAGCCGCGGGAGTCAGTTTCTCTCCACAGTTTGCAGAGTGAGGACGTCGTCCGGCTCATGCAAAGTCCTCTCTACTCCTCTGGCTGGTAGGTGTCAACACCGGAGCGTCCTCGGGCCCCCGTGAGGTCAGAGCCTTCTACGAAGATGTGACGAAGAGGCTGTTTGGAGCGGCTGATCTCATGTCAGAGCTTGTGAGTGATCTGCGGGATCCTCAGTTTTTGGGGAAGGTTACCTGCTGAAACATTGCTACATCATGGTACTCCTGCCCCATGGGAATCCTTCTGTGATCAAAGTTGTTTTTGGCGCCATTCCGTGAATGTACCGTGACATAAGCGGCTTTTGCCCCGCTCATTGAAAGGCCTCGAGACAGACGCCGCGTAATCAGGAGTATGACGATATAATGGCCGAGGATCGCCCGTGTCCGCTCTCTCCCACCGTCCAAAATCCTCCATGCTGGCTCGGAGACGGTCCCTCTCACTAGTGTCGGAGCGTTTGCTGTGGTGGAAATCAGCATCACTGACGTTTAACAATACATGGAAAGAAAAGAACATACGTTATTATTATTATAGCTATTATTATATTATTAATATAACTGTGGTGAGTATTATTAAAAGTATAAAATTTCAGATATTTTATAAAATGAGTCGAAATCGGGGCCTTCAAATCCCTGGATAATGTCATCATTATCATCATCACCATCATCTTCTTTCTTCATTATTATTATTTTAGATGGTATTTTCAAAAAACACATTTCTCTGGGGTTTACCCGGACAAATTAAGTTCAAATCAGTCCAACTAGCTGGGCGCAGTTAACTGAGAGTTCTCTGTGAAAATCCTCCTATACGCCTTGAAATATTCTGTGTGATCAACCCTAATGAAAGAAAAGTCCTTGACCGTGGAAAACAATCATAATTCTAATCACAATCATATTTTTCCGTTGAATGAGGCGCTTACTGCTGAGCTGCTGAGCTTTTCTGTTTGAGGCTTTAAAGTCGTCCTCACTGGTTCTGTGATGTCTTTATTCAATCCCCGCTACAGGTCCTCTCCTGAATCCCCCGCCACTTGACCAAGTTTTTTGTCCCATTGGCCGCCAAGTGCGTGTCTTCTTTCGTCGTCTATGAGCTCTGCACACACGTGAGTATTTGTTGTTAAAGATGCTCATTGTTCCACTGTTACGCAGCGTTGATGGTGAAATAGCGCAGCAAGTACATATAATTAAAGCTTCATTCATGTCTGAATACTGAATGAGTAACATTCTGTTTCCAAATGCTTGCTAAATTACAGATGCCGTTGTTTTAATGTTGCAGAATCGAACAATTTTGCTCGGAAATGAAGCTTTGGAGTGCATGTATTTGCTCAGATTTGCAGGAGGCACGTAAGGATCTTCTGGGGACGCCACATAGATCCCAGGTCTTCTTTCCCGGACTCTGTCTTTCTGCATTCTCATATTGAAGGAGTTGTTGTTTATTGCAGGGCGATGTAAACGCTGTTTGGAGAGCCAGCTGCGCCGAAACCTTCCAAAAATCAACCCCCAGCTGCACGCTGGACACCAGCCTGTGGACACTGACGGAGGTGATTAAAGGAGTTCTGAGAGGAGACAGGTTAACAAGAAGCGTATTAAACATATCAGAGCGTAATTAAACGATAACGCTCATTATATTAGAAGATGGCTCGCCTCGCGTAGATCGCTGAGCATTTTAATGGCCTCGCGATATGAAGGCCGCTTTCGATAACACATTAAAACTACAATCCCATAATGCAGCGCAGCAGCCACCTCACCAAACGATAGGCTACCCGCGATCATTCCCGCGCTCATTACGTCAGATCAATCAAGCGTCTGTTGACGTTACAACCCTGATTTCAAGTCCAAGCGAGCCCCTAACGACGGCCAAACATAAACGAAAAGATGCCCAGCAGCTCTGACAAAACGGCATCAGAGCAAAAGAAAAATGGGAAAATTTGACTCAAGTATTGTTGCAACTTTTACTTAAAAGCACACTTTACCGATATTTTCAGGCTGGCAAAGATAACAAATTCTTGGAATAATTTGACGGGAGAGGTTTTTACGTTTTTTTACGTTTCAGTTTATTTATTTTGGAATAATATTGTATCCTTTTGGTTTCGAATCATATTTATGTTCACAAAACGTTTAGTCTGTTCAACAAATGTTGATCGTGTTCGGCCCGCGACCTAAAGAGTGCTTTGAGGTTTGACACCCCTGTTCTAGAGATTGTAACAAGTCAAGAACGCACTAAAAGGACGCTCGCTTTTATAAAATTTGGACTCAAAATGTGGTAAAAATGGGAACTGAATTGGAATACAGGAACGTTTTGCTGGAATATTCCAGCAGTTCGTCACCTCCGTTCTTCCCGCTACAGGCTCGCCCCATCTTCAGAAAACGGTCTGATTGTCATCTGTGTGTTCTTGGTGAAACTTTCTCGCCGTTTTCGGTGTATCTCTCGTCTTGTATTTGAAACTGCTCGCCAGACACGCTGAACAGACGCGCTGGAAGAAGTTTAATAATCTTGAATATCTCCGCGTGATTCGCCTTCATGACTCTTCTGGCTCTCGCGCTGCCAGGCTGAGGCACGGCACTGGGTTCTTCAGCAGAGGCTGATTTTTCTTCACACCTCGGTGCTCCTCCTTCTGATGGACTCTGGGTTGGAGTACTTTGTGAAGAAGCGAGTGTTGCTCTTGCTGAAGCGGACAGTGATCCAAAGGCCGGGAGAAGACTGGGCTTTAGGCGAAGAGCGGTCCAGACTTCCAGGCTGATGAATTGTCCAGCTATTACGGCTCACCATGAAGGATGTTGTGCTGCAGAGGTGGGCTGCAGAGCGTGGCTGAAGTAAGCAAAGGTGAAACTTCAGCCTGCTTCTTTGGAGGAAAACCGAGATTCGTTTCCGGACGGTGAGGGGGAAAGATGCAGTGGTGCTGAGGGCCACAAGCCTTGTTCTTATTAAGAGCCTGGAGATCAAAACACAGCGAGCTGATGCTGGAGGTAAACTCTTTATTTAGTGAAGGCACCAAATGATTCCTCTGACAAGTTACGAAGTAATGAATAAGAGTTATATTGATCTGTAATATACACAGCACTGTGCAAAAGTTTTAGGCAGGTGTGTAAAATGCTATAACAAAGAACGCTTTCAGAAATGGAAGTGTTGATCATTTCACTTCATCAATCAACAAAATGTAGTGACTGAACAAAAAGAGAATCTAAATCAAACTGAAGATTTGGTGTGACCACCCTCGTTGTTTTCAAAACAGCATCAGTTCTTCTAGGTACACTCGCACACGTGCTTGGAAGGAACCGCCATCGGTCGCTCCAAACATCTTGGGAGAACTGAGCACAGATTCTCTTGTGGATGTGAAGCCTCACATCTCTTCTGTCTTCTTCATGTGATCCAGACACAATTGGATGATGTGGAGATCAGGGCTCTAGGGGCCAGAAGAACTGATGCTGTTTCTGAAGGGTGGTAAAAAGGTAGAAACACCAGATATTGATCTGATTTAGATTTTTCTTTTGTTTGCTCACTTTGCATTTTGTAAAGAAAGAAAATAAACAATCATTATTGATATTTCTGAAAGTGAGAGAGAGAGAGAGAGAGAGAGAGAGAGAGAGAGAGAGAGAGAGAGAGAGAGAGAGAGAGAGAGAGGAGAGAGAGTAGAGAGAGAGAGAGAGAGAGGAGAGAGAGAGAGAGAGAGAGAGAGAGAGAGAGAGCGAGTGAGAGAGTGTAAGGTCAAATTACGAATTAGCAAATCATACAAAATCCTACTGCACCACCCCAACATGCCACCTTCCTCCTTTCTTCAAGAATTTTTCATCTACTTTTCTGCTTTAATTTCTGTCTTATGTTTTGAATATATTTGTTTAATTTTCATCTGTAATACGTTCTGCTTGCTGAACGTTCGAGTGTGAAATCGCAGCGTGTGACCAATTTGCATAATCAGACAGAAAGTGCTGAGTGAATTTCTGTAGTTTGATGAGTCGTTTTTACCCAAACATTCATCCATCCATCCATCCATTTTCTGCCGCTTGTCCCAAACGCAAGTCGTTAAAAGCAAAACCAACCCAGCACACATTGTATGCAGTAGGACGGGGACGCACTGGACAGGTCATGCCCATTGCAGTGAGGAGCGTGGACGGGGACGAGCACCTTGGTTTCAAAGGGGTACCTCAGGGCAAATCTCCATTGGGAAGGGTTCCGAACCGATCTCCCATCAAGCTAAGTCATCGCTCTAAACTGCCAGGCCACCGCTGCCCTCAAACATTCAGTAAAATGTAAAAGAAAAAGAACTGAGCTTCAGCCTCTTACACAACATAAGTGTAAATTACAGCAGCACTTGAGTGAGCAAAAGTAGTGCATGGTGAGTGTACACTGAGAGGAAGCACAAGTACAGAGTGTAATGCAGAGTGTAAAGTACAAGTACAGGAGGTACTGAGAGTGTAAAAGGCACAGGAGTGTATTGAGAGTATAAAGCACAGCACAGGAGTGTACTGGAGAGTGGGGTAGAGTAATAACAGGAATGTACTGAGTGGAGAAGTAAAAGCACAGGAGTGTACTGAGAGTGTAGAGTGAGACGTGTCTCCTGAAGGACTGCCTGGAGCGCTCTCACCTAAAGGAAAGTGAACTGAATCTTCACTCATATTAATAGAATTAAAGACTGCAAAGCCTCTAAACTTCCTCTAACTCCAATAAAACACCTACTGAAAATAATCCACATGTGAACTTCACCGCTTCACTCCTCTCATCACTCGCTCTTACTATCACGGACACACACTCCACACACCCTGAACTCCACCGTCCACTCTCCCTGTCCTCTCTCTCACTCTCCTTCACTCTGTCCTGCACCGATGGACACACAGAGGGACGTCTCTTCTGTGTTTGTGTCCATTTAGTCTGAGACGGTCTGGATGTTGGGACGGTGATGGAGGATAAAGATAATGGAGGATTCCCCTCAAATCCAAAAGTGAAGAGAAGAAAGTACAGAGATCTGGATTTGAATGTGGGGAATAAAAGTAGAGAGTCACCAGAAAAGTTTGAGACCTGAAAGCTGTAATTTAGTTCCGAAAAGAAGAACTTCTTTGGCTCCAGTCTGAATTGAGCATGTAGAATATATTTTATCCACCAGAAGATGGCGTCCTTAACAAGATTCCTCGTTCCTGCTTTTAGGGGCTGACCATGTAAACGTCCAGGAGTACCTGCTCGAGCTGCTGGCCTTCCTGCAGGAGCATGTGGTTCAGTTTAAAGGAGGTTCCCACCGCTGCTCCTGGATCTTACAGGCTTTTAGCGAACAGGACGACGACATGATGCAATCGGCCAAAGCTTTGAGCACCTTGTATTTATACCAGAGAAGGTATTCTGTTTATAATCCGTTATGTTTTTACATTTTAGTGCTCTTGGTAAAGACTAAATGAATCATTTTCTTGGTTAAATTAAAACATATGTTGTCTATAGGCCTGAATTATTTATGTTGTTATTATTGCTAAAAAATATATTTTCCAATTTCAGTTTGAAAGAACAAATACAGTTCTTTTTACATGTTTCTTGTTGAAGTATTCACACACCCAGGACCTGTTGTTCTTATTGATCTCATAGTCCCATAACACATTCAGAGGTGGACTTCCTACTGTACTGGCAACCCTGCATAAACAGGGAAACTTACCTTGTGATGGCTGCGAGCAAAAATAAGTAAACAAATAGATCCTTGCACGTATTCAAAAATGATTATACACACAGCACTGTGCAAAGGCTTTAGGCAGGTGTGGAAAAAATGCTGTAAACAGAACGCTTTCAGAAATATCAATAATGATTGTTTATTTTGATCAATTCACAAAATACAAAGTGAGCCAACAAAAGGAAAATCTAAATCAGATCAATATCTAGTGTTTCTACCTTTTACCTTCAAAGCAGCATCAGTTCTTCTGACCCCACAGAGCCCTGATCTCAACACCATCCAGTGTGTCTGGATCACATGAAGAGACAGAAGGATGTGAAGCTCCCTGATGTGGCCAGATCTTGGGTCCATGGCCTCCAAAATGAAGGTCATGTAGATCCATCAGATCAAAAGGAAGTTTAATTACCAAAGTTTTGGTTCAGTTCAGGTCCTGCAGTCTCGCGTTTTGATGTCTCCTAAGAAATCCAACCTTCTTTTTGGACATATTTGGACATTTGTTATAGCTCCTGTCCACAGACTCCCCGAGACCCAGATGACTGCAAGGTCTTTAAAATGCCACGTGTCTTGAAATAATCACACTGTATCATTTTTGCCCATTGTTTTTTTCTCCCCAGCTTGAGCTCCTCAGCCCCTGAGGCATGTAGATGGGGTTGTAACCCACACTGTCACTTTATACTCCTGCTCCAGAGTTTGTCCTTCGACCACACAGTGCTGATGGACTTCCTCATTTCAGCTGAAACATGCTTCCTGGAGTATTGCGTCCTCTACCTGAAGCTTTTAAGAGACAACTGGGAGGACTTTTGTGAATCTTGCGGCCGTATCGAAGCCTCAGACAGGACTTCTGAGAGAGAGGCTCATCAATCTGAAGCTCCTCTTGATGGACTGTTGGAAACGTCTCACCTCTCAAAGTCTACAGCTTCTGAGAAAGTCTGCTCTCTTGCACGACTGGTGGATTACGGGAGCTCGGAGGAGTCTGAGGAGGATGGAGGGAGTGTTTCAGAGCTTCAGATAGTCGCCCAAGAACCTCTTTCAGACACCAGCAGGAGAAAAGCAGACGATTTAGTGGAGAAAAGAAGAACAGACTCCACTGACTATCTTGTTGAGAAGGTCAGAGTGTGCCTTACTGAGTTAAGGACAGTTATCACCCGACTTCACAGCAGAGGCCTGTTCCCTTACAACCCCACTTCACTTGTGAAACTACTGATGGCTGTTGAGGCCAAGCGTCAGTCATGAAACCAAACAGCAGTTCTGCTGATCCGAAACTGAAAAACGTCTATAAAATAAAAAAAAATGTTTTTTTTTTTTGCACCATTTCCTAATTAGGCAATAAATATTGCTAAAGGAAATTTTCATGATCAGATTTTCATTTACATTTTATAAGCAACCAGACCGAGTTGACCTATCAGATCGCATCTTTGTAAGCAGGTAGTGGCTGAAATCTAAAAAATGTCGGGGCAGCGGTGGCCTAGTGGTCAGGGAGCCACAGGATCGGAAGATTGTGTGTTCAAACCCCTTACCAGTAGGTTGCCCTGAGGTACCCTTGAGCAAGGTGTCGTCCCCGTCACTGCTCCCCGGGCACTTTAAATAGCAGCCCCCTGCTGCACGCGTGTGTGTTCGTGCATGGGTTAAATTACGTTGTGGTTCACTGTGTGCTGTTTTCTCACAATGACAAAAATAGTCACTTTCAATTTAAATTTCAACGACAGCGTCCATCTGAGGACTATTTTATATTTTTACTTTGATCGTTCAAGATCGCCGTGTTTTAAAACCTTCACTTTTCTTCAGTCTCTTACTGATTATTGTTTATTAGTTTGCAGGACGGGCTCCTTTCCTGTCCCGGCGGCTGCCATACAGCCCTAAATCGGAGTAAATTCAAAATTCAAAAAACATTCAAGACACATTTTGTTAAATGTTTCTACTTTTGGTCAACGTGAGTTTAATTTCTGTTGCGGCCCGCGATGTCAAAATGCCCCGGTGTATTTAGGTGTGGTTTTCATACTTTAGACCTTAACGCTGGTGACATCACGGTTTAGATCACGCTCTGGTGACCCTTCTTAGATGTTTATGCAACAAAGCTGAGCAGCGGGTCAACGTATGTGATGCACAAATCAGTTAGAAAAAAAAAATCGGACTTTTTTCCCCAATTCCTGCTTTATAAGAGTCACTTATCTTAAGCTTTCGATGATCTTAATCTCTGGCTGAACTGAAATCCTGCCTGTTTAGTGTAAGCACACCGTCTGATGGGGTTTGATGGACCACTTTGTTTATTTTCTGCATCTTGGTGATTGCATTAACAGTCAACAGTGCAGTCAGATTTGCACAAATGTGACATATTTTAGTTTAGTGTAGATGCTTCATCAACCTCATCTCAAGAAGTCGACCAGCAAAACATGTAAAGTGTCCAAACTTTCACACACATCTCTAGATATTTGCAGAATTGGCCATTTCTGTATTTCTGAGCTCTTCCAGCTAGACAGTCCGCTCGATAAATGCATATCGAATGGTGTGTGTGTTTATTTAGGCCTTGGTGAAATCAAGAATTTAAAAAACACACATATATAACAAGCCAGCCCTCCTCCGGCAAACTTTTAAAGGAAAAAAAACTACAATCGAAGGGTCGTGACTCCACGGAATTCAGCCTAATCATTAACCTTCCCCAAAGTTTCTGCCGCTTCTTGTGGATTTTTGTTCGAAGCTTCTCTCCGGCGCCTGCTTTCGGTTGTTCTAGCTGATTAATCCTGACACACGTTCCTAAAATCCACTTTTAATTTTTTTTGTGGGTCGTGTAATAATCACAGATTGTCGTGAAACAGAGAAAAGCCTGGAAAATCTTGGATTATGAGCCGATTTTCACCCAAATCCGTTTCACCGTGGAATATTTACAAACGGGACCAGGTCTGGGTGGCACTCACTCATCATTTAGATCAGACCACCGAGCAAGAGGTTCATTCAAACGAGTGACGGGACGGACAGAAAGCTAATGAATGAATATGACCCATAGCTGAGAGTTTACAGGGGAAATGATAGTTCGTAATAGCAACTTCATGTAAACTTGTGTGTGTGGGTGTGGAGCTCCATGAACACTATTAAGTTGAATTAGGTTAATCAGTAATCCTTCCGCGATCTTGTTGGGACGGTACGCAGCGCCTCTTAGAAAAACACGCCCCGGCCGTTCTGACGAACTCTATCCAGCGTCAACATTCTAAAGCTCCTGTAAAATCACACCCACAGACAAATTCCATCATTTCTGAGATCAAACCCTGGCACACACACACAGGATGAAGCTTTTTTATGCATTAAATTATTCCATACACGAGACTCCAGACCTGTGACATTGTTCCACAATAGATTTTAGACCATCCGGCTTCAGAAAGACCTTTTTTATGGAAGAGATTTCAGTTCTTTAGCGCCACCTTTATTTTATCACCCCATTTAAGCCTGTTAATGGAGCTATGCATGACCCCTGCTTCCATCCACCCTCATTATAAGTGTTTACAGTGAACCGTTTCCCGTAAAAGAGCCACTGGATTTTGGAAAAGTTATATATAATGTAATAATGCATCTCAAATATCTCCGATTTATACTTTATAGATTTAGCGGACGTCAAAAAATCCACGAATTAAGCTTTTGATATTCTATGAACTGATCAGCATTGCAGTCCGGTTTGAAGGAAGATTGTTCTGACAGTATTATAATAATAGTCTTTATAAATCAATGGTTCTGGTCTTATCAGTGGGCGTGTGCTTCTAAAACACCTCCACAGGCCTCACTGTTCGCTTTCTGGCCCGCTTGCGTCTCTATCAGTGAGGCAAATGAGGTGAGTCCTCAGGGCATGGTATTTCTTCACGGCCAGTGACTTTGTGTCAGCCGGCGGATCCGTCCTTACCTGCCGAAGGTGGGGGATGGAGGAGGGGAGGAGAGTCGGTTGTGACTAAGCTGGGTGTGCCTACAAGGAATTTCCAAACAAAGAGTGATCCTGTGTGTCCGGAGCTCCGCTGTCATGCTCTACCTTTTCCCAGGCGGGACGTTGGCCTTTTAGGAGGACAGATAAGAGGAGAAGGTCCGCCTGCTGTCTGGCCATAGCCTGGGACCAGGCAGGTAAGCGCTTCAACTCTTGCACATTTTGTCAGACTATGAACATTTAATGATGTATGAAACCAAATGCATCAACAAGACGGGCACCGCTTCACCTTTTTTTGGGCAAAAGAAGTGGAAGTGAATGGGAGGAAATGTTAAATGATCTAAAATAATCTTTTTGACCGCTTCCCCTGCATGCCGGTGAAGGAGTGAGCGGTGAAGGAGGGAGAGATTTGCTGTCTCATATTGCGGGTGATGCTTTTCGTTTGCTGGTATGTGTGTGCGGGAGCAGGACTCTGTTAAAAGAGCCCTCACTTCCTGGATCAGTGGGCTTTTCTATTCGTTCTCCTCTCTTGCTTTTGCTGGGGGTTCAGAGCCAACGATGGTAAAGCGTTCTTTCAGCGGACGAGGCTTTCTGCAGAACTTCTTCAGCCTGGTTTAATAGCTCTTTATGAAGCACTGTGCCTTTCTGAGTTCACAGGCTGAAAAACACAGAATGGAGGTAAAAAGTAAATGCGTAGGGGTCGAGCAACACTGTAGGTGTAGCATTCATGATATTTGCATGAGCCTGGTGACAGCTGACATAAGCCTATGTAGATGTTTATTAAAAGCCTCACTTGTCTTAAGAATGCTAACCTAGTGTTGCCAGACCATCTTGGTCTTGCGTGAGCCCTACCTAAGCCTGGTATGACATTTCATAACGGGTATTTAGATGTTAATTCTAACAGGCGCCATAAAGGCTTATGCAGATTGTCATAAAGGCATTACTGGACCATCCTGGTCTCCAGTGACCCCCACATAAGCCTGGACGTTACATGTAGCTACACTTGTCTACTACCCAAAATCTTGGCTTTTAGTGAACCTGCCACAAACATCTTATATCAGCTGACGTGGAGATTTATCGGGGTTTCATTTAGACAAATATCACGTCAGACTTTTTCGGAAAAATCACCCTAAATACGCGAAGGTGCATCACAGCTGATGTAAACTTTTACAAAGGTTCAACCTGATGAGTCGTAAAAGCTACTATCATCAGCTTATATACACTTTTGGGGGGAAAAAAACATGAAAAACTGTCAATGTAGATTAATTTCAGCTGTAATAAAGGCTTATGAGCACCTTCTGGGCCTGCGTTCCCAGATCTGCACATTCACTAGAACGTTTTAATTTCTAACACAGATTTATTATGAAGTTCCATTTGAATTCCACAAAGGTTTGAGATTGAAAATGCTACCCTGCAGGACTTTAATGTAATCGGAGATGGTTTCACTTAAACGGCCCCTATTGTCTTCGCTCAGTTACCTTCCCATTGTGTTTCTCATGGCTGATCATCAGGAAGAGTTAATCCACTTAGAAACAGCGTCTCGGGTAGAAAACGGATCTAAGAGTGAAACAAAGAGCAGCAGAAGGGATGCAACGCATGCGTACCCGTGGAGCCGGTGCTGTTTGCACACTGCTCTTGCAAGAAATGTGCGTAGACAAATACAGTCAATAGGCCGACGTCGAGTGGCCACCTTCCTCGGGTGTTTCGTGCCTCGGCCTCGGCCTCGTGTGCTTTACTGTTGGTGTCTGATTTGCTTTAATTGAGCTGATTGCGCAAGACAGAAGAGATATTACCATATCGACTCATGTCTGCAGTTCATTAAGAAACCTGAACCTTGAACCTTCATGGAAAACTTGCCAAGGTGTTATTATTGGAACTGGTCTTCCAGTCTTACCGGTTGAATGGGACTCAGAGCTGTCCATTTCCCCTGTGGTCAGCATCACCACCTGTTTCTACCTAGAAGTTACCTAGAAGAATCACATCTACAGTACTGGGCAGAAGTCTTGAGCTGGTCCTGATCTAGTTAGATTTTGTAGGGAATCATGTTATCGGTGCAAAAATGCGTATATCAAAAGTTCTTAGCTTTGGCATTTTAGATTCAGTAAAATAGGAACAAATGTCTTACTGACAGGCTGGAAGATGCAAGGTTCTAGATAAAGGGGTTCTACTCAGCATTCAGCATCATTGTTAAATGAATTCCCTGATCATCTGGAATCATCTGCACCTGTTTCTTCACTGCTTCGTGTCTTCAGTTAGACGCTTTGTTCTGCTTGAAGGTTCAGACGTAGATCACTGTGTGGATTAACCAACACAGAACTATCAAACTGCTCAGGTACAGAGACTGGACTGAACATGAGAGACAACAACACTGTCCTTCAGGAAGATCTGGAGAACTGCTCAGGTACAGAGACTGGACTGAACATGAGAGACAACAACACTGTCCTTCAGGAAGATCTGGAGAACTGCTCCTAAACAAGACATTAAAATATGCATAATCTGAAGAAATAAGGGGCTCAGGACTGTTTATGATAAAAAAGATCAACTTGAATATCTATATGGACCAAATCTGAAATATTGGATCAAATAAAAGTCAAAAGTGGCATGTACAAAGTTGAGACACCCTTACAATCGATACGGTAGTGTTCTTGTAATCATTTGACTTATTGGACATTAAAAAAGCATATTAAAAAACATGTTGGGATCAAGACTGCTGATAAAAGGTGCTCAGATATGCAGAGGCAAAACCCCAACATCCCTCTCAAGGACCTTCAGGAGGTCTGCAGACTGGTCTGCTGTTCAGTGTTTTAGACCAAACGTCATCTAAATGGGAAGGTCATCAGGAGGTCTTTGCTGGGATCTCTTCAAAAATGTCTGAAGCGTCAACACAACACTAACAGGAGCTGGATAAAGGAAACATTTGGAGGCTGTGAATATCTCGCAAATATTGGTAAATAATGAGTAATAAATAAGTAATTAATAAAAGGGTACTATATTTGCCCAGGCGCCATGTTATCTTTGTGGTCGCGATATCTTCAATTCCACAAATGCATATCATTTTTACATTTCAGAACAGCAGAAAATTGGCATTACCATTTAAATGCAGAGCGGGTGTGTACACAATGAAGTGTGGAAAGTTTCATATAGAATATAGAGGTAATGTTGAACATGAATCCCCGAACAATGTAAGCAGGCTTTAAAACCCATGCATGGTGGGAGCAGGTACGAGTCTGGACTTCTGGTTTGCCTCAGGTCAGCATGGCCCCTATTTCTGTTGTTTTCTGTTGAATCGGCTCTGTTTTGCTGTCAGCAGATTTGAAGAGGCCGTTGCCTTTGCCATCGTCTTTTGGAGCTGCTGGGTGCACAGAGTGAGGTGGGAATTACAGGCCTCATTTGAACATGACCTCCTTTAGAGAAGAAATCCTTTACACACGGCGATTTGCTCAGCCAGCCGGAATCGTGCCTTGTGGTGGTTGCTAGGATCCAGGCAGTGTGTTCATTGGCTCTTTGGCACGTTTGCTGTTAATGAAAATGGGTGCAGGAGGAGGACTGCTGGACAAATATTTACACTGGAAATAATGAGGAACTCCCCAGGTCTAGGCTTTCAACCCACATTCACAGGCTTCATCTACTCTCCTTCCTTCATGGATGGCTGTTTTGGGGAAAGTTTTTTTTTTTAGATTTTTCATAAATCGGACGAAAATGGATCACATTACATTAAGTGCAATAACTTTTCATCATTCAAGTTTTCATGACCGTTTGTCTGGACAATCACATTTTTCAGCTGTTGTTAAGTGAAACAAATCAGTCAAATAAGATAATCAGCTGCTGGTTACTATGCGGTTTATGCAGTTACTATGCGCTGATGCTTTTGTCTATGGGCCGTCTAGTAGACTAGCTGGTCTAAACCTGTCTTTGTTATGATCTGTGCACTTTTAATGTCCTAGGACTGTGTTTTCCAGTGTTGGATCTGGTGGTCCTCTATCCGTTCCCATCACACCTGATCCAGCGAAACAGCTCATCAACAATCAAAAAAAGTTTTTTATTACAACAGAGGTTCACCTCTTCTTTACATTCAGTAGAAGTGCAGATACTGGAGTAAAAAAGACACTTTTAAAAGTAAAAGAACAGTTTTAAATAGCTTTCTCAGTAAAAGTAAAAAAAGTACAGACTCTGGAATGCAAATGAGAGTACATAAATAAAAAGTACAGGCTCTAAAATGTAATCAGAGTACAAAAGTAAAAACTGAAATGTAACCGGAGTACATCATTTTAAAGGATAGGCTCTGAAATGTTATCAGGCTAGAAAAGTAAAAAGTACAGGCTCTGAAATGTCATCAGAGTATAAAAAGTCAAACATACAGGCTCGGGAATGTAATTAGAGTACAAAAGTAAAAAGTACAGGCTCTGAAAAGTAATCAGAGTTTAAAAGTAAAACAGAACAAGCTCTGAAATGTACAAAAGTAAAGAAAGGACATTTTTTCTGACTTTCATCGTCTTTTCTTCGTGTTCTTGTCCATTTCTGCTGTGACGGGTCTTGATGTTGGGAAGGCGATGGAAAATAAAAATAAGGAGAACTCTCCTAAAACGAGTTCAGACTAAAATAAGGAGCCTGTTCTGAAAGTGGAAGGATTTTTTGGGTTAAAATGTACCAAGTCAAAGGAAAAGTCCCCAGAAAGGCAAATACTCAAGTACAGATTCTTAAACAAAACTACTTAATTACAATAAAAAGTACTCGTACTTCATGACTTCATATCTCCACATTACCACAAACACCATCAGATTGGCAGCCCATTCTTCTGATGCCTCCATGCAGCTTTTATGACCTTCTCTCTTAAGAACATTGTTTACTTTACCTTCTGAAGAGAATGAATAGTCATGTGACTCTCACATCCGTCAAGGATGAGATCGTTTCTGTGTATCGGATGAATGTAGATGACCTTATCTGACTTGTCGATGCTTGTTTCTTTTCTCCAGACTGGCTGGGATGTTTCGGACCATTGGTGAATGGTTCTGGTGGGACCGCCTCTGGCTGCCTGTCAACCTGACGTGGGCGGATCTAGAAGATCAGGATGGGCGTGTTTATGCCAAAGCGTCGGACTTGTATATCACTTTACCCTTCTCCATAGGATTCCTCCTAATCAGATATGTGTTTGAAAGGTAAGTGCAAAGACTGTGGAACGCTCAACTCACACAGGTTTGTTCTGGAAAACCATCAATATTAGAAATAATACAAATCAGGGATTTTATCTGGGTTGATGTTTTAGTCCATTTTCCAAACTCCAAACTTTTCCAATGCCTATTTTTCCAATGTCGATTTAAGAACATTAAACAGACTAATAGGTCAAGCAATCTTCATACATGACCCTGATATTACACGTAAGACAATTCAGAATATGACATAAAAAGGAGGACATCATGGCATGGTAGCACTTCTGACTCCAGATCAGAAGGTTGCCTGTTCAGGGTCATATGTCAGGGACTAGGCCCCATAATCAGTAGGATGTGGGTTTGTGTTCTGGACCAGCAGGATACCCTCCAACACTGCTACCCGGGCGCTTAATATGGCTGCCATGCCAACTGGATGTGGTTAAATGTAATTTACATTTACATTTACAGCATTTCTTATCCAGAGCGACTTACATGTCCTACAGGGACAGTCCCCCTGGAGCAATTCAGGGTTAAGGGTCTTGCTCAGGAACCCAGTGGTGGTAGTGTTAGAGGTGGGATTCGAACCTGGGAACTCTTGATCCATAGGTCTACCACTAGACCACCATCTCCCCATGGTGGTCTACCCCGTGGGTTTCTGGAGGTTTATGAAGGAAGTAACATCACATAAATTAATTCCCATTTTTGCCATTTAAGAGCTAAAAATGAAGAAGTCTGTGAATATAACTCATAAAATGAGGGGTTTATAATCCCATGGCTGTTTTTTGCCAATATTCTCAAAGATCGTGATGTTTTAATGAAAGTTGGGGAACATTTGAGCTCAAATGGCAACCTTGTTTTGCAATGAAGACATTTAGAGGTAGAGCTAAATTTAGCATTTGAGTAGAGGCTGTAATTATCTGTTAAATGGTATCTGATGAATTGTGCTCAACGTGAACAAGAACACTAACGAGGACATCTATTCCTTTAGACTTTTAAGGGAATCATCTCAACGGTGGAAAAAAAACGTTCCCTGCCTGTCAAACTGTCTTATCTTTGGCATTGAGTTGATTAAATGAAAGAAATGGGAACAAATGTTTTAGTGCTCCAGGCTACAAAGTGTCTAAAGGTACAAGGTTCTAGATCAGCGGTGTCGAATCCAGCCGGAGTCCAGCACATTTTGGTGATTTCCCTACTTAAACACACCAGGTTCACACTTATTGCTGGGTGTAGTGAGTGTGTTTGAGGAGGGAAACCACCAAGGACTGGAGTTTGACACCCCTGTTCTAGATAAAGGGGTTCCAACCACTCAGCGTTCAGCATCAGCAGTAAACGAATCCCCTGATCTGCTCCTGTTTCTTCACTGATTCATGTCTTAAGTTAGATGCTTTGTTCTGATTGGAGGTTCAGACGTCGATCACTGTGTGGATTATCCAACACAAAACTATCAAACTGCTCAGGTACAGAGACTGGACTGAAAATGAGAGACAACAACACTGTCCTTCAGGAAGATCTGGAGAACTGCTCAGGTACAGAGACTGGACTGAACATGAGAGACAACAACACTGTCCTTCAGGAAGATCTGGAGAACTGCTCAGGTACAGAGACTGGACTGAAAATGAGAGACAACAACACTGTCCTTCCCACTGTTCCTCAACAAGACATTAAAATATGAAAATGTCTGGATCTTTGAAAGCAAACTATGAGGAAATGAAGGGTGGTTCGTCATATTTGTACAGTACTGCACGCTCACATTAAAAGCCTTGTTGTTCAGCACCAGTGTTTGGCCCAGATCCAGCGTTTCTACCTTGATGGTTGACTTTCTATTTTTAAATGTCCCACATCATCCTGACTTAACACACCTCTTTGACACGTGCACATCCACAACTGAAACGTCAGCAGGTTGCAACACCAAAAAGCAAATGAGCGAAGTGAAAGTGACCATCCTTGTCATTGTGAACCACGGCACAACACGAAGCACACCTCTGCATTTCACCCAAACACACATGCAGCAGGGAGCAGCTATTGAAATCACCCTGGGAGCAATGACGGGGACAGTACCTTGCTCAAGTCCCTAACCACTAGGCCACTGCTGCTCCGAGCAAGCAGCGCAAGCTTTTTCACAAAACTATCACGTTAAAGTGCTGAACATTTCCCCGCGTATCTGTTTTGTCTGTGAATTCTCTGGACTCTCATTGAAGTGAGCTGTTCTTTACGTTTTATTGCCTTTTTCTCAGGTTTGTCGCCACAGCAGTTGCAGCCTGCCTCGGAGTGAAGGAGAAGAACCGATACAGAGTAGAGAACAATCCCATTCTGGAACATTATTTCACCTCAAAGTCCAAAAGCCCAGCAAAGGTAAAGCCCAACACACTGATACTTCAGTCAGTTCTCCAGAGCCTCATAGTTCTTGCAGATTGGTTCACGACAATGAGCTCCCTGTCAGCTCAGATCAGGTGAGCAATAATTAAACAAGTAAGAAAACCACTATCCTCCCACTGCATCACCCCTGAAACCTACTGTGTCCAATATAAACTGGAATAATTCAACATTTAGAGTGGATTTCTCAGCTCTCAGGGATCTGGTGTAACCTCTGCACGTGCGAATATTCACTCACACTTAAGAACAACATGCAGAAACGCATGTAGCTAGTTCCCTCAAGAAGATGAAAGATGGAAGATCCTCCTACTCTGCAGAGCTGCAGCTTGTCAGCTTTAGCCTCAGGCACAGCGGCGGAGTCGTGTTCAGCGTGATTGTATTTCTCATCAACACTTCCTGTACTTTCACTTATACAGAAGGAGTTGAACCAGTGCTTCTACTTTTAATGGAGTAGTTTTAATCTGTCTGTCTATCTATCTGTAGGTCTGTTTATCTATATATCTGTCTGTCTCTCTGTCAACCTGTCTATCTGTCTGTCTCTCTGTCTATCTGTCTGCCTGCCTGCCTGCCTGTCTGTCTGTCTGTCTGTCCGTCCATCCGTCAGTGTAACGTATCAGGGATCAAGGGCTACTGCAGTTCCTAGAACTGATGCAAACCATGACTATTTCTTTTTGATCTTTCTATCTGCTTTATTTAGTGTCTCCTAAAAAAGCTCTCCATACTATTTTAGTAAAAAAAGGCACGTTCCATGGAAAAGTGTTTTCCAGTTTCTTATCAATCTTTTGTATCTCTGTACTTCTTGACATGTGTTGGTCCAGGCAGACATTCAGGGCTTGTCAAAAAAATGCAGCTGGTCCAGCAGACAGGTGGAGCGCTGGTTCAGGAGGAGGCGCAACCACGAGCGCCCAGGGGTCCTGAAGAAATTCAGAGAGGCCAGGTAACCACGAGACTAGTTCAGTTTTGTTTAATGAAACCAGTTTTCTAACATCTGAATGAAACATGACCTTGTGTTTCTTCTAGCTGGAGATTTGTGTTCTACCTTGGAGCGCTCACTGGTGGCATCGTAGCCCTGTATGATGTAAGTGTTTGTTCAATTTGGCAGTTTAATCAGTATCCCCTGCCCAATTTATGTGCCATAAGCTAATTTCAGACATGAGGTCAGGACAATGTGCAGTAGAATGAGGTCTGGACATTGTCTGGACATGTCTTTTTTGCATTTTCCATGTGGAACATGTTTTCATCTGCTGGAAATACTCTTCGTGGTTTAGGTGAGGGTTGGCACCTGGGTAGAGTACGCAGGAGGCAGGATGTGTAGTCACTTTCTTATTTGTTTTTTTAAAAAGATGAATTCCTTACCTTGTCTCTCTGGTTGTCGTTTTCATCTGGGTGTAAATGACCTTCTTCTCTCTTGGATGTTCTTGCTTGATAACACGTCCACTTACTAGCAGTGACTTACCCAGAAAATTGCTCTGGGATTCAGTCCTACGTTACATGGGTGTGGGGGGCTGTGAGGGTAAAGTCAGTTTAATGTCAGGTCCAACTGATTTGGAGGGTTGACCTTACACAGACGGTCCCCTCGGGGAATGTCTAGAACAGGTCAGGTTAGCGTGCGGTGCAGGTGTGAATGAGGCTTTACAGTGTCAGAAACCATATTGAGGCTACGGCAGATTACTAGACTGGAAGCCAAAGTAACTTTATAGGCCTTGTAGCTCGTAGCTCCAATTCTAAAGAATCTAGAAGTCTGGAAGTCACTAGGGCCCATATTCTACCTTAATTCTGTCTGGATTTATGTTAAAAGTCAATTTTCCAATCTTGCTTTATCCCTTAGAATTAAAAGGGCTGAGATAACAGTACCTTCATGGCTAACTGGTTGCCTTTCAGAAAAGATCTCAGATACTTCATCTGGTGGAAGGAGAAGACCTGTAGATTTGATCTTTGGTGCAATATTTGCTTCAAATCTTTTCTGAGGAAACAGGTTTTTAAAAAATAGCCAGCTGCTACATCCACTGAGCAACGTCGTAGGGCCCTCAAATTCACGTTTAGGAGGTTGCTGATTTCCCAGTTCAACATTAATGGCCCAATAAACATTCATGATTAACTAGCAATGAACTGACCTGAAGGGTGGCTCTAAGCTTTCCCATCCAATTTGACCTTGTTGTGTCTAATGGCCTTCCAAATAGCTTGAACTGTTTTCATTAACTGAGGATAAATGGCTGATACTTGCCTCAATTAGTCTTGATGACACATTTAATTGGACTCAGTCACATCCCTTTAATGAGATTCTTCTTGGATACACCTTGCTGCTTTCAGACAGCTCTCTATCTCTTTCACTGTGACTGGGGTGACCGGGGTGAATGTGTCACTAGGACTCTTTCCCTTTCAAGGATGGCAGCCGTGGCTTAGTGGTTAAAGAGTTGGCCCCAGGATTGGAGGGTCAAGGGTTTAAATCCCAGACCAGTAGGTTGCCCTGAGGTTCCATTGAGCAAGGTACCGTCTCCAGCATTGCTCCCCATGCACTGGATGTATGGCTGCCCCCTGCTGCACGGTATATATGGATTAAAAGCAGAGAATGGGAGGCAGCGGTGACCTACTGGTTGGGGAATATGTCCCAGAATCAGAAAGTGACGATGGTCTAGTGGTAGGATACTTGCCTACAGACCAAGAGATTGGAGGGTCAAATCCCACCTCCAGCAACAGGGAGACTGTCTCTGTAGTTAGGAAATGTAAGTCGCTCTGGATAAGAGCATCTGCTAAATGCCATAAATGTAAATGGAAGGTTAAAATTCAAAACCAGTAGGTTGCTACCTGAGGTACCCTTGAGCAAGGTACTGTCCCCATCACTGCTCCCAGGCACTTTAAATAGCTGCCCCGTGCTGTGTTTCACAATAGCATTTAGTCACTTTCACTTTCATCTACCAAAAAGTTAAATTCCACATTGTTAATTAATATCTAGATGCTGATCATTTTTGACTTGTGGGGATGTACGAACAACAGGGCCAGCAATAAGCCAAGTAAGAGATGATGAACATTGAGCTGATTTACCTCTAGCCCAACTGGTCTATTGTTCTGTGGCCCCTTTAAAATGAATGTTCCCATTCACTGTTCAGACCAACCGCATGCATTTTCAAAGTGTTACCAGGCCACTGTGGTAGTTTCTCACAAGTAACACTACCTTATGTTAGAAGAACCTCAACCCATTTGTTCGATGTGGCCATGGTGTCATCAACAGTGGAACAGATTTTCATAATTCTGAGTAGATTCACTAAACCAGTAATGATGTTATTTCAGTTCACAGTTTTACAGTGTCAGTGCCACAGCCATTCAAAATTCATAATAGACCTTGCTCTCTTGGGGTAGGTATGGCCCTCCCTCTCCCCCAAGGAGCATGTTGCCATTCAATGCAGTTGACTTTTAACTGACACGAAAGGAATGATGGGTGAAGCTCTCCAAATGAGTTTGAAAAGATGAAATAGCACATCTGCTTATTTGCTGGCTTCCTACGTTACAGCATTGACAACTATCCTTTATACATGCAAAACAATATATATAACGTTTACTGAAAAAAAACCCTGAAGGTCTAATTACTCTTTCAATAAATGCTAAAAAGGTATAAAAGAAATGTGAATGACATATTAAAAAGTAACACTTTTGAGGCTCTTGTGAAATCTGCTGGTCCTGATGCATGTTTAGGACTTTAGCCATGAGGAAAGGTTTCTGCAAACCAAGAGAAAGCATAAATGGATGACAGGAGACAATAAGAAGGAAAAGAAAGGAGAAACAGGAAGAAGAGTGTCCCAACAGGGTAATACACACTGTTGTTCTTGACATTTGATAGATGGTGACATTATCAAATGAGCACGTACAACATAGTGATACTCAATAATGTCACTAGGGCCCATATTCTACCTTAATTCTGTCTGGATTTATGTTAAAAGTCAATTTTCCAATCTTGCTTTATCCCTTAGAATTAAAAGGGCTGAGATAACAGTACCTTCATGGCTAACTGGTTGCCTTTCAGAAAAGATCTCATAAACATCTGAACATTTTTATAGTCTTTATATGCTGCACCAAACTCTAATGTCATAAAACGTTGAGAAAAATGAGATTTTCCCAGTTTCCAACACTTTTATTTTTCATGCGGTGTTAAAAGGACAATTAGTACTTGGCCTGGACATTCCGTTCCAGGAAAAACCTTCATTGTGGGATCGACACTGTGAAGAGATCCTTAAACATTCCAGGTTCCCCAAAGAATGGAAAATAATAAAGTTCTTCTTCAATGCACTTGAGTACAGTATTTCCTTTTTTCACTTTCATTTTTTAACTTTTGCTTTCAAAACATGAACCCAAAAGTGTATTTTCTACACTTTACATTTTCAGAAGAGACTCTGCACTTTAGTTTGTGCATTTTTATGGGAATTCCTCCTGCATTTTAATATATTTAATTTATTGTATAAATATGCATGTTATAAATGTAGAAAAAGATTTCAAAAAGATTCAGCTTGCCACTATAGCTGGTAAAACGTGTCCTTCAAATGGGCATCTTTTCACTTTTATATTGTAAGTACATTTCAGTACTTTTTCACTTTTACTAATAAGAGTCTTTTTTAACAGGTATCTGCTGAAATTCAGAATATGTGGACTTTTTCGACCTCTGTTCAGACCTCATTTCTAAAATATACGGTTATTTAAGGACCTTCCATGGCATCGTTCCAGGAGACCCATTTTTGGCAAAATCTGACCATTACACATCAATCTGGTGAAGCTCCATTAGTCCCGATGTGTCTTTAAACTGATTTTTTCCCCTCCCTCCTTTTAGAAACCCTGGTTTTATGATTTGCGAGAAGTATGGCTGGCCTATCCTAAACAGGTGGGTTTTTTGATCCTGCTGGATTTAAGACTTTGCACTTCTAACCTGTGTTGCCTTCACACACTCCAGAAATATGCATCGCTGTTATCACTGGCACTAATAAGAAAGGGGCACATACGATTTTGATCAGTCCGGTCCAAGGGCTCGATAAAGGTTTCACGCAACGCTCAAATTTACAGCCCCCTTCATAAATAAACCTGATAAGCTCCTCTTTGGGTCCAAATAAAGCATCGTTTCGGACCATATTTGGAGAAAAAGCTCTTAAAATAAAGGGTAGAATCTGGAATAGTTCACTTACCTCTTCATTGGATGCCAGGTCCTAAACAACACTGCGGTGATGTCACTCGTGCTGGCCCACTGCCTTTGGATTATGTGTAATTTTCACCCTCAAAGAACTTTTTAATAACCCAGATGTGCTAAAATTACGGTCAATTGCACACAATAGCCGATGTTCCTCGCTTTAACTAACGGCCCAGGATGTGTTACTGTAAAGATCCTCATGTATTTTAGCGTCAGGCCAGTACTGGAAGGCTGAATAAGCTATTGTTCCCTCCCTTCAGTCCATGCTGGAGTCACAGTACTGGTACTACATACTGGAGATGAGCTTCTACTGGTCACTTCTTTTCAGCATCACATTCGATGTCAAGCGAAAGGTCAGTATGGGTCTGCTTTAGTGTCGGAATTCTCAAATCTTCCTGCATGTCCACAACAGATGTGTTTTATTAGGATTTTAAAGAGCAAGTCATCCACCACTTGGCCACACTGACACTACTGGCGTTTTCCTGGTGTGCAAACTACATCCGTGTCGGCACGCTGGTCATGCTCGTCCACGATGCCTCCGATGTGTTCTTAGAGGTGAGAAATCCAGACTTTCTAACCCTCTTTCTTAGCGAGGAGTACCACCATAACCCCTTATGCCTTTCGTTTGACATCTTTTCATTTTTTTTCCTCTCCAGTCTGCCAAGGTCTTCAACTACGCCAAATGGGAAAGAACCTGCAACAGTATTTTCGTTCTGTTCGCTGTCGTGTTCATGGTGACGAGACTCGTTATTTTCCCATTTTGGTAAGATTCTTCAAGGAATGCATCGGATGCGTAATATAAAAGAGTTTTGTGAGAGATCGCCCACTGATGACCCTTGACACTGATGTTCAGATAATGTTTGTGCGAAAAACTGAACCGATGCCTTTTCAGCCCAATCAGATCTTTCTGTAAATGGCTGGGAAGAGAGGTTTTGCTTTGCTTTTCTCATCCAGATCTTATTTTTAATCTCTATTTTCGACGGCGAAAAAAACACGCAGGAATCTCCTTTTGCTCACTAATAAACAGTAATCTCTAGATTCAGAGACCCACAGCCTCCAGGTTTGAAGGGTCACGGTCTTGGTAGACTGACCGAAGGGGTGCCTAAACTTATACACATTACATTTCATTGCTCACATGAATGGTGTTTGAACTAGTGTGATCTAAGATCTAAGTGATCTAGTTTGATCTAAGAAAAAGCAAAAAGATGCATCGTTAGGACTAGACTGGGGTGCCCAAACTTTTGCACACTGTATTAAATTACTACTACTTTGTGGCGCCATCTCTAAGACTCCGTCGTCTTCATTGCAGGATCATCCACTGCACGTGGGTCTACCCGCCTGACCACTACCCCGTTTTCTTTGGATATTACTTTTTGAATGCCATGCTGGTCATCCTCTTGATGCTGCATACCTTCTGGGCCTACCTGATACTTCGCATGGTGAAGAAGTTCCTCTTTGGCAGTGTGAGTATTGTTTTCGGTTGAGGTTGACATTGATGAATTAGAGTGATGGTGGTCTAGTGGTCTCCTATGGACCAAGAGGTCACAGGTTTGAATCCCACTCCCAGCACTACCACCTTTGGGTGCAAACCAGAAGTTGCTCCAGGGGGACTTAAGATGGACATTGTTTTAGTGCAGATAATCACAAATGAAGCAGTTACATTAAATACTAACACTTAATTGATCTGAATTTACCAAGTTTTGAAACCTGTGATGCAGGACAAATTCCTAATGTTGGTGTGAAACCTTGTTAAACCGCCTGCCATGAACACCCAGGACACAACAGTGAACAGAATTCAGATGGTAAAACAGATGGAAAGTGTAGGTAGAAGTTGAAGCTGTTGTCGCACAGTGAGAAGGTACTGGGTTGGATTCCCAGCACTCCTGCATGGTTTGCATGTTCTCCCATGTGTGGGTTTCTTCCTCCATCCAAAGAATCATCAGGTGGACTACAGATGCTAAACTGTCCCGTAGGTGACTGTGTGTTTGTCCAGTTGGACTGGCAACCTATCCAGGCTGTTTCACAGCCTTTCAGGCTCCAGCTTCCACGGCAACCCTAGTCAGGTTTACCGGATTGGATGGATGGATGGATGTGGGCCCAGTCAGCCCAGTGATGGGAGCTTCACTTCATTGCTCCTGGTCCAGACCCTGCTATTTTATTAATGGGCTATTTGTTTGCATGCATCCATCCATCCATCCAGCGCTCTATATCTGTCTATCCATCAATCCATCCATCTGTCTATCTATCCATCTATCCATCCATCCATCTCTCTCTCTCTCTCTCTCTCTCTCTCTCTCTGTAAACTGTGTGTCTTTTCTTCTCTCCCTCTCTCTCAGTTTCAATGTATCCATCCATCCATCTATCCATCCATCCATCTTGTTTGTTTGTTGAACACCAAGAACATCAACGATCTTCTACTTTTATACACAAAAGAGTAGAGCATTGTAAGAAAGTGTAACCAGCTTGTGGAGATTACATCTAAAGGTGTAGCGGCTTCTTCACCTGCCGCACCTTCTGTGTTTTCTTTCCTTTTAACCGATTGCTCCATGTAGGCTTACTTCTACACTGGTTTGTCCGGTGCCAAGGTAGTGACGGATGTTGGCTGCTGCTTCCACTGTGAGGACACACCCTCAGCAGGGTAGAGGGCACGGCCTTTGCAATGAATATAAAATACATTCTCACATTCATACATTCTCGGTGGAGGGGTGCAGGCAGGATTTCTGGGCCCTAGAATCGTCAAAAAAGCAGCTAGAACTTTATATCGATGAAGCTCATGAAGTAATTTAAAGTGACACATACATTAAGGGGTTATTTATTAGTGAGCAGCAAGTTAATCGACTCGTGTATATATATAAACAAAATCTTTCAATCTTTCATTTTCATACAAATTGAAACAAAAAGTACTACAGAAAGTAATTTTATTGAGCCAGGCCTCTTCAAAGCTTGTTTGTTTTTATAGTGTATGAGTTTATGCAGTTGCCTAATATCCAGTTAATCCCATATTTCTGCATAGTGTTATTAGCACATAGTATCATTAGCGCAGTTGAGGAAGAGCTGAAGGAAAAGCCCCAGTTGCCCAAGTTTGCACTGTCTCAATATTTATGGCCACCAATCCCTCTTGATCCAATCATGTTTCTTTCTTGCTCCAACATTATCCTTCCAGCAGAGTCATAATGAGAGTGTGACCGAACTGGCCCGGCGCTTCATCCCTGAAGAATACAGTGGGCAGAGAATGCCAAGCCGAATGACCTCACCCTGTAAACGTCGTGCACGCCGCGAGTTAATTAAGTGTGATTTAACGAACTTCAGACTGTACAGAACTGCGGTGCCGGGCCGGGACTGATTGTCCTCCCCTGCATCTGGTTTATAAAAGAGACTTGTTAAGTCGATTCCCCGGGACTGTTTGGATTTGTGGAGAGCAGGTTTATCACATGATGGATTGTTAAGCGCTTCACGTCTGATTGCACTCTGATTCTCAGCGTGTTGTTCTGCTGGAAGCATCCGGTGTGTCACTTGTTTTTTCTGCATTGGGTGCGGAACATGTAAACATGGCTAAAGCTTCAAACGTGCTGTTTGCTGCCCACTGCAGAAAATTCAGAAAATATCAGGTGGAGAATCATGGTTGTGATGTCACAAGAAGCTAATTAACACTAGCATTTTTAAAACAAATCAACAAAAAGTAAGACAAAAGTAGAAAAAAAAGTAGTAGGCCATCCATCCATCCATCCATCCATCCATCCCTGTCTGTCGGTCTGTCGGTCTGCCTGTCTGTCGTTTTTTCCCTCATTTTAAGTTCATGCTGTCTTTCTCTCCGTTGCCTTGACAGTTAACCAAAGACGAGCGGAGCGACAATGAAGAAGAGGAAAATGAAGGAGAAACAAGCATGTCCGAGGAGCACGACGGACACCTGAAAGTAACAAATGGCTGCAGAGGACGAGGTGTGGCTAACCATCACTAGTGAATGGGATGCTTGCCCCATTTCCATGGTGATGACTGGGACAAGATTGGACTCCCTTTTTTTCAGAACCAGAAATGGCCTTGAACGAGAGCCGGATTCAGTTGATTAGTGCTGATAATGTGAGCTGCCCACGCATGTATCTCCTGAGAAAAGTAAACAAAAACACACAAACAAACGTCTGCTTCCTGTCACTCACTGCCAGCCGAGTCTCACTTGGGCCCTGCCTCGCTGGCCGTGCTCTCACAGTGACCTCCAAGCTGAGCAAGACCAGATTAGCAAAAAAAACTGTCAACCCAGAAGAAAAAAAAATGTTGCATTTCTTCTCCATCTTGCCTAATGGGTTCCTCATTGTTTCTGCTGCTGTTGCTGCTCCTCGTCATCCATCAAGACCATGTCTTTGTCTCTCGCCGACTCTTTCCATCCCGCCGTGTTTTGCATCAGTGCAGTCTGGCAGGACGGGGCTCTTGACGCCCCCCAGAGAGAAGAACTCGCCCTGTAGGTTTTTCTCCTTTGCCAGATGACGGTATAGAAAAACAGCCTGCCATGGAGGTTCTGGGAAAAGCATTACACGGAAAAGGAAAAGCATCCATTCCTGCTTTCCCTTGAAGTTATGGCCTGGCTAACCTACCACAATAAGAAGGTCGAGTCTCTGGAGGAACAGAGGAAAACCTCCTTAACCCTTAGAGCCATGGTCACCATCCATTCCTCTAGAGATCTCTTTTTAAAGAGAGAGGTTCTTCAGTGGCTGTACAGAACGACGATAACCCTTTTGAGAAACCGGTTCTTCGCCTTGTTTAAGGTTTCCCTCTATGTTGGGGAAGCTCCACCAGATGGTTCTTTATCAAATCTGTTATAAACAGCTCTAGTGAAAAGCTGAAGAACAAAACAGGGCAAGTTGAATTCTAGAGCCCCTTTCATACACTGCAGTAAAGTGCTCTAGAAAAGAAAAGACAATTTAAAAAATGGATTTTAAAAAGAAGAAATCAACCAAAGTTGAACAAAAGAATTCGACTGAAAAGAAAGAAATCCTTTTATCCTGGATTTAAATGTGTCCAGTGTTGGAGCTGATACAGCTTCCACTTAAGAGCAGTTCAATTGCTAAACGGGGCTTCTTCTTGTTTAGTCTTTAATTTAGGCAGGACTAACTGACCTCTCACAGGGTGACAGGCGGAGACACCCTGGACAGGGTGACCGGCGGAGACACCCTGGACAGGTCGCCAGCGCGTCATAGGATAGATACACCGACTAACACACTCACTCACACCTAGGGGACAATTTAGCATCTCCAGTCCACCTGAGATGTCTGAATGGGGAGGAAACCAGAGCTCCTGGAGGACAAACACAGACACAGGGAGAAAAAACTCAGCACAAAGTTCTCCAGAGGTTCTAAAGTAGTAGCGACCATTACATTTAAAACAACGGCAACTTCCTTTCACTTGTTACAATAACAGCTATTTTCATTTTCTTAAAGAAATCAAGAAATCGGAATTAGGATGTAGGGGGACGCTGAGGTCCACCAGTTTAAACTGAAACCTGGTCCAGTTGATCCATCATAGAGACTTTAACTACAGAGTTGATTACAACTAGAGCTGAAATGTTCCAGCAATGGTTCTTTAGGGTTTCTTGAAGAAAACCGATAGATTGATGGTGACTGTCTGAATGTGTCCAATGGATGGATGGAGAAACCTTTATAGGGCTCTTTTAAGAACTTTCTGTTTGCTTGCAGCGGTGGCCTAGTGGTTAGGGAGTTGCCCCTGCATCGGAAGATTGTGGGTTCGATTCCCTCACCAGTAGGTTGCCCTGAGGTACCCTTGAGCAAGGTACCGTCCCCATCACTGCTGCACGGTGTTTCAAAAATGCTTGCAAGGTCAGCAGTACTACAGATGTATTGAACGCCTTGATCTAATGATGTGTTTTATATGGATTTTGGCAAATTGAATCAGGACACGACCTGGATACCAGTCGCATGACGTACGCAGGTGTGAAGGTCTTGCTTCGAGCACTGAAGTTTTATTTCTGTAGTTGTTTAATTCCAATTGTGAAGGTGTTGTCAGTCCGTAGAGCATGGTTATAGAAAACAGACCTCAAACATGTCCTGGCTGACTTAAGTGAAGGGAACAACTGTGTAAATGGATTGATTTTGGGTTACCTGTCCCGTTAAAGGACGTGTAAACACATAAAGATTGTTCATGGAGCAAAAACATCCGGCAGATTTCAGGGGGAAGCGGAAGAAGGTGCTTTCGCATTCTCCAGAAGGCTCTGTTTTCTTTTCTCTGAAGGTCTAGAGATCATCCTCTAGGGGGAGCAACTCACCACAATAACAGCCCAGGGATGAACGAGTGTGCAGCCTGTTCTTTTCTTTCTTTTCCTTCAGTTTTCAACCTGGAGAGCCCCAAATGATGACATTTGTATTCAGGGTTGCTCTGCTTTATCTTGAAGGTCAGCAATAAAGTATAAACTCAACCAGTCCCATTAGTCACTGTGACTGACAAAACCTCCTATCTCCAAATGCTCTACTTGACAGGGTTTGGAGACATAGTTAGGAGAGCTCATGTAAAAATATCATTTATAAGATTAATTCCGGAGCATTTCTAATTGTAGATTCATTTTGAAATATAATTAAAGGAATACATTTGAAATAGCAAGATTGTGTTCAGTTTAAGCCTAATATCTAAGACTTTCTGTGAAATGAAGCTACACTGTCACATAGTTTTACCCTGAAAGTGTAATGCAATTCACCATCAGGTTTTCTAGTACTTGTACCTTACACTGACCCAGGTTCTACCTCCTTCTTATGGGACTGTTACTAAAATGTGAAATGGACTTGCTCTTGTGGCTCTTGTACTACATTAACAAACAGAATAAATTGAAGGAAGAACAGTAGCAGCAGCCATTTATAAATTAGCATATTCTTAAAAGCTTTGTATTACCTTAAATATGAACCTGTCATCAGACAAGTGGATTTTAAAACCATTATAAAAGGAAAAGCTTTTAAAAATGAGTTAAAACAACACTCAGGAAGGCAAACTTGTGCAGTTGAATCAAGGGAAATTTGTATTTGATTGTGTATTATACCAGATCTTCAACATTTTCTCTCCTAAATGTGCTAAAAAGGAATTTTACAGTAAAATGTACCATGATTGTTTTACCTCGTTGGTCTAGTTGATCCAGCTGTGTTTTTTTAACATGCTGAATTAGAAAGAACCTATTTTAGTGTCATTTTAGTGACAATAAATTGGCATTTAGCCCAAAATAATTACACAGTGCTTTGGAGTTTGTACCTCACACTTATCCAGCAAATAATAAGGACTGGTAAAGAAGCGTTATCCATAGCAAGTGGACACATTCTGAGAGCAGTTCTTCATGATCTATGAATGTTGTCTGTTGGAAAACTACATTGATGCTCCAGTTTGGGACATGTCCTGAGTGACCGGCTAGACTTCATTAAGGTGGAAAACTACCTTTTTGGTAGACAAGGGCTCTAAAAAAGCACCTTCCAACATTTCTTTGCCTGGAGAGTCTTTTCTTTGACACAAGGCGGCGTTAGCTGAACAAAGAAGCTGTGGAGACCTGCCCTCCTGCTGCTACTCTGCACAGCTTTTCTGCACGGGAACCCAACATGACTGATTCTCAACACCACATAGTGCGTGTCCGTGTGTAGTGGGTGTTCACTATTATGAATCACTTTTACGCCGGTTTGCACCGACCTGTTTTCAGATGCTGTTGGGCGATTGAAGTTGAAGGAGGTTCTTGTGTGTATGGATGAGTTTCTTCTTAGGAAAGGCCTCTGGTTTAGTGCCATTAAGCCTCAGTGCACCTGCAGCACTGGTCTCAGTTAGTCCAAGTTCTGCCAAGCTGCCCCTTTTTAATGGCCAGCTCTGTCATGCCAGCTGCTTTGCTGCTCCCTGGAGCCAGCTAAAGGTCTTCTGGGCAGCTGTGCCAATGAAAGAATGAGAAATCAAAGCAGGAATAATCCCTCCATGGACCCGCTTTAAAGAGTCCGTCCTCTGCAAGGTCCTTTTCTCTAGGTGGACATTACTTTTTTGAACCAATCCGCCACCAAATCCTACAGAGATATGTAAAATGCGAGGGAGGCACTGAGCTGGATTTCTCCTTAAAGCTGCAGAACCTAAGCCTGGAGTGATGATCATCACTTAGGAAAGTCCAAAACTTTTAATTTTCAATTCTTCAAAGAAATGGCTTTTGGCTTGGACTGCCAGTTCTTGGGAAAACCTCCAATCTGCACAAAAGTGGCTTTTCATACATGCCAGTAAAATGGGTCCATATGCTCATCCAAATGTTCTTTTATTCTACCCCCAAGGTCCACTTAAGTGTTTTAAGCAGTCATTATTCACCTTTTTGGGCCAACCTTATCAATATTAAACAGGCTGTGCATGTAAATGAGCTCAGTCCTTGGCTGAATGTACAGTCAGGTAAATGAGACACAAAAACATTGAACTGGAAACTGGCTGTAATTGCAATTGAAAAACCATTTAAACTGAATTACCTGCAGTTACTAATGGAATCCATAGATGATTTTGTATCACATTAATTCTAAAGCAATTTGGGTTTTCCATGATAAGGTTCCTTTAAAGAACCACTAGCGGTTCTTCTGTAGCACTGGTGTAAGGGAAGGATGTAGAAGGGGGCAACTAAAAACTTCAGAAACCACTGACCTGAGACATTGAACCATACTGAGTAAACTGGAGAGGCTTGATGTCTCTCTGAAGTTATCTGGACTAAGACGTCCTACTTCTGTTTGGCATCTACTTGCATCTTCAGGACTTTTTTTCCACCAGAGGTTGACAACTTTTCCGAATATTGGAGTCTAATGAAAGGTTCCACTGTATTAATGACTCGCCACTTACTCAGCTGATCCCAGCTCCTCTAGACAACACTGCAGTTCAGAGTCATAGCCGCAGTTCAGTCATCTGCTAAGAGAGCAGAGTCAGGGTGAAGGCCGAAGTTCACGTAAGATCTATGAGGATGACAAGGGTCCCAAATGCTGATTCTGTTTGGGTGGAATCGAAAAGATGGATTTGAATGCCTCCGAGCTCACAAAGGCTCTGATAATGTGGAAATTGAGCAAATCCGTCTAAACCAGGCCTGAGAAGCCCTAATCGGGCATGGAAACTTCATCAGATGTGACAAGGCTGACAGTCTGCTGAGCGTAAAAGCCTCATTCACTTTTTCCTCCTCACACTCCTCAAACAGCAGCGCTTCATCGCGTCTTGTTTGTTCAATTTGACTCTTATCAGACTTGGAGTTCTCGCTTTTGGCCTGATGGAAGAGTAACAAGGCTCTGATGCCATCTATTCTTCATTTATCATTCAGGTTTGTGCCTCCTTGCTACGTTTTCTGTTTAAAAATCCCCCCAGCCAAAAATACTCGAGATGGATCGTGATTCTTTTAGAAAGTACACTTCATAATGGCCGAATGAATCTGAATTTCCAACGATTTTGCTTGACTTGATTTTGATTGACAAGCAGATCAGTCAAAATCAGGGAAAATGTACAAAGATGGGCGGTCCAGATCCAGATCCAGAAATTGGTCCAGAAATCCACTCCAGGATTTTGCTCCAACTGCATGGAAAGCCCCCTACTGCAGGCTTGAACTCCATAGAAATTGGCAGGTTGGAGCAAAATCCTGGAGTGGATTTACACTTTCTGGACCTGAATTTTCCAGCTCTACCCACTTACCCTGATTTTAACAGATCTGGTTGTCAAATGCAGCCACTATCAGCATATATGTGTGGTCTAATCTGATATCTAGAGCAAAAAAAAAGGTTTAATCTGATTCCATATTTATGTAAATGTATATAATATAATCAGATTAAGCCGTGGTGGCCTAGTGGTTAGGGCATTGGCCACATGATTGCAGGATGAGGGGTTCGAACCCCTTCCCAATAGGTTGCCCTGAGGTACCCTTGAGCAAGGTACTGTCCCCATCACTGCTCCCTGGGCGCTATCAGTAGCTGCCCACTGCTGCACACCACTGCTGTTTGAGTGTCCATAGGTTAAATGCAGAGGTCCAATTTCGTTGTGGTTCACTGTCTGCTGTGCTGTGACCTCGCAATGACAAGGGTTGTCACTTTCACTTTTTTCATTTTTGCACTAGAGGTCTACTTTGTCCTCATTTCCACTTCCTCCTACTTATTTTGCCCCAAAAATAGAGCTAAGATAACTTCTATGGGTTTGATATTTTTTACTCTTTCATATAAATGATTTTATTGATGGACTATTCCAGCGTCGTAAATTTCACTCCTCCCCGCTCCCTTCATCTTCACTAGCAGCATGGAAACCACGTGTACGGTTGCAGCCCACACTTTAGACCAGATGGCGCGGCCGTCCAATAGCGTTGCAGAGATCTGTTTTCGTTTATTTCGCTAGCCAATCAGGAGCGGGTAGGCGTGGCCGGCCGCCTCAAGTTCACTCTGCTGCAACTTTGGGAAAGTTCAGTGCTGATCCTGCAGCCATGGCCGGACTCACTGCTCTCCTCCTGCTGCCTCTCTTCTCCCTCTTTTCCCCTGGACTGCAGGCTCTGACAGGTAAGGCTGCAGGCTTCTCTCAGCCTCTTTTCCTCTAAACTGACTCGCTGACTCAATTCCAATAAGGCTTTCTCTGAGGATCTGTGTAACTGACTCTTCCTCAAGGCTGAGGATCATGAAGATCTGGAAACTCCTTATCCCAGTCTGGATCTAACTGCTTCTCTAACAGTCTTATTGCATCCAGCTACCCTCCCTTACTGCCTCTAACTGCCTCACTGCTGGGCTGTCTGCAGACTTTCACTCCAGCAAAGCTCAGTGAGTCTCAAACACCTGGTCAGGTGAGCTCTGGCTTTGTTGGGATGAAACTGACACATGCAACATCCAGCACATCCAGATCTCCCTGCCTCACTGCCTCTAACTCCCAATAACTTTTGTTGCTTGTCACATACTCCTAATAAATTCCCAACTTGCTGCCTCTAACTTTCAGCGCCACCCAGTTTTACTGCCTCTAACTCACCAGAACTCCTATCCTACTGGTTTCTAATGATCAGTTTTTCCACTCTTACTGGCATGCTTTCTCTATCTCAATGGCTCTGACTCGTCCTAACTCCCTGTCCTACTGGATATCTGCCTCTAATGATCATTTATTCCCTATTATGCTGCCTCAAATGTCCAGTAACTCCCTATTATTCTCTCTCTCATTGTCTCAGGCTCCCAGTAACTTCCAGGAACTCCCAAATTTGTGACTTGCTGCTTCTAACTCCCAGTAAATGCCAATATTAACCCCATTAACTCACTAACTGCCTCTAAATGACTGCTTCTAATAATCCGTTATTTCCCATCTGATCGCCATGACTTCCAATAGCCCTGTCTTGCTGCATCTATCCCAACATCGCTCCCATCTTACTGCCTTTAAGTCACAATTATCTAACGGTCCCGTGTTCCAGTAACTCACTAATTTCCTGCCCTGCTGCCTTTAGCTTCCATTAACTCCGAATTGTTACACCTTCAACTTCCAATTAATCCAAATCTTCCTGCCTCTGACTCCCCATATTGCCCTGTCTTTCTGCATAACTACCTCTAATTAGCAACTATTCCCGTCTTAATATTTTACTACCTCTAACTCCCTCTTTTACTACCTTACGAAGTCTAAATCATCATAATCCCATCTTGCTGCCTCAAACTTCCAATAACTCCCTGCCTTAGTCTTCTAAGACCTTCCTTCGGCATTACTGTTACAGTGACACTACTGTTACTGCCTCTTGTTGACTCTGACTCCTCTTGCCTCATACTCCTCCAGTGTAACTCCTCAAAAAAGTTATTGCTGCATGTGCTGCTGCATGCATGCTGCTTTGGCAACCCACTTTAGCCTCACCTTCACACTTCAAAACAATAAAAACCCTGAAGAACAACAGAATGAGGTTCTCCGCAACATTTGGGTCTGACCCGAAATAGTGCAGCCCTCATCCTTTTACTCTTGTCACTTGGTTTCTTCTCTCCTCCTCAGCTCACCCTGTCGTGTATGAGACAGACGTGGTGGTGCCGGTGGAGCTACGGTCTGGGCAGGTCCCGCGAGAAGCGTCTGGCTGGAGCGCAGGCCGCAGGAGACGTTCGGACCGTCAGCAAGACCACCTGTTCCTGTCTCTGCCTGCTTTCGGCCAAGAGCTTTACTTGGAGCTGCAGAGGGACGAGGCTTTCCTCTCCGAGGGTTTCGTGGTGGAAGAGAGAGGCGAAGGAGGGAGCATCCTGCACCAACCGCACTTTAAGGGACGGCCCTGCTTCTACACCGGAGCTGTTCTCAACCACACAGACTCCTTCGCCTCGCTGGACACTTGTGGTGGTCTGGTGAGTCCGTGCTTTCTTGGCGGGGTCTTCGGTAGGCTGCTAGGGGGCGTTTCGAAGATGAAAGTGAAAAGTAGTTTTGATTATTGCTTGAATTGTCGCACACACTTACGTTCTCAGGTTTTTGTTGCATGGTGCATCTAGAAGGGTTTAATGCCTAAAACATGGAGGTTCTTGGAGATTCTTTGTGTTGAAGGTCTGCATGTTTAGATTTTTCCTGAATGGAGGTTCTCCATAGAACTGTATGAAAAGTTTGCATGTCTGAGAATGCTGGAGGTTCTGCTTGGGATTGTATGGACGTTCTGCAGGGGACGATGTTGCGATTCTGCATATTTTGATGTTCTTCATGTGTGTGTTTTGCATGAAAAGAGCTTCTCCATGGATTTATTGGGAGATTTTGTACGTAAGGAGTGGTGCATGGCTCTATATGAAGGTTCTACTTGAGATGCTATGGAGGTGCTGCATGAGACTATTGAGATTCAGCATATTTTGAGGTTCTACATGTTTGGATTTTGCATGGAAAATAGCTTCTGCATGTATCTGGAGAATTTGCAGATGTGGTTGAGAAGTGTGGCACAGTATGGAGGATCTTCTTAGGATTGTATTGAGGTTCTGCATGAGACTATATTAGAATTCGGTATGCTTTGATGATCATGTTTTTAGATTTTGCATGGGTTTGTAGGGAAAATCTGAATGTGTCAAGATTCTGCATGCGAGGAGAACTTGCATGCATGCACGGTCTACATAGTAGCTTATTGAAAGTCTATGTGCATTGACACCCTGGATGAGATTATGTGGAGCCTTATAGATCCATCATGCATGGAGAACCCTTGTGTGCTCCATTGGCTCAGGTATGGATCCGCCTATCAGTATAAAATAGCTGACAGACCTGCAGTCAGCACCCTTGTGACGAGGCTGCTGTTGGCCAGGCCACGGGGTCGATATGACACCAACCTTCTCCGCATCACCAGGAAATGGAAAAGAGGCAGCGAGCGGAGGGGTGTGCACATCTGCATGTGTCTGGGTGCTGCTTGTGGGAGGAGTGTGCTGTGGAAATGAGAGAACGACAGTGGTCATTTCTTCATTCCATCACTGGCGCTGTGCATGGTTTGAATTCTGCAGTGTGTGTGTGTGTGCATCTGCAACAGTCGTCGTTTGCCTCGAGGCAGTTACTGCTGGCTCTGACTTCATGCCTTGGCTGCCTCTTCCACTTAGTCTGCTAACCTCTGTTCCACACACCATATTGGGTCATCGCAATCCAGTCACTTTCAGTCATGCAAGACTGACTAACTGACAGCGCCGTTTTCGATGCGTTTTCCGCCTGCCAGGCGTTTTTTAACCCATCGCTCTCCCCAATTAAGCCCCGTTTAGGCCGTAACTGGAAAATGAGGTCACCCTCGGCGCGAGTGCTCCAGGCACATGTGGAACCGGGTCTGGGTCAAGCGTTCCTGACACCTCCGGGCAGCATGACAGCGAGCAGAAAGCAAGACGCCTCCCCAGATCAGCTGGAGCTCAGCTGGATGTTTTGACTATGCTCGTCTCACAATCCTCCACGACTCTTGGCCCTTCGCACCGGGCCAGCGGAGCCCCGGCGGGCCGTCTGCAGACAGAGGACAAATGCAGGCCAATGGGGACGTCTGCATTAGTGACGTGACTTCTGTAGATCGCCTCGGCTGGTTGCTGGCACGTCAACCGGTGGTGCTTTAAGGAGATTTTGAGGGGTGTTTTATTTTCTCGGCTGGGTTTAAACTGTCTTCAGGTTGGATGACAGTCATGCAGTGTTACTGCTCTCTGGAAGGAGACTAATTGCAGCCCTGTAATTTGACTATAATTTGGAGAATTTTTCCATATATGGGCTGCTTTCTGACATCAGCTTTTAATCATACACTGGAGATTTATGACTTTTTTTTTCTCCCTTGACAACTAGTGCAGATAATTAGCCAATCAGTTCATGCTGTCACAGCGTGCATTAACATTATAAAGCAATCAGATCTCGTTATTATTATTGTTATTTGTAGAAATGTATTCATGTTGTTCAGTATTGGGGCCTGAAGCGAAACATACAGCGTGGGGATGTGCAAGAGCAGACTCCTCTGGAATTCGCTGTCCTTCTTTCATATGGAAATTCATTCTGTGCCGTGTATTCTCAATAGCTTTTCTTTCATGCCTGGCCCCCTGAAGGACTGCCCTGAAGCTTAGCTTGGGTGCTGATGTGCTTTTCTTGGAGGGCATTGGGAAGAGGGATGGTGTTAGAGCTCCGAAAATTTTGTCTGCCTTGATTTTGAAAACCATAGCCCTTGCTCTGTCACACCTTTGACCGACCAGTAAACAAAGTGGTTTTTGTGTTTTTTTTCTGCGTACTAGGATCTGCCAGATAGCCTCATGGTTGGGTATGACCTGCCAGGGCAGTGGTGTCTTGATTTGATGCTTTTTTGATACAGAACAATAGGACATTGCAGAAATGTGCCTTTATCATTTTTTAATAGCTTTTCGATCGCTGATAAAAAAGGCAGTGGAGCTGGAGGTGTCGGGGTTAAAGATGCTGAGATTTGGGTTGGGAGGGACCAGGATGGACAGGATTAGGAACAAGGGACTGCTCAGGTTGGACGGTTTGGAGACAGATGTTTGGGGCAGTGGTGGCCTAGTGGTTAGGGAGTCGGCCACAGGATCAGAAGATTGTGTGTTCAAACCCCTTACCAGTAGGTTGCCCTGAGGTACCCTTGAGCAAGGTACCGTCCCTGTCACTGCTCCCCGAGCTGCCCCCTGCTGCACGGTGTTTGCATGGGTTAAATGCAGAGTGTGGTTCACTGTGTGCTGTGACCTCATATTCACTTTCACAAAGTCAGCGAAGCGAGATGCGTTGGTTTGGCTTCGTCCAGAAGAGAGGATTGTTGAGGATGTTAATGTTTAGATAATATGAATAATAATACGCCTTACCTAACTGGAGATGAGATTATATAGCTACATCTACACTGGAGTTCTTCTAGAGCGGACACTGATTCTCCACCTTTGAATGTTTGGTTAACCAATTGAAATATTGGTTTGTTAAAAGATGCTCACACAAGTTACAATCTGTGCAAAACTCTTGAGCCCCTCATTTCTTCATATTTTGTTTCCAAAGGTCCAGACTTCCTTGTGATTTTACTGTATGGTTGAGGGATAGTTCTCCAGATCTTCCTGAAGGACAGTGTTGTTGTCTCTCATGTTCAGTCCAGTCTCTGTACCTGAGCAGTTCTCCAGATCTTCCTGAAGGACAGTGTTGTTGTCTCTCATGTTCAGTCCAGTCTCTGTACCTGAGCAGTTTGATAGTTCTGTGTTGGTTAATCCACACAGTGATCTACGTCTGAACCTTCAAGCAGAACAAAGTGTCTAACTTAAGACATGAAGCAGTGAAGGAACAGGAGCAGATGATTCCAGATGATCAGGTGATTCATTTACTGCTGACGCTGAACACCGAGAACCCCTTTATCTAGAACACTTTGCAGTAAAAGATTCCCATCTCTATCACTGAATCAGCTCAATATGCCAAAATTAAGATGCTGGAGAGGCATTAAACAGTGCGACAGCAAGGCGATTCCCTCGTGATATCTAAAAAGAAAGAGTGGTGGCTCAAGACTTTTGCGCAGTACAGTATTTTTCTTGATCGCTGGAGAAAAAAATGGTGTTTCACAAAATTATGCTACCATTTCATTCAGCAAGGTCATTATGTTTAATCATTTTCTAGCTAATTGACCAGAATGTACAGCAAGTCATTTGAAATCAACCATATGAAGTGTTGTGACTGCTCATTATTATAATGACTGATTTTAATTCGCAATCCGAGGGTTTGTTCCTTCCATATTTTGCATTTTAACCCAAAAGGCAGTTGCTACAGCGATTATAGACCAAGTTGGCCCAAGCATTGGTATTAGCCCCTGAGTGATGTTGAGCCTGGAAGAGAGAGAGTGGGGAAAATTGCTCTAACTCTGTTAATGTCATTTCGCCAGAGCCTCCTCGGTGAGACCATATGCTTCTGGGCCGTCTTTAACCCCCGCCTGGTGTGTGTGGGGTTTGCCCGTCCATGTCTGGGATGAAAACACATGCTTTACAGCCCCACCAGCCCCTTTCAGCACTCCCTGTCTTCCTTCTTCTCAACCTTCTCCCCTGACGCCTGGCCTTGGGGCTCCCTCTTCTCACCCCTTCTATCTCCATCCATCTTCCCAACCGGATCCCATGCATGGGCCTTCCGATCGAGCACAGCCCATTCGGCCCTGTGCTGACTCGGTGCAGATCTCATTTTCAGACGTGCAGACGTTTGAGTGCAGGCCATGATTTTAATTGCTAGTTCAGGTTGGGTAACTTGACCTTGCCGCCCACGTTAACAATTTGGACAATTTTAACAATTCTAAATTCTAATCCAGCTACCTAGACAGATGATTTTGAAACTGAATGCTAAAAATGAATAAATAAGTGGTAAAAAGTGTTCTCAAATACAGTTACTTCTAATTCCTGGAGGCCCGTTGTCCAGTGATTTGGTGATCCTCACCAAACAGTCCTGGTTCATCCCATGCATTGCCAGGGTGTGGATTAAGGGAGGGGGGAGGGGGGGTAACCACATTTACATTTACATTTACGGCATTTAGCAGACGCTCTTATCCCAGAGCGACTTACATGTCCTAATTACAGGGACAGTCCCCCTGGAGCAACTCAGGGTTAAGGGTCTTGCTCAGGGACCCAGTGGTGGTAGTGCTAGAGGTGGGATTCGAACCTGGAACCTCTTGATCCAGAGGTCCGTGGGCAAGTACCCTACCACTAGACCACCAAACTGGACCCTGACCCTCCAGGACTTACATTTACTGCGCATGTAAATCCAATCAAAGCTCTATCCGTATACCCAACGGCTTGTCATATGTTAAAGATGGACACGGGACGGACAAGGTCACCATATGTTGCAGTGTCCTCAGAGGCCTATTGATGGAAAGAGCTCTACACTCTGACATTGAGACATATAGACTCTGTCACTGCCGAACCCCTGGGAGCCCTTCCATGTTTGAGAAAACTGCTGATGTGACAGAATGGGGTGATTAATTTTTCTGGTCACGACCGCTCAACATGGGCTTCCTTTCTGAAAAATGAACATGGTGTTCTGTGAAGAACAGCGTTCATTGCAATTCCGGTCTCTGACTTCCTTTGGTTTACATTTATGCCATTTATCAGACGCTCTTACCATGTCCTAACTACAGGGACAGTCTCCCTGGAGCAACTCAGGGTTAAGGGTCTTGCTCAGGGACCTAGAGGTGGGATTCGAACCTGGGACCTCTTGAGCCATAGGCAATTACCCTACCACTGGACCACCGCCACCCACATTTCTTCATACAGTCCAGAGACATGCGCATCAGTTGGATTGAAGGTACTTAATTGTGCCTTAGATGTGACTTTGTCTGCCTACCCAATGATGGACTGGTAACTTGTTCTGGGTGTTTCTCCATTTGGGTGATGGGAAAGACCACAGCATCATAAGTTCTCACCTAAAAGGTTGTTTCCTAGCTGGTAGTTAATTGTGATCTGCTGATATCTTCAACTGAGATGGCGCAAACCAAGGGGTGACTGATTGAAATGGAGTCCAAATGCAGATGTTTGGATCATTTGTCCCTCTAATACAGTCTTCCAAGTCACTGCATGTCATACAAATACTCCTTAATGTGCTTATTCATAGTAAAAGCTGTTGAAACGTTTAAAGCTTAGTTTCCTTCTGCTTCTTCACTTTTCTCCGGATTGCTACTCCATTAGAGGTCGATGTAAGTAGTAGCCGTAGTGGTCAAGCATGAGATCAGTTTCAGAGAGAAGTGGGATCATCTCCACAGAGAAAACAAAAGGCAGCCGACGTCCAAAGAAGAGCTTTGAGACATCCTTCGAGACGCCTGGAGAAGTGTTCCTGAGCTTAAAGAAAGGATCTGGTCTAAGATTAGGGTTAAGGCTGGTTAGAAGGAAACTCTCTTTGTGTTTGAACAAGGTTCTATTGTCTCATTTTCTAGCAAAACCAGAAATGAGGGGTAAATATACTCCAGATCTTACCTTCTTTCTGTGTTTGTGCTCCTCCCAGACAGGCTTGGTGCAGACCAGAGATGAGACCCTGTTCATACAGCCAGTGGAGCAGGTGCTGGACTCCTTTTCTGGGCAGGAGCACAAGGTAGTCCGACAGAAACGTTCCTTTGAGGAGACGTCCCAGTCAACAAGCAACGGGCCCAAATTCTGCCAGATCATTCAAGGTGAGGAGCTGTTTTTTGCTGTGCATTGTTGTTTTTCGCAAATGTCTGTGTGGAGCACTGTATCCACTCGTTGTCCACTCTGTTAGACACTTCTGAAGTGTTGGTGCACCTCAGATGTAAAGATTTTGATGATGGTCCTGCAAAACTTTGTGCCTCATGTCCATCAATGTTTATCAAGGCATTGTTGGCTGGACATTTTTGATGAATGAGCTAACAAAGAATGTAGAGAAAGATACAGGAAATATAGTCAGTAAATCTTCATGAAATGACCTAATGAAATGAATCGTCTGCGTATAGAATGCAAGGGATATACTTTCTCACATGCAGCGTTGTGCCAAAGATCTAATCCCCTCATTTCTTTCTGTTCTGTATGAAAGCGAGACAATAGTTCAGTGATTTGTGTACAAACACATGTAACTCCAGTCTAAACACACAGTTTCATTCTAACCAGCTTTAAAGTCAATATTCACCACCACCATTATTCTTCAGCACAGCCTCAACTCTCTTAGACCAGCTCCTTTCTTTAAGTGGTCTTCAGGAACACTTCTCCAGGCTTCTTGAAGGACGTCCCGAAGCTCTTCTTTGGACGTCGCTGCCTTTTGTGTTCTCTGTGGAGATGATCCCACACTGTCTCTGAAACTGCTGAGGTGCAGAGACTGGACTGAACATGAGAGACAAAAACTTTGTCCTGCAGGAAGATCTGGACTGTTCTTCAACAATACATTAAAAATACTTTGGACACAAAATATGCAGAAATGAGGTGCTCAGGGTGTTCGAACGGGACTGTATATCTTATGGGGTGTGTATTTCTGCATTCTAACGCTGTGTTAAAAGCAAGCCGAGTGTATTTTAGCTGTCGCGGGTCCCTGAGCAGCCGAAAGCTCGGGGATCAAGTTGGGGCGATCTTGCCGCTACAGATTCCAGTGAAATACACTGTCATTGAAAAACCATTATAGCGCCTCACATCGCGCTGTATTTCATTCTGCTTATTTCAACTGGGGAGTCCACAGGATCGCTCGACCGGGCTCTGCATTTATGATGAATTACGCCCAAGGAATCTGTTATGATAATCGTGACGCTCGGCTTTTGCGTTCTTCTCCACCTCCCCACTTTCCCCTCCAGGACCGCTTGCAGTTTAAAATCTGTCACTTTCATAAATCAGGAGTTTCACGGCAACATTTACAGCCGTATCTAATCCTTTTGATGTCTTCATTTAAAAAAACATTTTTTTTTGGTGGTGGTGTTGAGAGACGTTGGGGGGCGTTGAGAAAGGCGCAGCTGTTTTACTTTTTAATGTGCATTCATCTCTCTGGTCAATGTCACAAAATTCCTGTTGGAACCTGCTTCTGGGCTGCATTAAAACCGTCGAGGAAAGGGCGAGAATGAATTCCACTGATTTCTTCACTGAATAACGCTGTGCATATTTTCCAGCCCTTTGGCTACTTTTTGTTTGCCAAGATGTAGGATTTATTTATTTATTTTTTTTCTGGCTGAGAGCAACCCGCAAAAGAGTGGCCAAAAAAGCTCCTGGCTTCGGCTGGTGCTCATATTTAGGGAGAGGAAGTTGTGTCTGAGCACAGTGCATTGTTGGATTTGTAGTTTACTTTTTGGGTTGGCATGGAAACCGTTGTAATTAGCCAAAAATTCAAGGCGGCAAGTCCACGTGCATGGAGATATACAATCTTGTCGGCCAACTCAAACAACCCGGCTGGAATTTCCACTCTCATACCATCACAGTTTGCGGCTTTTCAGGAAACTTCTGCCGAGGCTTTGAGTCCGACATGGCTTTCTACTTCGCTTCGCCATCGCCGTGGCCTCATTCTCGGCTTGGCCCGACTGCACCATGAATATTACATAACCCTCGCTTAAGGAGGGGGAAAGACCACCAGAACGTTGACAACCTGTGTAAATAAATTCTTTCCATATGTCCATATCTGGGACTTCAAGTAATTGAAACCTGCTCTTAAAAATGAGAGGGGGGGAGTAAAGAAAGAAGGAAGGAAGGAAAGAAAGAACAGAGAGAGAGAGAGAGCGGGTCCGGGGGTTCATCAAGGCCACGTTTACGAGTGGGGTCTGTTCGCTGGTTTGTGTTTTCCTACAGAAAAGTCCGGACATTGTCGTAAAACCAGAGAAAATAAGGGCCAAATGAATATGACAGAGGTTCATTTTTACCTTTTAAGATCTGAGATTCCTTCTGGTTCCTGAGGTTGGGATTAGGGTTATAAAATTGTTGCAAATCTGGATGAGATGATCCAAAAATTGGATTAAATTAGGACTGCCAAGTGAAGTGAAAGTGACTATTTATTGTTTTGCAACGCAGTCCAGCACTCAGGGAACCAGAACAAAATGCATCCCCTGCTTTTCACCCACACACACCGTGCAGCAGGGTCAGCCATGTCCAGCACCAAGGGAGCAGTGGCAGGGACGGTACCTTGCTGAAGGGCAACCTGTAAGCCTGTGAGTTTTGCCACTTGCACTTCTTCACAGCAGTCTCAATTTCTCTGGGTCCTCTGCATCTTCTTTCTTCAAACCAACCACCTGGATGTCCTCTCTCACCACATCCATAAACCTCTTTGTCCTTCCTCTTCTCCTCTTTCCTGGCAGCTTCATCTTCAACATCCTTCTCCCAAAATAATCCTGTCACAGATCACTTCTGCCATGCGTCTCCAACCATTCCAGCCTGCCTGCACTCTCTTCTTCTCCTCTCTTCCACACTCACTGTTACTCTGAACTGCTGATACCAAATATTTTAATTCCTTCACCTTTTTCACCTCTCCTCCCTCTGTCCTAAATATTCCACCATCTTCTCTTTTATTCACATGAATGTACGTTGGTCTACTCACTTTCATTTATCTCCATCTCTACAGGTATATCATCTGGACCATCTTCTTCATCGCTGCTTACTTCCATCTTGTTTATTCTCTACTTCTTGGTTCACTATCCACACATCATATTCTCTTCCCTGGTATTAACTACAGCCATTTTAGCAATCCTTTTAGCAAAATCTACAACCATCTGACCTTCAACATTCCTCTTCGTGACACCATGCCTGCCAATCACCTCTGTTCCCTTCACCAACATACACTCTCTATCACTTCATCTAACTCCCTCCACAATTCTTCTTTCTCTTCCATCTCACAATCAACATAAGCATTTTATTTATATTTAGATTCTGGGGCATAAGCAATAACAACATTCAGCATCACACCTTCAACTTCCAGCTTCAAACCTCCCTGACACCCTCTTCACTTCCAAAACACTCTCCACATACTCTTCCTTCAGGATAACTCCTCCCCCATTCCTCCTTCCATCCACACCATGGTAGACCAGTTTAAACCCTCCTCCAATACACCTGGTCTCGCTACCCTTCCATCTAGTCTCTCACACTCGCAGAATATCAACCTTCATTCTCTCCATCATATCAGCTCATTCTCTACCTTTACCAGTCATGCTGCCAACATTCAGAGTTCCTCCCTCACTTCCACTCTCCTCCACTTCCTTCTCTCATCAGGACATGCCTTCTTCTTCTTCATCTTCTTGTCCTTTGACAATCAATAGCCCAATTTTCACCAGCACCCTGTAGACTAACAGCACTGGTGGCGGTCTTTGTTAACCCGGGCCTCGACTGATCCAGTAGGGAAGTCTATTTCTTTGTCCTCATACTGATTTGGCAAAAGTTTTGCACTGGATGCCGTTACTTTGTAACGTAACCTTCCCCCTTTCATCCAGGCTTGGGACCGGCACGAAGAAATACGCTGGCTTGTGCATCCCGAGTGACTGGGTTGATCTCCTGCTCGTACATCAGACTCAAAATCCATTCAAATTATAAGACTTTTATTATAAAATGTCTGTCTGGTTTGCAGAATGAAGTTTAGCTGTTAAATTGGCTAATCAGCCCTTCCCTGCAAGGTTAAAGACCATATTCCTTTCAAACCTACATTTCAAACTGTTTGAAGTTGCCTCTTTCTTTTAAATGCAGCATTCGGTCAGACTGATGTTTTTTTCTAATTCTAATGAAAGGCTGTTTAATTGAAGCCGTACTCAAGCTGCCCGCTTTACATTGAGCTGCCAGAAGGTGCTCTACAGAATTCCTACAGTGAATTACCAGACTAAGATTTTCTGCTAAAGACTCAAGACTCAGCTGAGACTCAGGATTCAATTCTGATTCCGAACTGAGACTCAACGATTGAGGTTGGCCCAGACTCTCACATAGAGACTTAAAATCTAGAGACTGGATGCTCGACCTTTAAACTATATTCCAAACAAGACTCATTCCAGGGACTCAATCTGGACTCTGACCCCAGAGCTTTGGGGTTTGTACCCTAGATCTTTGAGAGCCGACTAGGACTCATGCCTTGGACACTCAATCTGGACGCAGAGTCGTGAGACTCTGCTCTTGATACCCAAACTGGACTCGCACCCAAAAAGTCTCAAGACTCAACCTGGACCTGGACCGACCCATTAGAATTAAGAATGAAATAAGACATCCAAGACTTTGGACCCCAGAAACTTGAACTGAACTTGGACATTCACCCCAAATCTCAAAGCCCAGAGACTTGGGGATTTGGCTCAGACCTCAAAGACTCATCCTGACACTGTACAAAAACAAGGCTGTGTGTCTGTGTGTGATTGAACGTCACTGATCTGTAGTTTGAAGCCCCAGGTGCTTTAGCCATCGCGCTCTCTCCACAGCACCTGGCGTCTGCAGAGCGCGTGAGCCGAGAAGCAGTAGGTGCCAGATTTTGGGGAGAAATTCTTTCCCCTGCATTCAACGTCTGTCCCAGGCTGTTTCAGGGCCATGCCAGACCCCCACACTCCTCCCCCTCTCATTCTCTCTCCTGCCTGTGTGTTGAAAAGCAGAGAAAGAAAACTACATCCCTGAACCCACCACCAAACCCCACCGTTCCCGGTGAATGATACTGACTCAGACAGACTTTATATCCATTAAACTCCATGTCCTCAAGACTTTTGAATACACATACAGACACTCTTGCACTCTCGACCGCCTGGGCGTGTAAGGGCGGATCATGTTACACACAGGACGGAGTAGGAGTGTTAAAAGCAGAAGAAGTGGAGGGAGGAGGTGAAGCTGCAACTCCTGCCTTCTCTCACACTCTGTCCCATCTGGGCTGGTGAAATATGCTCATGTTGACATGCAAATGGCAGCGCGTTGTCAAGTGTAACCATGGCTGCAAATACGCTTTATTGCTATCGCTGATGAACTTTTCCGACCTGCCAGGACTTTCTTACTCTCATAACTACATACCTCACATGCAAGTTTGCTTTAGGGCTGAAGTCAAGACCACCAATCATGTCAAAGACAAGTAGAAGACTATGGCTAGGTTGGTATTAAGAGGGTTGACGAAGTCTTTTGAAATGGAATTGAATCCTGAGTGAACACCTACTAGGAGGGGAAACCATTGGCTGCACACCTATGCAATTATGGAGTTAAGTGTCTAAGGTTAAGGGCACTTCAGCTGTGGAATTAGGAGTGAAAAAACTCCTGCCAGTCCTGGGGATTGAACCATGCAAGCAGTTTTCTTTCACCAGTAGGCACAGCTGCCCCTTATTTGGAGATCTTGATGATACAAGTGAGGGTCCGTTGGTCAGTGATTGCTGTAGATCCTTTCCTGCTCTATTGGGTGTCGATTGGGTCTCTCACTGTCTTGTAACACTTTTTTGTTGGGTGGTGGTGGTCTAGTGGTAAGATACTTGCCTATTGACCAATGGCCCAAGAGGTCCCAGGTTCGAATCCCACCTCTAGCACTACCACCACTGTGTCCTCCAGGGGGACTGTCCCTGTAATTAGGACATGGAAGTCGCTCTGGATAAGATTAAGCTATTTGTTCTTGATTTCCTGTTAAAGCAAAGATATACACCACCAGAGTAAAACGTGCTGTCAGGATGACTTCATTCATAATATGGACCTCATGAACCCTTTGGAGAGTTTCAACCAAACCTAAAGTAGATCAGAACCTGAAAAGTTGATTCCCGTTGTGAAAATATTGGTTTTTACAGTAGGAGCCATCAGGACACATGTCCTTCAGAAAGACCAAGTACGTGTTCCTGAGCACAATATCTCTGGAATAATTGAGGTTTCACCAATGGCAGTGGTGGCTTAGCGGTTAGAGGGGTTGGGGTCATGGGTTTGAATCCCAAACCAGTAGGTCAGTGTTACCTCTTGAGCAAGGTACTGTCCCCAACACTGCTTTATGGTGCTCACTACCAGTTAGTTTGGATGGGTTAAATGCAGAGGACAAATTCACTGTTCACAGTGTGTGAGTGAATCTCCTTTTCAAATTTCATGACGTTGACGTTTTGGACTAATCATTGCAGCCCTGCACTGTTTTGCAATCTCAGGGATCAGTTCACTCACTGATCCATTACCACACTCACGCCAGGAACTGCAAAGCTTAAAGGAAAGAACATTGTGTCTGTCCGTTCCTGCCGTGGTAATATCCCCATTGTGGCTGGACTTGGAGGAGATGGGGTATTCTGATAGCGTGGAGGGCTACCGGCAGGGAGATGCGGAACAGGATCAGAGGCTGGAAGAACGGGGTGTGAAATCACTTCAGCAGACCCTGGAGAAGCAGCCTGACCCCCACTCAGCCTGAAGGGACAACAGGGGAGGGAGAGGAGTGTGTATTGGAGTGTGTAGACTGGAGACGTAAACGCTGTCTCAAGAGCTTGAAAGAGGCTCTGGACAGCAAGCCTGGAGGCCATACAACGTTATTGCACATGACCCCAGGTCAGGATCTCACAGTGTCAGTTAAGGGAGGCTGGGACGAGGGTTTCAAGTCTGAGAATATTGGGGGAAAAACGAGAAGAAAACAACACTGGGTTGAAAGAGAAAGTTGCTGGCTTGTGGTGGAAAGTTGGAAGTCTCAAACAGACTTGCTTAAAGTGGATTCTTGGACTGCAATCTACTAACAAGGACTAAAGCAAAGGCGAAGCTTGAAGTGAAAGTGATTGTGCTCCACACGTGCAGCAGAGAGCCATATCCAGCACCTGGGTAGCAGTGATGGGGACGGTAGCTTGCTCAGGCGTACCTCAAGGAGAACTACTGATATGTGATTTGAACCCACGACCTTCTGATCTTGGGGGCTAGTCTCTAACAGCTAGGCTACCTTAGCCAAAACATTAAAAACCACTTTCTGTTCTTTGAAGAACCATACAGAAACAAAAAGTAGAGATCTGCTCAAGTGAAGAACCTTTTAAAAGAACCTTCACATGACATGTGATTACTACATCAGTGTTTCTTCTTATGTGAAGGTTCTTCAAAGGTTCTCTACCATCTGGTGAGGAAAGTCATTGCAGAATGTAGAAAGAACTCAAGTTTCTAAGCATGCATTGAGTAATGGTTTGAATGGCCCTTTTGATTCTTCACCCATCTCATTCACAAAGAACCATCCTCTTCTGAAAGGTTCCTAAGGCAGTGGTTCGTCCATGGCAGCGTGACAGAGACTTCCATTCTGAGTTACCGCTGTCCGTAAAGAAGCCAGAGTTTTTTGATGGAGCTAGACGCTCGCTTTCTGCCAGAGTTTGTGATTGGAATGGCTATGAGCTGCGGTCAGCCTCCGAACTGGGTGGAATCCCAAAAATGTTGGAACTTACTCTCCGGCTCTCCCTCACAAAAAAAGGGAAAAAAATCCAAAACAACTTCCAATTCATCACCGCCCATTCCTCCCTGTCCTCACTCGCACTTTTCAGGCCGTATACATTTTTATTCCACCCACTGATTCCTTCAGCTTGGCGCACGCACACACACACACACACACATACATACATACATACATACATATAAGCGTACGTTCCAGAGACTGGAGGAAGTTTGTAGTATGGACTGCTCCCCTCCCCACTTGCAGAGTCCCAGCCCTTCACCTGTCAGTCACACAGCTCCAGGGACTTTTCTGACCGCTGGCCTGCAGTCAGAGTTTATTGCAACTCACACTTCATCTATTTTGCCTGGTCATATGAGCTTTCAATTGTGTCCCTAATGGGCCAGGGGTGTCAGCTGAGCCAAAAGAGCGAGGAGAAATTTGGCCAGCTGCTTGCTGAATTGTCTGCTGGACAGCCAATAACACGGAGTCCTTATGCTGGAGGGAAAACCCTTTTTGAGCAAAAAGGATAAAACCTTTTAGACCAGATATCTGAATATGTCTCCTCCAAATGAAACCGTGTCAGGACCCATCATTTTTGCAAGGGTTACAGCTTACCCCACATGGTTGTTCCAAACCAGTGAATTCCATTACATACCAGTTTGAGTAAGACGACCTTTAAGGCATAAGAGACCGCACTGTGCAAAAGTGTTGAGCTCCTCAATTCTGCATATTTTCCTGCCAAGTAAAGAGCAGCAGAAGCCTTGTGGTTAGGGACTAGGCCCCCAAATCGGAAGATTGTGGGTTCGAATCGCAGGTACCGTCCCCATCACTGCTCCCCGGACACTTTCAATAGCTGCCCCCTGCTGCACGGTGTGTATGGGTGAAAAGCAGAGGTTGAATTTAGTTCACTGTGTCTTGTGCTGCGTTTCACGATGACAAGAATAGCCACTTTCATTTTCAAGAGCAAGATTTCTAGTATTCTAGTATGCTGTTCTCCAGATCTTCCTTCAGGACAAAGTTTTTGTCTCTCGTTTTTAGTAACGTCTCTGTACCTGAGCGGTTTCTGATCCAGGAACAGTGTGGGATCATCTCCACAGAGAACAGATCAAAAATTAGTTGACGTCCAGAGCTTTTGAACGTCCTTCAGGAAGCCTGGAGAACTGGTCCTGAAGACGGCTCAAAGAAACGACAAGAAAGGTCTTCTAAGAGAGTTGAGGCTGTGCTGAAGTATAATGGTGATCGTTGCAAATATGAATGAAACTCTCTTTGTGATCTAGATTGGACTGACATGTTTTCAGGTCTTGTGATTTATTGAAGGACACATTTGCCAGCACTTGTGTGAAAAAGTAATTGCCCCTGGCGATAGCTTTAACAGCCACATCTGCAACCAGACCAGAAACAATGCTCTAAACAAAATTAGAGCGAAGGGAGCAAACACTTTTGCAAAGAACTGTACACCAGAGATGACATTGTGTTGAGAAGCTTCATCTCAGGCTGGCTGTTAACCAGCTATGAGGATGTTAGGGCCTTATTTGCTTGTGTCTTTGAGATGCGATTGCTCAGCTGCTGGTCACCATGATGGGACGTTTCTTGTTTGAGCGGCACTTTTGTTTTATGGTGTTCTGTGCTGTTTATTGGCTCACAGCGCTGCTTGAAGACGTATGTCGTCCTGTTCAGGACCGCCGAAAGGAATTCAGATTTTAGTGGCACACACATCTACCACACATTTGCAGCCATGTGCACCAACACCTTCATTCAAACCCATAAGGACCCCACTAATCCAATAGGTTGCAGGTTCGCATCACACCTCCAGCACCACCACCACTGGGTTCCTGAGCAACATCCTTAACCCAGAGCTTCTCCAGGTAGACTGTTCCTTTAGTTAGGAAATGAAAGTTGCTCTGAATAAGAATATGTGTCTTCTAAGCACCATAAGTTTTGTTTTAATGTGTAACGTGGACCTGCTGTGTTATTTTTGGTGTCTCAAATGCATTTTGCATGCTTCAAGGTTTTTTTTTTTTTTTGTTTTTTTTTAACTTTACATCTTTTCATCCCTGTTTTTATCCTTAATCTGAAACAGTCTTCTAGAGCTCCTGAGTCTTTTAAAGCCCCTCCCTGCAGCTTTAAAAACAAGATTACAAGACGTTGGCAAGTGTTTAAAGCCGAGCTACAGCCAGTGAAACGCTCGTAGTTTATTTTAAACAGCGCAAATCTTCAACTAATACATCATATCCTTAAATAATAATGCACTTTATGACCATGAGTCTGTTACCCAAAAGTCAGAATCGCTCTGTCTAACGACAAAAAGCATGGTCAAAGTCCTGCCAAAAGCTGAATTATGAATGAATCTTCCTTGAAGGGCAAGTCTTACAAACATATGTTTATTGGAAGACTTGTAAAAATGAATTCCAGGCCAATGGGACCTTTTGTGGCTCATCCTTTAGCAGAGAACACAAGGATTCCTCTTTGAAACCCAGGGCACAATATTGTGAAGGCAGGGGGGTTGGCCAGGGGATTCTCACCTGCTGGAAATGATCTGTGTGGTTTAAGTGAGGAGTGGCATCTGGGAACAGCTTGCAAATGGCAGGATGTGACATGCTCACCTGGCTGCTGCTCATATACAGCAGCTCTTGTCTTGCCTTGGATTTGTCTGCACTTGAATCTTCTCGTCTCTCCGGTTTCACTGGTGCCTTTGTGTAAACGATGCTCTTTGCTCTTGGATGTTTTGGTTTTTTCCTCCAGTTGCATGACAACTTCAAAAAGTCCACTTTAGAGGGTCACACCTTGGGATCAGTTTAGCATCTCCAACCTACCTTACCCATGGTTTTGGCTTTATGGAGGAAGAGATCCTGGACAGGGAGAAACAAGACAAGAACTCGTTACTAGGGAATTCCCTGGCAAATGATCTCACACAATCACTCCTGCATTACAGCCAGAAGGTTCTGAATGTTCTCCTTGTGTCCCTGGATGCTCTGGTTTCCTCCCACAGTCTGAACACATGCCCAGCAGGTCTGGACTGGAGATGGTAAATTGCCCCTAGGTGTGTCTGGTGGCAACCTGTTTCTCCCCTTTTTACCCAATGAGCGCTGGGAAGGGCTCCAGCATGCCTTGCCACCCTAACCAGGGAAAGTGTTTAAAATGATGAATAGGTGCTCACACATGGACTGCAGAGCCTGGAGTCCATTTAACGTCCCGTCAAAATAACTGGGGTCTAGAACAGTTGCGTGGCACTTTCTGTAATCATTAATTGTTAAACACTTTCCCTTTTCTCATAAGCACACAGCCGATTGCGCTCTGTTTGGGCCCGAGGCTACGTGACGTCTCGTACGTCGCCGCCATCCAGTGTTGCCGGGTTTCTGTTTGAATAAAGGCATCTTTCACTGCAGTGTTTGTGTGCAGAGAAACAAACAAACAAGCAATGCAGATGGCTGCGACTTGTCAGAGCGAGCAGAGCACTCCGTGAGATGGAACCGTAACCTTAAAGCTGTCAAAACTGGAACTGTGGAATATCTTCATTTTCAGGCAATTTAAATTTGTTGCGTATTCTAAAAGAATAGAAGAAAAGAATCATTTTACTTAAATAACTGAATCAAAAATCAGCTTTTTTTGCAGTCGTCTATTATCCGATTCTTAACAGGGTTGAGCCTGAGCCAGCATTCTGGTGGAAGGTGGAGAAACAACCTGGACAGACATCCACAATCAGTCACACCAAGGGGCAATTTAGCATCTCCATTCGACCTGACGTGGGAGTCAACAGCGTTAAAAGGTCCCATACTGGGATTCGAACCCACAACCTTCTCACTGTGAGCTGAAAGTGACACTCCATTCTTTGCTTTGCTGTTGTGTTTTTTTTCTAATAAGGCAGAAACAAGCTGCACTACAGGTTGGAAACTGGGGGAGGTGGAGGTGTCGGAGTTGGGAGGGACGAGGACGGACAGGAATGAGTATATTCGAGGGTTTGGAGGCAAAGTCAGAGATACTGCGATGGTTTGGACATGGAGAGACGAGGGGTATATCGGGAGAAGGATGTTGAAGATGGAGCTACGGAGAGGAGAAGAGGAAGGGCAAAGAGGAGGATTCTGGATGTGGTAGTGAATGCAGGTGTTTGGTTTGAAAGAGGAAGATGAAGAGGACAGGAAGAAATGGGGAAGGATGATGCGCTATGAGGACCCCTAACAAGGCGTAGAAGAACACATAAGCTTGTTAGAACGTTTCTTGCTGTGCCTTTGTTTCAACCACAAGGCCGATTGTGTGTCTGGAAGACTTTAGCTCTGCTTTGACTTTTCTCTCTTGCTGCAGTACAGCTATTACATTTGCTATGGTGAGCTCTAATTGGGCATATGGTTCCGTCCAGAACGAGCGGGGGCAGCTGGGCGAGGGCTGGCGCTGCTTAAAACCAGGCAGAATTTGCCCCTTTTTGTTTTTAAGTCTGCCTGTCTGCTTTTCCCTTCGCTGCTGTGGTCCCGCCGGCTGTCTGCCCATCAGCTGTGCTGTATGATATCTGTATGATTGCTGAAAGTGCAGATCGGAAACTCTTAATCTATCCTACCTCCGTGTTGATTTCTGGAAACGTGAAAATGTCCTACCATTCCTACTGATGTGTTTAGTTTTTGACTTAAAAAAAAAAAAAAAAAAAAAAAAAAAGAAGATTTCTACTTAAGTGGGCAAGACTGGCAAAAGAGCTTCTGCAACATTGTTTTTTGGGAAACTACAACAACCCAGGAGTATGTATTCTCAAAATGATGTTCACAGCAAGCGGAAAAATAGTTTTTCCATGTCTATTGTGTTTTATTTATTTATTTATTTATTTTTATACACCCCCTTCTACATTCTGACCAATTTGAGCCCCCCAAAAATACAACTTAGCAAAACGCAATTAACTTTTTAGACGGTCCCTAAGCCTTCCGGCAGCCCGGACTGAAAGAAAGTACCGGCATATCCAGTAAGATATTACGGAAATCGAGACCCAGCGAAGATCCTGCTACTGAGCAGCTGGCGATGAAGTTGGTTTTATATTGGATCTCCGCTGGGTTCCCACGAATCCCACGGACCCGTGTTAATTTGAGGTGAGCGTCAGCAATGTTGAAATAAATTCCTCTGTCTGTGTGTGTTAGGGAAGCGGAAGGAGCAGCGGTCTAAAGGCTCCGAGGAAGCTCGCGGGAGGAGAAATGCCATCCGTCTGAGTGGAGAATACACCGTGGAGACGGTGGTGGTTGCTGACACAGACATGGTGCAGTACCACGGAGCTGAGGCTGCCCAGCGCTTTCTGTTGACCGTCATGAACATGGTGGGTGTGACGCACATACTTCTTTTTAGTCCTTTCAGAATCTTTATGATCCATCCATCACTTACTCAGTTGTTTAGCACACACATCCATCTGTTCCCCACCAGAAGAAGGAAATTGTCCTGAGCAGACAAATACAAGCCTAAGGTCAACATGAACCAATGCAAGGAGTGTGAAGACCTTGGACTGTAGAGCAGTGGATATATCTTTGGGTTCATAAAGCACAACTAGACATTTTGAGAAGGTCCAACATGGAGCTGATTCGATGACTTTCGGAAGGTACAAGAGTGATGGGTCGCCGGTGAACAGCTTGGGTATGAGTTTGGCATGAAGCTTTGGGATAAGTGCTGGTGATGAAGCTACACTGAACTTCTCTGGGGTAAGATAACGTGATGGAGATCAGTCTCCAGTGGACACCTGGGATGATTGAAATTAATCCCCGTTGAACACTGTCAGGATGAGTTTGAGTTCAGGACTGTCTTTCTGAAGAACTTTGGGAAGGAGTGAAGCCCTATTGAACAAATTTGGAATGAGCTGGAGTGATTCGATTCTGATTTGTTTTAAGGCTTGAACCTAAAGGACCAAAGATAGCTATTGGGATCTGGTGGAGATCAGTCTCTGGGGAACATGTTTGGTAAGTTAGAGTGATTAAAACTGTTGCGATCAGTTTTAAGGTTTGAACTTAAAGGATCAATGATGACCCTTGGGATTAGTTTATCTGATGGAGATCTCACTGCAGGATTCTCATTTGGGATGGGGTGATGGATCTGATGGAGGTCAGTCTCCAGTGAACATACGGGATGAGGTGGTGATTAAGCTCCATCCACCACCATTGTGATTAGTTTTAAGGATGGATTTAAGAGGACACTAGAAATAAGGTTATCTGATGGAGGTCTGATGGAGCTCCATTTAAACACTTGTGAAGCGGGGATTGTGCTCCACTGGAAACGGAGTTCTGCTATTCTCTGACCTCCACCTTGGTGTTTATACAGTGGGCTTAAGTCTTAATTTCTCTTAGAGGCCCAGAGTTTGCCAGATGGGGCACCTTTGAAAGCTGCCTGATGATGGAAAGAGTTGGAGAGGGAGTCAGTTCCTGAAGGTCACACACTCTCTTACAGCTCTATCAAGCTCTTGGCAAGCACTTGAATCACTTTATCAGAGTGTAACCCACACACACACACAGACACACTCATATACCCCCGCACATAATGGAGTGAAACTTTCAAGCCTTTATTATTTTTGGGGATGTGCAGTGCTGTGCAAAAACACCGGACCACCTTTTTGTCGGAAAACGAGACAGTAGATGGAGTGATTTGCAACATATTTGCAAACATGCATGTATAATTCTTAGCAGCTTTAAAGTCAATATTCACCACCACCACCACCGTTATTCTTCAGCACAGCCTCAACTCTCGTAGACCAGCTCCTTTCTTTAAGTGGTCTTCAGGAACGCTTCTCTAGTCTTCTAGAAGGATGTCCCAAAGCTCTTCTTTGGACTTCGGCTGTCTTTTGTTGTCTCTGTGGAGATGATCCCACTTCTGTCTCTGAAACTGCTTAGGACTGAAAATGAGAAACAAAAACGTTGTCCTTCAGGAAGCCTGGAGAACTGTCCCTCGATGATATTGATAATACAAGAAGGTCTGACTCTTTGAAAGCAGAATTTGGAGAAATGAGGGTTCTTTAGACTTCTGCACAGGACTGTACTTGTACCTTTTTCCATGTTTTTTGTGTTGTTTTGTTTTTTAGGAAACTAAGTGACCTCAGGATTGGTCTGTAAGATGCATGCAGATTCTGCAAAGGCGATTACATCTTCTGGAATAGATTTTGATGGAGAGTCTAGCCATTTGGATTCTTTGGCCAAAAGTGTGAATCAGATTAGCGTGGGAGTTCCAGGGTGAGCGAGTTTGGCTTTAATTTTGGCTGAGGTGCCGTGGGGGTTTGCTTAATTAGCTTCTAGGGTGTGCATGTCATGTGTCCGGTTGAGTTAGTTTGGAAAAACAAGTAGAAATGAATGCAGTTCACTGCTTTTGGCACCTGTTAGCACTCTCAGGCACTTCCTAGAACCGGCCGATATGAAGAAGAAACCATCGGGAAGACTTTTTCCACTGAGAGGTTTTTTACAAAGCCTGGGGCCTGTTGGCGAGAATCCTGTGTGTCTGTGTGGACGAGAAACTGGATTGAATTAAACACTCCCTCGTTCAGCTGTTGTATGCAAACCGAATTATCAAGACCAAAATCAGGTGCTGTGTGTGTACATTGAGTTGCATCCTCCTGACAGTCCCAAGGCTGAGTTCAATAATGCATTCTTGCTAAATTTATAGAACACTGGCACATCTTCAAAATTTTAGCACGGTACTGTGCAAAAATCTTAAGCCATGGTTCTTTATATTTTGCAGGAAAATGAGACAACAGTGAAGTTTCATTCTAACCAGCTTTAAAGTCATCATTCACCACTACCACCGTTATTCTTCAGCACAGCCTCCACTCTCTTAGACCAGCTCCTTTCTTTAAGTTGCATCAGGAACACTTCTCCAGGCTTCTTGAAGGACGTCCAGAAGCTCTTCTTTGGGCGTCAGTTGCCTTTCATTTTCTCTGTGGGGGGGATCCCACTTCTGTCTCTGAAAATGCTGAGGTGCAGAGACTGGACTGAACAAGAGAGACGAAGACTTTGTCCTTCAGAACGCCTTCAAACATATCAAAAGTCTGAGTCCATTTTGGGTCTCTGGGGATGGAGACCATGTTGTTTTTAGGGTGCATGTCTCAGGTCTGTGGGATGCGAGACAAAGCTGAGTCTCAAGTCTCTTGTGGACAGCTCACAGTTGAGTCTCGAGGCTCGGTGGTGTGAAACAAAGTTGAGTCTCTGTAGCACAGCTCAGAGGATCTGGGATCTCGAGGATCTGGGAGGGTGAGACAGTCGAGTCTCTTGGGTAGCTCAGGGTTGAGTCTTGAGGCTCTATGGTGTGATCTTTTTGAAGAGAATCAAAATTGAGTCTCTGAGCTGTTAGTCTGAGTCTGGAGTCTTTTGCAATGAATCAGTGTTGAGTTGCACCTCAGACTCGCACCTTTGAAGGTTCTGATTTACATTGCTGATAGCTCAGTGGGAATTAACCTGGACAGGACAATATTTCCCTAAAAACTCACAGCAGCAGCTCCAACAGGACATGTAGGCGTGAACATGGCAGTCCATCTGGAACAGTATCTCACATTAAATCCCGTCTGAGTGGATCCTTTCCAAAGTGAACGTCCTGAGACCTGACTCTCTCCCCACAGTTAGTTATTCTGGCTGTGTTGGCGAGCTCTATGAAGATGTCCATCCTCTGTTCTTCAGACATTGTTCAGAAGTCTCTGCTGAATGAGGGGTGGGACGGAGTTTAGACCTTCCCTCATCCTCCCTCTGCTCTTTCCCACCTCACTGGTGGAGAGCAGCGAGGACACGGCTGTGGAAAATATTCCTCTCGCTGATGTAAATACGCTGATGTGAAGTGGCTCCTTCAGGTCCTCCCTTCCAGATGTTGATTCCACACTCGGTCCGTTTCCCGCGCCACTTAAACGGCCTCATAAATGTCAACAAAACAGCTGTCTCTCTTTTATCTAATCTATGGAGCACAAAGGTTTTTTTGTAATGTGGAAATCGCAGCTTAACACCCACTTTGTCTCCGTGTGAGAATACACAGCAAAACACTCTTCTCTTCTCTTCATCAATGCATCACCCCTTACTTCAGTTTTAGGTTGTGTATTTTGTTAAGGGGATGTACTGGAATGTCTGAAATACTTCAAAAGGTAATCTCTCTCTCTCTCTCTCTCTGCCTCTCTCTCTCTCTCTCTCTCTCTCTCTCTCTCTGCCTCTCTCTCTCTCTCTCTCTCTCTCTGCCTCTCTCTCTGCCTCTCTCTCTCTCTCTCTCTCTCTCTCTCTCTCTCTCTCTCTCTGCAGGTGTATAATATGTTTCAGCACCAGAGTCTGGGTGTGCAGCTGAACATTCGGGTCACCAAGTTGGTCCTCCTGCACTCCCGCCCAGTAAGTCTGACCGGGTCACCTCCCGTGCACGTTATCCGGACAGGCTTGACCCCATGACCCTAAAACGCACTAAATCTCTCCAGGGCTGTGAGCCACCCAGGCTCAGCTTTTCACCAGTTTTTTTTCTTTCCTCAGGGCTTGAGGTTTTTTGTCTCAGCTTTTTCTCGTTGTGCACTTCATTACTGCATTACTCCAAATGTCCTTAAGAGTGAATCAAAAGATCGGATTAATTAACGGATTGGACAATGTGCCTTTTATACAGTTTAACAATGATAAAGTTTTCTATACATATGGCGCGTTTGAGGGGAATTATCCATGATTTTTCTTTTCCATCACCTTTTCAACACTGAGACCTGTTTCGGCCTAAATGGACAAAAACACAAAGAAAAGACGTCCCTCTGTGTGTCCGTTGGTGCGGGGCAGACAGAAGGAGACGTAAAGGAGAAGACGGAGAGTGGACGGTGGAGTTCAGGAGTGTGTTCAGTGTGTGTCCGTGACGGGAGAACTAAGCGGTGAAGTTAATGTGGATTATTGTCAGTGTTATTATAAAAGCCCTGTCCGTTTGTCTCCTGTCCTGTCCGTTTGTCTGTTTAGAAGAAACTTAAGGTGGGCCATCAAGGAGAGAAAGCCCTGGAGAGTTTCTGCCATTGGCAGCATGAAGAGTATGGAGGGGCTCGTTACCTTGGCAACAACCACGTCCCTGGTGGTAGAGATGACCCGCCTCCTATGGACGTAGCCGTGCTGGTCACCAGGTATATGTCCGTCCGTTGCTTTTGTTTGTGATTGACGTTTCTTATTTTGTCCGACTCTTTCTCTCACTTTTTCTCATTATCTCGCCCCTTTGATGCTTGTCGTCTTTCAACGCGACGGTGCTTTTAGCGGATTAGAGCTTTTTTTTCAGCCTCTGTCATTCATTAAGCTGTAACATAACTTGGACGCGTTCTGTAACCGCGTCATGATGGACTCTAATGATCCGTTCATTTAACAGTCCGTCAGCGAAGCAGGTTTGCTCCCAATCTTCCTCTTTCCTCACCACTCTCAGCGATCGCTCCTGGCAGCCCCAAAAAGCTCGCGCTCCCTCTTTCGGATTAGCCGTTATTAGTTACCTTGCTGTAATTTTGGGGGAAAAAAGGAATCCTTTTTTTGGGAGCGACTCACTCATGTTAGCCGTCAGATCCTATCCGTCTTCCTGGGCTCAAGGAGGTACCGGGGCAGCAGGCAGCAGACAGAGGGGACTTTTGTTTCCACCTCCGCTGGGTTAAATATGATCCACCTCATCTGGCATAAGGCCCTCACTATGAGGATGCAGCATGCAGGATCAACATCTGTCGGAGGGCTAATGCCAAGATGGCTCAAGGCGGCAGGAGTGCGTCACAGGCAAATTACAGCGTGTCGAGGTGGACTCTGGTTACCCCTCCCTGCACAGATCTTCATCTGTAGTTTGGCTTCCTTTAAGTTTGAGAAAAATTCACTTTTAAGAAAATGCTGTTTCTTTTTTTTTTTTTTTTTTTTGCTTCCATCAAATGCAATCAAGTTGGACACAAGAACAGCTTCCCTGTTTGCCAAATTCTGTACCCGTTTTCTAATGGTGGAAATTTTAACACGCGCCAAGGTATCAGTGCATAATTGCATTTATTTTTCCTGGCAAGAAACGTTTCTGCAACATTTCAGGCATGAAGCATTTATTTGCTAAAGTCGAACAGAAAAAGTAAACTCGCAGTTTACTTATTGCACACGTCCCCAGATGGAAACCTGTCTCGAGATCGAGGTCAATCGGGTTCGTAGCTGCAATGCGAGTCTTGAACGTACCCAGGTGAACCCCGCTGTGGACGGCCAGAGGTACGGTTCTCTCCAAATGTTTTGGAACATCTATTTTTGCCATGAGCTCGTGACATTTGGATTTGAGGTCATGAGATGGATATGAGATCATCTTCAGCTTTTATTTTATTTTGCTGCCATGTACGTCTAGGTTAAATGACCCAGATTAAAGCACCTTGTGTATCTGACCACCTGGTCTCCATCTTTCACACGACCAAGCAGGATGACTGAAAGCTGGCCATCGGTTCCTTTGAATCAAGTTGCCTCATCTTTTCAAACTATCGCTAGCGGGACGCTATTGGAGTTCACATGATTTTGAATCCCCTCCCCTTGCCGAGAGTTTTTGTAAATTGCCGAGCGAGCGTGACGATGGGCAACGGCCAACGATCCCTGTCTACGTTTGAAAGCTTCCCTTCATATCCACTTTCCTTTGTTTTGTCTGAAGCAAAAGGACACACATCACAAAGGGCAGCCATTTAATACACCCGGGGAGCAGTGGGGGACAGTACCTTTCTCAAGGGTACTTCAAGGCAACCTACTGGTCTGGGATACAAACCCATGGTCTTCAGATCCTGGGGCTGACTCTCACACACTAGGTCACCTCTGAGAGGAAGAGGTCCCAACGGGATTGACCAATAATTTAAAAGACCATGTGTGCTAAAGGTCAGGCGAAATCAAGATGAACAGACAGAGAAGATGCTTTCTTCAGCAACTCTTGTGGGTGTTACAAGATGTAGTTTGAGAAGACAAGAGAAGACACACTGGTGGGAGTTTCCTCCTGACAGGAAGATCTTTGAGACCTCCATTGCAGACCACACCCACGCCGTTTCAAGACATCAAATGGTGGTAAACCATCTGACCACCTTGAGGTCATGTAATGTGTCCCAGGCATTGTTCTGAGTAGTCATGGTGGCCACTACTGCACCACTGGGGGCAAGAGTAGCAAAGATCAGCCTTTTTCGTTAAGATCATAACTCGTGTACAGTGCATACTAAATCAATTTGCCCACTAATTTGCTCCAGATTTCTGGCCAAGCAGTGAAGATACAAACAACAGTGTTTGTTTGAGCAGGATCAGATGGATTACAAGCTTTTAGAAATGTAACGGCCTGCCTTTTAGACTGAAACACGAAACATAGTTACTTGTGTGGTTACAGACCCAGACAAAAGCCAATGGCTGACCAGGAGCAAACATTCAGACATGTTTTCTTTTTCGAGCCAATGAGAATGGGGGCTGGGTCTTAGTTGGAGCCTGCAGAGAAGTGATGGTGGTTTTGAGGGAGAGGATAGCTTCTGTTTGTTCTGGTGGATCTGTCCACACTTTCCCCTTCGTTCGATAGTCCAGGATTGTGCTGCTTTGAGACCTGACAGCGTCACGCAGTGGAACATCTTCGTCACATTTGCTTCATAAGTGGGAGGCAGCGGTGGTCTGTTGAAGCTTACTTGTTTCCAGATGAGCTATCTTCCCTGCCTAGCTGTTTGTCAAATGTAGTTTATCTATGAGTGAGCAGACAGGAAATCAGGAGGCCGTATCCGTATGGATTTAGAGGCGCTTTGTTTGGTTTTGGTAATAACGTCCTCTTACCGCTAGGGCAGTGGTGACTTAGTGGTTAGGGGCTAGGCTCCAGGATTGGAAGGTCATGGGTTTGAATCCCAGACCAGTAGGGTTGCCCTGAGGTTCCCCTGAGCAAGGTACGCGGGTGGCGGTGGTCTAGTGGTAGGGTACTTGCCTCTGGATCAAGAGGTCCCAGGTTCGAATCCCACCTCTAGCACTACCACCACTGGGTCCCTGAGCAAGACCCTTTACCCTGCGTTGCTCCAGGGGGGACTGTCCCTGTAATCAGGACATGTAAGTCGCTCTGGATAAGAGCGTCTGCTAAATGCCGTAAATGTAAATTTACTGTTCCCATCAAAGCCTGTGCCTGGGGGCAGGTATGGGGTGAAGTGCCTTGTCCAAGGAACCCAGCCATTGGTGCAGGAGCTCCCCTCTATCCTGCATTTTTCCTGCCAGTCCTGGGGATCAAACCCCTACCCCTAATCCCACCCACTACAAACATGAGCCTGCCTGTACCATCATGCCATCATCCTTAGGGTCTGACCGCCAGCAATGAACTATTTTACTAGTGTTCCCTTAAATGCTCAAACACTCAGTAGATAAACACATTTTTTATCCAGTGTCTTCAGCTTTAGTAAAAAGTGAAAGTGACTATTCTTGTCATTGCGAGGTCACAGCACAGCACACAGTGAACCACAATGAAATTGGACCTCTTCATTCAACCCATGCAAATACCGTGCAACAGTGGGCAGCTATGAAAGCACCCGGGGAGCAGTGATGGGGATGGTAACTTGCTCAAGGGTACCTCAGGGCAACCTACTTGTACTTGAACCCCCAATCTTCCGATCCTGTGGCCAACTCTCTAACCACCGGTGCCGCAGGTCAGCTAATGGACGTTGCTTCTCCCCTGCTACTTTTAAGAAACTGTTCTGTTTCATAACCAGCAGTTTACACCCAGTAACAGCACCAAAGAACCCGCTGAACTTAATGTTTGCTTTCCGCATATTATTATACTCTGCATTCTTTGGGAACCTCCTTGACTTGCAGAAGTGTGACGTTCAGTGAAACCTTTTTAAGTCTTGTATGTGGATTCAGTGGTGTTTTGCTTTGAGGAATCCTCACTGTGTCTGTTCCTCCTGCACTGGTTCTCCATTAGTTCCCACTTTTACGAGCAGTAGTGGATGAAACTTTAGACTTGAGGCAACCTCCCCCCTCGAGGAGCTCGCAGGCCCTCCTCACCTGTTAGTCATTGTTTGAGCTGAAAATAAGGTTTTGCTTGAGTCAAATTACAGGCTTCCATTCGCAGGCTGACGCTGCCAAGGAGAATTACAAGGGGAAGCTCTGCAGACAGATTTAGTCTGTGGCACTGCAGTCATGGACGATGGTGGGACATGGCAGAGCAAAGTGCTTTATAATCTTCTCCTGCTCGCGGGGTTGGCTTGAAAGCCGCCAATTGACCTATCTGTTCACCACCCACTATTGTAACAACTGTGATGTTGGTGGACACCAGAATGTCTTATTCATGAGGGGCTGCATGCAAAGTGCCATTAATATTTATAGGTTTATTGAACCCTTTTGAGGGCCAAAAAAAATGCACTTAATTAGAGACTCTCCCTACGTTTACACCGTAACATCAAGCCTCACTGACCTTCAGCAATGATGTGAAGCAGCAGGATGATTTGATTCTGTGACTAAACTGCGGTGGGGTCTTTGCATGGCATTAAGCAGACGCTCTTCTCCAGAGTCACTTCCATTTCCTAACTACAGGGAGCATCTACCTTGAGCAACTTTGGGTTGAGGGACTTGTTCAGAATCCAGTTGATGCTGCAGGTAGGGTCTGAACCTGCATCCTCTTGGTCCAAAGGCTGTATCCTACCACAAGGCCAGACCACTCCTATGTTCTTTAGATCTGAGGCAGTTGTACTTGTTCAAGGGTAACTCAGGGCAAACTACTGGTCTGGGATTCAAACCTGCAACCTTCTGATTCTAATGCCCATGGTTTATCCTTGGGATCTACTACAATAGATCGAAATGCTCCAGTGTTGCTAAATGACTAAATGATGTATGTATGTCTGTCTAAAATGCTCTGAGCTCCTGTATCTTTAAGGCACCTTTGTCGGCCTAGAAGATGACCAATCAGAGCACCGTGTACATCCCCCCCCCCACAGTTGTAGAAAAATGGGTGTCAATTCCCCCGTGTCAGTCTGAGCTGGAGCCTCGACTGGAGCAGGGCTGGAGCCTAGACTTGAAGAAGTTTTCATTTTTTGGCTCTCATATTTCTGATGTTGGATCAAAAAGTTGTGTACTGGGGCATGTCCATCTTGCAGGTGGGCAGCTTCTTGGGACATGGCAATGTCAACAGAACGCAATTTTGCAGAATGTTGCCCAGAAAGTACCACATATGAAAGGCAAATCCGGAACAGCATAATGGGTCATCTGCAGTTGCCGTGGGAACGTCACATAGTGATGTCTTGCAGGTACATTGCAAAAGATTGGTGAAGTGTTTACCTCTTGCAGACTCAACACGACAACAAAAGCCTCACTTTTCAATCTTCAGATTGCAGAGATGCATGATTTTGGAGCAAAATTGAGTTTTTAATTGATCTTTAGATCTGGTGGGATCAGTGTGGATGTCCTGCTAAGCTGGCCTTTACAACAGTAGCGTTATGGGCGGAGCAAGGAAAGGTGTCCTGGGAGGAGAAGTAAGAGTTTGAAGTGGATGTTGACCTTTTGGGGTAAGACATCGACGGTGTTTTGCTAACCGGGGCAGTGAAGAGGAAGGCTTAAGCTGAAGGGAACTTGGCCATGCCGTGCGCTAGACTGGCGTGTCCTGGGTGCAGCTCGAGTCTTGCTGAGAAAGCAAACAGCAGCTTCAGATCTTCTTGGATGTCAGATTTGTTTCTTTTGGTCGTGGGAGGAGATACGCTGTCTGGTATTGATGTTGTAACTCAAAGTGATGCGGCATTTGGATCCGTTTGAAAGCTGGAGATGGAGAGGAGCGGGCTCCGAAGGAGGGAGGGTCCATTGCTCTTCTTAGCAAGCAGATCTGGATGCTGTCCAGACTTCAGCTGAGGTTTGGCTCGTGTCCCAGTGGAGGTGCCTGTCTATGTCTATCACAAGCTCTCTCTCTCTTTCGCTCTGTGTCTGCATGTCTTCCTCAGCCACCCTGGCTTCTGCTATGTGCTGTGGCCAGGTCAGGGTCGGGATGGTCACGTCCAGATAATGACGTGATTCTGTTGACACCTCGCTCCGTCAAAGGATGGGGTCATGGGAAACTGCCTTCCATTTCACACCCAGCTTCATCCTTTGTTCTAAAAGACTTAAAGGGACACTTCAGCATTTTCCAACTTAATCACTGTGTTTGACAGTGCTACCAGACCAGCTGTTATTGGGGACTAAAACTTCAGTTCCTGTTGACCCTAGATAGAATTCTGCATGAACATTTATCCCAAACATTTATTAATTCTTCCATCAAATTTTTAGCCCATTTCCACCAACAGGGAGCTGGTTCATGAACTGGTTCTGTTCAGGATTCTTTGAAGCTTGGTGTCGCCTGATTAACCAGTTTGAAGAGGAACCACTGTGACCAAGGATCATGACTCACAAGAAGTAAACCAGGAGGAACAAGGCTCACTAATTTCATCATGGTTCCAACTGGATAGCACACTTTTTCTTTTGCATGGGAACTGATTTATTTATTTTTCAAAATGTGCCTGTCCCAGGACAGGGGCTAAGATTGCAGAAAATCCAGAAGTAGCTGGAAGTGCTTTTACAATTTGTAGCTCCTGTGCTGGAACGTTGGATAAAACTGGATTCAGTAGGATGTTCTCTCGGTCTCCCTCATTCTGACATGGTTTGAGTGAGATTTTGTTCTACAGTGCATTTTAAAACAGCATCTATTTTAAATATGTCAGCTACCAGATCCTTCCTGAGTTGATGTGGGTGTTGCAGGTTCAAAGGTTCCCCAAGACCACTCACTGCAGCATAATGGCATTAGAGGTTCCTGCATACAGTTCAAGGCTTGAGCCCCTCATTTCTCCATCTTTTGATTCCACAGAGTCAGACTTTTCTTATATTTTTACTGTATTGTTGAGGAGCAGTTCTCCAAATCTTCCTGAAGGACAGTGTTGTTGTCTCTCATGTTCAGTCCAGTCTCTGTACCTGAGCAGTTCTCCAGATCTTCCTGAAGGACAGTGTTGTTGTCTCTCATGTTCAGTCCAGTCTCTGAACCTGAGCAGTTTGATAGTTCTGTGTTGGTTAATCCACACAGTGATCTACGTCTGAATCTTCAAGCAGAACAAAGCGTCTAACTTAAGACATGAACCAGTAAAGAACCAGGTGCAGATGATTCCAGATGATCAGGTGATTCGTTGATTAGTTTACTGCTGATGATGAAAGCAGAGTGGGTGGAAACTTGTATCTTTAGATACTTTGCAGCCAGTAAAATGTTTGTCCCCATTTCTTCCATTGACTCAATTTTTTATTCCTTTTGTCCTGATTAGGATCACGGTGGTTGCTGGAGTCTTTCGCGGCTCTCATAGGGGGAAAGGCAGGGACACGCCCTGGACAGGTTGCCAGTCCATTACAGAACAGACATACAGATAAACAAACACACCTAGGGGTCATCTCCAATCCGCCTGACCTGCAGGTCATTAGACGATAGAAGGAAACTGGAGCTCCCAGACACGTGGAGACTCCACACAGAAAGAACCCGGACCGTCCCGTGAGAAGTGTCGACACCGTGCCCCCCTCAAACCCCTGCTTCATAATAAAAGAAACTGATGTTGATGCTTGCTGATATGGATAAAAAGGGCTCCGAGGTCTCCCAGGAGACGGAGACATGAGTGTAATTTTGAACGTCTGTGGAAGAGGCTTCAAAAGTGTGTTTTGGCGGAACAGGAATGTTTTTCAACTGTCCTGCAAATGAAATACTTTCGTGACTTAAACAGGAAATGAGCGTAATTCATACTGAATATGTGATTAATTAGCCATTTTCAAGTGCCTATTCCCAAGGCTCCCCAAGGTTTGCTGAGGAGACAAAACCACTTCTTTTTTTTTTTATTTTTTTTTACGTATTTATTTTTCGAGCCTGGGAACGAGACACTACTCATAAAACTTTCTCTAATTCATTTTCTCAATGAACCCAACCCCCCTCATCGCCGCATCTCACTGAACACATTCCAGACGTCTGTTTGAAAGACCTGTTAACACGTTCTGTCTCCTCTCTCTCTCTCTCTCTCTCTCTCTCTCTCTCTCTCTCTCTCTCTCTGATTTCAGGACGGATTTCTGCGTCCACAAGAACGAGCCATGCGACACCGTTGGTGAGTAGCAGAAAAAGAAAAAAGAAACACAATTATTGCAATTAAGCTGTCAAAAGTCTGCGCTAGAGATGCTTGAAAAAGCAAACGAGTTTGTTTATGTATAGTTCTCCTGCTCCCTCGAGAGCTTCGTCTTCCTGATTAATTATGGTGCACGGGACGTCGGAGTCCACGGGGAGAGATATTAATCAATGCTTTTTATTTTCAGAGCCAAACCGAGCACGACACACAGTGTGCTCGTGTTAATTCAGCACAAAGTAACGGTCCGTGTATTTCGGGGACTTTGACCCCCGCGTTAAGGACGTACGTGTTCCTTGTTGGCATGTTTGACAAAAGTGAAAAGTGAAAGTGACAAACCTTGTCATTGCCAGAGCAGAGCACAGCACAGCAGACAGTGAACCACAACGAAATTGGACCTCTGCATTTAACCCATGCACACACAAACACCGTGCAGCAGTGGGCAGCTGTTGAAAGCGCCCGGGGAGCAGTGACGGGGACGGTACCTTGCTCAAGCGTGTGTGAGGGGGGGGGGGGTTAGTTAACGATCATCTAATTAGCACTAATTAACCGAATGACTGGTAAGATGAAAGCAAGCTGGTAATAAAGGTCTGCCAATACAAAGACCATCATGGGTTTGCAGCATGTCTGCCATGTTTGGATTTAAACTAATCATTTCAGTTATCTACGCTTTAAAAACAAACAAAACAGGTTTTTTTCATTTAGTATATAAAATGAAGTGCACTCTCAGACGAGTATCTTACCGCTTGACCACCATCACCCGCTCTCCTTTTTTTTTTTTTTTTTTTTGAGTGAACACATCACTCCAGCCCTTCTTGAAGTCCTAGATATGTCATTCGACAGATTCATTTTTCATTTTCAGCTGGTGGGACCAACTTTATGAGGGGAAACATCACCCTAGGCCCTCTGGAAAGCCTAGATGAGTCACCAACCAATCCCACTTTGATTTCCAATAGGCAGGACCAATTCCTTATGGAGAAAAGTCAATCAAGCCTACTGGAACGCTATTGACTGAATATGAGTGGCAGCCTAACCGATGGGTTTCTATCAGACTGTAAACATCAATGGCGACAACACTTTAAGATGGACAAATCTGTACCTTTCAGTGCAAATGTTGGGGAGACGTCCTCAGGGGTACGTCTTGACTATTACTTTCTCTGGGACTATATTCCCATGTAGTTTTATTTTTTGTAAATATTTGTAAGCTACAATGATTCTATAAACCCCATGTTCACTCCAGGCTTTTTATTCTATTCTTCTGAAGATGGTACAGTTGGGAAAGTGAATGATGACACACAGTTGGACCTGAAAGATCATGTTGTATTTTCTAAAATATGTCATTTTACATCGAAACGCTTTGGACGACCATCTGACGGGGCTTTTCCACTGGCACAAGGAACTGAGCCATAATTGAGTTGTGCCATGAAGAAATGTTTTTCCGCGGTCAATAAATCCTACAGATTCGGACGTGGGACGGCCCTGCTTTCTAGCAAGACGTGAAGTCGCTGACCACAGTCAGGTATGGGTGGTGGTGGTCTAGTGGTGGGTACTTGTCTATGGACCTGTGGCTCAAGAGGTCCCGTGTTCGAATCCCACCTCTGGCACCACCACCACTGGGCAAGACCCTCAACCCTGAGTGTCTCCAGGGGGACTGTCCCTGTAATTAGGACATGGAAGTCGCTCTGGATAAGAGCGTCTGCTAAATGCTGTAAATGTTTGCCTCACTGCTGTCTGATGAAATGGAGAAGCTGGAAAGACAGTGTTTTTTTTGGGCGCGCTGTGGTTCCTGGTGCCGGTGGAAAAGCCCCACAGACAGAATAACTCAGTAACACCCTCAAGTTGCAAAATGCTGACCCTAAACAACGGCAGGCTCAAACGAAATGTTCATTTGGTCCCATAAATATAGACAGTCATGCTCAAACAAATCAAATGCACAACCATCCCACCATAAAACAACCTCATGAGGTCACATGATTAAGATTTGACTTCTGAATGTCCAGCCCAGTAATTCTATTGATATGAACCAACACTGATACCTGCTGCAGGGTCAGTCCCGTCTAACCCCAAAAGCAAGCGGGCGTCCCTCGTCGGTCTCGGCATGCTCTGCAACAGCTGTTCCGACTGCCTGTTCGGGACCTCTTCGTGGGGGGGCGTTTGAAAATAGCCCGTCCCTGAGACCCCTCATGACCCTGTATATGCCCGGCTTCTGAAAAGTGAGTTTTGAAGCCCCCTGCCAGTTCACCCAGGGTCCGTTCAAGGAGCAAACTGCTAATGTGCTGAAATGTGCCTGTCCTCGGAGCTCATTGTAAATGAGCCATCGCTCGCCTTTACCAGAGCTGTGCCCGGCGGATTAGGAGGTGCGAGTTTTAACACCGTGAAGCATGCTGCTGTAAAAGCCTGGAGTATATTTGTTCAAGTTATGGAGTGTGGGAATAAAAGAGGGGGCCATCGCGAAGCTGAGATGTGTCTACGAGCAGGGGGGCTTAAAGCGAGTGAAGGAGGGCATTGTCAGGCCGAGAGGTGGAACATAATTGATATGGCATGATGGAACCAGCTCGGTCACAGTGGTGCTATTATTCGGACAAAAACCACTACACTCTTGGAATGGGGTGTGTGTGTGTGTGTGTGTGTGTGTGTGAGAGAGAGAGAGAGAGAGAATGTCCTCCTGGGTGGCCCAGCCTCCCTGCGGGAGAAGATTGACGTGGAGGACGTATGGCTGTGCTGCGGTATCAACCAGCCAAACGTACCATGTCAAGACATGTTTAATGTATCCAGCCATTTCCATTTCTGCCTTCCTTCTGCCACTTCCTCCTTTCTACGACATACATCTCCGCATGATTAGGATTATGCTGCTGGCCAGCCGCTTGACTGTATATGGTCTTTCCCTAATGGAAACTTCTAGAATGTGCTCGGAAAAACAGCTCGGCCCCGGCCTGGTGAGACTCCGACTGAATGACGGCGACCGGGATAAAGCGCCGAAGGCCCCATGGTGGAAGCAGACCAAAGCAATGATCTCATAGATATCATTCCCACCTCACTTTGCTGGAAGTGTTCCCTTAGAAAAACACACAGCTCTCCAACGAATTATTAGGTCATTCGGTTGTAGGAAGCAATAAGTGCCGTTGGAAGGAAAGCAACCTGGCACTTTGAAGGTCGTCCGGAAGAACATCAGGCAAGGCTCGTGGTCCTCACCGCTGGATTGTTGGTTCTGAGGCCGACTCCCTGACTATTATTGGGACGCTGCTGGTTCTGACCACTGCCTCCCTGGTTCCTAAAGCTCCCTTCTATCTGTTATTGGTCCTAATCACCATGTCATTCCTTCTGAGACCTCCTCAAACTGCTACTGGTCTAAAACATGACATTGTTATGATCACCTTCTCAGGTTCTTAGACCTGTGATTGGTTCTAAAGACCATGTCATTTAGTTTGAGACCTCTCCATGACTCTGATCTGTCCTGACCACCATGTCGTTTGCTCCAGGACCTTCTAGAGTTGTCAGTTGGTCCCAATCACCACCTTGCTTGCTTCTGATCCCTGATCTGTTTGATTAATACCTCTCCATGCTTGAGGATTGACAACTAAGGGTTTCATTTTCATTTTTGCATATGCAAATAAATGCAAATGTAGTGGTGTATAAATGAGGCGACCAACTAGGAATCCTCCCATTCCGCTAATGTAAGGCTGGATCGAGCCCATTCCAAAACCAGATTTGTGACTTTCGAAGCCTGAAATTGGCTTCACTCTTAAGTGTGTTTGCTCTTTCTGCCTTTGAGGGCCATTAAGATTTATCATCTGGTGAATAACACCCAATCCCTTCCAAGGAATTATGACACAACTAGCATTTGTCAGCAGCATCTAACAAAAGCAAGACAACTAAAGAGATTATCTGAGTAAGAAGGCTTAATAAAGTCATTTGCTTGGATCTTTTAAAGTTTTTAAAGGGGGACTCAAAGCGACTCCCTCTAAACCACATTAGAAAATGTTTGAATCTCGTTCTAATCTCACAGATCTGGCAGCTGTAATTACTGATGGAGGAATTCCCCTTTTCATATAAACAGGAAGGCCTCATCTTTTAGATCTTGAGGATCAGAGGCAGGATTTTTTTCCCCCTCAATTCATTTTCAAGGAACCTTTTGAGATGCGATCTGAAATAGGAGCAACAAAGCCATCGAAGGAGATGAAGGTATGTTACAGGTGTCCGGTGTACACCTTGCTTTAGGAATAGCTGCTCTCGCTGTTTTCTTTGCCCTGAGTGAGCTTCTGAAACCGTGCCCCATTCTGTGGGCTCCTGACAAGGTCTTGGTTTGGGACAACACACAATAGCATACTGAGATATTTAGCCAGGCCGTATATTTGCAGGAAATAATTCCTGGTTGAAGAAGGAAAGAAAAATATGATTTGGGGGGTGGGAGAAACCCAAGCTTGAAAAAGGATTGAGTTGCATCTGTGCTTCAAACCACAACTGGAAAAAGGTTTTGCCGGGTTCTCCTAACTAATGACTGTGCCCTCAAGAACCCAAGAAAGGTTTGAAATCCAGCTGTTTTCAGTGTAAGCAAGTGAGGGAGCGAGGGATCAAGTGTGCGTGTGAAAGTGTGAGCGTGAGTGTGTGCGAGGGAGGGAGTGTAGCAAGTGTGTGTGTGTGGGAGGGATTGAGTGTGCATGCGAGTAAGAGATTTTGGGAGGAGGCGAGTGAACGAGGGAGTGAGTAAAAGAGAGTGTCCTTAAGGAAGAGCAACTTTCAAGATAAATTCTACCACATTAAACCTCAATACTTGAGTTGAGATTCAACCCTTCCTTCTGACATGGAGAGAAAGTTCTCTAGATTTTGAAGGCCATGTTGTTGATCATGTCAGGGAGATGATCGGGAACCATCCTCGTTTTCCCTCCACTGGGTAAGTTTGTTCCGAACATCATAACATCTTGACCGGCTGGAGCTACCCTGTAGCGGTCATTGGACCCCACCATTAGTCTTGTCCCTCTTTCTGAGGATGTCCAGACCGTTGGATTACAGTGAGCACCTCCTTCCGTGCTACAAGGCCTTGATACATCCTGTTGAATTTGCTCCACTGAACCAGAGCTGTTCCTTTGCCTTGGATGAGCCTTGCTTCTGTGAAAGCCCATATTCCCCCATCAGCTACCACAATGGACACATACCAGCCGGAGATCAGAAAGTGCGAGAAGTCTGAAGCAATGCACTAGAAAGAGTCTGAGGACATCTCCAGGAGCCTCGGCAACATCTTACAAAGCCTTCTTTGATCTGTGCCATGACGCGAATCGCCTTCACCTTTTCATGTCTGGCCGGGAGCTTTGACATTTTGGGTTCGAGCTTACTGTCTGAAGCTCTATTTCACGCATGGCGGAGAAGCACCATTGGACGATATATTTGCGACAGATTGTGTAATCTCAACATCTGCTGCTACGAAGTGCCTCCCTGGTTTTATAAGCTCCCCTGCTGGGGAGGTTTACTGTGGAGTTTCCTGTTCCGCGAGGACCGCAGGAAGCTTTCGGAGAAGATTGCGTACGAGCCGTCCGCGCCATAAACTCAGCCTAAACATTTTCAAGCAGGCTTCCATGTTTGGAGTATCTTGGGATTACTTGGCCGGGCTTGGCCTCCTATTTGGCAAGTTTTGTATATTGACTCTAGCAGTATGTCTAAGTGTCATGGCGACCTCTTACGTAAGAGGTGTTTTCTTTCATCTTTCGTGAGCGGCGGTGGATTGCTTTTATGGGTAGGAGCAAAAGAGCTTATTTGAAAGTGCTCAGTCAAATGGAAACAATAAGCATCAATCAGTTCTCCTCCACCTCTCCAGCGCCGCCGTGGTCGTTTGTTTTAAAGTGCCTCTAATTAGAGCAGACAAGCCTTCGTAATCAGGTGAAATGCCAGCCACCTGCTCCCATCAGTCACCCCAGTGAGTGGCATGCCAGAACTTTCACAGCGCTGCTGTCAGATGTCATCGAGATGGAAGCTGCAAACGAGAAAATACGCACAGTAACTGTCGCTGTGCTTTGGAGCTGCAGATGTTGGTTTCCTTTTTGTTCATTTTCCAGTTTATTCATCATTTTAACCCCCAAAAATGTCACATCATCCACTGAATATTATTTTGCTCCAGGGGGACACATTATGCATGTCTGTGCGAAAGTCTTCACCCCCTCTTTCTACATATTTTGCTTCCACACTTGGATGTATAGTTTTATACTTTAATGTATAGTTGAGGAGTAGTTCTCCAGATCTTCCTGAAGGACAGTGTTGTTGTCTCTCATTTTCAGTCCAGTCTCTGTACCTGAGCAGTTCTCCAGATCTTCCTGAAGGACAGTGTTGTTGTCTCTCATTTTCAGTCCAGTCTCTGTACCTGAGCAGTTTGATAGTTCTGTGTTGGTTAATCCACACAGTGATCTACGGCTGAACCTTCAAGCAGAACAAAGCGTCTCACTGAAGACATGAAGCAGTGAAGAATCAGGAGCAGATGATTCCAGATGATCAGCTGATTCGTTTACTGGTGATGCTGAGTGGTTGGAGCCCCTTTATCTAGAAACTTTGCATCTTTAGACACTTTGCAGCCTGGAGCACTAAAACATTTGTCCCCATTTAATCTAATCAATGGTGATTCCATAGCAAATTATAAACAGGATTGTAAAGAGAACAGACTGTCCCTTTGGCTGGAGTGTCCCTATCAAAGCTTTCCATGAGTCATGGCTGTAAAATGCATAAATAGCGACATAAACTGGTTCAATCAGTGCTGCCCAGTCTGCACTGCTGGTACCACCACAACCCAGTGAGCATTTAATCCAAGAGATCCGGTTGCTGACATGCAGCTTTGTGGACGGTTTGGGGACTTGTCCAGGAGGAACTCAGCCAACAGCCTCTCCATCAAAAGACTTTCTGGACCTTCGTGTCGCTCCATTCAAAGTGTGACCTAGTTTTATTTCGTGAAGGCCAGCCTGAACCCCTTCCATCCCCCATGAGATTTTTAGGAAAATGAAAATTGTTATGGTTCAGCCAGTGGCCTGTATATTTAGTGTGCTCAGACATAACTTTGGGGGACCTTGAGAAAGCAGAATGTGGCCTCATAGTGGAGGGGTTTGTTTAGATTGATTCATGTTTGGGATCTCTCCTCTTATCAAAGCAGCCTGACCACTGGCTCGCTCGTGGAGAGGCTGGGAAGGACTCGGAGAGAAATGGCCAGATATGGAGCCTTCCTTTTTTTCTTCTGTTTGGATTGAATGAAGAGGGAGGAGAGAGGAGCTTAGGTTAAGAGTCCCGGCAGATGGCTCCTCTGGATGGGACACTGGAGTTACATTAGACAATTTTACAAAAAAAAAAGATACTTTAAAAAAGTTACATTACTTTGCTCCGGTGGTGATTAAAGAATCTAAAAATGCTGTTAACAATGACAGGCTCATACATTATAGATGGAAAGATTTTTTGATATTATGTAATACATTTTTTTGTAAACCTTCCTTTACATGGGGCAAACTAATCTAATTTCAGATTTCTCAAGAAAACATAGAATATTAATATTTTTCTTGTTTTATAAATGTAAGTGGATTGTTTAGTATTAACATAATTTAATAATTATCATTTTTACACTCACTTTTTCAATTCAACACCTTCGTTTGGACTGGAGGCTTCAAAAACTAGCTTTTTAAATTATTTTTGGTGAAATGTCAGATAATGTGTGTAATTGATGAAAGCTGTTTGATTTGGAAAACGTGATTAAAATGTGAAAATATTTTAGGGGCAGTGGTGGCCTAGTGGTTAGGGAGTCGACCACAGGATCGGAAGATTCAAACCCCTTACAATATTTTCACATTTTAGGTTGCCCTGAGGTACCCTTGAGCAAGGTACCGTCCCTGTCACTGCTCCCCGGGCGCTTTCATAGCTGCCCACTGCTGCACGGTGTTTGCATGGGTTAAATGCAGAGGTCCAATTTCGTTGTGGTTCACTGTGTGCTGTGACATGTATAGTCACTTTCACTTTCAAAATGACAGGTGATGAGTAGGCCATTATTTTTAATTGGAATAAAAAAAAATGAAGTTTTAAAGAGATTTTAAGTTTTAACGCAAAATGCTAATTGAGCTAATGCAAAAAAGCACTTTTCTGAATAATTAATGTAACGTGTTTTATATGTAATACAGTTATATATATTTATTTTTTAAATATAAAATTAATAAATTATTTGCATTATAGATTTTTGGGGTATTTTGTATTTGTTATTATTATTATTATTCAATTTGTTGAGTAAATGAAACCCTGAGTCTCATCTCTGATATGGATAATGATGATGTCATATCGTCCAGCCTGTACATTGGAGAGGGTGTTTGCCAGCGGTTTTTTGGGGATCAGCTGACCCATTCTCCCTCTTTGGTGTGTGTGTGTGTGTGTGTGTGTGTGTGTGTGTGTGTGTGTGTGTTGGGATGGGGAGTGTCATGTCTGGGGCAGGATGCTCCTTGGTCATAAACAAAAGCCTGGGTCGTTCTGCCGAGCTGGCCGGCTGGGTCCGCGCACTGCTGAGCTTGTACAATCAGCAAGCTCCTGAATGCGACGGGCTCCTCGTGTGCTGACGGCTAATTAACCCCGAATAAATAATTAGAAAAATATCGCTGGTGGCCCGAGGGAGTGCTTGTGTGTGTAGCCATGCGAGGGAGCTTTGGCTGGCCCTTTTCGTCGCCGTTTGGCTGGACGTCCTGCGCTGAGCCCGGTGGCTGTTTTTGATCCCCTGAGTTTCTAACAAACGCTGAGTCAGATGGAGCCTGCGATAGCACAGGCCAGAGAATTTGTTTCATTGTTCCCCGGCTTTGCACTTCAGAAGTGCTGGCCTGACCGATTTTGCACTCTGCCACAAACATTACCTCACAGGCTGCACAGCGCCAGCGACAGGGAGGTAGAGAGTCGCAGGCCTTGTTTTTCGCCATCCTGAATGATGTAGCAATTTAGAATAATGTGGCATGAGAGAGTGTGTCCCATTTCATGATTTCTTTCTGATGATTTGTGCGTAAAGGAACAAAAATGGAAGATAATTCCGATTTATTGGCCATTTATAAGCAAATACAATGAAGTTCATGCTGGTGTAGATCATGTAGTTAAATTAAAGACCTCCTCAGGTCAGAAGTGCTTTAGTGACATTAGAGATACATTGATAAGTCATCATCAATCAATAATAGATACTTAATGCCATGTGACATAGGTGGATGTTACCATGCTGAAGAAGAGACATCACAAAATGTAGGACTAGGTTCATGAAAGTGGAGTTTAAATGGGACATGAGTCAGCAACTTTGGTCCAGGGTAGTGGGGTTTGACTGGTGTCCGAGTCGGGGACTTTGGTCCAGGATCGTGGGGTTTGACTGGTGTCCGAGTCGGGGACTTTGGGGTTTGACTGGTGTCCGAGTTGGGGACTTTGGGGTCATAATCAAGTTTAACTGGGAGATGAACTGGGGGCTTTGGTCTATGGTACCAGGTACAACTGGGGGAGGAGATGTTTTTGGCCCAAATGGATTTTCTCTTCTCGGACTCATTTAAAAAGCAGTCTGGACGGAAGCACCCCTTATAACAAATAAATGGGCGGAGCTAAACTGTGGTGGGCTGAATAGAGAATATATGGCAATGGGACGTCATAAAAACAAGTTTTTCATTTCTGCAGCGACGCGTTTGACAGCAAAATAGCAGGAAATTAGTCAGTTGAAATGAGTGCATTTGCATGAAACCTCCTCAGAACTCTTCTTACAGTGTCCTTGCCAAACCCGTCCTTCAGAACCGTGTGTGTTTAAGGTGGAATCAAAGAATCGTGTACAGTGAGAGCGCAGCCTCAGGCTGAGGGGTCAACACTGAGTCATTTCACACCTGGTTTACGCCGTTTCAGGCCAGAACGCATGTATACGTGTTGATGCATTTCCCCCGGCGAGTCACCCTGTCCGTCATCTCTGCTTTACAGTTAGTTCCTTTGCTTTTCTCGCTGTGCTCGATTACACGCCGTAAACCTGCAGTCTGCAATAAAATCTACTTTTACACTCCTTCGGCACCGAGATGCAGCTCCACAGTATAAAGCCTGGCCTGAGCGTTTACTGTAAACCGAGGGGAGGATGGACAGGGTGGGAATAATTACTGCTGTTGAATAAGTATGCATGGTTGTAAAAAAAAAGATCGAAATGAAGCGGAGGGGAAAAGTCGCGTAAGAATTTAGGACAACATCTGTTTTCCAAACAGCCTGCTGTTCTTGTTCAGGTTGTTTTTTCCACCGCGGATTTCTGGCGAATGCCGGGGCGACCCATATTCCTGAAAAGACAGGTGGAGGCGCGAATGGAAGAGGCTTTTTCATCCTGCGTTTTACAGCAGAAACCGCCGAAGCGAAGGAGGTTTCCTAAAGCAGCGGTGGAAAATGCGTTCAAAAGCCTTGCTTGGGTGACAGGAAGTGAAATGATGCGTCAGATAATTTCAGGAACAGTTGACGTAACACATTAACGCTTGGAATGATTGGAAATAAACGTAATCTATAGCAGAGTAAAGCAAGCAGAAAGAACCTCACCTTTAAAACCACGGGGTACAGTCTCACAGTAGATAGATGGACCAATGGGTGGATGGGAATATGAGAAGATAGATGGATGAGTTAACAGTGAGATACGCGAGACGAGAGGTCGATCCGTTTTAAAGGACTGAGCTGTCTGCTCAGTGTTCACACTGCTCGACACTAGATGTCTTCCAGATGTTTCTGCTGAATGGACTGTGGTTGTGGACACCAAATTGAAACAATGTATCTAATGATAAAAGCCTCAAGATTTCGATTACTTTTATATCTGGGGCTAACATGGTGCTCGAACCTGCAACCTCATTGCCAGTGTGGAACGTCCTACCTCTGCACTACCACCACCCACCGTGATCAACGCTCTTCAGCTTCTGCTTTGTTGCTCCTTTCTTGTAAACCAACGTTTTCATCAAAGTCGGGACCCTAAACCGCTGGCGTTTACGAGGAAGTGTGCAACCGCATTTGTGTTAACAGGCTCAGGCCACGTCACCAGTGGGTCTTTGATTCTGGAATACAGTTCAGAGGACGCTGTCTTTTGCTCGGATTTATTCCCGTCGGGCAAAGTGAGAACACATGTGGCACCGTTTCCCTCTTCAGGCGGCCCAGTCCCAACGGAGGGATGAGGCCACATGTGCAGCCCTGGTACAGGGTTACATATTTATTTAGATTTATTCGATGGATATTTATTTATACTGAAAAAAAAATACATTCTCTGTATTTAACCCACAACAGTGGGCAGCCAAATCCACTGCCTGGGGAGCAGTGATGGGGACGGTACCTTGCTCCGGGGTACCACGGGGCAACCTGCTGGTCTGAGATTCAAATACACAACCTTCTAATCCTGGGGCTTAGTCCCTAAACACAAGGTCACCACTGCCCAACATTTTATACCTGTTTGTCAGAATTGAGGTTGCTTGATACTCTTTTGATACATTCTTGTAAATATTGTAAAATCTCTAACACTTCATTGTATTCCTTTGATGTATTCAAGGCTTTGTGATGCCTGCATAAACCTGACACGGGCATCTAGATAGGCCTGTTATGGTAGGATAAGTGGTGATGAAGAAAGGGAATAGTTTGAATTAGGAGAGGAGCTGTTTCTCAGAAGAGATGAGTCTTCAAGAGCTCCTTGAAGGAAGAGCGGGACGCCCTGCACTTATAGTATTTTGCAATAGCTGCTTTGGTAGGGCCTCACAGAAAGAAGGTCCTGGGTTCAATTTCCAGGTGGGACGGTCTGGCTCACCCCGTGTCTCTGTGTTTCATCCAGGAGCTCCGGTTTTCTCCCACCGTCCAAAAACTTGCACATCAGGTGAGCTGGAGATGCTAAATTGTCCCCTAGGGGTGTGTGTGTGTGTGTGTGTGTGATTGTGTTTGTCTGAGTGCCCTTGTAATGGACCAACGACCTGTCCAGGGTGTCCCGCCTTTCGCCCTGTGAGAAATGGGATGTACTCCAGCACCCTAATCAGGCCAAGCAGCTAAGAAAATGAGAGAGAGATTGTTTATTTGGTCTTATGTCAAGTTAGGACAGGTTAGCGAAGGCTTCGGGTAGTGAAACATTGGATTTTGTGTACTATTGGACAGAAGACTTGATCTTTTGACCTACATCTACATTCCTGCACCTTTTTGCCAGTTTCGTCCATTATGATGGACTCTTGAGGGTATTCTCATGCTACATAAGCTGCGCTTGCTTTTTTCCCCCAAAAAAATGTCTGGAAAAAGTCCCATTTTTCCAAATATGAAGTCATATTCGACATCCATGCACCATTGGTTCCAAATTGGCTCATGTCAGACACAGATGGGGCCTCCAAAATGTGGGTATTCACTGCTCTACCAAATGAAATTGTCGAAATTGTTGCCTTTTCTCAACAAAACCATCTGGATTTGATTTCATTCTCTTGTCGCTGATTTAATTTATGGCGGTCCTGGGCCAAGTGAGGCTTTCTGGGTATCGTCCAGTAACAGACACAAACCAGGTGCGAGAGTAGACACGTTGGAAGGTGAAATCCAGTGATGCGACAGCAGAAGTTGTCAATTCTGTTGGACTGGTTGATTGATGGTGTTTTAGAACTTCGAGATCTTTGGTTAGAGTAGCAGATAAAACCAACTTCTGAACTTTGTTGACCTGAGAATAGATTGAACCCCATTTTGGCTTCAGTGGGATCTTCAGTTGGCAGGTGGATGATGGTCCAGGCAGTTGTACTGATATTGGCAATATCATTTTTTGGCATAACATCATTGTTATAAGAGCTTTTGAGAAGTAAACTTTCATTGTGTGAAATTATACTTGTCCTTTCTGATCATTGGAAGAAGCCAGAAATTTGCCACCATCAATCCCCTCAAATCTGACCAGGCGTCATACTTGGCACGGACCACGGTTCCACGGCAAGTGGAACTCTTTTGCCCCCCCACACTACCATTATATCACCAGCTGACATTGCTTCATACAATATATTGCCCATTAAATTACTCCTAGGACACCGTTGTTAAGGGGTTCATGGTGGGAGATGTAGAGATCTCTTTCTTCTAGGCAAACAAACTTACCCCCTTCTGTGCTGCGGTTACCCAGGCTACAGAACCACACCAGTGTAATTGGCATAGAAACGGGTGCAGTCATACAAACCTCCCAGGTATGAGGAGGCCAAGGAACTGCAAACGACCCTCCAAGAGTGTATTTAGCAGACCCATCATAAAGTCCTTGAATCTAGCTCATTTAGTATAATCAATGCTAACATCATTACTTTCTGGGGACAAAAAACAGGCCCAGAGAAACATCTGGCAAGAGGATGGAGAGCAAAAGAACAACCTTGGTTCGTTCACTGAATCACAAGTCATTGTAAGAAGTTCATGCTGCGTTCTCCTTCACCATGGTGGGATTTGGTTTCTGCACAGGCATCGCCTACCTGGGTGGCACCTGCAGCGCAAAGAGGAAGTGTGTGCTGGCAGAGGACAACGGACTCAACCTGGCCTTCACCATCGCCCACGAGCTTGGACACAAGTGAGTGTATTTGACATAAACCTATGATCTCATGGATCTTCTCCGAAGCTTCTTTCCATCCACTTTATCAGAAACAGAATATTATATATACATATTACACTTCTCTGCAAAAGTTTTGAACCCCTCGTTTTTTCACATTTTGCTTCCAGACTTTTTTTAATGTCTTATTGAGGGACAGTTCTCCAGATCTTCCTGAAGGACAGTGTTGTTGTCTCTCATGTTCAGTCCAGTCTCTGTACCTGAGCAGTTTGATAGTTCTGTGCTGGTTAATCCACACAGTGATCTACGTCTGAACCTCCAAGCAGAACAAAGCGTCTAACTGAAGACATGAAGCAGTGAAGAAACAGGTGCAGATGATTCCAGATGATCAGGGGATTGGTTGAGTGGTTGGAGCCCCTTTATCTAGAAACTTGTGTCTTTAGCACGTCATAGCCTGTCACGTAACATTTATACCCATTTCTTAAATTTAATACACTCAATATGCCAAAGGCAGAAAGTATCTTCTTGCACCACCAAGCTGATTCCCCTGCAAACTCTAAAGAAATGAGGGTCTCGTGACTTTTCCGCAACGGTGCCGTCTCATTATCCTCCCCGGCCTGAAGAAAGTCTCCTTTCACAGGCCAGTATTGGGCAGCCAGTATCAAATTTGCCTGGAAATAAAGCCAAAGCTATATTAGCGCTAGTGTTGGGCTTTGTGTTGGTGCCAGGTTTGTGCAGAGTTATCGCAGCGCCCGGTCGGCAGGGTGGCGGATCCCTAGTGGGGGCTTTAAAGGTTGGCAGCGGCGAGTTGGCCCGCAGCGCGTCCGACTGGTGCCGAAACCAAGGGTACACTCGTACCATACACACACACGCACACACGCACAAGCCTCCATTGTGCTCACTCTGTAAAACACCTATTAAAGTGTGAATGTTGGAGCCGTTTTTGCGCAGTGTAAAAGCAATAATCCAGCATGTCGTGGTGGGGTTGTGTTTTAGGGTTTCACCTGGATTAGTGGCTGCTAAATTCATCGACTTGACATTTACACGCTCGCACACACATTTGCAGCCAGTCCTCGAGACATCCCGAGTGAGCCTTTGTTGTTTTTGACCGTTCTTGCGCTTCTGATCGCCGCCCGAGCGCGCTTTAGTGAACACCGTCTGTTGAAACGTGGCTCGGCCTTTCGCTTTAGCATGCTAGAGTGACCTGCTTTTATTGCTCCGAGTTACATTTCATTACACAGCCATTTGTCTCACATCAGCAGGATTTTTGATCCATTAAAGGCTCATTTGTTTGGAAGAGCTGGTGGGGAAAAAAAAAAGGTGTAATTATGTTTGGAGATCATAAAAATCTAATCTCCCAGCATCGCCAATAAGCCAGAAATGGAATTCAGCCATGCTGTGGAGCTGAAAATGCTCCCGAGTGCAGAAGTTCCTCATTCAGCAGCTCCGTTTTTCCTGCCTCGCCGGATGAGTACAAGACCGGGTTCATTTCTTTGGATTTCTACAGTGACCTTTCATGGAAGAAGAGCTCGGGAGAAGAGGACAGCTTCAGGGTGACGGGGTGTGGCCGTGGCAGCTGCTGTAATAAAGACGAAAGTACTGCGCTAAAGTCTTCCTCCCCTCATTTTTTTTCATGCTTTGCAGAAGGTGAGACAGAAGCAGTGATTTGTGTACCAACACCTTTAACTCCAGTCTAAACACTGAGAGCTTAATTCTAACCAGCTTTAAAGTCAGTATTCACCATCACAACTCCCTTAGACCAGCTCCTTTCTTTAAGTCGCCTTCAGGAACACTTCTCCAGGCTTCTTGAAGGACGTTCCAAAGGTCTCCTTTGGACGTCGCTGCCTTTTGAGTTTAGATTGTTCTGCATTTTAGGTTGAAGGAAAGCTTAAAGAGAATTTTGAGACCACTGTGATTGAGAAGGGTGTGAACCAACTCCAGGACCAAACCAAGTGAAGTGAAAGTGAAAGTGACCATCACAGTACAGCACAAAGTGAACCAAAACCAAATGCTTCTCTGCATTTAACCAGTGCACACCGTGCAGTGGGGGGCAGCCATATCTAGAACCTGCTCCTTGGTTAGGATAAGAGGCTTGAAGAATGGGATTATAGTTTGGTTCGGTTCTTAGTGTCCCTTGGGTCGAGTGTACGGTTCTAGATAAAGCATTCCACTGCAGTGGAACTTTTGTGGAACTTTCTTCTTCGGACGGATTCTTCAGAGGAGCAAGAATGGTTCTGGTCTCCATTTGGCACATTTTTCTGACCGCTTGTGTTCTTGTCAGATGTTTGGTTGAGGAACCTGTTCTGCTACTGTGGGCCATGTTATTAGTTTGGCAGTTAAATCCACACGTTTGTGTTTACGAGCCTCTTCTTCTTTTTTTTTTATCTGCTCGGGATCAACACACTCATTCGACATTTCATCGCAAACCCCAAGTATGGACGGCGGATGAAGATTCTAGCGCTGTGTTATCTGTTGAGCCACCGCGGCCCGATTAGTGTGACGGTAAAAGCGGGTTCTTTTCCTCCTGAATGGCTGCATTCTCCTGTGCATGCTGTGAGCTCTCAGTCTTTTTATTGCTTTCAGTTGGAGAAAAAAGAAAGACGCACCCTGGAAATCCAGCCGGCACGATCTTTATTAGTTCCTGCGTTTCGCTGCCGCTAGTTCGTTTCTTCGGTTGTTGTTTTTAATTTGGGAATGTAGGTCAGGGCTTGGGAGGAAGAAGCTGTTTCTGCCTGCCCTGCCTCGGATTCTCTCCATTTTTCGTTCCGTCTGCTTTCATTCAGAACCAGCTTCACAAATGTTTCAGGCGGCAGAACATGTCTGACATCACGATACATGAGGGCACTTTTAGGATGCATGTTATTTTTTATGCTTTCTGAGGTTTGGCGGAACTAGGTGGAACGGACATCAAATTAAATGGCGATCTAATGCTTCAACAACTAATCAGATACTAAATCTACAGTTTGTGTCTCGAGAGGCCGACAGGTCTGGAGAACACGTTTATCAAATGCTCGTGATCGTGAGGCTTTCCTGAACCCCAGGCCAGATGGTCCACCATCTGAGTCTACTGTTCTCAAGATTAGATCCACCATCATCAGACTCCCACTTGGATTCCAGACCAGCTAAACCATCGGGGATCACCTGCACCTGCTGCTGCCACAAACCAAGACTAACCAAAACTATACAGACTCACAGAACCGTTACTACCAGCTTCAAACCTTTTAATGAACTCCAACTACAGACTCTACTATCAGCTTCAAACCTTTTAATGATCAACTACAGACTCTACTATCAGCTTCAAACCTTCTAATGAACAGCTACAGACTCATCATCAGCTTTTACTATCTACTATCAAAGGAGGATAGGTTCCCCTTACAACTCTTGGTTCCTCTTAAGGTTCTTCCTCCAGTTTTAGGGAGTTTGTCCCTCACTAGGGGCTCAGACTGGATTCTGTAAAGCTGCTTTGTGATGCTAGTTGTAAAAGTGCTTTAGAAATAGACGTGAATCCCTGGAGCTAGTTGGGGTTGACGGTCCTGCTCAGGGGCTCCAGTGCTGGTCTAGAGGATGGATCCAGGCTTGAACCCACAACCTCTCAGTCCACAGCTGAGGTGTTCATACCTGCATGATTATGTGACTTGGCCACCAGATATACGCAAGACACACGAAGTTTTTATATATATATATATATATATATATATACAGTAGCAAAAGTTTTAGGCAGGTGTGAAAATGCTGTAAACAAAGAACGCTTTCAGAAATATAAATAATGATTGTTTATTTTTATCAATTTACAGATCGCCAAGTGAGCGAACAAAAGAAAAATCTAAATCTGATCAATATCTGGTGTTTCTACCTTTTACCTTCAGAGCAGCATCAGTTCTTCTAGGTACACTTGCACACACTCAGGGATTGTGTAGGATTATAGTCGGTGTCTGATCAACCAGTTTTACCAAACCGGTACAGATGATCATCAATGTTACATGGAGGATGAAACACAGTCATGTTTGGAACGACCGACCGGCCGAGTTGCTTCAAAAACCGTGTGCGAGTGTACCTAGAAGAACTGATGCTGTTTTGAAGGCAAAGGGTGGTCACACCAAATATTGATCTGATTTAGATTCTCTTTTGTTCATTCACTGCATTTTGTTGATTGATGAAGATAAATGATGAACACTTCCATTTCTGAAAGCGTTCTGTTTACAGCATTTTTCCACACCTGCCTAAAACTTTTGCACAGTGCTGTAGATTTCTTTGGGCAGTTATAAGAATTAAACAATGGCTATTTAATATTTTTTGCAAAATGTAAATCACTTTGAGCTGCATTGTATGAGCACTCAATGTATGAGCACTCAATAAATAGAGTTTATTAGGATTGTTGTTGTTATTGTTACAAATCGTGATAGTAACACTCTTCTCCTCCACAGCATGGGAATGAGCCATGATGATGACCACGCCTCCTGCACTGGCCACTCCCACATTATGTCAGGAGAGTGGGTCAAAGGCCGTAACCCTAGCGACCTCTCCTGGTCCACCTGTAGCCGCGATGACCTTGAGAACTTCCTCAGGTGAAACCAAATGACTACTACCCTTACTTTCCCTCACTACCCTCACTTTCCCTCACTACCCTCACTTTCCCTCACTACCCTCACTTTCTCTCACTACCCTCACTTTCCCTCACTTCCCTCACTTTCCCTCACTACCCTCACTTTCCCTCACTTCCCTCACTACCCTCACTTTCCCTCACTACCCTCACTTCCCTCACTTTCCCTCACTACACTCACTTTCCCTCACTACCCTCACTACCCTCACTTTCCCTCACTACCCTCACTTTCCCTCACTACCCTCACTGCCCTCACTTTCCCTCACTACCCTCACTTTCCCTCACTACCCTCACTTTCCCTCACTACCCTCACTACCCTCACTTTCCCTCACTACCCTCACTTTCCCTCATTTTCACTCACTACCCTCACTATTACCTCACTTTCCCTCAGCACCCTCACTACCCTTACTTGCAGTCACTACCCTCACTTTCCTCCCTCCCCTCCCTCCCCTCACTACCCCAGCTTGCACTCACTTGACTGTCTTTGTCCACTAAGCTGTTCATACTATAGGACAGTGAGTCTGTTCAAGCTGGGACGCGCAACAATGTGCAAAAACCAAGAAACCCTATACCTGACGGGAAAAGCATTGAGACACAGTCTGCCGTGCGTCAGGATGGACATGCAGCTAATTCTGAAGCAAGCATGAATTAAAGTTCTCTTTGGCTTTAATTGCATGGAACTTGTGGGACAGTCCGATTAGAAAATCAGCAGTGGGACACCATCAGACTCATTCTGACATCTGGCTGTTTTTCATCCCATCATCATCAAAGTATCAGCCAGCAAGCCAGCATCTCACACACACACACACACACACACACTCTGTAGCCACCAGTCTTGCTCTGCATAAGAGGCTTTGCTCCAGTGACTGCTTTATATGTAAAACAGCATTATAATAACGGAAAATCAGCCTCAGCCCTGCGAGTGAGTGTGAGTGTGAGTGAGTGTGTGCAAGGCTGCAGTTTTCCACAGGTCTCCTGGTTTCATTTCTGCATGTCTGAGTGCTGTTAGTACATCAGCGATGGAAGAACGTGACTCATTAGCAGCTCACCGTGGAAGAGCTATTGACCTAAAAATCAGACGCAGGCTTTCTAAAGAGCGCCGCGTCTAAAACAAACGCAGTTCTTCACTTTTGCCGCCATTTAGGGACCGCGGTGTCCTTGTGGTTAGGGAGTTGGCCCCAGGATCAGGGGTTCGAATCCCAGACCAGCAGGTTGCCCCGACGTACCCTTGAGCAAGGTACCGTCCCTGTCACTGCTTCCTGGGCACTTTCAATAGCTCAAAATGCAGAGGTGTAATTTCGGTGGGTGTTGTGCTGTGCTTTCACAAGAATAGTCACTTTCACTTTCACTGAAGTCACCTTAAGAGACCGTCTGCTTTTTAAAAAAATTCTAACTCCAGAAATAAATAGAATTAATTTATTATTTTTGACTCCGGGGCTGAACGATTTCTCACTTTTATTGTAATCGCAGTTCGAAACGGTGCTTTTCTCGAATCAGAAGCGTTTTAATCGCGTTCTGCAACAGCGTTTTGCATCAACTTACTTACAGGTTGAGAAGGACCTAAAGCTTAAACTGTGCAGTGGAACATCACCAAGCTGTGCAGAAATGCTGGCGACCCCTCACACACTGCAAATGGTTCAGACCAATATTTAATATAAAATTTATTAGTGTGATGCTGTCGGTCTGTTTGTCATGAAGTATCAGCAATTTTTTTTTTTTTTAATTTTGATTATTTCTTTTACAGAAAATGATCCCAACAGTGATCATATGGTGGTGTCTAACTAGGACTCATTCTTTTAATTTTCATTTCAGCTTTTTAACAGCCTTTTAAAAGGAACAAACACAGATTTCTCCAACAGATTCCTAAAAACCACTTCGGTCGCTTGCCGTAAAGGCAACTTTCATCGGTTTCACCTTTTGTTATGATGAAAAAAAGCCTCTCTAAATTTAGTTTGGTCATAAAAAGCTCATGTATCCTTATAAACCCTTTAATCCTTTATTCTGAGGACCGATAAACATCACAAAACACCATCTTTTCACAGGCAAAATGACGTCTGTTGGCCAGATGATCCAGATCTGATTCGTCAGGTTTGTCAGCCTCTAACTATTTACAACCTGACGTGTCGTCAGTCGATAATCTTCTTGATTAAAGCCCCCGCCCCCCCCCAGCTCCCCTGCACAGTATCGATTTTCGCTCTGAACTAGAAATTTGCAACGTTTGGCTTCTGATTCTGAAGCGCCGTGAGCCAAGCGACTGCCTCTTGAAGTGAAAGTGAAAGGGACTATTTGTCATTCTGAAAGACGGCATACAGTGAAAGACAGACGAAATGCATCCTCTGTATTTCCTGGACCAGTAGGTTGCCCTTGGATAGCCGTGAGCAAGGTATCGTCCCCATCACTGCTCTCCCGGTTCTGGATGTGGTTGCCCTCTGCTGGACAGTGTGTGTGTGTGTGTTGTTTAAATAAAGAGGATGCTTTGTGTTGTGTGTTACCGTGTTCACAACTCACTTTCACTTCACTAACTGGGACCTTCTTCGCTATAATGGCAGATGTTTTACCAAAGCGTCCCGCTGAAGGAAGCCTCACTGAGCGGGACTGTCAGTAACGGTCAGTAATGCTCCTGGATGCCGCCGTTGGAGCACAGAAGATGCCAGACATTCTCTGGAATCCTCCTTGCTGTTCTCGAGCAGCGGATTTGCACAGATATGTGTCAGGTGCTTATCAAAACATCTCTCCTTGGCTGAGCTTGAAAGCCCCCGAGAGCAGGGAAATGCAGGAGAAATCTCTGACACACTCCAGTCTCTGCACGGCCTAGTTTTCAGCCAGGCCCTGGAAGGGGGGTCACTGGGGGCATCTTTTTCCTTCCGGGGAAATAAATATTTTGTGCAGGTTTGCTGGGAAGAGGTACTTAAGTGTGTTTCTGTGTGTGTGCACCCTCTTTTGAACCACTATCCCGTTTAATTTCTTACATGAAAATAGTTATGAGTTTGCTGCCGGGGCATTATTTAGCAGCTGTTTTGAGAAGGTAATGACCAAATTTTTAAAATAAAAATACTATTTCTCCCTATTTCACCCTTATAAACAGCACATACTGTATCAAAACTAAGCCCCGGCAGTCCCACAGCTGCAAAAATCCGGGGTCTTCCACCATCTAATATAAAACAAATTCAATCTACAGGCCAAAAATGCATCCCAGATCTACGGGATGCTTCATCAGAAGGGAGCTGTTCTACTGGAAAATCACTAAAGAACCACAGCGTATCAGATGAAGCCCTGGTTATATTCTTATTTTGACTGAAATGTCCCTTTCAATAAACCCACTGGAAAGAGTTCTTGCAGCTTGGCTTCCTAAATGTGTCCACTCTGGTCCTGCTGGTCTGGTATCGCAGTTTGTTTGACCAGATGATGTTAAAATGAGATGTTTTCTGCTCTCAGGTCAAAGGCCAGCGCTTGTCTGCTGCACACGGACCCTCGGAGTCGCTACCTGGTTCGTTTGCCGGCCAAGCTTCCGGGAATGCACTACAGCGCTGACGAACAGTGCCAGATTCTCTTCGGCACCAACGCCACCTTCTGCACCGACATGGAGGTGAGCGGCAACGGAAAGTAGGGCCTCGTTCACGCCTTTATAGACGTGAAATCTGATTGTCAAACATTCTCTCCAGGAATGGCTCTGTTACATGATCGCTTGGAGATGTGCATGCAGCTGGATTCTGCTTTGCTTTTGGTGCTTCTGAGAAGATGGGAGGAATATTTGCTGTCCCATCTTTTACTGTGCATAAGTGATGTTCGTGAAGAGCTGTTTGAGGTTAACATGATACGAATGGTTTGGAATTACAAGGTTTATAAGCATCCATCCATCCATCCATCCTTCCACCCAGTCATGCATCCATATACAAACCTACCATCTATCCATCCACCCATGCATCCCATCAAACATGCATACATAAGCATATACAATTATTTATCCATCCATCTGTCCATCCATCCATCTCTGCTCATGCAGACGTTAATTAAACTACATGTCTATTATTGCATCAATCCATCTATCCATGTACAAACCTTCCATCCATCCATCCATCCATCCATCTCTCCACACACTATACATCAATTAAACTACATGTCTATTATTCCGTCCGTCCATCTGTCCATCCATCCATCCATCCATCCAATGCAGGGAAACTGTGGAACGGTTTATTTCACAGCATGAGCCAAAGTTGTTGGGACGTCCGGTGTTGCTTGTTCCCCTTGATGTCTCTGAAGGCCAAATCGGCTCAGAAAGGGGTTCGAATTTCAAAGGAAGTTGCTGCTCGTTTTCGCCACCGCATGATCGCACCTACCTCGCCTCAAACTCTTCGCACCTTCTCTCACCTGTAACTTTATCCCACATGGGTTTTGGGTTGCCATGGTGACATGACAACACATTAGCACTGCGTGGCAGGTGCTGACAAGCCTGGTTTGGTTGCTACGGCATGTAGGTTTGGAGACATTTTGCCGTCAGCTATGTGGGGAGACATGAGGGCCTCACCGACATTTATCATTTCGTTGAAAATGGGACGTATTTTACAGTTAACCCTTCAATGCCCACGCGAAAAAGCAGCTGTTACTGCCTTTTAATTGCCCTTTAGAGGGGAACTCCACCAATATTTCCAACTTTCCTCATAATAAACACGATGAAGATCTAATCAGAGTTGCCCCGAGTGGATTTGGGATGAAATAATGTTTCTGTAGGAACCAGTCGTCTGTAATGAAGGGTAATGAAGTAATGAAGGGTGCCTCAAGACTTTTACACAGAGACTTTGTTCCCCCTATCACTGGGATGGTCTCCAGCAAGCTCACCACGCCTGGTTGGGACCACTCTGATAATGAATGGAAGGATGGATGGATTGACGTGACATGAAATGTCAGCATTCTGATTATTTATTTACAGTTTCAGCATCCTGGGACTGAGCAGTCCTCTCTTCCTCTGGAACAAAATGTCCTTTTTAATGATCTGTATGCGCGAGGTTGAAGCTAACCCGGGGCCGTTGGCTACACAGAGCCCCTGGAGTCTGTTTTTCACTCTTGTTTCTTCGCCTCTTCCTTAGCTTGTCTGTCTGGAGGAAGAGGGCAGGATGTAAATCTCTCCTTCTTTCTTGCTGACAGCTTTATGGGGCCGGAGGAGTGCATAGTTACAGAAATATACTCTCTCCGCTATCTGCACTCGGTAGCAAATCAGGGCGAAGCCTCTCCTTCCTCTGGGCAGTGTAGGCACCGTGGCTCCTGGTGGAGGCCATAAAACAGGCCTTATCTACAGTTATCCTCCTCTTTCTGCCCCCGAGGGAGGTCCGGTAAGCTCCTGAGAGCTGCCGCTGCCACAGCTTACAGCAGCGGTGGAGGAATCTGCACCACGGGTACAGTGAGGCCAGTCACGTTTGCAGAGGAAATGAAAGGCCCGAGTGGTGCCTCAAGGGAGGAAAACATCGTAAACCATAAATGCTTTATCTTACAAGCTGCCGCACATTCCACCGACAGGGGTTTATCAACTCTATCAATAGTCCTGCTAAGCTCGCTGCACATTTTTGGCTTGGATTTTTGCTCAGCGATAGATTTGGGAACCGGAAAAGGACCAGATCCAAGCAGGACTAGGACTCCAAATTTGCCCTCGATCACTTGTGTGTGCACAGACTCCAGTTTAGAGACTTAACACGTCTCACAGGTTCTTGAAGGACCTCAGACAGGTTAAATATCTGGACCCAGGTCTAAACCCTGCGAGTGAGTATGATGAAGACTAGGAGTATGGCGAGCTACAGTCAATGAGAGTCCATGGCATGAAACCCAGGGGAGGAGTTAACATCCTTTATTTTCATTTTCTTATTGGATCTGCTGCACAGAAGCAGCTTGGAGCTCTGGTTCCAAAGAAAAGAGCGCCATCTGACTTCTTGCATGCCAAGGTGACAAATGAGGCCTTTTCACTGGTACCAGGAACTGAGCTGTACCACAGAGAGATGCTTTTCCATTGTAAATGAAGCAAATCTTACCTGGTGTTCTGATGAATTGTCCTACTTTGTCGAATTGCGCTTCCACAACGTGTTCTGACATCCAGAGCAGAATTTTATTGTGTCTCATTGTGTGCTGTGTTTCACACTGATGAAACATAGTCACTTTCAATTTCTGACACTCATGTAGTTTGTTCCAGACATTACTTGGCAAGTTCTGTAAATAAAGGTGTTCTTGTTTCAGCACCTGATGTGTGCAGGCCTGTGGTGCCTGGTGGAAGGAGACACTTCCTGTAAGACCAAACTGGACCCGCCTCTGGACGGCACAGAATGCGGCGCTGACAAGGTAATAAGCTGTGATGTGTTTAAACCACTACATAGTCTGGAACCACTCCGTTCTTCACATTTTGCTGGGAACCAACTTTTAGTGCAAAAATACTAAAAAAAAATTGTTCTTCTAAACTGTCTGATCTTTGTCATATTGAGTCGATTAAATGAAAGAAATGGGAGCAAATGTTTTACTGACAGGATGCAAAGTGCAGAAAGATACCAGGTTCTAGATGAAGGGGTTCTCAGTGTTCAGCATCAGCAATCACCGAATCACCTGATCATCTGGAATCATCTGCACCTGTTTCTTCACTGCTTCATGTCTTCAGTTAGACGCTTTGTTCTGCTTGAAGGTTCAGACGTAGATCACTGTGTGGATTAACCAACACAGAACTATCAAACTGCTCAGGTACAGAGACTGGACTGAACATGAGAGACAACAACACTGTCCTTCAGGAAGATCTGGAGAACTGCTCAGGTACAGAGACTGGACTGAACATGAGAGACAACANATTAGAAACACCAACATTGTGCCACCACTCACTGGCCACTTTATTAGAAACCCCAGTCTTGGGCTTCCACTCTGGCCACTTTATTAGAAACACCAACATTGTGCCACCACTCACTGGCCACTTTATTAGAAACCCCAGTCTTGGGCTTCCACTCTGGCCACTTTATTAGAAACACCAACATTGTGCCACCACTCACTGGCCACTTTATTAGAAACCCCAGTCTTGGGCTTCCACTCTGGCCACTTTATTAGAAACACCAACATTGTGCCACCACTCACTGGCCACTTTATTAGAAACCCCAGTCTTGGGCTTCCACTCTGGCCACTTTATTAGAAACACCAACATTGTGCCACCACTCACTGGCCACTTTATTAGAAACCCCAGTCTTGGGCTTCCACTCTGGCCACTTTATTAGAAACACCAACATTGTGCCACCACTCACTGGCCACTTTATTAGAAACCCCAGTCTTGGGCTTCCACTCTGGCCACTTTATTAGAAACACCAACATTGTGCCACCACTCACTGGCCACTTTATTAGAAACCCCAGTCTTGGGCTTCCACTCTGGCCACTTTATTAGAAACACCAACATTGTGCCACCACTCACTGGCCACTTTATTAGAAACCCCAGTCTTGGGCTTCCACTCTGGCCACTTTATTAGAAACACCAACATTGTGCCACCACTCACTGGCC